>CM037153.1:15456238-16656238 GCA_020921065.1 Vaccinium darrowii | reverse complement strand
AAAAATTCAGCTCAATTAAATATGTCTAAATGGGTGATATAATATTTCAATTTCTCATTCAGAATTTAGGATTCTGAATTCTAAATGAAAGCTTAAAGTTTAGATCAACCACCAACATGTATCCAATTGAGTTGACTTTTGATAAAGACATTAAAACTATTATTTTAAAATTAATGAACGGTTTGGATTATTCGTGTGGGATCCAAAAATAGGCCCGCAAGCATTGTACATCTTTGGTACCCAAAGGATTTTGTACCCATAGTCTGACAACGTATTAACCACACACTTATATGCACCAAGCACATTTTCATTGGAACATCTTCCTCTAAAACAGTTATTATTCAGTGCCCAACTTGCTCCTCACCACACATTTCTATAGGCTCCACAGAATTTAGGGTGAGCTCCACACAAATGTGTGGTGTGGAGAAAGTTTGGGCCATGTACCTACCCTGCCCCAGGGGAAATAAATAATTTTCCAAAGACAGAACTCACACCAATATGATTAGCTTCTTGTTCAAGGACATTCTCAAATAAAGCAACTAAATAAAACAAAAAAGTTTCATCCCTCCTAGATCTCCAATTCTACCTTCTATGAGTACTATCAACTAGTACAAGCCAGTTCATACAAAATTGTGCTTCAATTTTAAGTAAGCCCCCCGCTAATGGATTGTGAAATTGAAGTACGTGCAAATTAATCAAACATTCTGAGTTATAGACATGAAAAAAATATACTAAAACAAGGAAAATAGAACGAAGAGTCAAAATATTTTGAAACTCCAAGAAAACTATTATTGTTTTTGGATCGGAACTCCAAAAAAAACTTTTGGCATCACTCTGGGTAACCGAAACTCCTATCAACAGCACATGTATTTCAATTCTCTACAACTACTCGAATAACAAATACCAAATACTATAAACATTTATTGACCCTTTACATGATGAAATTAAATCTGAAGTATAAAATCTAAAATTCACTCTTCAATTTTCATATGCGGTACTTGTCAAATTCCTTACGAATTTCCTATCGACCGGATAGAACTGTAAGACTCATCTCATTTGTAGTAGTACTTTGACTTCCAGACGATGGAGGCTTTGTCTCAGTGCTGCTCCTCTCTGTATAGAAACCAGGTTGCTTCGGTTGGGGTAGCATTGGACTCTCGCTGTCCAATGCCAAGAGCACAGATGGCATTGTTGGCCTGTCTTCAGGGTGTTGCTGGACACACAAGAGACCAACTTGTATGCATTTTAATGTTTCCGGTATCGAAATATCACCCATCTGTTCGTCTACTAGCTCTAGGGTTTTTCCTTCAATCCATAGTTTCCACGCCTGAAAGAGAGTATAAAGTGCATCAGTTACATTAGGTACGGGGATAGCACAAGATGGATGTTCCCAAGGTGCAAGGATCCTCTCGTGTGATCCCTCATCAGTGAGGAGAAACAGTTCCATGGTCTCATTTTGATGATCCGAGCAATTCAACTTTATTTTGCACGAACGCTTTATGCCACAAGGCCTTTTAAAATAAAAAAATCAGATCATCAAAATAGAATCGTGATGGACCCAATTTCTTCTCATGTGAGAGCAAAAGATGACGGACATTCTGAAGCGAACCATATCATTCTGATCTAAGAAATTACATGTCCGAGAAGGGTAAGACCATGATCAGGATGAAAGAACTCTCGGTTCCTTTTTCCGCTAACTATTTCCAAAACTAGCACTCCGAAGCTATAGACATCCGATTTCATTGAAAAGAGCCCATCCATGACGTACTCAGGAGACATATAACCACTGCATGTCCATGTCGAACAATATAGAAAATCAGGAAGATTCGACATGGGTACCCGATTTGGTAAGTCAGGAAGATTGAAGATAGGTAGTTGAAGATAGGCAGTTACGAGGAAGAATTCTTTTGAGTACTTACTAAGTTCCAACCACTTTTCCTGTTTTCTCTAGCTGTTGATCTCCTCTGAAAGCTCTAGCAAGGCCGAAGTCCGCAATTTTAGGATTCATCTGATCGTCAAGTAGCACATTGCTGGCTTTAAGATCTCTATGAACAATTCTGAGTCTTGAATCTCGATGAAGATAAAGAAGCCCTCGAGCAATCCCCACAATAATATCGAAGCGCCGACTCCATGCAAGATGGTTACTTCTATTCTCTGGCAAGATTCAGACCAGATCAACTTAGGTTTCTACTCAATTGTACTAGTTTTGCAACGTGAAGCACTAATACGAATAGAGATAAAGTACTTGTTAGAAGATTCAATTCAGATAGAAGGGTTGAGAGTTCAAACCAAAAATAAATGAGTTCAAGCTTCCATTGGGCATATACTCGTAAATCAACATCCTCTCTTCTCCTTTAATACAACATCCCAAAAGCCTAACAAGATTCCGGTGTTGAAGTTTGGCAATAAAGTTAACCTCATTTTTAAATTCACGGAGCCCTTGATTGGACTTCTCTGAGTTCCTCTTCACTGCTATCAGTTGTCCGGTTGATAGCTGACCCTACAGTTTATTAAACAAAATCTTTTCAAATTGCTCTGTTTAAAAACAAAATAACAAGGTCTTATCTGTTGTCCTTCAACGTATTAGTATGTGCTGTTGAATTACCTTGAAAACAGGTCCAAACCCACCTTCTCCAATCTTATTTGAACGGGAAAAGTTGTTTGTAGCTTCTCTAATTGTGGCTACTTTGAAAATGGGTAAGCCAATGCTTCCATCACCTTTGGAAGGAATATCCGTCTTTGAATCTGGTGACCACAGCAAAACGGCAATATTAGGAAATATCTGTCTGTGTTTTGTGAATACAATCTCTGGGAAATGACAACTCCGATAATGTTCAACGACTTCAGTAACAATTAACAAGAAACAGTAAGGCATAAGTCAACTTACTTTTGATTCTCAATTGGAAAAGGGTAGAACCAATAAGCAGTAGTGAGATACTCGTTCCAACAACGGTAACAACAATCCGCAATTTGTGACTTTTGTTTTCTGCAGGAAATTGGTGAAATCAAATGAGATACGGGAAGGCATTATTTGCCTTAATGTTTTCCTAGAAACAACCAGTTTTACTACTTGTATTTTATATTGATATACTCACTGGATGTAGTCTGAATGGTTCTACCCTTATCCTCTGCACCAAACAGCAAACAAACAAATTAAATATACCACCGTCTGATAATTATATGTATTTCAGTTGTTATTTTCGTTTTGATTGTGTCGTTCATATCAACCGGAGAATGGGCTAATATAATTGATTATAAATTTCTGACAACAATGGAACAAATATTAACAATAGAAGCATAGTCCAGTCACATATGCAATCAAATGAAGTACCAAAGACTGCATTATTTCTGATTGATAGCGGAATTATTCAATGTGTAGAACACATCAAAAACCCAGACTATAAACTCAAGATAGTTCAAAGATAATTAGAAAGATAGCGATCCTAAGGTGGCCTGTATGAAATACTACTAATGCATTTTTTGCTGCACTTAACTAAGGCCCCGTTTGATACGAGATTTCGTTTTGAGGGGATTAGTAATGAGATGGGATTAGGATTGGGATTGGTTATAAGGTGGGATTATTAATGAGGAGACAAATCATTTTCCATGTTTGTTTTTACACAGGATTAGATCATGGGATTGTTAATAACATGTTTGTTTTGTCTAGGATAGGATTAGATCATGGGGTTTGGTGGTTTGCACAGGAGAGAAATCCTTCAATCCCAATCCCGTTGTTAACAATACCAAGTACCCCCAGGTATTACGAATCCGGCCATTTGAGGGGTTTCACAATCCCTAAGGATTATTAATCCCAAACCTTAAAAACAAACCAAACAACCATTTAAAGGGGCCCCCACCTTAACAATCCTAATCCCAACCCTGAAACCTGGTAACAAACATGGCCTTAGAACTTCAAGGAGACAATGAGTATACCTCCTTTTGTTCCAACATCGGTTGAGGGTGGAGGAGAAGACAAAGAAACCACCCGCGGGGGAGGTGCAGCACCAGAAGTAGATTCATGAAAGCTATATTCAAAAATACAACTAGGTGTAACGATATTTGCTCTCCACTTTCTGAAAGTTTTCATACGATCATAATCCATCGCAAATCTAACACAAGCGGTACAATCAGCCGATGAAAGGCCGGGGAGACACTGAACAAGTCCATAAATATACTTGAACGGCGTAAATGGAATTTCACCAGTTGCAAACTTGCCTGCTGAAGGACCATTAGTGATCGTAATCAAAAGGTTATCAACCAAACTATTCAGGGTATGATCAAATTCATTGGCGTTGTCGGTGATATCACTCGTAATATACACGGATTTAGGCGGCGACGTGGTCACGGTGTTGAAGAACGACTGGTTAGAGAGCCGGACGATGCAATGACAGGAGACTCCGTAATTGAATGCTTCCTTTTGATTAGGACAATCCGCAATTATAGACTGGCTAGCGGTATGAACACAGTCGGAGCAACTTTTGTCGGAAAGGTCGGCTCTGCAGAGTGCGAGAGCGTAGATGGTGTCGGAGCCTTGTGTGAAGGTGGTGTTGAAGAATCCCCCGTTGGCGGTGGTGTTGGAGGCAAGGGAGGAGAGGATTCGGTTTCGGTTTTGGCCATATGGGCTGTTGGTAGTGAAGTTGGCTCCGTTGGGACATTCTTGACCATCGAAAATCAATATATCTCCTTTCGTTTCAACATCGGTTGATGGTGGAGGAGGAGACGAAGAAACTGGCGGCGAAGCGGTTGATTGTGGAGGAGGAGACGAAGAACCTGGCGGCGGAGGGGTTGATGGTAGAGGAGGAGAAGGAGTAGTACCTGGCCGCGGAGCCGTTGATGGCGGCGGCGAAGGAGGTATTTGCCGCGGAAGCCCTCCAAGATACGGCGGATGCGGCTGATACGCTGCCGGCGGTGGTGGTGCAGCACCAGCAGAAGATTCAAAAAAGTTGCGCGAATCATACTGAAAAATACAACTAGGTGTAATGATATTTACTCCGCTCTTTCTAAAACAACAATCCCGATAATAATCTATCGCACTTCTAATACAAGTGGTACAATCATCCGATGAAAGGCCAGGGACACACTGCACAAGACCATATACAGTCTTAGACGGCGTATACGGAATTTCACCAGTTGCAAATTTTCCCACAGAAGAACCATTAGTGACCCTAATCACAAGGTTATCAACCAAACTTTTTAAGGCCTGATCAAATTCAGGGACATTGTCGGTGATTAGCCCATGAAACACGAACCTAGCTGGTCGCGTGTCCATGGTGCTAAAAAACGACCGGTCAGAGCAACGGACGATACAGTGAGAGGAGTCCCCGTAACTGAATGCTTCCTTTTGATTAGGACAATCCTTGATTATAGACCGGCTAGCGGTATCAACGCAGTCGGAACAATTTTTGTCGGAAAGGTCGCCTCTGCAGAGTGCGAGAGCATAGATGGTGTCGGAGCCTTGTGTGAAGGTGGTGTTGTAGAATCCCCCGTTGGCGGTGGTGTTGGAGGCGAGGGAGGATAGGATTCGGTTTCGGTTTTGGCCATATGTGCTATTTGTAGTGAAGTTGGCTCCGTTGGGACATTCTTGAGCAGTGGCAAGGGGAAGGGTTATGAGTACACACGAAAGGAGGAGAAATAAGATTGGAGTGCCCATTACCATAAAATTAGGGCCTATGGCACAAGAATGTTTATTGATTATTTATCTATGTTCACTTATGATTTTTTTTCATGATCAGCTGAAAAAGTATTGAGGAATTTTCAAAGTCAGCTCTAGTCCAAAGGGAAGGGATACCTAAAGGCAAAAGCACATCGATTACTAATATACTTGTGAGGGTTGGTTGGAAACCATTTTGTAAATTAAAAAAAAAAATTATATTTTATGTTGTTGAGTGTAACTGAACGCAATAGTTAACGAAAAATATATTTTGTAGAGTTCATTATGACACAAAAATTCAAGGGAGAACATTTTTTGGGGAAAGCAAATCAGTGTATTCCGTGTGGCAGAGTACGTGTTATGTTATAGAAAAAATCAAAAAGTGATTCCATATGTATATACTAGGGTTTGCCCGTGCCTAAAGGCACGAAGGAACGCGTTATGAACACAATTTAATTGAATTATGCTTCTGTAACCTGCCAACCAAGCCGACCTCTCCTAAAAGTAGTGTTCTAAAAGAAGCTTTATATAAAGTTCATCAAATAAATGAGTTTAGCCAAGTACATGACATATCAATTCAATGTGGCATTAAAAGTTGTTCAAAAAATATCACATTTGCTGTAATTGTCCGCCTAAAGACACAACACACAATGTATTGAACAAAACCTAAATATAATTTCCCATTCTAACCAATAATCTATACTTATCGCCAGATAAATATTCCAAATGGCCCATCAAACTAATTTCAGCAAAAATGAAGAAGTAGTTTCCAACCAATTAAACAAAACCTATGTAATACCATTGAGTGCATTTAAGCAAAAGCAAAAATATGGGTGCCTCTAATATTGAGCAGCTTCAATTTCTTCATCGTTATTTAGAACATCTTTGTATCTCCTTGCCATCTTCGTATCAACTTCTCCATAGTAAGTACCTATTTGGAACATGCACAACAACCTAGTTATTGTAATTAACATGTAGATATTAGTTTTAGACTATGATTTATCCTGAGAAATGTGGAAGTCTGTCAAGCAAACTTAAATATGATACCTGACACGCCGAAAAGTATAACGCACATGCCCACATTGTATTCTTCTAGCTAAGATACTTGAGATCCCCTCGTTATCCATAGCTTATTCAACCTATAAACGAAAGTGTCAACTTAAATCATCAAATTAGTATTTTTAAGAGCTGATCTCACAAACATCAAATATTATGATTTCTGAGATGAGATTTTTTTTTTTGACCGCGTCTCACATCTATATTACAAAGACACAACTTCACAAACATCTAATATTACCAAAAAAAAAAATACAATTATCTTTCCGAACTCAATGATATGTTCTTAAACATCTAGTATTACCAAAAAAAATACACATTAGCAGTACTAAAAGAAGAAATTAGGTGACCAACTGAGAGATTAAGTCCCAGTTAAAAAAAAAACTAAGAGATACGGTCATAAATTCTTAAACACCTCCAATATTTATCGCATCTTTCCTTTCAACGTATTTTACATGGGTTCATCACCATCTGCCCCTCCAACTTCTCAACCACTCAAACACTAATTTATCGCAGATTACAAAACAAAGATTCATAGACAATTAATTATGGTACCCGACAAAAATATATATAGAGAGAGAGAGAGCACATGTCTACAGGTATTCTTTCAGCCCAAAAACGAGAGAGAGAGAGAAAGAGAGAGGGGGGGGGGGCTTTACCAAGCTTGCAAGGAGCCGTGGTTTTCAGTCACTTTAACCCCCTCAATGTCCATAACTTATTCAACTTAGCAATTGAAATGTTAAATCATTAAATAGGTACTCTTAAAAACTCATATGACAATCTATAAATATAAACTTGGAAAAAAAATTACACCTAAAACTATAGCAAAACTTCAGGATAAACTATGTTTGTTCCTTGTAAAAAAAAAAAACTATGTTTGTTGTGGTGGAATCTGTACGGGGTAAAAACCACGTAACCCTGGATCACGTGCTTCCTTGAATTAACCCTAGATCTGCAAGACAGAAAAAGGGTTAGAGCACCTTTGCCTCTCGTTGGCAAAGGCCCTCCGATGCCTAAGTTAGTATCACGTACTCGAAAGCTTAAATCACAATGCGTCTGAAAATAGGTTTCACAGCGTACCTTTTGTCATGGTTATTGCCCTGTATTTATAGGTGTAGATGTTCTTCATTTTTGGCATCTCGTGCCCCTGTTTCCTATTCTCCTTATGAATCCTTTTCCTAATAGGACTTTCCTATTAGGACTTTCCTATTAGGGGCGAGTCTCCATATCCTACCAGATCTTGTCTGGCAGAGGTCTTTCTTTCCATATAGGATTCTTCCCTATATGGGGTAAATCCTAATCACATTAGGATTTCCCATATCGATCCCTTCTTTCACGGGATCGCTCCTTATCTCATAAGGAACCGTTGTAGAATATTCTGGAATGTCTCACCGCCTTATTCGTGGCGGTGCCGAGCTTCCACGTAGCTCGGTATGACTCGTACATAACCCAGCTACTCACGCCGAGCTGAATCTATGTATCCCAGAATGTTATTTAAGCTTTACTCATAGCTTTGCTAGTTCGGCCGTATCAGGGGCATTCCCTTGTGACCTATACCGAGCTAGCACATCCTGGTATATATTTAATTTATTCAATCATTTTAGCCTTATTCATGGCCAAACCAGCTCGGCACAGGGCTCACGTGTACCCTATGTGGTGCCAAGCTATTCACCCTCTCGTGGTGAAGTCATCAGGCACGTGCTATGCCTAGTAGTAGGGTAATCAGATTTTACCCACTCCAGAATCTGTCTCGTCCTGAGGTAGAATGACACTTATACGACTAAAAGATGTACATCTCGATAAGGCCACGTATAGTTGTCCGTGACTGAAAACTGGTGTGCGTAAATCAACCCCAACAAATTTCACTGATTGCCCTTGCGATTTATTAATGGTCAAAGCATAAGCCAATCGAATAGAAAATTGATGTCTTGTCATTCGAAAAGGAAATTCCGAGGAGGAAGGGGTTAAAGATATTCTTGGTATGAAGGCTGAATGGCCAAACTTATCTCCAGTTAAGATTTGAACTTCAATTATGTGAGACGCACGTCCAACAACAATCATCCGTGTACCGTTACAAAGTCCATCTTTAGGCGCAATGTTTCTTAATAGCATAACAGGACAACCCACTTTCAAGTCTAACTTAAATGGTTGTAGGCCAGGAGGATCTAATGAGTTCAAATACTCATTCGGATACCGATTTGTAATGGTGCGATCAATTCATCATCTTGAGACATTTTATCTGTTGATAAATAAGTAGAGGTATCACCAGGAAAAATGTTCAATGTAGCAGAATTAATAGCAATAACATTCTCATTTCGGGCCGAAAGGATTGTGTGCTCAGTTAAAAACGTAGGGGTCGATGTTGTTGCCACATCTAAGCCTGGATAAACTGTAAATAGTAATTCGTTTAGATCTCGGCATTTGTGTATTGTGGATGGAAGCTTTATGATTTCCTCCGGATGAGTTCCAACCTACGATAATTTAAACAAATGGAAAAAGATGAGTATCAGCATTTCGATAATTTAAAAGCCCTATCAATGGTTGTCGTATTCATGTTAGACACGCCAATGGTCGCCGTATCGCTGCCAAAGAACCCACCTCGACCAACTTTTTGTTTTTGAAATTAAGCTTCGAGTAGAGCAATTCACAATGGTGAAACTTCAGCTGGTCTAATTCAGTAAGTGTGTTGGATAAAGATGGGCTTAAATTAGTTACCTTTATGCTATCCTTGTTGTCCTCATGGAGTTTCTAGCATTGAAATCCCAAGAGATCCGGTAAACTAACCTGTAAAAACGAAAGAAAAAAGGGAACAAATAAGTAGGCAAATAGGTTCTCATAAAAAAAAATATATGAAAAACTAAATGGTAGTAGTGATTCTGTCCTAACCTACTTATTTGTTATGATAAAGAGAAAATTGCCTGCTATGATAAAAAATGAGAATCTCGAAGTCATATATTTCAAAATTCATTTTTTTCCACCAAGGTTCAAATCTGTTATCTTTGGGCTATGAAAAATATATTTTGTAGAGTTCATTATGACACAAAAATTCAAGGGAGAACATTTTTTGGGGAAAGCAAATCAGTGTATTCCGTGTGGCAGAGTGCGTGTTATGTTATAGAAAAAATCAAAAAGTGATTCCATATGGATATATTATTCCTTGCAAAGTTTTTGGGGAAGATGAGATTGTGCATATTTACGTTGCCTTCATTTACTTCTATTCTCGCCAACAAAAAGTAATTAAAAATTTTAAATTTTGGTGGGTTCTTTCCACATGGAAATTTTTGGATTTGTTACCCACCCAAAGGACTTACAAAGCAAATTTTATAAAAAATTTCTAAACAAACTTGAAAAACTAGTACAACTAGTAACATTAAGGGTCTGTTTTTTGGGAGGACATAGTAAAGGGGTCTTTGCTTCAATAAGGACATCAACTTTTTTTTTAATGCCAAAAGGATAAATCACCTACACATTCCAAAAATGCATCCCCTAGCCAATGAAAGTACAACTAGTAAAATTAAGGGTCTGTTTTTTGGGAGGACATAGTAAAGGGGTCTTTACTTCAATAAGGACATCAACTTTTTTTTTAATGCCAAAAGGATAAATCACCTACACATTCCAAAAATGCATCCCCTAGCGAATGAAAGTGCCTAAACCCCCAAACCTAATGAAAATGTCTGAACCTAAACCCCAGAGCACCCTATGAAAGTGCCTAAAATCCTAGGGTACCCTATGAAAATGCTTAAACTACTAAAACCTTATAATTGAAAAGTGCACGCTAAACCTAAACCCTAGGGTCCTATGAAAGTGCCTAAAATACTAGGGTACCCTATGAAATGCCTAAAAAATACTAGGGTACCCTATGAAAGTGCCTAACCAGCTAAAACCCTATAATTGGAAAGTGCACCCTAAGTGCCTAAACCCACTATACCCTACCTCAAAGAGCCTAAATCCCCTATAACTGAATCCCAAAAATTGAACCCACCCCCAAAATTGAGGAGAGAGAAATCAATATAGTCCCACCCATGAGAGAGACAGACAGACAGACAGAGAGAGACGAGATGGGGTCTGCTGCATTGCAGTCATTGTCGGGGAGAGGGAGAAATCAATTGGAACACCCGACGCTTTCAAGGGGTCCAAGCAATAAAGGTCAGTTGTTAATGTTTACTGTGCCAAACTGAGTTTTATCGCTTTCAAGGGGTCCAAGTAGTATTCGGTGATGAGTCATTGTCGGGGTGAAGGGTCACTGTGCCAAACGAGTTTTGTAAAATTGTTTTATCAGTAAGGTATTTTTGTCTAGTGTTGTCCTTGAGCAATCAAAATTTTCACATCAATGTATTGGAAACATTAAAATAAGTTAAGCTGGACTAAACACCATTTAAAGCCCAAAATTTGGCCTTTAGACCAATTTTTTGTTGATTGATTGTAGGGTCCGTATTTGGGGAGGACATAGTAAAGGGGTCTTTACCTCAATAAAGACATCAACTTTTTTTTTAATGCCAAAACGACAAATCACCTACACATTCCAAAAATGCACCCACTAGCCAATGAAAGTGTCTAAACCCCCAAACCTAATGAAAATGCCTAAACCTAAACCCCAGAGTACCCTATGAAAGTGCCTAAAATCCTAGGGTACCCTATAAAAGTGTCTAAACTACTAAAACCCTATAATTGAAAATGCACGCTAAACCTAAACCCTAGGATACCCTATGAAAGCCCTATGAAAGTGCCTAAAATACTAGGGTACCCTATGAAAGTGCCTAAAATATTAGGGTACCCTAGGAAAGTGCCTAAACAGCTAAAACGCTATAATTGGAAAGTGCACCTTGAGTGCCTAAATCCACTATACCCTACCCCAAAGAGCTTAAACCCCGTAAAATTGAATCCTAAAAATTGAACCCACCCCCAAAATTGAGGAGAGAGAAATCAATTTTGTCCCACCTGAGAGAGAGAGAGAGAGAGAGAGAGAGACGAGATGGAGTCTGTTGCGTTGTAGTCATTGTCGGGGAGAGGGAGAAATCAATTGGAACACCTGTCGCTTTCTAGGGGTCCAAGCAATAAAGGTTAGTTGTTAATGTTTACTGTGCCAAACTGAGTTTTATCGCTTTGATGGGGTCCAAGCAGTATTCGGTGATGACTCATTGTCGGCGTGAAGGATCACTGTGCCAAACGAGTTTTGTAAAATTGTTTTATCATTAAGGTATTTTTGTCTAGTGTTGTCCTTGAGCAATCAAAATTTTCATATCAATATATTGGAAGCATTAAAATAAGTTAAGCTGGACTAAAAACTATTTAATGCCCCAAACTTGGCCTTTAGACCAATTTTCTGTTGATTGATTGTAGGGTCCATTTTTGGGGAGGACATTGTAAAGGGATCTTTACTTCAATAAGGACATCAACTTTTTTTTTAATGCCAAAAGGACAAATCACCTACACATTCAAAAAATGCACCCGCTAGCCAATGAAAGTGCCTAAACCCTCAAACCTAATGAAAATGGTTAAACCTAAACCCCAGAGTACCCTATGAAAGTGCCTAAAACCCTAGGGTACCCTATGAAAGTGCCTAAACTACTAAAACCCTATAATTGAAAAGTGCACGCTAAACCTAAACCCTAAGGTACCCAATGAAAGTGATGCAGCGTAGCCTGTGGAAACGAAACTGATCATGCAAGAGGAACACGAACAATAAGATCGACCCGGAGGTACTCCCTCCTTAAACGACCAAAATATGAGTATAAACTCGTTTTTCGTTAATTCATCAACAACCGAATTTTGCCACTAGGCTTACAATGGTACTTATAGGGCCAAACTAACCCTAATCCAACTAGGAATGAAATAACAAATCCTAATCCAACTAGGAATCAAATAACATACCCTAATCCAACTAGGAAAAAAAATACTCTAGAACACTTATTTCTAATATTGCAAACTTCCTAACAAAATTAATAAAATAAAAATAAGGAAAACTTAAAACACTATTTGTAAGTAATATAAATTTCCAATCTGCATCATTGCCGATTCCGATGGACCGTGCGAAATTCAGCCCCTTCTGACAACGTCGATTCTTAGGCCTTTTTAGGCCTACGTGGATGCAACCGGTCCATCCACGTTGACGCAACCCGGTCTGCATCATCCTCCCCTGCTTGAAAAGAATTCGTCCTCGAATTGCAATCATCAGAAGATGAACTATCGCCCACAAACGGAATCAGATGTTTGACGTTGAACACATCTGATGTGTGCACATGGCTAGGCAGATTCAAAGGGTACGCATTTGGATTGATCTTCTCAAGGACCTCCAAAGGCCCAATCTTCCTGGCCTTAAGCTTGTTGTATTCCCCTTCCGGAAAGCGATCCTTGGACAGTAGAACATATACAAAATCGCCCACCTCAAATGCCACCAAACGACGCTTCTTGTCAGCTGCTTCCTTATACTTGGAGGTGAGACCTCCAACTACTTCCGGGTAGCCTCATGCACTTCCTTCAAATGTGCCATAAAGTCTTGGGCCTTCCAATGCACACGCTTCAAATCAGGCACCGAAGCGAGATCGACAAGGGACCGTGGATTGCACCCATAGACAATTTGAAATGGAGAATGACCCGTACTCCGATTCACTGAATGATTGTATGCGAACTCAACCTGGGCCAGTTTCAGGTCCCATGACCGGAGTTATTCACCCACCAAACTGCGCAACATGTTGCCAACGAACGATTGACCACCTCAGTTTGGCCATCAGTCTGTGGATGATATGAAGTACTAAAATCGAGCTGTGTATTTGCCAACCTCCACAAACAACGCCAAAAGTGGCTCAAGAAACGTGTGTCCTTGTCTGAAACAATAGATACAGGTAGCCCATGTAAACGATAAACACTGTCAAAATACAATTGTACTACCTTAACAGCATCGGTGGTCTTCGTGCAAGGAATAAAGTGAGCCATCTTCGAGAACCTATCCACCACCACATTAATAGAATCCTTGCCTCGCTGGGTATGAGGAAGACCAAGGACAAAATCCATACTCACATCTGCCCATGGTTGCGAAGGAATAGGCAGAGGCATATAGAGTCCGGTGTTAGTGGTCCCACCCTTAGAAACACAACAGATATGACACGCTTCCACAAACCGGCAAACATCCCGCCTCAAAGTAGGCCAAAAATATGATGCAGCCACCAAAGCAAGGGTCTTATCATGACCCACATGCCCCTCATTATGCAAGTCAGTAATAATTTTGAGCCGCAGACTAGACTCTGGAACACATAATGCATCACCCTTGAATAGAAAGCCATCATGAAGGTGAAACGCACTCGGTTCACCCTTTGAAATAACATCCAACACATGCAAGACAAAAGGATCCACAGCCAACAGTTCACGAAAATAATCGAAACCAAGTACCTTAGTGCGCATGAGAGTCAGCAAGGAAGAACGACGGCTAAGGGCATCAGCAACTCGATTCAACGTCCCTGCCTTGTGTTTAATCACAAAGGTGAACTGCTGGACATAAGCAGCCCACTTAGCATGTCAATGGGATAGCTTGTCCTGACTATTCAGATGTTTCAGCGTCTCATGATCAGAATACAACACAAAGTCGCTGTGAATGAGGTATGGTACCAATGGTGCCAAGCCCGCACAACTGCATAGAACTCCACATCTTACGTGCTGTAATTCACCTTTCCCCCATTGAGCTTCTCACTGAAGTAAGCAACCGACTTCGAATTCTGACTAAGAACAGCCCCAATTCCTACCTTCGAGGCATCACAATGTAACTCAAACGGCTCCGAAAAATCTGGAAGGATTAGCACTAGAGCACTAGTTAGCTTCAACTTGATCTCTCTGAATGCCTTTGTTGCCTCTTCTGTCCATGTAAAACTTCCTCTTTTCATACACTCCGTGATCGGAGCCATAATAGTGCTAAAGTGTGGTATGAATCGGCGATAGAATGACGCCAACCCATGGAAGCTCCGAATATCAAATGAAGTCCGTCGCTCGGGCCATTGTTTGATCACCTCCACCTTTGACTCATCCACAGCAAGCCCATCCTTCGAAACAATGTACCCCAAAAATAGGACTGAGTCAGTCATGAAGGCACACTTCTTCAAACCCCAAAACAGCTTCTCCATTCGTAGGACTTCCAGAACTTCTCTTAAATGCTGCATATGTAAGTCCAGTGTGGCACTATAAATCAAAATATCATCGAAATATACTACAATAGACTTACCAATAAACAGTCGCAGCGCTTGGTTCATCACACGCATGCAAGTACTAGGTGCATTTGACAAACCAAATGGCATAACCAGCCATTCATACAAACCCTCACGAGTCTTATAGGCAGTCTTCCATTCATCCCCTGGTCTGATCCGAATCTGATGATAGCCACTCCTCAAGTCCAGTTTGCTGAACACCTTGGCCCCTGATAATTGATCCAACAAATCATCTAAACGAGCAATGGGAAATCGGTACCTCACAGTGATTTTATTGATAGCCCGGCTGTCCACGCACATCCTCCATGATCCATCCTTCTTTGGAGTTAATAAAGCCAGAACTGCACAAGGACTGAGGCTCTCTTGAATGAAACCCTTGGACAGCAACTCTTCCACCTGTCTACACAACTTCTCATGCTCTTTCGGACTCATCCGGTAGTGGGCTTGGTTTGGCAAGTTAGCACCGGGCACCAAATCAATTTGGTGCTGCATGTCACGTAACGGTGGCAATCCCTCCGGTAACTCCTCTGGAAAAACATCCCCAAATTCCGACAAAAGGGGCTGAATAATTGCCGGAACTGCAGCCTTGGATTGATCCTGCCCAATATCCTTCCCAACCAGAACATAAGCAATCCCAGATTCAGCGATCTCCTCTTCCATCTGCGCTCTTGCTAATAAATTAGGACCCACAGGGGCTGACTCCCTTGATGGTAACAGTTTGATCTTCGTACCACCGTAAATTAAACTGTAGGTGTTAGACCCTCCGTCATGCGCAACCTTACGATCATACTGCCACGGACGCCCCAAAAGCAGATGACAAGCATCCATAGCCACAACATCACACCATGCACTGTCCTTATATTTAGAAGCCATTGAAAAAGAAACTAAACAGCGCTTAGAAACTTTTACCTCATTACCTTTCTTCAACCAACTCAATTTTTAAGGGTTGGGATGCGCCTCTGTCTTCAAGTTCAATTTTTGCACTGCCTCTTCAGACACCACGTTCTCGCAACTACCCGAATCAATCACATAGCGGCAAACTTTGCCACCAATTGTGCAAGTGGACTGGAATATGTTGTTGCACAACCACGACTCCCCTTCAGATTCTCAGGGCGCATAACACACTCTTCGAACCACCAATAGTGGCAACCCTATGTCACCTTCACATTCTATCTCCTCGCTATTGTCATCGTATATAGCATCCTGGCCATAATCCTCAGTTGCATCCTGAACAATTCCCTCTTGATCTATGAACAAGGCCTTTCCTGGACGATCTCCTTTCCTGCAGTCCGACATACGATGACCTTGTAGACACTAAAATTTCGTCATGGCTTTATCGCCGTCCGATTAATTGAGATGAAATAAATAATCTTAATTAATCAAAGTCAAAATTGGTCAAAAAAGCCCGCAAATAATTTTGGGCTCGACAAAGTATGGGTTCAAAAGACGTGGGCTAGACCAAAAGAAGATGAGCCTACTAAACTGACCAAACGGACCACGAAATTGGCCCAATCCATGAACACAGGCCCAACCAAATTATCCTGGGTCCAAAATATGAATATATGTATATGTGTGTATATATATATCTTGATATCATTTAAGAAAAGATCAATTTACTCTTATGGAAAGAAAATTAATCAAGGGAAATTTATATACACATGTATATAATTTGACTTGACTTATTTCCATAATGAGAGTTCAATTTACTCTTATGGAAAAAATATCAATCATTTGACCTGATTTATTTCCATAATGAGAGGTCAATTTACTCTTATGGAAATAAAACCAATCAAGGACAATATATACATACATATATATATTTGACTTGATTTATTTCTTGAATGGGAGGCTGATTTACTCTTATTTGGAAATAAAATCAATCAAATGAGACCTTCCAAATTAAAGACCCCTCTCCTTGAGCCTCTAAATAGAGGCTCTCATTAAGAAGAAAGACAGCATCTTCAGGCAAGGAAATTGGATAGCGCTCTCAAGCATTTCTCAAGGCTCCTCAAGTTCTTCTCAAATCCCTCAAGCTCTTGTGGGGAATCAACAAGCACCCAAAGCTACGTGCCGGTTTATCTACAACAGCAATAGTCTACGCATCAACTAGCAAAGATCGCGCCTCAAATTCATCGTTTGTTCGAGATAAAGCCGTTCAAGCCCTCGATCAAGCTTCACTCTTTCAAGTTTTTCGACTCAAGAAGTTGAAGAAATCATCAACAGTTTCAATCCCACAATAAGCTTCTACAGCCGTTGGATTGCAACTTTAATCGAAGATCTACACATCAGCTAGTGAAGGTCGCGCCTCAAATTCATCGTTTGTTCGAGATAAAGCTGTTCAAGCCCTCGATCAAGCTTCTCAACTCGAAGATTTG
Organism: Vaccinium darrowii; assembly: GCA_020921065.1. NCBI lineage: Eukaryota > Viridiplantae > Streptophyta > Magnoliopsida > Ericales > Ericaceae > Vaccinium > Vaccinium darrowii. The sequence goes on along the minus strand of CM037153.1, from coordinate 16,638,965 downwards.
AAAGAACTACCAACCGGTTCAATCCTACGACAAGCTTCTGTAGCCGTTAGGTTGCGCCATCAACTTCGGAGATCGAATCAGAGGAATTATTCTTTATTGTAAAGAATTTAATAGAGATTGTACTCGCATTCAATTCAAATCAAATCAATAAAATATATTTTGTGCATCTTTTTCTTGTCTTTATTGCAGGACTCGAATTTGTGTGTTACAAACCTGGCTCGCCACACTTAAAGCATTTAAAGCCAGCAGTCGCCGTTCTGTTGGCTGCTGGCGCTGCGGGTTGAGGAAGAACTGCATGTACAGGTGGTGCAGCCCCCGCAGTTGTTCGAGCAGCACTGTTCCAATTACCCGCTGGCCTTCTATTGAACCGTTTTTCTAACACTAAAGCCCTCTGATGGGCATCTGAAACAAAACACAAATCATACATCATTAACTCATCTTGAATCTGTTGACGTAAACCACCAACATATCTTGCAGTCTGTTGCTCTGTAAACTCTGCTAAATCGTTTATGGCCACAAGTTGATAGAACTCTTCGGTGTAATCATCGACAGAACGCGTGTTCTGGTGAAGATTCTGCAATCTCTGGTACATGATACGGGTATAGTTATGGGGAAGGAATTCCACCCACATCTTCTTCTTCAGCTTTTCCCAATCGGTAATCTTGGACTTCCCGTTCCGACTCCTACTGATTTTCAGTTGCTGCCACCACGCAGAAGCTCTACCCCTGAATCTGGTCGCCACAAGAGGAACCCTCCTATCCACAGGAACCCCTTTGAAATCCATGATTTTGTCTATAGCGTTCAACCAGTCCAGAAATTCCTCCGGTGACAGATTGCCCTGAAATTCTGGTAGGTCAATCTTGATACTTTTCTCCCACGAATGAGAGTCATGGGTTCTAGCCACGATCTCCCTATCCCTTTCCCGTTGATGGTAATGACCAACAAAAGGATTGGAACCTTCATCATCCGAAAAACCCTCCTCCTGAGGATTAGCTCTAACAGGACGACGGCGAGTCGGATTCCCAACTTCTAGGGCCTCAAGGCGTTGCATGACTGCCTCGAGTGTCAACCCTATCCGCTGAATTCCATCCTCAATCCGAGCTTCTCGAGCGACGTCATCCCGCTCATAGACTTCATCAAGAACAGCCGTACGGTTGCCTCGTCCACCCCGACCCCTAGCACGTCCTCTGGCAGCCATCTCAGGATTGGAACTTGCAGCTCTGATACCAACTGATGCAGCGTAGCCTGTGGAAACGAAACTGATCGTGCAAGAGGAACTCGAACAATAAGATCGACTCGGAGGTACTCCCTCCGTAAACGACCAAGACATGAGTATAAACTCGTTTTTCTTTAATTCATCAACAACCGAATTTTGCCACTAGGCTTACAATGATACTTACAGGGCCAAAGTAACCCTAATCCAACTAGGAATGAAATAACAAATCCTAATCCAACTAGGAATCAAATAACATACCTTAATCCAACTAGGAATAAAAAAATACTCTAGAACATTTATTTCTAAAATTGCAAACTTCCTAACAAAATTAATAAAATAAAAATAAGGAAAACTTAAAACACTATTTGTAAGTAATATAAGTTTCCAATCTGCATCATTGCCGATTCCGATGGACCGTGCGAAATTCAGCCCATTCTGACAACGTCGATTCTTAGGCCTTTTTAGGCCTACGTGGACGCAACCGGTCCATCCACATTGACGCAACCCGGTCTGCATCAGAAAGCCCTATGAAAGTGCCTAAAATGCTAGGGTACCCTATGAAAGTGCCTAAAATACTAGGGTACCCTATGAAAGTGCCTAAATAGCTAAAACCCTATAATTGAAAAGTGCACGCTAAGTGCTTAAACCCAAAATGCCTAAACCCACTATACCCTACCCCAAAGAGCCTAAACCTCCTAAAATTGAATCCCAAAAATTGAACCCACCCCAAAATTGAGGAGAGATAAATCAATTTTCTCTTACCCATGAGAGAGAGAGAGAGAGAGAGAGAGAGAGAGAGAGAGACGAGATGGGGTCTGCTGCGTTGCAGTCATTGTCGGGGAGAGGGAGAAATCAATTGGAACACCCGTCGCTTTCAAGGGGTCCAAGCAATAAAGGTCAGTTGTTAATGTTTACAGTGCCAAACTGAGTTTTGTCGCTTTGAAGGGGTCCAAGCAGTATTCGGTGATGGGTCATTGTCGGGGTGAAGCGTCACTGTGCCAAACGAGTTTTGTAAAATTGTTTTATCATTAAGGTATTTTTGTCTAGTGCTGTCTTTGAGCAATTAAAATTTTCATATCAATGTATTGGAAGCATTAAAATAAGCTAAGCTGGACTAAACACCATTTAAAGCCCCAACCTTGGCCTTTAGACCAATTTTCTGTTGATTGTATGTGTGGTTATTATTCCCAATTTACCATGTGGGTTTTAGAAAATGTAAAATCTCCTCATTTGGGTTGGTGTCTCAGGGGAAGTGATGTTGATGCAAATGGAGGTAGTTTCCGGCCAGCTTCTCAGGTAAATGTGGCTTATCCCTAGTGTTCCGGTCAGAATTCGACGTAAGTGTTTTGAACCCCCTTGTAGTTTTATATATGGGGTGACATGTCTTTTAATTTCGTCCTCAAATACTGTTTGTATCCTAATTTCTAAAAAAGAGGGGGTAAAAACAAAAAGAGGGGGGGAAAATGAGCAAACAGCTAACGAATGTCAAGGAAAGGAAAAACAAACAAACAGCTAACGAATGTCAAGGAAATCTCAAATCTCATCTCTGGAAGACCATCTCTACTGGTGGAGTTAAATGGACATATTAGTCAATCATTAGCACAGTTAGCTAACATTTTCTTTTTTTGGCCCACAATAGTGTAGTTATTAATTTGTAGTGTAGTTGCATCGGTAGTTAGAAAATGTTACAACAGGAGCTAACTAGAGATGGCCTAATGACATTCCATGATAAACATTCTAAGAAAACGAAACCAATCGACTTTCAATAGATGATAGCTAACGAATTACACTATATCATTTCAATTCCCAAAATAGATACTCCATTAGGTTTCTGTTATGGACAAAATCTGTTTAATCTGACCTAAAATAGAATCAATTGATTCTGAACAAAAAACGACCTAAATCGATCTGAAGTAATTTGAAACAAGCAACAACTCTCTGTGCGGGAATGTCATGTGTAAGCGTCCACTTGTGTGTGTGTTTGTGCACGCGCGCAAGAGAGAGACACGTTACCAATATGCACCACAAATGGAATCAACTCGAAGAAATCAATTCAACAATTCCCGAACAAACGGCGAAGACAAGAAACAAACAGTGATAAACATGAAGGCTCACAGAATGAACAAAGCATGATCAATATAAGGGTACAAACGTAACTTTGCATACCGCCGTGGAGTTGATGGTAATCAAGATATGCGTTTAACCTTAATCGTAATTTGTGAACTAATAAGTGGACCGGATGGTAATAAAACCTATAAACTATTATGTTGTCTAGCTCAAGACTGGAGCTAGCTCAAGTGGTTTATTAGTGCATGTTGGAGCTAGTTGTCCTAGGTTCAACTTCTTTGAAGTTTTTTTGGCCAAGTGTTATTTTGCCATATTTTTTTCCAATTGGATCTAGTATAAAACAATAGTCTTGCACCACAAAATTTATGTTTTAGCAATTGTAGATGCTACTCAAGTTCGAATCTTTTGCACAAAATAAATATTTTGATAATTTTTTATTTTCTCTAGTTTATTTTAATCTTACTTTTATCTTTTAAAATCAAATTCAACAATAAATAAGTGTTAAAAATAAATAAACCAAAATAATTTATTTACACTCACAAATTAGAACAACCCCATAATTAGTTAGAGAAAACGCATAGTATGAGCAGTACTTTGTTATGTTTGGTTTATCTCATTGTACAAAAAATTTAAAATTTTAAAAATATATATTTTATTTAAATTATGAAACTAAAATACCATGTTTAATCTTTTTTTTTTTAAATTTTAGTTAAATTACGAAACTATACCCACCTATAGTGTTTTTTTAATTACAAAAACCTGAGGCCCAATTTTTATTTCGCTTTAAGCCTACAAAATCCCAATGCCAGCCTTGGTTAGTACGAGGGTCCTCTTTGTCCCCTACGTTTCCCAAGTTCCTAGAGCACCATATGCCATAATTATTTGGTTCTTCTTCCACGCTTCTCAAGCAAAAATTTCAAATTAAAACTAGATGGCAATAGTAGCCAAACCAAGCTTCTGAGCAACGAACCACAAAGACTTTTGACATTGAGGAGGTGTTCCACTAACAAAAAACTATTTTTTTCAAAAATCGAGACAGATCATTCTCTCACAATACATCACATAAAAAATGATGAAAAGCTAGTTTTTTCAAAAAAAATCACCTTTGTGAAACACCCCTGATTACCTACTTCAAGACTATACTCACACAAAACACAGTTTGACAGAGATGGAAGTGATCCAAGGTTAACAAAAGAAAATTCTTGAGAAGTGCAATCTGCTTTAATGAGGAGCCAGTGATGACCTTACTGGATCAACTGATCAAGTTTGAAAATACTTTGAAAACAAGCAATACAATTCTCACTAGTGCACTAAAATTGACTCTCTAAAATCCTAGCTGACACCCCTCACTCCTTAAAGTACACCAAGTCACTCTCTAAATTTGAGAAAAGACTTAAGAGGAGAGAGAGGGAGAGAGAGAGAGAGAGGGAGAGAGAGAGAGAGACGGATGAGAGAGAAAGTGGAGGGAAGAGAGAGAGAGAGAGAGAGAGAGAGAGGAAAGACTAGCTAAAAGATAATGAACATAGGTTGTCCATTAAAGTGCATTCCTCCTTAGCTAGCTAACTAAGTTTTTAGCACATAAAATAGAGTATCACATGTGCTTAGGTGTACACTTTAATAAATATTTTTTTGTAGTACACTAGAGATAGCTGAAAACTTGAGAGATCTGTTTTAATGGCAGTAGTTGGATGATGAACTCATTAATGAGGTGGGGTGGAGAGAAAGCTGTGGAGAGGCCTTGAATTAACATTTTTAATGACACTTGAAAAGAGTAATCATAACATTTTCTGCAATTTTTTATTGTAAAATATTTTACATTGAAACAAACGGAGCCTAATTCAATTACTAAGGCATAGTTTTCCAAAAGATTTTAGCAAATGAGTTCAGCAGGTGCTAAAATAAATTTTTTGAAATCAAAAAATAAAGTGGCTCCGTGTATCGTTTTCTGATTTTTTTTCGTACCAAATTAAAGTGCTCCTCGTGTACTTTAATTTGGTGTGAAAATTTCAAAAAATAATACACGAAAACACTTAATTTTTTGATTTGAAATACCATGATTTTAGCATCTTCTGAACTCATTTGCTAAAATCTTTTGGAAAACTATGCCTAAGGGCCTTATCAGGCTCAACAACAAAAAATACCAAATTTAACCTCAAAACACCTTTTTATAAATTAGCAAGTCACTTATCCAAAAATTCACAAAATCAGACTCTCTATCCAAACTTTACTATTCCCCTCAAGTCTCATAAAAAAAAAAAAACCTTTTTGTTAACAGTACCTTTACTGAGCTGTGCACGTTGCTTTATGTGTAAACAGAGAAAGAAAAAGTGTGACAGGTACCCTCAACAGTACCTTTACCGAGTGAGAGGGAAAGAAGTCAAGGAGAGAGAAAGTATTAAACTATTCATAGCCTGTGAACAGTAGCTTTACCCAAATACCGAGTTACTGTAGCAAAGTTGCAATTTTTGCAAATTAGCCAAACAATTGTTGAGGTTGATTTTGGGTGTTTTTTCCCTTTTGGCTCAACAAAATAACCATCAGAGGAATTTGTCTCCCCTGACGAGGATGCTCTAAGATTTGGTCACCCATGGTAGTTATAAATGCATAATATGAAAATAAAAATTATCAAATATAACATTATTTTTCAAAAACGATTGGTTAGATGAGTATTGGATCGTTCAAAAATCAACTGTGACACAATAGCTCGATTTTTGTTACGTGAGACAGGCTAGGTTTGGCTAAATAAGTTAAGTGGCTTTTTATTGTTCATTTTTTTTTGTCCGTATTCATTTTTTTTTTTTTTTGTATTTTAGTTTTGCGTCAAACTTTTGGGACCTTATTTTGACTTATTCTGTATTTTTGAAAAAATTTAAGAGTTTCGGTCAAAAATTTTTACTTTTCCGATTCCTCTCGTCGAAACGGATCAATAGGTCGCAAAAGTTTGTCGCAAAAAAAAAATAAAAAAGGACAAAAATGAACAATAAAAAATCACTTAACTTATTTAGCCAAACCTAGCCAGAGAAAACAAGAGACAACACATTTGTGTGTCTCGAGATTCCTGACTTTCCGGTACCACATGACAATGTCGGAAGGGTAGTCTTTTCATGGAGTACCCCGCGGCAAAGACCAAAGACTTGGAAGTCTTCGTCCCTTCACGTCAGAATGCAGCCAACGACCAAAAACCACAGACTTGGAAGTCTCCGTTTCTACGTCTTTCTTTTTTTTTTTTACCGCGAAAAAGAGATTTATTACTCCCTCCGTCCCCAAATTTTGGTCTCTCGTCCAATTCTAACCGAATAAAAAACTAGTTATAACACTTAGCTAAAAATCCAAAACATTTGGCAATTTTAAAGGGAAGGACAAGAAACTTTTGCAATTGAACATAAAAACAAAAAACATTTGCCATTTTTAAAAGGAAGGATAAGGAACTTATGCAATAGAACATAAAGACGAAAAACATTTGCCATTTTTAAAAGGAAGGACAAAGAACTTTTGCAATCGAACATAAAGACAAAAAAAAAATAGTGAAGCGTTACTAATTTTTAAAAATTTAAATTTTGAATATAAAATTAAAAAAAAATCACCACCCCACCTCTAGCCGACCACTTCCGGCGACCAAAAAAATTAGTAACATGTCACTAATTTTTAAAAATTCAAATTTCGAACATAAAATTCAAAAAAATCATCATGTCACCTCCGGCCGACCACCACCCCACCTCTAGTCAACCACTTTCGGCGAACCATAAAATTAGTAGATGTCACTAATTTTTAAAAATTTTAATTTCGAAGATAAAATCCAAAAATATCACCACTCCACCTCCGGCCGATCACCACCCCACCTTTGGCCCCTTCCGCCGACCAAAAAAATTAGTGAGATGTTACTAATTTTTTAAAATTCTTATTTCAAACATAAAATTCAAAAAAATCTCCACCCCACCTCCGGCCGACCACCACCCCACCTCTGGCTGACCACTTCTGGCGACAAAAAAAATTAGTTACATGTCACTAATTTTTAAAAAATACTAAGTACAATGACGAAGTCCATAGCAACAGTAGGATTCAGGATCACGATAATTGAACTTAATATCTTAAATTCCAATTCCCTACTTCTGCATCAAAACACATGAATCCTTGAATTCATCAACATGATTCTCGTTAACTTAACTCTCTCTCAAATCTCAATCCTCTGGTTCTTGGAAATTGGACGACGATGGGTGAATTCTCCGGTGACGGGCGTGGGCAAGAAACCATTTGGCGTAAATGTGGAGTAGGAGGACGAAGAGGATTACGAGGAGGAGGAATACGATGCCGGCGAGAAAAACGTCGCCGTCGTAGGAGAAAATGGTCTCAATGAGTTTGGTCATTTGGGTTTGGTGGGAGCGAATTGTTTTGTTGTGTGGAGTGGCTGAAGGAAGGAAGGAACAGAGAGAGAGAGCAGGTCGTGGGGGAATTTGCGTAGAAGGGTGGAAGCCCATAAAATATAGAGTCGTTGCTAATGGAGTAAAAAGTACGGAAATTGTGCCGTGTCCTTGGGTTAAAAAGAAATTGTACCGTGTCCTCGGGTTAAAAAGAATAAAAAATGTTGTATTTTTGACTAATTTTTCCAACTTTTAATCGGTAATGAATTTTATATTCAATATGGATCTTGTTTGATAGATTTCGATAAAATCTATAAGACAATGTTTTTAAAATCATGTAAAACAACGTAAATTACAAGATATAATTAATTGAAAAGTGACACAAACTTCTAAAAGGGACAAATAAATGGGGACGGAGGGAGTAATAATAAGAGAATCCGGATACATTTGAAGAAGCGAAGAAAAAACGGCATCACAACGGGAGGAAAACATCTCAACTGGGTTGGCATCTAACCCATCCGACAATCATATGCTACTAAACTCCCAAAAAGAGGCAAGGTTGGCAAGAGATCAACAAGCCTCACCACAAAAAGAAATCCCAGAAAAAACTAGTAAGATTATCATCTGATCTCATCATCCTTTGAATTCTTCATTTGATTCTCCGCAAAGGTAAGGCATTCCAGATCTTCAATAGCTATCTCCAAGAAGATAAAATGGCTATATTCCAAAGATAATCAGAGCTAGATCTTGACAGCAATAAGCTAATGCAGAGATAAGGCCGAAGACTTGAAAGTCCTGGTCCCTTCATTTTAGGATTGTTTGTATAAGGTTAAAGATAAGAGAACTGAGGCTACTGGGTGTGGAGCAAAATTTTAGAAATTGAATTGCGGAGCGGGTATAAAAATGTGTAGATAGGGAACTGTAAAACTTTAATAACGAATGCGGAAACGGGTGGTTCGGGTTACCTTTAGAGAACTTTTACCGAATCGGATCTTTTGGTGGATAAATTACATACTCCGGATTACGTACTAAAACAGCAACAATTTTCTGCGACGGAGTGATACTACGATGTTCGAGTATCAATCTCTATTCAACGGTACAAAAGCTTCGAATTGCTCTTTAATGGCAGAGAGAGAGAAAACTGGGGAGAGAGTTTTGTAGAACTCAATAACTGATAATCTTGTTTGCATCTATTATGAATTTGTTGCACGAATTATATAGAGTGAGCATCACTGTAAACTTTAAGGTATCCTCGCATAAAACCCCGGAGAGGTGCTAGAGATGAATGAAGGTTGGAGCCTGGTTACGAAGAAAAGATACAACCGGAGATTCTCTCCTATGGCAGGAGTTCCAAAGCACAATGGCGAATCTAAGGTAACTACAGTATACGTGGATAATCTCTCTGATGATATGGACGCGGAGTGGTTAAGGCAAATCTTCTCCAAGTTTGGCAGAATGATGGATGTTTTCATCCCTAGAAAAAGAAGCAAACACTACAAGTCTAAGTTTGGATTTGTTAGGTTCGATCGGGCGGAGGATGCGTATGAGGCCATTGCTTCGCTGAACGGTATTTCCATCAGGGATAAGAAGATGTTGGCTAAGGTTGCAACCTTCGGCGCGGGTACGGGAGCTGGAGCCTTTCAATCTAGTCACTCAAAGCAGGAGTATAAGGCGTCTAAAGGGAAAGAAGTGGACGGGGTGGTAAAGCAGAATGCGGTGTACACCAACTCGGGTTGGGACAAGTCTTTTGCTGATGTGGTGAGGGGGAAGCTCATTCCCAAACGTCTCTCAGTCAAACCCATAGGCAATGAATGGCTGGAAAGAAGTGTAGTCGCAAAACTTAAATCCTTGTCAGCTATGGAATCCGTAAGAGATGTTCTTCATTGTAAAGGGGTCTTTGGGATTGATGTAAAAGATATGGGTGGCTTGTGGGTTGTTCTTACATTTTCTTCTGCTGAGCAGCTTCAATCCGCTCTCGGCGGGGATCTTAGCTGGCTAAGTAATTGGTTTTCGGAGTTTAAGAAATGGTGTCCTGACACCGAAAATGAGCGGAGAAGGAATGTATGGATTTCGTTTTATGGGGTCCCTTTACATGCTTGGAGTGCGGCAACTTTCCATAGAATGGCTCAACTATGGGGGGAGGTAATTGGTTCGGATGATGCGACGATCAAAGGGCTCTCGTTTGCAGCCGGAAAAGTGATGATTTCTACGGAGAGGTGGGACTGTATTAATGAAACCATTCAGTTAGATATTCAAGGGAAGATCTACGTAGTGAGGGTGCTGGAGGAACAAGTTGTTATCCAAGGTCATTGCTCTATCTGTAATTTCTCACCTTCCGAGTCATACAAGGGCGAGGAATACTCGGCCAACGACTCAGTGGATGAAGCGAACTCAAGACGTGACGCAGAGGATGCCGTTAGGGAGAGGTCAAGGAGAGTGGAGGATTCCAATAAAGAATGTTTTGAAGAGGGAGAGGTCAGGGAGAGTGTTCCCCACTTGACAATTAATAATGAGGTAATTCCCTAATTGCCAATTAACAATGAATTAAATGGAGCTGATAGCTATAGAGGTGGCATTGGGCAAAGTAACGAAGTGGGCTTTAGTCTGGATGCTTTGGTAAGTCCCCAATTGCCAATTAACAATGAGTTAATTGGTGCTGATAGCTGTAGCGGTGGCATCGGGCAGAGTAATGAAGTGGGTTTTATTCTGGACAGGCCTGGGCCTAGCAACATTATGGAAACCAGTAAATTTCAACACAACCCTTTTATTTTTTCAAGTATTTCCGAATCGGAGTCCGTTCCTATCAATGGAAGGGGTATTACTTCGAGGAAAGCAGGGAAAGGAAAGCGCAAGAAGAAACTGTGGGACGATATTTTGAGCTGCAAAGATTCGGATGAAGTTAACCAGAATGGACGTTGCCGGAGGAGGAAACCCAAACAAGTTGTCTTTAGATCGGCGGTGGCAGCTGCTTCTTTATCTTTATCTTCGGAAGGGATTCGGAACAGGAATAAGCTCATCCTTAATAATGCCGAGGCAATTTGGGAGATGGGAAAAGTTGTGGGAGGGGAAGCAGTGGGACAAGAAGAAGAGATCATTAGCAAATTGGCGGGTATGGAGGAAGAGCGCATGGGTATTGAGAAGGGGGAGGGTGTTCAAATCTGAACACACTTTTTTTGGGAGTTAGGTATCGATTATTGTGCTCATGGTGAATGTTATGTCATGGAATGCCAGAGGGATCGGGAGAGTAGAGAAAAGGCGGAAGTTTAAGAAAATAGTCTTAGAGAATAAGGTAGATTTTTTGATGATCCAAGAAACCAAAAAAGCTCTTGATGGAAGGTGGAACTACCCACTTAACCCCCCACCAAGTGATAACCTTACACCACACCGCCCATACCCTATCACAATGCACAAACAAATGGTCCACCGATTCTGTGGCTTCCCCACAGAATTTACAAAGGCTGTCATTGAAATCAGAGATGATGCCCAAAGAGAACAAGAAGTCTGCAGTTTTCACTCTACCCAACAGCGCCAGCCAACCCAGAAACTGCACTTTTGGGGGTGCCAACGATTTCCACAGAAGCATAAGCTCTCTACTAGGGCAACCCAATTCACTCTCTCTGCGTTTGTAAAGAGATCTAACCGAGAAAGACCTTGACGGATCCGCCCTCCAGACAAGAGTGTCCGACCTCTGATGCTGAATAGTTGCTGATCTCAAAAGGTTGGAGAACTCATTCCACATACTCTGCTCCCTCGGCAAAACCTCTCTCCTAAGTTCTAAGACAACAACCTGCTCCGAAACATGGCCTTGCATCACATCTGCCACCACTACCAGTTTCTGTGAACAAATATTGAAGATTCTAGGAAACACCCTCTGCAGAGGGGCTTCTCCCAGCCACACATCAGGGTTGCTCAGTGGTTCAAAGCATACAAAGGATCCAAGGAGTATTCTACCAGTGATATCTTGTATAGACTTCCAGCTCTTATCCAGTCTTTGTAAGAGGTGATAGGGGTGTTTTGGGGTTGAACTCTTTTCAACCCCCTTGTTTTTTGGCCTGAATTTCATTTTTTCTCAGTTTTCTGCCTTTGGCTTTGTGTGGGTTGCTGATGGTGGCTGATTTTAGTCTACTGTCTCATCCCTGTATTTGCCTCGGGTGGATCTCCGCTGTATTTCTCCTCTTCTATCCTTATAATATTTTTCTTTGCCGATCAAAAAAAAAAAATATAGAGTGAGCATCCTAGATGCTTTAGAAGTCATACAATCCTAAGAGTCTAGGATTACTTCAACTTCTCCCATCTTATCTCCAACATAAGATAGAACTCTATAATAAATAGATCCAGTGGTCATGCCCACATGGGCCACCCAATTTGGTCTCGAACTCGGCCCAAATTCCAACAGGAACCGACACTATCGCTTTTGCGATTTTTATTTTAAAACGCAAATTGTTTAGGAACCGCATCCTTTCCATTCCACTCATAAAATGAAAATTTTCATTCCATTTAAAACAGATTTAGAATACCTGCGTTTCAACGTCATGAATTTAGTGCAATTCAGTAGTTGTTTTTTTGTCAGTAGTTTTTTTTATTGGACTTTGATGTACTACTGAAATATTTGTATTCTACTATATAACTGAACTAAACTGCCTTCGTTTGTGAACTGGATGATGAATTGTCCTTGCTGCCATTGTATTACTACTGAAGTGTTTGTTTCAATGTTGAGTTTGGGTTTTTGAAGAAGTTGACGATTTTTTTTAGAATAAGTTGAAAATCCGCGGACAAATCTAGAACCGATCCGTGACTCGCGGATCAGATTAGAACCGAACCATGAGACTTTTGAATTGGAAACGGATTTTATTTTAAAAAAACAGTGACTCGTGGATTAGGATTAGGATTTAGGATTGGATTCATGTCAATCCGGACCGTGAGCACCCCTAGGCGGAACAATGGGGGACGTGGTACAAGGACCCGTGTTTTTAAATATATTTTTTTAAAATAATGTTGGAGAAATGTGAGGAATGTTTTAAAATGTAAAATGGGGTCGATGTGAACTTTATAATTACATTTGGGGGTGTGTGTGTGGTTGAGGAGAGGCATATAAACATGTGGGGCTAATTTTTTTTCAACAAAAACTCATCTCTCTCTGTCTCTCAAAGAGGCCGGCAGCGTCTCTCTCTTCCCTCTCTCCTTTTTCTTCAAAACCCACACAAATCCACCTCCCACACTTCACACACTCAAGATTTAACCTCAAATCCTTCCTCTACGCGTGATTTGGAGTCCGGGTTTTCATGGGTTTCACTTGGAGCAAGTATATTTTGGTTGGGAATTCAAGAACAAGGGTTAGGGTTTCTTTCTTACTCATTGGAAGCTTGATCTTTGAGGTCGGGGAACATTTCTACTCACTCTAGTTGTTGCATATACTTTGCTATTAATTTTAAATTTCTAGAAAATCTTCTTTTCCACCATTAAAATGGGTTTTCTACTAAGTTGGTGGTTGATCTACAAATTTTGGTGTTTAATTACTAAATTGATAAATGATTGATCCTCCGTCCATGTTTAGTTGTTGTTTAGAACCTATAATTTGAGCTTAAACCATCAAATTGGCCTTGGGTTGAAATCCCCTCTCTTTGAGAAAAATCTGTAAATTTTTCATCAAAATCTGCCTCGCTGGTCCGAACAGGAATTTGGGTGGTCTGGACCAAGCCATCTGACAGACTTTTTGTACAATCTGCCTCGCTGGTCCGGACCGGGCCATCAGTCAAAAATTTTATTTCGTTTCGGATCGTTCGTTGATGCTTGGTTAGTCCCCGTTCCCCGTATCTTCACACATTTGGGTGTTTTTCCTTGGGAAATCCATCGTATCCATTTCTCTTGTGACATGAGGAATGTGTGACAATAATCGAGTTTGATTGTTGGCTAATTTAGTAAGGACACGGTCCATGAATTGACACTTTGCGTTACATTTAGGTTGAGTTGAGAGTCCGAGACACTTGTGAAAGGACGTTATGACCCATGGGTCATGTTTGACACGACGTTGATGTTGAAACTTGATAAGTGATAAAGTGAACTTACAACATGTGATGCGGGGCCGAAAGGTAGCCCGGAATGATACTAGGATGATCCTTTGGCCGTGTCGCTAGGAATGACACTCGGTCCATCCTATGGACGTGTCGCGAGGAATTATGCCTTGACCAAGGGGAAATGATACGGGGCCGAAAGGTAGCTCGGAATTGATACTCGGGCCGTCCTACGGACGTGTCACGAGGAATTTCTCAATTGGATAACTAAAATGAACTAGACACATCATGATATGAACGAGATGGACACTTGGATTATTTTGGACACTTTGGTATAACATTGGACACGCAGGTACTTGTGGTCATTTTACACTTCCTTTAGTCCTCCTGGTCATACTTTGCTCAAATCATTCATGATATTAAGCTTCACTTGCATGTATCATATTTTAGAGCATCCTTATCTAGAGCACCAAAATTTTCACCAAATTTAACTTCAAAAACACCTTTTATAAATTAGCAAGTCACTTTATTAAAAACTCACAAATTCAGACTCTCTATTTTAATTTTACTATATTTAACTATTCCCCTCAAATCTATTAAAAAAAAAAAAAACTCTCCCGATGAAAGCTAGGGACCACGTGTTCTCCTTTTACAAATTAGCCTGGTGAGATGTGGTACAGTAAAGCATAGTAGTGGACCACGTGTTCCCCTCCCTCCCTCTTTTCTGACTCTTTTCTGACGTACAGCAACCCCAAACCGGAAGAAATTAATAAAAAAACAAAAGGTGCGTGAACAGTGCCGCACCAAATTTGGTGCGGCACTGTAGCAAAGTTACAAGTTTCGTAAATTTGTAAAATATTTGTTAAGTCTGATTTTGAAGGGTTTTGTTACATTTCACTCATCAAATTTAACTTTTCAACAATTTGTTAAGTGTGATAAAGATGCCCTTATACACCTAGCGTTTGTAGAATGGTTTTCCTACTTGGCTAGTGAGCTCACCCTATCATTTTCAGGTAATCGGCTAGGAGCATGAAACGAATGCTTGGAGTGTGAATGGATGGTTTGAAGCACACATGAATCATGGAGTTATTTTGTCACTTTGATACTTAATATTTTTGGGAGACGATTATGTAAATTTCAATTTTTCTGAAACATTGACAATTTCGTGTTATGTAATAACATCAAGTTCTTTTTTACACTTATATATTTTGGTATGAGTATTCGTTGGCTAGAGACACGTTAAACTAGATTTGGAATTGGATATTTGACCTTGACTTTTCAACGGACGTAAGTATGACTTTGATCTATCCTACATGGATTTTTATATGAGTTTCGATTAATAAAAATGAGGGCGTGACACGTGTCACCCCCAATTCTTTATAAAATAAAAATAAAAATAAAAATAAATGTGTTGCTATACATATTAGGGTCTTGTTAATGTGTGCCCTTGAGGCATATGATAAAGAGTGCATTAACCCTTTCATTTAACTGTTTTTGTATGGGGAATTTAAGTTTGAAATCACACTCATTAACTCCTTTATTAATTCATTTTGAAAGGATAACCTTTTTGTTTTATGGACAAAATTACCCCATTTACTGTTAGACGCTTCCCCATACAGTCATTATGTAACTCCGCTAATTCAAATTTTGAGCACTGACTCAATTAGTGTAATATTAAAATTCAAAGCACCGAAAGGCTAACCCTTTTGCAGGGAATTCATTTAAATAAAAAAGGGCATTTGAAATCAACTCTTCAACCATCAATGTTATTGCTTCTCGTTACTTTGTGTACTCTTGTTACTATAGCATTTGGTACTTTGTGTATTCTTTCTTGTCACTGCTTCTTGTTACTGCCGTACATGGATATTTATATAGAAGCTTTGTTGAATGTGAACAGTCTATCACAAGGGAAGAGAAAAAAAAAAATGGAGGGAGAAAACGTGGGTTGCAGGGAGTAAAAATGAAAAAAATGGAGGGAGAAAAAGGTGTGTTGGAGGGAGCACAAATGAAATGCCAAATGGTATGAGGGAAAAAACAGAGAGGGTATTTTGGTCTCTATAAAAAGAACCTTTTTCTTTATCCAATTCATCAACTACTTCTACAATTTTCTATATAAGTGGGTGTAATTGATTTCATTTAATGAACACTAACATGTGCCTTGGGGGCACATATTAACAAAAGCCTACATATTATATATGTCCAGTAATTTCAAGAGTGTAATACTTGGTTCAGTGGTAAGGTCCAAGCACTCCACGTGTGAGGTTTGTATGCTATCCGTTTATGCCAAAATACAAAAGCTCTCAGTCAGAAAATGTTATTGGGATTGAAACATGCGACCTTGGAATTCCAAAACAACCTTGTCCAGTTGCCACTAGACCAACATCACAAATAGTAGAGCAAATCAACAAAACTAGTAGACCTTTTTCAATACAACTTTGTCTAGTTGCAACTGACTTGGTGGTTTTTTTCTCTTTTCTTAGTTTGTAGCCTTTTCTTTTCTAGGCTACCTCATTTTCTTAGTTTTAGGTGTGTATTGCTACTGGACCTCGGAATGGTATCCCGCTCGCAGTGGTGGATTTGTCGACAGCCGACGTCTGCTTTTCCACGTTCAGGGATCGCCGTGACAGTGGAGGCTTGCCCCGAATCCGGAGTGGCGTTTGATGTTTGTGGGTGTGAGGGCTTGCCTACTCTGTCGGCATCTCTTTGAACCACGAGCCAGCCGTCGCAAGGAAGTTCCTTTTGGTACTTTCCGGTCGGTGTGTGCATGATGATTTCATTTGGTTTCTCCAGTTTGAGCTGGGTTTCTCTTGGGATCCTCTTCGATCAAAACCTCGATTGGCCTTACGCCTACCAGAATGGATGCTTGCTTTTGCAGAAAGTGCTATATTAGTCCAGTTTTTGGTAGTTTTGGTTCACTTACATGTTTTTTATTGGAATCATTAGAACGCCTTAGGGCTTTGATATGAATGATATTGATATTTTAAGCTCAATATCTTTTTGTTGGTACCAAATTTATAAAAATTGGATAAAGAATTTAAAAGATACACACATTTAAGATCAAATCACATTTGAAAAATGTTTTTCATTTTTTAATTAAATGGTTCTCCATGTATGAAAAACAAAAAATAGTTCTTCCTTCATTGTAAAGGAGTGAAGTGAGGAGGGTTGGAGCGTCTTTATTCTTCAAAATAAAAAAATGAAAGTATGATTGGAGATACTGGGGGAAAAGAGAGAGTGGAGACCATATATACATGCAGTATGTCAGAGGGCAAATAAGCCATTTCCTATTATTGATCGTGGCAGCAACATTTTGAGTTTTTAGTCGTGGCTTTATCACTACCCTATAACAAAAATGTATACGAACGTCTACTAGCACAAGTATAACACACTAATTTTAAAGTTAACAACCGAACAAATCCTCCAATACACCCTAAGACATGGAATATTTGGCCTCCGTTAAATTCAAACATTCAACTTTGTAGAGAACATATACTTATTGCTCGCACTTGGCCAAATCTCTCTTGGGCTTGTCGGCTTTGAATTATTTAATCTTGTAAGAACTGGTCAAAGCCGGCTTAGCCACAAATCGGAAGAACCTTGGGTAGCCACAAATCGGAAGAACCTTGGGCTTTAGGTCCACCAAAAGACCAAAATTTTAGGGCCCCCAATTAGTTAAGAATCCTACATATATATACTAGGCCCGCTATAATTTCTGTGTAACCCATCCATACAAGAAAGATTAAATGGATTGGCTATTTTGTCCATTGAGAAGGATATGGTGAAGATGTTTGATTATAAAGACTTAATTAGTACGTTTGCCGCTAAAAGTGTGAGACGACAAGTGTTCAAATGATAGATTTTGAAATATTGTAGCGGTTGTATATTTTTGGATAACTATAAGTTTGCATTTGTAATGGTAAATCTTTTGTAATAGTTTTTATATATAAAGACTCTTTATTAGCCAATTTTTCTATGCAAAATATAGGGTAGGTCTCGTTTAATAAGTTCGATTTAGGCTTCCGAAATCTATGAGCCAGCTCTGGAACTGGTTAATCCTTGCTCGCAAGCTCATATTATTATCTTATCCAACAATCAAATTAAGCGAAACAAACGTTTAAGCCAATAGCAAACCATCACACATGAGTGTTTGCCGGCGGTCAAGCTTTTATTACCGTTGCACTATAACCCCGAACTTGAATATGCTAGTGATTTGTTTTGTATGGCGAAAAGGTTAAATTATGTTTCTGGTAACTCAAATGTCCGGGCCAGTTAGGCTCACCTCAATTACATTGTTTGTTGTTATATATTCATAAATATTGCTTGCAAATACGATCATAGGGAAGATGAGTGACAAATATAATCCTCCTTGTTACGTCCAGAAATGTCACCGTATACAAAATACCATCCAAAAAAGCTTTACCGTACATAAAACTTAGGCTTTCTAACACAAGTCCGTACAATTATCCTATGAATTCAATTTTTCTCAAGACTAGGTATGATGCAACGTAATCTTCTTCTTATTACCTAAAATCTTCCCATCCGAACCAATCCGTATGCAACCGTCCAAATTAACCCCACGGTGGTAAGTCTCCCAACCGAACGTTTGATACCGTATCTTGGTCACTAATGCTACCTTCAACTCTACCGTTGAATTCGAAATTGTTCTATCTATCTTCTTCCTTAGTCGCTTATTGGCGTTGTTAACGTACCCTTCCATTTGCCTTGTACTACCGCCTTTTTTCTGATAAAAAGACGGTATAGTTTCCTCACCAAGAATCCACTTCCCGAAACCAAACTTCAATGAGGTTTCGTCGTGGTAAATACCAGCCTGTTTATTTGGATTTTTTATCTCGAGTTTGAACGAGAACAATCTGGTACTGTTGGACGTAGGCGTATAATTTCCTGGGTTTGGACGCAGGAAATAGAATTCTTGGATTGTGTAGGTGGGTTGCTTGGGGTTGACACAGTACCATATGAAGTAGATGAGGAATCCCCAGAGGGTAGCAACGTAGAGAAGCCATTTGGTCAAGGTTTTGGATTCCCTTTCCATGGCCGGGGTTTGTTTTGGACGGGTGTTTTTTGTTCAAATCAGGCATTTATATAGCTGATGATTTTAGTGTAAAGTTCCCAAATGCTAAAAGCTTAACCGAGAAGGAAGTATGTTTCGTTCTTTCACGGCCTTATCTTGGCTTTATGAACCAAGAAAGAAGAGGAGATAAGATAGAAAGTGAACATTTTTTTAACTACAAAAATTGAATTATTAAACAGCGGAGGTGGTTGCTAAGATGGCAAGTGGTGTGACCGTGCGAGGGTGAAACTCTCCCCCAAGTACACAGTCGCGTGTTCAAATTCCGCTTACATGTAGTAGTCCTTGTGAGCCAGATGCTATGTTTTGGACACCATCAATCCATCTTACACCTTTGTAGGGCTATGGTGACGGACTACCTTCCCATCCATAGGAATTACTCCGAAAGGACACCCCAGTGAGTTTGGCTCCTTTATGGGTGGTACTTGCTCACTGACTGAACATGCTATATATGACGTAGTGACGGAGTCAGGAATTTCACTATGCAGAGGCAAAAAAAAAAATTCTAAAATACTTTGTAAGGGCAAGACTATATAATTCATAGGAAAATTTTCTTTTTCTATATGTCGCAATGCACAGTTTAAGATTAAGCGTTTGCCAAAAAAAAAAGCCTTGCAAATGTCAGTGAATGTGCAACTTCGTGTTCTTATTTTCTTACACCACGAAATGAACTCTAGCGTCAACGGTACTTTTAAGATTAATCCAGTAGTTACTTTGTTACTTTGAGCTATAGTGAAATTAATAATATCACATACAAAATGAATTGTATATCATATATTTGTTAGATGTCATATGTACTCAACGGAAATTAGTTTCTAATCAAAAAAGTTTTAAGTAACGTAAATTGGGTGATCCCTAAAATTCACGTTTTACTCAAATGCTTTAATCCAAATATACGAAGGGTTTTGTTGACGTGTTCCTAAGGAAAAAATTTTGGATACCAAACGGGTACTACATGGCCAAGCTTACGTGGTACATGAACGAAACCCTTTCTCTCCTCCTCCTCCTCCTCTCTCTCTCTCTCTCTCTCTCTCTCTCTCTCTCTCCTGTTTCTCTCTTCATAATCCGGATCGTCCAAAATCAAAATGGACGGCCCAGATTCCGCGCGCTCGGCACTGAAAAATTGCTCATTCCTGAGGCATATATATGATAAGAATACATTAACTTCATCATTTAACCCTAGAAGTAAGTTTAAACTAGAGCCATAAACCCTATAAATCCAACGCCTAAACTAAAAGCGACGTTTTAATATTTGTTGGGGGAAAAATAGCTATAGTTGAAGCCAGTTGATCACGCCTGAATTAATAAATCCTATAAACACGCAATTAATCCTATAAATCCTATTGGCAGCATATTTTTCGAACTGGATGGTCGGATACTCAACCACCGCGAAATAAAAATGCCACGTCAAAATATTTCACATCTTAATTTTAGTTCTTAAAATTGAATTAATAACTCGGGCATGAACTCACCCGTACCTATTCCATTTCGAAGATCTCTCCACTCAAAATCATTTTTTTTTTTTTACCGGTTTTTTTTTTCCTTATCGGCCGCCCTAAATCATATTGAACACTGACATCTGGTGTCCTAGCCATCCGTACTCGGCGATCAACGGCCCAGGTCTGCTCGAACCCAAATAGATTTGTGGTACCGTTTATTACCGAACTGATCTGGGTCCTTAATCGCCGAGCTGGACGATTTGGATGAAGTCAGCACGTACCCCCTATCCTCTTCTCCCTTACTAATTCTTCATCTTGGTCCCCACTTATGAATTATTGTTCCCTTTTTGTGTTTATAAAGCATATATGGTTACTCATCCAACACTAGACTTAATAAGTGACAAACAACTGGTTTATCTATTCATGCACACACCTCATCCATGGGCCTTGAGTCATGACTTCCACGTACGTTTGACGGTACCACCCAAATTAACCCAAACTTTTTTTCTTTCTTTTTTTTAATGTAGGAACCATGGCAAGGCCACGTTAGACCCACTTATGCAATTTAAATCTACGGAACAACTAGCACAGTAACCTACTGTCACAGGCCTCCACTTAAATCCTGAGTTCCTCCAAGGAGAATCGAACTCTGCCACGTTGCAGGCGTTGGTCCGCCCTCACCATTGGGGTAAACCAGGGGTGGGTAAATTAACCCAAATCTTTTCCTCCATCAAAACTCAAAAACGCACATCGCCATATTTGTCAAAACATCTCTCCTAAATTTTTGGATTAGAGTGGCAAAAGTTAAATCTTCGTTGTTTCTGGATCACAGCCAATCCATCTCACATTTTGAATTTTTGGATTAGAGTGGCAAAAGCAACAGCAAAAGCTGCAAAACCACTTCAAAGTTTAAACCACAATCTGTAGAGACCCAGCAAAGCCCCAACCAAACCTCAGAAACAACCTCAGGAAACCACCAACATCAAATTAAAAAAATGCCAAAGAAAGAATAAACTTTAAGATCGGCAACCAAATCCTTTTAAAAATCATATTGACCGAAAGATTATCTATAACGCGATTACTAATTGGCTTTGTTTTGAAGTATAAATCTTCGTCATGTTGGACTAAATCCATTTTTATCGAGATAAGTACGTAGTGATCATGCATCGATTTGAGTTAAAGTTCCAGTTTTGTCCATTAATTTCTGGGCTAGTTTTTATGTACTTTGATTGACAGGAGAAGCTGTTCCCATATTGAATTATATGATACAGATGATTTCTTCTTTTTGATATGTTTAGTATGAACATGCATGATAGGCGCGCAAAATGTACACATGAGCGCCCCTAATTTACCCTTGCTAAGTCCATTTATTTTGTTAATTGGAGTATAATACTTTGTTTGCGTGTTTTTGTAGATACTTGGAGGCTTTCATATAATAGCGCAAAAGTTGGATTTTACTTGTTTTCGAATCAGAGCCCGTGATCAAATTAATTGGTGGACAAAGCTTATAATAGAAAACAACAACGAGAAGCAGCCAATTATTTTACCATGTAATTGAAGTTTGGGCTTTGGAATTGTCATGGCAATAGGCCAGCAAACAGTGTTAACTCAAGCATTGGTGGGCCAAGTATTGATTTATTTGGTTTGATCACACTTGGACGAGAGTAAAGAAATTAATGGGCTTGCAAAAGGAGTAGGCGTAGGGCTCTACAATTACCGACTTGGATATATCACGCATAGGGCGACAGACTTGGGGAGCAGATATCACGCACGGGATTACGCATAGAAGGGAGCATCACGAACAGAGCCTCAAGAAGCAGGGCCGGACAGAAGCAATTAGAGCAATTATTTCCACGACAATGTCCGGCTAATCATCTCTCTTAGGGTGTAGATGAAACCCTAACCAAGTAACTTTGTTTTTATGTTAATTTCGGATTTTGATTATCGAAACGACGGTTGTATAACTTTGAGACGTATTTTTATGAGTAGTGAGTAGTGAGAGAGAAACCATGGCTAAACGAACGCCAAAAAAAGAGAGAGAGAGAGAGAGAGAGAGAGGGTCGGCAAAAGTTATACCTCAAGGCGGTTGGAAATAAGAAATTTAACAATTGCATTAGACGTGATTTAAGAAAGTAATTATTATTGTTGTACTGTAATCCTGGTTTTTAAATTTAAAAAAAAAATTAATTTTATGGTAAATTGTAAAACATAAGAGTGCGGGGAAAAAAGAGAGAAAAAGCAAATAGGAGAGAAAGCCAATGGGAAAAAAAAATTTTTGACCGAATATGTATCTTTCTTGCTAAGAAATGATGGTATGGTCTAAACTCTAAACGTTACTTCTGATTCTTTTCTACGTAGACAAAGCTAAATGCACTTGACATCAAAGTATCATGCATGATCAATTCACTTTTCGATATACTTAAGCACTTATTAGTTCATTTTCCAATTTTGATTAGCTTTTTTGCGCTAGTGCCCGTGATCTAGCTGGAAAGTTTGATAAATTTAAGGAATGCAACCTCTCTTCTCTCTTTCGTCGGGAGTAAGTAAACTAATATTCTCTCTTTCATCAAGAGAGTTGGTAGCTAAATCAACACTAGATCTCAAGTATGAGATAATTTGTTATGAAAAGACAAAAAGTTTATTGAAAAAACTTGACAATACGTACATCACTTTGGGAGAGAGTAGGGATCAACCAAAAGGTTGATTGAAAACAAAAACAAAAAAAAAAAAAAAACAAAATGATTGTTTCAACTAGCCTGGTACAATTACAACCATGTTTATATATGATTCACAACTTTGTTGTAAGTTCCGTCGGCCGAGCTCCCTTTTGTTGGCATGTTAATGACTAAATACACATGTATATGTATTTTCCTTGTATCGAGTTGTACGTTGAGCGTATGTATTAGGTGTGGAAAGGAATCTCAAAGTGCTGTTTTTAATTTCGAGTTCGGTACCACTTAGTCAAGCTTTCAAAAGCATTGGAATGAGTTTCAGAAGCAGTAGGTTCGCTCAAGCCAGCGACATTTAAAGCAATACTGGAGATACCCCAATTGAGTTTGACCTCAAAGAGAGTTTTCACTACATAGGATGGTCAATGGCGTTTATTCAGATAGAATTAAGGTGCTCATTGCAGCACACCTTGTGAGTTTGATAGAGTTGCCACTTGGTTTTGGGAAACCAAGCAAACAAATAGAAATTTTTGATTTGGGAGCCAAGAGTACAGTGAGAGAAAGGTGTTAGGCACCCCTTTCCTCCTAGCCACAAAGGCTAGGCCGTACTCACATAATATAAAGCTGTTAAACTATTTTAAAAAACTTTGCAAATAAATTAATTAATTAGTCATTAAACAGAAATGAGTGATGGACAAGATATAAAACACACACGGGGCAGGGACAAGGGATATATCATGCAGTGCAAAATATTTAATAAAAATAAAATTAACTACGTTGTATGCATATGAGCTGCCAACCACTAAACAGATATGTCGGCCAGCAAAATCAACAATTTGCAAATTGATTAACCGGCCGACACAAAAATATGCCGGTCGATATTCCAACTAGAAACAGAAAACACAAATAGATATGAGCAGGAGGAGGAGGAGTAACTACCAACAAAAATAAGTAAATAGGATACGGCCAGTCAAGAGACCATGTGAAAATCCCACCTCGATACCTCGGTTGCTTGATTTGCACCACCTTTATAGATTACAGGCACGAAAAACTAATGAAATTCTTTGAACTCTTTTGAGTAAATTCGAAAATAAAGTTAATTCTCCATAAGAACTCTTCTTTATGGTGTTACAATCACACACAGCAAGTTGGGTTACCGGATGGGAAGAGTTGGAACGAAACCCAACACTTGCAGAAGCTTCTTGACTCACTTAGAGTTGATTTGGCAGCCGACAACTGATTTCGCTGCCGAAACTTCTAGACAACATAGGAGACCAAACTTTGCGAGCTCATTCCGGGAACTACCGAACTCCGATTCGTCTGTGGTTTGAACCGTTGGAAAGCTTGTTAAGTCTAACAAAGTGACGGTCGTGGTAGCATTGTGCGCATAAGAATATTCACCAAAAAGCGGGATTTTCTAGCCGAGGTTTTGTCGGAATCAAATCAAGCACCAGCCAAAGTTTAAATCTAAACTTCTAGCTGAGAGGTTCAATGATGCAGTAGCCATGGAGGAAGAATATTTTCGGCATTTTATGCCTCGGGTGGCAAAATCGTAATTATGCCACTGTGGAATTTTGTGTTGGGCCCACTTGGGTCGGACCCGAAACGGCCCAACGATCAAGACCCATCGCCTGCGGCCATGGCGTGCGTCATTTTTCGGGCTTTCGTCGCTGTTTAGGCCTCTGAATGTCCAAATTTGCCGTTTAAGGAAAGATTTGACTTGTCAATTACTTGGGCAAGGAAAATCCGAATTAAGCTGCGCTTTTGGGAAACATTCTAGAATTTTCTCTAGTTTTTTATTTTGCTATTATTTTCAACTTTTTCATTTTTGATAATTTTGCGTTTTTAATTGATTTGGCTTCCTTTTCGAAGCAAAGCAAATAGGGTTTCCGGTTTCCTATATAATAAGTTGTAAGCCTTAAGGGCGAGACAGTTTTTGAGTATTATTGAATGATAAAAGAGTCTAGAGAGCGTTTTCTCTAAACTTTCTTGTTTGTGTTCGATTGTAGCACGTCTTTTCTGTAGTTCATAAGGCGCCCTGCATCAGTTGGTATCAGAGCTTTGAGTTCCAATCCTGACTATGGCCGGAGGACGTGCTGGAGGTCGAGGGGGACGAGGAGGCGATCGTACCGCTAATCTGGAGGACATCTATGAAAGAGATGACATAGCGCAGGAGGCGCGAATGGAGGCGCTATTCCAACAACTATCGGCTGCAATAGCTTCTTTAACCGAACAAGTTGCTACCCTAGCTGTTGGGGGGAATCCACCTCTCCATCAACCATACGATCGGCGGCCTCGAGAGGAGGACGAAAGTACGGATGGTGAAGCGGCTGAAAACCCTTTTGTTACGGGGGCATTCGGCGTTGGCAGGGCTAGCGGCGGTGGCTTTCATCAACAGAGGGGTAGAGGCCGAGAGATCGTGGCTGATAACCATGATTTCCGTCCATGGGAGTTTGGTTTGAGGATCGACCTGCCTGAGTTCCAGGGGGGTTTGACGCAAGAGGAGTTCCTTGATTGGGTTGCGCCTATGGATGAAGTGTTCAAACAAGTTCCAGAGGATAAGCGGGTGTCGCTGGTGGCTACCAGATTCAGGGGTAGAGCCACGGCATGGTGGCAGCAATTGAAGCAGACTCGGTTGCGGCAGGGAAAGGACAAGATTAGTTCGTGGGAAAAATTAAAGAAAAAGATGCGGGTGGCTTTTCTGCCCCACAACTACTTGCGTCTGATGTATCAGCGGCTGCAGAATCTTCGTCAGAATTCGCGTTCTGTGGATGATTACACCACAGAATTCCATCAATTGGTAGCTCGGAATGATCTTGCAGAAACTAAGGAGCAGTTGGTATCGAGGTACGTGGGTACCATCAGCTTCGAATCAGGCCAGGGGATGAATAGAAAACAGCGTTCAAAATTCGGGAGGGTCTTTATGAGTGGATGGTGATGCCGTTCGGTCTGTCCAATGCGCCTAGCACCTTCATGAGGATGATGAACCAGGCCCTTCGCCCTTTTATCGGTAAATTTGTTGTCGTTTATTTCGATGATATTTTAATATATAGTGCCACGCCTGAACAACACTTGCAGCACTTAAGGGAAGTTCTTACTGTTTTGCGTGCTGAATAATTATTTAGGGCAATCAAAAAGTGTGTGTTCTTAACCGATACAGTGCTTTTTCTTGGATATGTTGTATCCAAGGATGGGATTTCAGTGGATGAGTCCAAGGTTAAGGCTATTCGTAGTTGGCCCCAACCGCGGACTTTATTTGATGTTCGCAGTTTTCATGGGCTTGCGGCGTTCTACCGTCGTTTTATTCCGCACTTTAGAACTATCATGGCTCCTATAACAGATTGTATGAAGGGTGGCAGGTTTGAGTGGAATGATGCAGCAACTGCTGCGTTTCAATTGATCAAGCAAAAATTAACTTCGGCTCCTGTGTTGATTTTGTCAGACTTTTCACAGCCTTTTGAGCTGCATTGTGACGCATCAAAGGTTGGAATTGGGGTTGTCCTTAGCCAAAATTCTAAACCAGTTGCTTATTTTAGTGAGAAACTGAATGAAGTGAAGATGAATTACAGCACTTATGACGTGGAGTTCTATGCCTTGGTCCAAGCATTGAAGCACTGGTATCACTATCTTATTCATAGTGATTTCGTTCTATATTCTGATCACGGGGCATTGAAGCACCTCAATGCTCAAGATAAGTTGTCCAGTCGGCATGCTAAATAGGCAGCATATATTCAGCAGTTCTCTTTCTCTATCAAGCACAAGTCTGGTGTTTTGAATCGAGTAGCTGATGCCCTCAGTCGGCGTTCCAATTTTCTTGTTTTGATGCGCACTAAAGTAACAGGTTTTGATGCTTTTCGTGAGTTATTGGCTGCGGATCCATATTTTTCTACTATCATTGAAGATATCGCAGGGGGAGCCCAATCAGAATTCCACATGCACAATGGGTTCTTATTCAAAGGAAATTTGTTGTGTGTTCCGGAGTCCAGCCTGCGATTGAAGATCATCAAGGAGTTGCATGATGAGGGGCATGTGGGCAGGGATAAGACTTATGCATTGGTGTCCGCTTCCTATTTTGGCCGACCTTGCGGCGTGAGGTTTATAAGTTCGTGGCGGGGTGTCATATTTGTCAAATTTCCAAGGGAACAGCCACTAACGCCGGGTTATACTTGCCATTGCCAATTCCTTCCCAGCCATGAGCCGATGTTAGCATGGACTTTGTATTGGGGCTACCGCGTACACAACGTGGTCATGATTCTGTTTTCGTGGTGGTCGATCGGTTTTCAAAGATGGCACACTTTATCGCATGCAAGAAAACTACGGATGTTGTTAAGGTGGCGCAATTGTATTTTTTGGAGGTTTATTGCTTGCATGGGCTGCCTATGTCTATCGTTTCTGATCGGGATACCAGATTTTTCAGTTACTTTTGGCGTTGTTTGTGGAGACTGGCCAACACTCAATTGGATTTTAGTACGACTTATCATCCCCAGACCGATGGCCAGACTGAGGTGGTGAACCGTTCTTTGGGAAATTTACTTCGCAGTTTGGTGGAGGATCATCTCAAAAGTTGGGATCAAAAGCTGTGTCAAGCAGAGTTTGCTTTCAACCATTCCGTCAATCGGAGCACGGGATTCTCTCCTTTTCAGGTTGTGTATGGATTTAATCCACGCACACCAGTCGACTTAGCTCTTGTTCCAAGCTTGAAGCGTTCTAGTGGCAAGGCTGAAGATTTCATGGCAAGTTTACAGCAGGTCCATGCCGAGACTAAGTTGCGTTTGGAGAATAGTACAACCAAGTACAAAGTAGCGGCAGACAAGAAGCGCCGATTGGTGGAGTTTGAGGTTGGTGATTTCTTTTATGCGATCCTCACTAAAGACCGTTATACATCTCATGAGTATAACAAACTTGCCGCTCGAAAAATTGGCCCCGTTGAGATTATTGAGAAGATCAATCCAAATGCCTATCGTTTGAAGCTTCCGAGCCATGTTCGTACTGCCGATGTGTTTAATGTCAAGCATCTGATTCCATTCAGGGGTGATAGTTCGTTCGAGGATGATGCAAATTCGAAGGCGAATTTCTTTTTAAAAGGGGAGGATGATGCAGTAGCCATGGAGGAAGAATATTTTCGGCATTTTAAGCCTCGGGTGGCAAAATCGTAATTATGCCACTGTGGAATTTTGCGTTGGGCCCACTTGGGTCGGACCCAAAACAGCCCAACGATCAAGACCCATCGCCTGCGGCCATGGCGTGCGTCGTTTTTTCGGGTTTTCGTCGCTGTTTAGGCCTCCGAATGTCCAAATTTGCCGTTTAAGGAAAGATTTGACTTGTCAATTACTTGGGCAAGGAAAATCCGAATTAAGCTGCGCTTTTGGGAAACATTCTAGAATTTTCTCTAGTTTTTTATTTTGCTATTATTTTCAAATTTTTCATTTTTGGTAATTTTGCGTTTTTAATTGATTTGGCTTCCTTTTCGGAGCAAATCAAATAGGGTTTCTGGTTTCCTATATAATAAGTTGTAATCCTTAAGGGCGAGACAGTTTTTGAGTATTATTGAATGATAAAAGAGTCTAGAGAGCGTTTTCTCTAAACTTTCTTGTTTGTGTTCGATTGTAGCACGTCTTTTCTGTAGTTCATAAGGCGCCCTGGATCATCCAAGGTGGTATGGCATCACTGCCCCCTAGACTGTTGGTTTAATCCCACTTTCTTTCCCTTTTATTTTCGAGTTCAGTTTTCTAGAATTTCCTGGTGCAATACAAAGCCACATCCTACTCCTCAATTGTACGACCGCAACATTATACACATGTCCTTCCCTGTCCCGTTATATTTTATCGCTTTGATCATTTAAAGAGATTTACATTACATGTTCATGTATCAATTAAAAATAAACATCCAAAGAAGGGTACCTAACACCTTTCCCCTTTATACCTCCTTTTTTTTTTGCTAAGCAAAATTTTATTAATCTTTGAAAACACATTACAAAGATTAAAAGTGTTATGACAAACAGGAAATAGAGAATATAACCAAACCAATAGAGAAACACGAGGCACACAATTTACATGGTTCCCCCCCCCCCAGCACGAAGTTTTAGAGATACATCCACGAGGAAAAGTGCAAGAGGATTCACTATAATGGGAAGAATACAACGAACCGGCTATACTCGTAACTCGATTTGAAGCACTCAACAGATATCTAGGAACAAAAGTCTCACGAACTCGAAAGAGACACCCAATAACCCTAATATCTAATCTCAAGAATAAAGACCATTAATGGAACAGCCAAGAAACTCTAACACACTACTGGGAGCCCCATGGGGGCTCCTTTGAGGATTCGCTCAAGAAGTCCAAAGCCCTACGAAGCCGCAAGGCTTCTATTTATAAAAAATACAGAATATTAGGTTAAACCCTACAAAAACGCTTAACCCAGCACATTCCGTACCGAAGTCGGACAGGACCGTCTGGATGGACTTAAATCCCGCCCGGACTAGAATATCTGCAACTTCAATACAGTCCCAAAAACTGAAATCTGCTCGCCACGAACTTCTGTGCCTCTTCAAATGTCTAAATTCAAGGCATAATTCAAACAAAAGGGGTTTGACCCTGAAAACGCCAAGGACCCAAAAGAGAAAAAATAGCAAGGCATAACATGGATGGTAAAAACTAACCAAAACACGGAAAAGAAACACACCCATTATGACCAAAACTCCTGATCCAAAAACACTACAGATCAGAGGACCACAAAACTACCCTAGGAAAACCGCAGCAAGAAAAGGAGACGCCCTAGGAGCTCCACCCTTATAACCAGCCGAGAAAAAAGCAAAAACCCAAAGCACCAAAACCCAACCAGCCAGAGAAGCAAAACCCAAAAACGTTGAGACCTCCAAACCACAAACAGCGAGGAACCAAATCAAAACTCCACAGAAATGGAGGCATCTTCCTCCAAATCAGCAAGAGCTTTAATTTCCTATTCAGAAACTTCAACTCCTCCCAATTCTAAATATTTCTTTGTATTATAGCTCTCCCTTCCATAGAATTTTACACCCCATGAAGCACTCTGCTTCATATTTGTACGAGCTTGCTTAATTAACGTCGAAATCCTTTTGCGACTATCGCTACTAACTCTCTCTTGCATAACAGAGGTTGTTGAAGCGAAAGTTTCTCCCTCATCCAAATTCAAATTCAAATTCTTACGAGTCTTCCCAACTAACAAAGAATTACTATGGCTAATGTCTGAAGTAGAGAGAGAAGCAATAGAAGCCTCTTTCTCATTCTTTTTTCGCACTTTGTACCCTTAGCTCCCAAACTAATAGAATCTCTATATTTGATTTCTTAGTTCTTAAAATCAAGTGGCGACTCTAAACAAATACAGTGCGAAGCAACGGGCACTTCCGATTTTAAGACACGCCGCAACGGGTGTCACGCAAAAAGTGGGTATCCACTGTCATGTTAAAGTTTAGAGGAGAGTGAGGGAGCCTGTTAATTGGAAACTCTCTGCGTAGTTTCTAGGTGTATTTTTTGGGTATGTAGTAGTGCTGGCCTGTTAATAGGATAGACACTGGTAAAAACTTGTCCGATTCGTCAGGACACTCTCCATTAAAAAAAAAAAACAATGATGAATACTTGTACAAATATGACCCTATATAGCCCACCGATGACATGAAGATTGAAGATGCAACATTTTCAATATTATGTGTCCAGTCCTAGGAAACTGATTAATTTCGAAACAAATATTCGGAACCCGAAATGAATAGCAAAACCATACATACGAATACACAAACTACGCAATGTACACAAACAATCATATGATCACGTAAAATAAACTGGACATCTCTTGTTCCTGTAACTAGCCAGGATCGAACCGTCCGGGCCAACCCCAAACTCACAGTTGGCGTGCATCTTGTGGTGCCGACTAACCCACGTGGAAATCTTAAATCGGATGGTGTTCGTTACATCGAGCCGGAAAACCACCACCCCTTGTGCAAGATCGGCCTGGAACTGCATCCAACGCTGGTTGTTCACCGTTAGCGTTGCCCCACTCAATACACCGTAGAGCACCGTAGTATTTTTCGGCCCCTGGGTAAATGGAAACAACAAGGAGGTCCCACCAATGTTTTGGTCCTGGTAGTACAGGGTCACCTGCATCACATCGTAGTTGAATCCAATGTTCTGGTTCGGGTTGCGGGTGGTTATGTTGAAGATTACTTGGGCATTTTGGAACCCGGTTGGTTGGGCCAGGCCTTGGATCGAAAAGTCGTGGATGTGGAACCTGGGCCGGTGCGGGCGTAAACTTAGCCACAGAATGAAGGAAATTATGGCCACAATAGCCAGTAGAGCAAGGAATATGGCACATATTAGCTTGGAGATCCTAGTGGTGAGGCTTCTTTGAACCCGGTGGATGTAGTAACGGGTCGTGTGGTGCCCTTCGAGTTCGCGATCATTGGTATGGGTATGGACCGGAATTTGGCTGTCGGGGTGCATTTTTTTCCGGCGAGTATTTGGAGAAAAATTTGGGATTGAAATAAATTAACAGAGTCACATTGTTTAGGGAGGTGTTAATTTATATGGCGTGGGAGAGAAGAAAAGGAGGGACGAGGAATTTTGAGCCTTTTGCACAGGGAAAGAAAAGAATAGGATTTGGTGTGCCCTAGAGTACATGGAAAGCATATATACCTAGTCTAGCACAGATACAATCTTATAAACTACTATCTCATTGTTTTGCTTTTTTTTTTTTTTTTTGACAACTGAATCTTTGGGCCAACTTGCGTGTATCTCGACTAATTTCAGAGCCCGGAAGGTAACGACCGGCCGGGCAGAACCCCCAGTAGCCCCAAGAGATTGCTCGCAAACGGAATCAAACCTAAGAACTTAAGTGGTGCTCCTAAGTCTCAAGGCAAGACCACTTTATCAAGAGTGAACTGCTATCTCATTGTTCTTGCATTGATTATATTTTGCATGTTTATTTATAGTATGTGATCTTCACTTTCTATGTTCACTATATTAAATCTAGTTACCTAGGTACGTATTGAAGTTCTCATTTTCTAATACATATGCCGAAAATTTCAAAAAACAATCACCGAAAAGGTAGATTGGTTGGCCCATGGCGAATATACTTGACCTCAAATTTGAGTTGTAACAACTTTTGGCCTCTCTGAAAAACGATAATCTAAACATAGCCGGAATAGGACAGGATTTTATTCATTTTAAAAACAAAGGACTTGTACAATTTTTCCATTCGACATCGAAATCAAAACTCAAAAACAGTTGCAAACCTTGGATCTAAACTGAAAAATAGATGCAAGAAACCAAAACAAAAAAAAAGAAACCAACATTTTCGCCGTTCAAAAACAAAAAAAAAAAAAAACAAAACGAAACAACAAGAACAAATCCATAAATCAAAGCTATATATGACTTGGTCTCTTCAAGTCAATCAACTAGTTAACCACAGTGCATACTTTCCTTATTTCACCAGAGTTGCCAGTCAGAACTTCAAGCCTACCCATATTGACCATAGACACACCAAAGTCATTGAAAAAGGTATATCCATGGGTACTTGTTTGTAATTCAACATAAGTTTTGGTCTCACTGTCATCAAGCAGAGCTGCATCTGATTGGAAGAGCCCCCTTCTTTTATCCACAATTCTAAAATAGTCCCCATCAAATGTTCTTACACTACCTGGGTCCATTTCCACAATAGAATTTTGGTCACCTGGCTTACAAGCGATCTTCAGCCTTGTAATGTATTCAGGATCCAATGTGGGGTCAGTGTCACCCTTTCCAGTGAAATTGTAAAGACGATTGTTGAAGGAGGAACAATGAGAAATCCCAATTGTATGACCACCTACATAAAGAAAATTGAATTTGTAAATATCCTTCTTGAATATAAAATGGTTAATTGCACTTAGCTCCCCTGAAATGTTTACAGAACCCCTTTTTGCACTCGGTTTTGATTGTAACAATTGATTTTTCACATTAAGGCTAACAGAATTTACCATTTGAGACCACTACGAAATTTTTTTAAGATTAGATGTGTGATCTTCACAAGCGTCGCACCAAAACAGACAAGTGACATAGACATGTAAAATTCCAATCTAGAAAGGATACCCGAAATAGAAAACGGAGTTTATTTTGACAGAATGTTGATTATCAGGGGCGGAGCTGTGTTGGGACCGAGAGGACCCAGATACCCCAGAAAAACTACCTGATAGCACGACTAAGTCTTTGACACTCAGACCCTTTTGAAGGAACCCTGCTTTTAGCCTGCTTATGTTTGCTGTAGGGGGGATAAGGTTATTTAAGGCCTCGGTAATGTTCGAAACTCTCCCATCTCTTCGTCCAGTTTCAACTTCATAGAATGGCCCCATAGTCTGAAAATTTTGATAAAATTGAACTCGATTAGTCCGTGAAAAAACAATTTCGAATTGAAGTCATAATGATATAAAATTACCGCGACTGTCACGTCTCTAGCTACGATGGCTAGTACATCAGCACATGAAACAATTCCGGGACACTCTTTCTCTACGGCGGACTTGACCTTATCGATGGTTTGGAACCCTCTGAGGGTCTGATTCGGGATCGCGTCCTTTTCGGCTTGATGTGTTGGAGAATTTAACAGGACCGATCCCTCACAACCCTGCATAAAAGTTCAACAAATTAGAGAAATTAGGTAAAAACTATTCTTACCAAAAAAAAAAACTTACACAAATCACAACCAGAATGATGTGTAAATAACGTTTTTGCCAATGAAAACTCTCCCTGCATATTTCGGCCTGTTTTGTCCAAAGTAGAAAAGCAAGCTTTTTGCTTTTTTGAGATTCAAAAAGTCATAGCATTTGAATTAAAGAAGCAACTTTACAATATGCAAAAATTAATACAAAAGCAATTACAATTTGAGAAGTGAGAGGTGAAAAGCAAAAAGCACAAAAGGGGGCCAAATTGATTAACTTTTTGCTTTTGGCTTTTTAAAAAAAAACAAAACAAAACAAAACAAAAGGCGAAAAGCTTGCTTTTCTATTTTTGGACAAAATAGGCCTTCGTTCCAACATGAACGACTCGTAAATTAAGCCACAACATTACACACTATATGTGTAAATTTTTTTTTTTTTTGTGGAGCATTACTTTAGATTTTAATTGTTGAAGGGGTTTTTAAATTTTTGCTATGGGCGACCAACTATAGCAACCTTCCCATAGATGTAAAAGAGTACTCTAGAGCCACCGCGGGTCACATTAAGAACCAATCACTCATAGGCTTTTACTACCCCACCAAGGGGTGATGGCCAGGTGACAACTTGGCTAGCCGACTTGCAAGGCACGAGAGGGTGCCGTCCAGACGCCCGGAACTTGTAACCTCATGAAACCCAAATCCTGTGAGACAAATTTACAATAGAGCATATATACTTACCCTAACAAAACAATCATGGAAGTGAAGTCTCAGCAGAGCGCCAGCAAGAGAAGGTGCCACAGACATGACTTGATCAACTGTTTTCTTGACAATGGCCTCAGCGTCAGGACATGTTTTTTCATAGAACCCTATTTTCAACCCGTGAGGCTGTCCATTTGCAAGACTGAGAACAAATGCAAGAATAATCACTTGAAGTAAGACAAACAATGTAGTCATTGAATTTGCCATTTGATTGTTGTGATAAAAGAGAAAACTTTTGAACTTTGCTTTGATTGCAATGAAAAGCTTTGGATCCTAATCTCCTTTTATACTTGGCATAAATTGAAGTTGTTATGGAGAGGATGTCATTACTTAGCATTTTTATTGATTTTTTTTGTGGGTTGTGATTAAAGTTGGCCGGTTACTAGCTATATTTGTTTCAACTGGCCATATGATATGTTTTGAGAATATTTAAACTATCTCAACTTTTTTTTTTAGGTTGTTTATTTTCATCGAATGTAGTAAACAAAATTTTTAGGTTTCTACTCCAATATGTGACTTCTTGAATTTCTCTCGACAAGAAAAACCATTAAGCAAAAAATATATGTAGAACAAACTTTGTCAAAAGGTATGGAAAATGCAAAAATGTAAAAAACATTTAATCATAATTTTTTACTTCTCAGATTCCTTTCA
This sequence comes from Vaccinium darrowii, assembly GCA_020921065.1. NCBI lineage: Eukaryota > Viridiplantae > Streptophyta > Magnoliopsida > Ericales > Ericaceae > Vaccinium > Vaccinium darrowii. The sequence goes on along the minus strand of CM037153.1, from coordinate 16,604,056 downwards.
TCAAAACGATTGCTTAATTGAAAAAAATTAAAGCACACTGAAAAAATTAAGAAACACAATAATTTGATCCCATTCCACCTAAGAAGATGACTAAAACATTTTAACATAACAGAAAACCTTTTTCACGAGTCAGCTGTGAACGGCGTTTTTGAACCGAGCAAATCCAGGTCGTGGATTCCGAGATCCAATGGCTTGGATAAATACACTCTCTCTCTCTCCTTATTAAAAGCATGCAGGAGGGGAAAAAAATAGAATCGACGCATTATATGAGCCGTCGGATCTCGGAATCACCGGTCCGGATTTACTCGGCGCATACACACCATTCACAGCTGATCCATAAAAAAGTTTTTCTCCATAAGAGACACAAGATTCTTTGTCCTCCAAAATTTTTGTTCTGCTATTCATGTGCGGGCACAGATACACAAATTGAGGCTTTTTTTTTTTTTTTATCTGCCACAAATTGAGGCTTAAAATTAATCATGCGTGTATTTTGACATTTTCTTCATATTGTGCAACTATTGATGCATTAAAAAAGGAGTGGGAAATTTTTTTGAAATCAGAGTTGGTGACAAATATCAAATTCAGTCACATGTGATATAGTTGGTGCATGATAACTCTCCACCCCATGCATAAAAAACATACAAATTAAAAACCTCATTGGTCAAAGTTATTCTAGTACCAATGGTCGTTGACATATTTGGTGTCAAAATCACCAATCATGAGTATATTAATTGCTCTTGTTTTTTTGTGAAAAGAACAAGTTTGTTTAACATATAAACCACCTAGTTATCTACGCCCGTGCTGTTTTTCCCAGGGAAGAGCAAAATGAAAGCAACTGTCTAACCGCAAAAGGGTTCTTTTAAAAATACTAAAGGGGTATTCCACTAACAAAAAACTATTTTTTTCAAAAATTGAGACAGGCCATTCTCTTACAATACATCACATAAAAAACCGTGAAAAACCAGTTTTTTCAAAAAACCACCTTAGTGGAACACCCCCTAAGTACTTAAGGGCTAAAGACATTGTCAAAATCGTTGTTCAGGTGAAGTTTGAAGGTTTGGGGGAAGTGGGGGGCGTGCTGTCTCTTCGGGGACAGTATTCATGTTGGGCCGATTACGGTCGTCTGTGATCAACCATGGACGGCTCAGATCACAGCCCCTCGGAAGTGGGGGGCGTGTTGTTGTCCCTTCGGGGACAGCATGCATGTTGGGCCGATCACAATCATCCGTGATGGGCCATGGACAGTTCAGATTTGTTTAAATAAGATGTGATCTGAGCCATCCATGACCGACCACAGATGGCAGTGATCTCTCCAACGTTCAAGACAACACGCCCCCCTGATCCGAGGGTTTGGCATAGTGGTTAAGACTCTGAAATATGTGGTATGTTTCTTCTAAGATCTCATGTTCAAAACCTCATATATCACTTCATGTTGAGGCCAGTCCATACGGTTTTGTTTCGCCTTAAGTCGAGACTACCGTTAGACTACGGGGGGAAATTTAGTCCTCCAATAATTAGTCAAGGTGCACGTAAGCAGGGCCGGTCCTAACGTTTGGGTTGCCCAAGCCCAAGCACAATCGCTAGTTTGGTTGTCCACTTAATAGTAAATTATAAAAATACAAGTAAAAAATTAATAACATTCAAAAGTTATTGTAGGGGCCCAAAGCAAACTTCCAATATTGCGCCCCCTACATCGTCAGGAGTTCTTTTAATAATTTTACAAAACTTCGAACTAAAAGGATACAATTATAAAAGATAAATGCAAAAAATATAATTGCCAGATTTTTTTTTTTTTGTTTTGAAGAAAATAAGAAAGTATCCTTATATTTTAACTATGATTTATTTTAAAGGACTAATAAATCATATTAGCTCATTCCATTTGTTTTCGATTTTCCACCATTGAGATAATTTTTTTAAATTAAATGTAAGAACATATTAATTGTATATTATTGTTCTGTACGTTAAAAGCTAAATATCTAACAAAGTAGTTGAATAATGTGATTTCGTAATATTACGGATTGAGAAGGAAAAATAAAAAGTCTAGAATCACACTCAATAAGAAGAAGAAAGAAGGCTAAACTAAAGAGAAATAAAAAGTGCCTAAATAAAGGTACCCCAAAGAATCGAACCCAGCTCTCAAAGAAATGAGGCAACACCCGTAACCATCAAGCAGACCCTAAGGCCTATGCTTCAATTGGAAGCATTTTAAAATTATACACAACTTACGGTAATTTTTTTTTTTTTTGGGTGAGTTACCCAAGCCCGGAGGCTTGCCAGGCTTACCCCAGGACCGGCCCTGCACGTAAGATCACACTGGACACGTGATTTTTCCAACAAAAAAAAAAAAAGAAATCAAAACCGTGGTTTAGGTGAAGGCTCTTGATATATGGAATGCGTGGCATGATTGCTGTCATCACTCTTACTTGTTCCCCTTCTTTTCATTTATCCATATAATCTTTTTTTCATAGCGTGAATGAGGAAGATTCTTAGGGTGGGGTGTGTTTTTGGTACTTTATTATGCTAAATCAAAAAATTTATGTGAAGTGTAACTGCTCGCGGACATCAGGGTCAGCGTGGTCATTAATTCATGTCCCTTCATATAAACGAACCCAATTAACGTTAGAAAACAATTAATAAATCTTTCTTGTAAATAACCTTGATTTTTATTGGGAAATATAGGGTGTCCGGATCTGCCAACAGCTCGGACTAATTCCTACGTCCGTTCGAACAACTGTTTCATTGTGAGTTTTTGCAAGCAAAGAAGAAGATGAGAGTAAGTGAGAGAATCCCGGGTCTCCCGGCCAGAGGTACTTGTGAGCTTTTGCGTGCAGCAGCATTAGAAGAGTTTTTCTCTTTGAAGTTTTCTCGTTGCATTTCTTTTCCTGACATTCTTGTCGCACTCGATTTCATTTCTTTGTCATTCATGATAAAGAAAAAAATTTGGATAAAAAAAAAATTGAAAACTATATATAAATTGCCCATGTTGGAAAATTGAGTTTTACAAACATTGTTCCTGACTTGGAAGTAAAATTAAAATGGGTCCCACGCATAATTAGAATGAGTTTAAAAGCAAAATTTGATCAATCTCAAGGAAATTAAGTTTGTATAATTACTTAGTCAAAACTATTTATGAAGGCAATAATTTTTTTATTAGAGCATCTCCAATGAATTGTTTTTCCTTCAAAATGAAAAACCGAAGTGACATATCAAGGGGAGATTTTGTAATTTATTGGCAAAAAAAATTTATTAACTCAAAACACCCGAAGTACAACGAGATAAAGGAACATTTGCTCCACAACATCCATGCAAGGAAAGAAAAACCCAAACAAAGACGAGAAGAGTCAAAAACCGACAGGGGAGAGTTGGCAAGATGTCAACGAAAAACACCACCAAACAAAAACCAAAACACGCAGAGACAAATATAAGATCAAATCTTAGGTCTTGTTCTACTAACTTGCCTTTTTTTGCTTTTTGGACGTAAACGTTTTAACCGCCAGTAATTGCATTTTTTGGCGGAGCGAGATGAACAATTTGATGTAAATATTTTGACCCGAATCTATTAAAAATTAAGAGAACGCGACCGAAAAGACCAATTTTTCTGAGCTTGTCCATAGTTGTTCAAAATCAGGTGAGTATATAAGGGTCCAAATTGGATATGGGTTCGGCCTTCAAGGGCTACCCAAGTTTTCTGAAGGAGGGAGAACTTAGCCCAAGCTGAGCTCACTGCGCGCAACGCCGCCAACTAAATTGGGCTTGGGCTTTATGGTGGGCCAAGTTAATCCTTTTGGGGTGGCATTTATTCAAATAGCAACTCATTTTTGCTTAAATTATTATTTTCAATTATCAAAACCACTCCTAGTACCTACCGGGGGTCATGTCCAGTGGTCTAAACCCCATGTCTATTCTGCTTTTTTCCTATTGGGGCAGTTTTGGGTTTTCCACCACCGTTCCTTTTGTGTCTCACAATAATTTTTTATTATAATATGAACCATTCATTTTTTTATATTCACGTAAAAAATCAGTTTGATCAGACAATGATAAATATATCAAAAGTCGAATTTTTTAAAAATTTAATTTTAAGTAGCAGTCAACATACAAAAAAAGATTTTATTATTTTTATTTTTAAAAATAGATGTGAAAGTAGAAGAGAGAAAAACTAAAAAAAAAAATATTTTCTTGAAAAGACCATCTTATTTTCTCTCCTCTACTTTAATTTCCTTTGAAAATTGGAAAAAAAATAAATAAAACCTTTTTTTGGTTGATTGCTACTTAAAGTTTATTTTAATTTTTCGTGTTCCCCTGCAAACATGTTAATTTGATTTGAACTGTTTATATTCCCCATCACGTCAACTTGGTGACCTATTTAAAAATTCAAACTAACTGAATATTAGGGTAAGATTGTTCAAATTGAAACTAGAAGAACCAAAGTGAACTTTCTAGTAAAGTCGAAGGGATATAACAGAAATTTAACCTGATTAGTAATGACCGTATGATCAGAGGACATTTACAACAAACCACTGTGTGCAAATTATTTCAATTAATAATCAAAATGCGCTTGAGAAGAATTCACACAATTGACAAACTAAACGGTGCAATCTCTTTGCATTAGCCATTAAGAACAGGACCGTTCAGTAAGTGCCGCCGTCTTTGTTTTTACTACTACTAGTGAGAACCAAAGTCTAAATTCTCGTCTAATGTTGTCCATTGGGATTGGGTTGTGATATACATCAGTACATGTATGCACTTCACCATTTTGGCAAGTTCAATAAGGATAAGAAACTTGCTCAAAAATAAGGATAAGAAAGTGAAGGAGATTGTTCAAGTTGTCCCCCCTATATGTACCGTTCCTTCAGAACTAAGGGAAAGTCCACACTCCACACCTTGTGTAGCTAATAAAGGAAGTTCCTTTTGGAGGACCACATTTGCGACCATTCCTTTTTTACCTTCCTTTTTTCTATCAAAGTAAAGGACCACGTTTGCGAAACAAGCCTTTGGATTGTTTCGCAAACGTGGTCCTTTAAATTTCTTCTTGTTTAATGGTTAAATTTCCGACGTACCAAAAAAAAAAAGGGACCACGTTTGCTAAATTTCCTTTGTTGCCTTCCCATTGTATCAAAGTAAGGACCACTAAGTAGGAAACAAATGGTCCACAAAAAAGCTCCAATGTTAGTCCGATTAGTTGGTGGATTAGCTTCTCATACGATTGATCACTTTGGGTTAGGCTGCAAAAAAGTACCTAATTTCTTGTGAATCCCTTAATTTCGGCGTGAATGGTCTGTCTTTGACTGAACCAAAAAGAAATACCCCATGCAATTGGAAACGATACATGCACCTATGCCTACGACTGCAAAACGGAACGACAAAAACGTGTTCATTGTGAATTGTGATTGGGTGAGAACACAGTAACCAAAAAGGCAAATACAGCACTGTAATGCTATTTGCACCGTCAATGTTCCACTATCATTGCCTTTTTCTATTTTTTGGTTCAGCAGTGCTAAGTACTCGTAATATCTACCAAGAAAATGGGAGTTGCTACAAGTAGAGAGGGAAACGCACAGAGCGCTCTTGAAGGCCCACTTTTGGGTCCCACACGAGTGATCCGAACCGTTCATTATTCTTAGAACATTTTTCCGAAGGGCCCCACAAAATTTCAGTTCAATTGGACGGTTAGAAGTGCTTGAACCAAAGTCCTACCGTTTCAAACAAAAAAAATTTGATTGAAATGGTGGGACTTTCTTTCAAGCACTTCTAACCGTCCGATTGAGCTGAAATTTTGTGGTACCCTTCGGAAAAATGTTCTAAGAATAATGAACGGTTCGGATCACTCGTGTGGAACCCAAAAGTGGGCCCCCAAGAGCGCTATGTGCGTTTCCCTTTGTACCCCTAGGTTTTTCCCAAGAAAATTACCCTGAATCTGAGCCACTGATTTTATTTTCTAGATAGTTTTCTGGTGTAAATATTCTGGGTACTTAGCATTTTCCTTCTTGGTTTTGTCGTTATTTAAATTTTTTTTGCATTTTTTTAGTTCTATGGCAAGCTTTTATGGGCTACTGATTCATTTCTATATAAGGAATTGGAATAGTAAAAAACTACTTGATAATAATTATCCAAATGTTTTGAAAAATATCCAAGAAAAAGTTGAAAAGACAGTTCCAATGAACATTTAAACTGTCTTAACTTGTTTTTCTTGTATATTTCTTAAAATATTTGGTTAATTCTTATAAATTTTTACTTTTTCAATTCCTCACGTCAAGACGAATCAACAACCCACAAAAACCTAACGCAAAACTAACAAATACGGAAAAAAAATTGAATAAAAACAAAACCAAAAAATAGAAAAAGCCAATGGTTGTGGGAACAATAAGTCCCCTCCGTTCGTTCATACTATAATAAAACAAAATCCAGTACAATCAGACAAGGATGAGACTTTGATTTATGCAAGGAAATGATGGAGGGCTGCATAATTTTCGGTGAGATGTGAACTATGATGCTTCTCATTTTGTGGTCGGCCCCTGTATATTTGTTTTATGGACTCTCAAAAATACTATAGTGCAATTTTGGTTAATCATCTAAAAAAGTAGATGAAGATTACTGAAGACATAAAAAAAAAAAAATTTAAATTGAAGATTGACCATATCTAATTCCAATTTAATGATCAGATTGATTCATATTGTAGCGCTGAATTTTTTTTAAAATACTTTTTCAACAAAAAAAAAAGAAAGAAAGAAAGAAACAACTCAACGAGACATCCGTATACGCATCATCTAAGCATCCAACTCTAGGTCTAAAATTTTGAGAGAGAAGGGGCACAATGAGTTTGCAATTAATGGCTCGCTCCGGTGTCAATCTTAGGCTTGGTTTTCCAAAAGCTAAAATGGACATTTACTAAAATCAAGGGGGTGATTTTAGCAAATGTCCATTTTAGGTGATAAAATCTCCAATGAATTTGGACATACATATGTCCAGATTCATTGAAGATTTTATTCTCTCTCCACTTCATTTGCTAAAATCACCCCCTTGATTTTAGCAAATGTCCATTTTGCTATTTTGTCTATGTAAATGGAGCACAATGCTATTGTTGAAATGGTACGTTTTATTTTATACAATGGAAAATGCCTTACTTTTTATGTACAAAATCAACGCATTTAATATTTCTGAGAGAGAAAATAGTGAGCCCATTAAGGGGTTCGTGTCGTTATTTTTCAGACAAAAAATAGTGGTTGGTATGACAATTCCCTAAAATGTTAAAGTGTACCGGTGCAATCCTATAGTGGAATAAACGTACTATAACACTGTAATAAAATTGTCCCTTCGGGGACATCCGATAAAATTGGAAAAAAAACACTCTAATAAAATTGGGGCATAATGTAAAGTCCGAAAATCCGGGGAGATGGCCTTTTTATGCCCTTTTTTAGTGGAATAAATTTAGAAGCATTCGCTGCAAATTTTTAAAAAGTATGCTCCTATGGTCATCTTAAAGTAGAGAGCAAACTTCTCCAAAACCTCAAAAATCAGACTCACCAAACGAACTCACCAATTTGAAGATTTCTTAACTTTGCTACAGTAACTTAACAAATTTGGTGACATACTGTTCACTCACCAAAAAAGGAGGAGGGAGGGAAGAGTAAAAGTTTGAGTAAATAGTCTGATTCTGTAAGTTTTTAATAAAATGACTTCCTAAAGTTTGAATAGAGAATCCGATTTTTCGAATTTTTTGAAAAAGTGACTTGCTAAATTATAAAAGGCGTTTTTGAGGTTAAATTTGGTGTGTGTGTGTGTGTGTGTTTTTTATTTTTTGTGTCAGATAAGGATGCCCTTATGCAATAAAGATTAGGGGAGGATATTAACTTCAGAAGATCAAAAAAAATCGCATCACTGTGAATTTTTGGACAAATTTGCATCCTTGCGAATTTCTGAAACTCCTTCAATTGTTTTCAGAAGATTGAAGCATTTTTATAATCAATGTTAACTACTTGTTTGAAAGAAGGCTTTAAAATGCTTAGTGGATTACAACAACAACACCGTCAACAACCAAAACAAAATTAAGTACCCTGCGAAATGTTAAAAATTCACAGAGATTACACCTCATAAGACTGGAAAAAAAATTAGAAGATTGGCTGCGAATTTTTAAAAAGTATGATCCCAGGGTCATCTTATGTAGTAAATACTAGCAGAGGATATTCATTTCAGAAAATCAAAAAAATTCGCATCCCTGCGAATTTTTGAAACTCCTTCAATTGTTTTCAGAATATTGAAGTTGTTTTAACTAATTGTTTTCAGTGTTAACTATTTGTTTGAAAAAAGTCTTAAAATGCTTAGTGGATTACAATAACAACACCACCATCAACAACTACATCCAAACCTGCGAGTTTTTAAAATTTTGCACCAGTAAAGTCAATCACAAATCTGTTAGACCCAGTCAACTCACTTCGCAAGCAAGATCTGGGTCAAAACAGCTCAAAATCGACTAAAAAACCTTTGCGAATTTTAAAAAATTCTATACGCGAAAGACAACTTTGGGCCGCTGCTCCGCCGGCGAAGACGAGGGAGACAAGTTGGGAAGAGAAAGAGTTGAGGTCGTCTGTGGATTTGGAGCAGGGATGGAGAATGCGAGGAGAAACAATGGAGTTTGGGTGGAGAAATAGAGCTGTGGAGTTCAAGTGAAATTTGGGAGTAATTTGGGAGTAATTTGAGCAGAAATTATGCCGACATCCTTATGCATGCTTTTTTTTTTATGGGTTGTACCTCGCGATGCATTGGGTCAATTTTTTGGACTGGCCAATAAATCCCTCTTTTTTGTACCAAATGAATTGATACCTATAGTACTGTCCATTAGATAGTTGGCCCACACAAAGAGAGAGAACCCAAGATAAGAGGTTCTTTTTTGAACTTGTCAGTGATTATATAATTTGGTTAAGTAGATGATAATCCAAACCACCACTGAAAAATGAGGGCTACAATAGGTAGGCCTAGAGGTGTCAAACGGGGTAGGGCATGTCGGTAATGTCCATTTAGCTTCGTGCCAACCGTGTCGTGTTGGTCTGTTTACTAAATCGTGTCGTGTCGTGTCGTGTCGTGCCGTACCGTTTCTTAATCGTGTTGTGCTATGCCAACCTATTTACTTAATTCTGCCACGTTGTGCCTTGCTATTTTTTAATCGTGTCGTGACGTGACGTGCCGTGTCATGCCTGTGCCGGCATATCGCCAAGTTTCGTTGAAAAAAATTATACAATCTAGCCAAATTTCGTTTAATCTGCTGAGTTCCATTTAATCTACACAAGTTTCGTCGATTTTTTTTTTTTTTGGGTATAACTAGCTATATTTTTTGAACAAACATCAAGAAGAATTTATTAACCTTTGAAATAGAATTTATTGGAAATATTTTTGCTTTGACAACAGTTATTTAAGAGGATTCTAGTTTTTACTGTATGGGAAGAAATAGAACTAAGCCAAATGGACGAATTATCAATTAATGCCACTTTTAGGAGACCTTGATCTCAGGATTGGAGCCTACCTAAAACGGTGCTAAAAGTTGTTTACTTCATGTTAACAAGTGTTGGTAACACTTCCACGTGGTGGTGACGCTAAGTAAAACCCTTGCATATGTCCATGCCCAAATGACACGATTACATAATTTATCGTGGTCAAGGTTTTCAAATTGGGATACGTATCGTGTATCGTTTTTCTTGTTTTATAAATCGTATCGGGATATGTACCAATAATCAATATACAACTAACAAGTCTTTCAATTGAGATTCATCATATTGAGGTTTTCCGCGGCCTTAGTCCAAGGACAGAAAAGAAAATCCCTAATAATGTTCTCCCAAAAAATGATACAAGTATGATTTTTCTTCTATTCAGGCTTTACATTGAGGTTGGATATCCTTCAAATGGTTTGAATGTTGCTCAAATGACTTAGATTAATGCGTCTGATGTTCCACTTCTTATAATAATGTTTAAATTTCTTTCATTAAGTAATCACAGGATACGTACTAAATTGGGATACGCATGTGTATCATAGGATACGCCATCGTATTGTAGGATTTCTATACAAAAAGAATACGCAATGGGATACATAACGTTTTTCTAAGGAGACGATACAAATGTAAGATACGTATTGTGTACCGTAGAGTTTTAACAACAATGATCGTGGTCGACAAGGAGACCTTACCAATAGAAGGAAAGAACTGGGTCATGGCCCCAGGACTTTGGAGTCATACCTTTTTTTGATAGCTTCAGAGTTTGTTGGCCAGCTCAAGAAACAGTACAACCATAGGCATAGCAAACAGATGCAATATAATGATTATTACGAAATATATAAGATATGATTAGAAAATAGGAGAACATTTTTGTCACAAGAAATGTTAATGTAAGCTCAATAGGCTGAGCTTCTTTTGGTTTGGCAAATCTATGCCCAAAACATATACATACATTGTCGTGTATCGTATTTTTATGGCACTGTAATTTTCAGTATTTATTTTTACAGTGTCTGTTTTAGGTGTGGAAAAGGAATCATCTCAATATGTATTTTTATTTGAGTGCGGTAGCTTTAGATGAAATTCTTGCTATCCAAAGACCATCCGGCGATCGAACAGGGCTTGGATATCATGCCTATTCATTGAATGAAGAAAAAGGAGAAAATATGGTTCATGAAAAGAAGATGAAAGTCCTAGTAAGTGCCAAAATATTCCGGACTCAATGTGACGAGTTAAAAGCCAAACCTAGTCTAAATAATGTTAAGCCTCAAGTGTTTGTTAAAATGCCTAGATACATTCAAATACCTAGTGCTAGTAAATTCATTCTTGTTTGTCATTATTGTGGTGTGTTAAAGGTCACATTGTCCTAACTGTTTTCAACTACATGGATATCCTACACATCACCACAATCATCGCAACAAAACTAAGACTCATAAGAATGGAGAAAATCAGAGTAAGCATATGCATGGCTACATAAATCATGACAAACCCACAGTGAAACCTCAAGTAAAAAGTGTTCTTATTACGACTAGACCTGTATGGGTGAGGAGGTCTGATTTGAGACCTCGTGCAAATTCCTCTTTCATCCCTCTAGATGGCATTGGATCATCCAGAGGCATTGACCTTGCCTTTTTAGGCCTCTATCTCATACCCATAGTCTAGGATAGTTTTCGTTGCATATGGTTTACCTAGAGTTATGGTTTATGTTAGTCTTTATATTTTTATTGCTTAGTTTGTTAACATTCTTCATTTACAAAAATCTCAAAAAGATTTTATTTATTTGCATGTTTTTGTGTTCCCAATGTTGCTTTCCTTTACAATAGTTTTAATTATCTTATATATATATATATATATATATATATATATATATATATATATATAAACTATCTTCTTGTGTTGCCCTTTAGACATCACGGTGGATCACTTAATTGTTATGAGATTGTATCAAAATCTTCATAGTGTGTATGTCTGTGCATCTCTTTTATCTCTATATAGCTTGGATGATATTCTAGAATTAAATATACTATGGGTTATGTCTTGTGATCTACACTTCATTCACGTCAGATATATCCAACTCCTTAGCTCTTAACTGTCATTTCTCATATAGCTAGCATGTGCCTTGTGCAACTCCTTTGAGATTGACCGCTTAGCAGTTATGATTATATCTTGACCGTTTTATATGACAAAATAAATAAATAAATAAATATTGTATGGGTGTTTAGTTGAAAAGTGTGATGAGATTTGGTTTCCAATCTCTGCACTTTCAGACTTTACACTTAGGAACCGGGCATCTTGCCTCAGTAAGCAGTGAGTGTTCGCGTCAAACAGTGGAGAGTTTCGAGATTGTATTATGTGGTTTGCTTGAGTTCGTAGCCTTTTTGACTTGAGTAATTAAGTCCGTTGGGATATTCTCTATACCTAGTGCCCTAAGGCCATTTGGTTTGAGTGTCACTGGCCCAAAGCTCGCTACCTGGGTCAATTAGAAAGCTTAAGGAACCTAGGCATTGCACGACCACATTATGAGAATTGGACTTAGTTAAGGAGGTTCTTTGATTTAAAATATAAAATAAAAATGCATGAGAGGAAGGTGGAAATCCACTTAGTATTTGTTTAGGGGGAGTTTGGCTCATTGACAAATCCAAAAAATTGCTTGGTTTAACTTCTTGGGGAGAGTTTATCTTGGCACTCCGTGCCTACATGAGAAACCAAGTTTTGTGTTAAGTTGATCTCGCTATAATTGACGTGACTCACACACTCACTTTTGTCATCGGTACTTGACTCGCGATACATCTGCTGTCTAAGTATATTCTTGCTATTTGAATTCAAGATGTGTCAGTGCATTATACTTTATGTGTGCTTATTGAATCCCATAACCATCAACCTGCTAAACTTGTGCTTGATCTTGAAAGAAATTTAACTTTGGATGGATCTTTTGTGTTAAGAAGTTTCATCATTTTTTTTCCTCGAAATTGTTAAGAAGATTGATGTTTTGTGTTAAGAAATGTCTATATCGAATAATCAATATATTTTTCTCTAAATTGGTTTCGTTGTACCAAAGTTGTTCATTCTATCTTTTGGATTGCTTATTTGAGGATTGTGTTGGCCCCAGTTCTTTCCTAATTTCATAGTATTTCTTTTGGCTACTAAATTCTTCTATTACCATTCTTAATTATAGCATCTAATTTAGCATATTAGTATAGCTAGTTTATGTTACCGGCTGACGTTTATTGTGGTGCACTGTCATTTGCTGACTCTGCTGGTTCCCACGTTTTTATGGTTGTTCATGTGTTTCTTAATTGCACATTATTATTCCCTTGATATTCTTGGTTGTGATTATTCCCTTTGTCCTTCCGTGACAAAAAGGGGGAGAAGCTTAACACTAATAGTTTGTGTGAAGTATTTGTGTTTGTGGTGCAGCTTGCAGGTATCCTATTCACAGCTCTTTTAGGGGGATATAGTTTTTAGTGTTTAGTATATTTTGTCATGGAAGTGCCAAAGGGGAGATTGTAAGCCCAATAGGCCGAGCTTCCTTTGGTTTGGCAAATCCATGCCCAAAACATATACATACATTGTCGTGTATCGTATTTTTATGGCACTGTAATATTCAGTATTTATTTTTAGAGTGTCTGTTTTAGGTGTGGAAAAGGAATCATCTTAATATAAAAAAAAAATTCTACGCAATTTTACCAAATTTAAATTGTAATAAAATTATTTTTCCTAACTTGAGTGCATCATAAAAGATTTGAATGATGTTTAATTGCAAACAAATTCTGAAAAACATGTTTCTATGTTTATTAGTATTTCAAAATTTTGATCTGGAAATAACTAACAAACAAGACCAAATTTAAGGGGTAAAGCTTTTTTTGTTAAAAGATCTATAGGGATAATGCACTAAAAAAAACTCACAGAAAAGGACGCAATCATTCTACGGTAATTAAGATTCCTTATCACTCTTCATCTCAAATATGGCGAATGTAGAATGTGCATTGCAAATCTGTGCTATCGTAGCATTCCCCTTTTTTTTTTTTTGGTAATAAAAAATATGGGGAATACTATAGTAACACAGATTTGCAATGAACATTCTGCAAATTGTCCCCTCACATTGATGTAGTATGTATGTGTACACACATTGACCGTGAGATGTTAAGTGTGTCTGTATACGCGCGGATTATCTCCCACACATGATGCAATTATGTGTGCAATAGTGCAATTGCATGTGTAAATTGTACGTATGTATAAGTAGCATTGTGAGCAAATTGTATACAATTGTAAGTAGGAAATGACTACAACACAAACCCATTAAAGTTGTGTACCATATGTACTTTTTGTATGGTTTAAATTGTGTCACCTCATTGGTAATTGTGACATTTTTTAGCTTTTCGTAACTTTTTAGCAATATGATTCGTAATATTTTTTATGATTTGTAACATTTTGGGGTGTGTATTGTAGCATTTTTGGAAAAATCTACAATTCACACCCCCTTTTAGGGTGTATGAAATGCACCCATTGTGTGGTCCATATTGCGCCACCTCATAAAAAATGGCCTGGAGAACCGGTCACTAGTAACATTTTCGTTTGTTTCATAACTTTTATATTAAGAATTCGTAACTTTAAGATAATATGATTCGTAACATTTTCTTTTATTTTAGAACTTTTCGTGTGTTTTGTAACTTTTCATGAGTTTCGTAACTTGGAGATAAAAAATTATAACTTTTCTCAAATATGATTCGTAACATTTTTGTTTGTTTCGTAACTTTTATACTAAGCATTCGTAACTTTTTTATTTTGTTCATAACTTTTTGTGTGTTTCATAACTTTTCGTGGAATTCGTAACTTTGAGAGAACAAATTATAAATTTTCTCAATTATGCTTCGTAACATTTTTGTTAGTCTCGTAACTTTAGTAATAAAGAATCATAACTTTTCAACCATGTATAATCGATTGTGTAATCGATTATAGTGGTCTTCAAAATTGAGTTATAAAAAAATAGTTTGGAACAATCAAATATGTAATCAATTCCATAATCGATTATACAACACAACACAATCAATTGGGTAATCGATCAAAGTGGTCTTCAAAATTGAGTTATGAAAAACGGTTGGGAACAATCGAATGCGTAATCAATTGTGTAATCAATTCCAGAATCGATTACACAACACAACGCAATCAATTGGATAATCGATAAAAGTGGTCTTCAAATTTGAGTTATCAAAAACGGTTGGGAAAAATTGAATACATTATCACTTCTACAATCAATGTTGTAATCTATTATACGACTCAATCAATTATGCAATGCAATAAAATGGGTAAACATTGCAACATCGAATGTTCAATCAAATTGGGTGAGTAGAGTATTTGATTTGGCAATCGATCGTTATCAATAACCTTTCTAATAGATTTTGGAATCGGTTAGTGTGATGACCCGCACCAGCTAACCTACTTACCCTTAGCCTAACTACGTGACTCAAAACGTTACCTCAAGTTATACAATAGCTGGTGACAAATCCTTATATACCACATGTTAGTATATCAACTTCCCGATGTGGGACTCCTTAAGGGGTTCTCAGAGTTAGAGACAACACTGCAACCAATTTTGCATTCAATCACTCTAGATAACTTCATATAATCAATGATAGATTCTAGATTCTATTTTCACTACGGTTCAAATTCCTCAATTGATTGGTCTTGATAACCGACCCCACTGTTGCTTAATTAAACTATGATTTCCTTGAGAACTAGTTGGAGTACTTAAAGATGGTTCAAGTTTGCTTTTCTGCTGCTAGTGTGTAGTATAATTTTCTTCGCTCATCTAGTTCAGTCTTCTTAATTACACCACCAACGAAAAAAAGACATGAAAGGATGAAAGCTACCACCTGTTCTGAAGCTCCCGCCATGGGAGCCCAAAAATATGAGGGAACATAAAGCTCAAGTTGATTCGCAAATATAAGACATTACAATGGTGAAGAAAGAATGCGAGCCCATAGCTCTATCACTAGTCAGCTATGAAAAAGTGAGATTTCCTTGATTGCAATGAAAGTTGATTTAGCAATACAGCAGACAAAATTTTGCAAAAGTTATAAGAAATTTTGCAGACAATAATACTATGGCACAACCATACCAGATTAACCATTCAGGTACCGAAGAAATTCTTGACCAAACAATGAGGAATCAATTTTTGACTATGAAAGTGGCATTTCTGGACCAAACAATGAGGAATCCCAAATGTTTGGTAATGGGCTTATCAAATTGGATGAAGGAGATAGGCTGCACCGGATTATCAAGAGGAAGTTTGTTTCCGGTTTGGCTAGTATTGGAAATCATAAATCTGTAGTGGTTGTAGTTGTGGTGGCGGGTGGGTGGTCGTGGGTGATGAGGAGAGGCGGTAGGGAGGGAGGAGAGAGAAGGGGGAGGCAATGGAGGAGACAGATTTTTGAGTTTTTTTTTTCCAAATCTAAAGGTTTTTTTTTTTTTTTTTTTGAGTTAGGGAATTAACAGTTTATCCCTCCGTTAGTTTCCATCAGTGTCTTCCGTTAGGTAAGTGACAAATTGGGACGGCAGGAGTGAAATTGATAACGAAATGGTAGTTTAGGAGTGCAATTGATAATTTTTAAAGTTTGGAGGGTGATGAGACATTGAGGTCAAAGTATGGGGGTTTTTTGAATTTTTCCCCAAAATATACCCTCTGATTCCCACTTCATAAAAATCTTAGCCAAAGCAAAAGTAGTAAGCTCTATTAATAGCTAGTTCGTGAACAATTCTCACGTCTGTCTGTCAAATCTTTCATCTATCCACGTCTATTGATGATCAGGTGGTGCACATATTATGGACCTGGGGGTGCTGTGCATCCATGCACAACACTGTGTAGTGTAGCTACAGCGCGGTCACGCCAGCATCATTTCGACAATTAGAGACATTTACATTTGTGTAGAGCTCATCAAGTACTACAAGTGTACCAAAAATTAACTTGATATGACATCGTTAAGTGTGTCATCGGAACACAAATAACTTGAAAAGAAATGTAACACAAATGGACACAAACACTGGATCAAAACCACTGAACCCATTCTTTTTCAAGTTATGCACCCCCCACCCCCCGATCCATTATTATAGGTTTGTCAATGGATCCGGATTCGAATCCGATCGGGATTTTGTGAACCTGATTTCAATAATCTAAATCCGATTGGGATTTTGTGAACCTGATTTCATAAATCCAAATCCGATTCTTATAATATTATTATACACTAGTTATAGTAGAACCCAATTTGGTACTTCCTCTGTTCCATTTTAAATATTCCCTATGAATATTTGTGCCGTTTTTAAATGTCTATATCTTTTTATTGGTAACATTTTCAAAGTTTTTAAAAATTTTGTGTAATAGAACTAATTGAAATCTATCCAAAAAAAATATATATTGCATAGAAAATACATTATAAAATGAAAACTACAAGAGTTTAAAAAAAAACACGCATAACCATAAGGAGCAATTAAATTGGGACGGAAAGAGTACTAACTTTAGAATCATCTCAAGGTTGTTATTCTTCTCGGTAAAGAGTAGCATTGAATTAGCTATTGCGAAGTTTGCAGGTCGGATCGGATTTCAACCGGATCGGATCTGATTAATTTCAAATTATTAGAGTTATCAGATTCGAATTCTGATTTTTTTCAAATCGGATTCAAAATAAAATCAAATTGAATTCGGTCCATTGATAGGTCTTTTGAAATCTTTTTCGAAAAACTGAGGTCTTAATCACTCACGGGAGTTGGTTTGGAATTTATTTATCCATCAAATTTGACTAATTTGTTTTTTTGTGTGTTTATGTCAAACGAATCAGGTGGTTGAAAGTGATTGCCCAATTCCATACGCAACTTCCATATTTATACAAACTTCCAACTTCCCTCCATACCACCTCCCCTGCTGCTGCCACTTCTTTCTCTCTGTTTCTCTCTTGCTTGGAAAGTGAGAGAAAATGGTGGAAAATCCAAAGTGGGTAAGGATCCTTCTTTCTTTCCCTTTTTTTTTTTTTTTTTTTTCAGCTGTTTGATTTTTTTCATTGACAAATTTGATTTTTTTGCTGATTTATTTTGTTCTTATGAATATTACTCGATTTTCATTTGAAAAGTTTTATTTTTTTTTAATTAGTGGACAGCACTATGGATCAAAATTTGGTTTTCTTATTGTGTTCACTTAATTGAACTTTTTTTTTTTAATACTTGTTCCATTTTTAATCTTTCCACTACTTTAATGGAGATAAAACGAAAGAATATTTTGCTATTAATATTTGTTCCACTACTTGTACGTTAAAGTACACTTAAAGATGTACTTTAAAGTACAAGTGTACTTTTAAATTGTATTTTTTGTACTCTTAACGGGTGCACTATGGCACCCGTTAGCATTTCCCTTTTATCATATACTTGAGCAAAAATTCAGACTACCGATGCACCTAGATTTCACACGATGCACATCGACACTAATCACAATAGACGGCTCCTGACCTGACGCATCGCGTTTTTACACGTATACGGACGTCTGTATCCGTAGCATGTTTGATATTTATCCAAACATCTGCGCCCGTAAAATGATTGATATTTTAATCAGAACCAGCAAAATGAAAATGATTGTTAATATTTTTAATGAGCTATAATACAGACACATCTTTAAAATACAACGCCGCCGGACTTTTCAGTTGTGCTCCTGGATTTCTTGTTGTATTTTAATTAGACCTCCAAAATATTCATTAAAACAGAAAAAGTTCAAACCAATACAACAATACCAAATAACAACTGTTCCATTGAGCTCTTGACTAGTTGATGGTTAAAGCTGTATGTAACCGAAATATAATCTCTCTCTCTCTCTCTCTCTCTCTCTCTGAAATTTCTTTCTGCTAGAAGGATATGGGTTCTGATACTCCGAGGTCGTCTTCAAAACCTGGTGAACTGGACAACATCGGTACCCAGAAAATCTCTGTTTCTGATCAGACAAACAGATTACAGAGCACGAATTTCGATTCCGATAGCTTCGTAGTCGACGTGGAGCGCTTATCTCTCATCACCGAGAAGGATATAACACCGAATTCAAGATTACCAGTAAGTTTTTTGTTCGCTTTTCCTTTGCTTTTGTTCTGTTTCTTCAACTATGCGCTCTTTATACGATTTATTAAGCACTTGTACTCTGTTTCGCTTCAAATTCGTCTGAATTTTCTCTCTCTCTCTCTCTCTGGTGCAAATCAGATTGACTCCGCTTAATTATTCATTTATGGAGTCGTAAGTTATGGGTTTTCTGAGATACAGATATAACAGCGAAATTCAAGATTGAAAATCAGTTTTTTTCTTTTTTTCTTCTTTGCTTGTATTCTGTTAAGCTTTGTTTCATCAATTAGTACTCTGTTTTTTTTTTTTTTTTGGGTATCTCGATTCAAAAAAATTCGTCCTTAACTTTTTGTTTAATGACTTTTTTTTGGGTACTTTTAATTTTTCGTAATTTTTTGTTTACTTTATCCTCTTTTTTCTCGAAATTAATCTCACACATTGACGAAAGGAATAAAAAAAATATAAATATCTGAGCTGAAGTTGAAAAAAATTCATGTAAAATGATACTTTAGAAAAAAAACACCTGGTTATTATTTCTTCATCTTTAGTGAACTCCTTTTGCTATAATTCTTTATTTCTAAACTCCTTTCGTCCAAATGGATGGTTAATTTACAAAATATAACGCGAATCTAAAAAAAAAAAACAAAGAAAACCAAAAAGATAAAAACTCTTGGGACCACTTAAAGTTATGTTCGGTCGTTACTTCTAGGGCTCCTGGATTAGTCAAAGTGTGTGCAAAGCCGCAAACTGACCAAACATCCAGTTATCAAAGAGAAAAAAAAAGTTTAAAAGAATGGAACCTAATTTTTAGTTTGTTAATTTGATGGGTTTTTTTTTTTGTCAATCGATAGAAGAGAGATCAATTACATCACATATGAAGTACAAAGTACCAACTCGGAACACTACATGAATTATGAGAGTCCACAATACAACAGAGCCAACAACTTAATCAATATAAGAAATAAGCCCATTACAGGATAGAAACAAAGAAAGGAAAAGCCTATGAGAAATTCAAACTCGTGACCTCTAGTAGATGCAAGATCCCTGAGCAACTGAGCTAGCCCCGTTGGGTGTTGCATCAATTTATTGAGGTTTTTGGCTTTTACAGTCAGATGTCTTTTTAAGCTTTATCATTATCCTCTGTCCTTCTCTAGTCTTTGCTTTATACGCTATAACAAGGAGCACCGTTACTGAACATAATCCGGTCCTTTATAGCAAAAGAAATATCCATCCATCATCACCTGATGTAACGTTGAGTTGATTTTATAGTACTACTCCTATATAAAGTCTCTTTTTACCAGTCCTGCTATTGGTACAGACGGGTACCATGCACAGATGGTACCGACTACCCTGCGGGGTCTACTCCAAGTCCCGTACCCAATATACCGTTCATTTATCTTAGAATTATTTGCCGAATGCTTTCAAAAGAAACCAGTTTAATCGGACTTGCGTAAAGTAATTGATCCAAAATATCCCATTTCTTTCAAAAAGTTTGAACAAAATGGAAAGATTTTGGATCAACCTCTTATGCTTGTTCGAATGAGCAGATTTCTCATGGACCCACTTGAAAAATGATTCTAAGATGAATAAACAACTCGGATCATTTCTTTGGGGCCCACGAGTGAGTCCCCGATGTTGTCAGTACCATCTGTACACTATCGGTCGGTACCGAAATCATTAGCCACCCTCCCTCCCTCACTTTTGTCAATTCTTGAGGTTAAGAGCATCTCCATCAGTCTCAATATCATTCTCAACAGATTGACGAGTTTATACATTTACATAGCGAAATGATTAATAAGACGTTGTCCTACAACTATTTGCTGAGGCAGTCGAGCCGTTTATTGTGTAATTAATTAGGGACCGGGGGGGTCACATGCCACCCCTCGATCTTAAAAAAAAAAAAAAAACTAATTTTGTATTACAAAATCAGTGTTGTTTTTCAAAACGTGTGTGTTTTTTTTGGTATTAAGCATACTGATGAGTGATTAATTGATGAAAATATGTAATTTTCAGGTATTAAATATATTTATGGATGATTAACATAAGAAAATGTGTATCCTTTCGAGTACTATTTTTTTTTTTATACTAATTGCTCCCTCTGCTTGCAAAGGTAGTCCATTGCTATTAAAACCTCCGATTTTTGGATAAACAAATAAACCATTTTCATTCATATTTTTTTATATTTCTTGACACAAAATTAAAGAAAGAATTCAAATTTTTATCAAAAAATTGCACGCTGTTTTAAAATAGACTATCTTTATGGGACGGGGAGAAGAGAATATTGATTTTGGGTGCAACTCCCGAGTCGAAATCCTGGATCCGTCCCTGCAATTAATAGTTCCGATTTTATCTCGGCCCTTGTAGATCTGAGCCGTTCATTGCCAAGATAAAATTTGGACTATTAATTATCAAAATTAACGGCTCAGATGCTGCACTACAATCCCCAAACAGAATATGTTGATATCTCGCCCTTTTTTTTATTGGCTACCACTCACTGACTCGCGGTGTTTCGTTAGGGTGAAATGCACAACGTGACAAGTCATTTTCTATTGATATTCTAGATGAATTTTTTTCCGTATCATGAAATAGATACTTTTGGATGAAAATTGGCAGATAAATTTTTCAAGGAAAGTATCATCACAAAAGAAAAACATGGAGACGACGATTAATCCAAGCACTAGCAGTGAAAAGGACGTTGGTGTTGTTGCCTCTACATCTTCCCCAAGAGGTAAATTACGCTGTGTGTTGTATTTTCATTAGTTTAATGAATCTTAATTATCTTTCTTATCATTACTCCCAGATTTGTCCGTCTTTGGTTGTCTATTTTTCAAATTCGTGTCACTTCTGATTACTTATGTATTTGAATTCATGATAATTTTTAATGATTGCAAACTTTGTATCATAGAACGAATTGACAACTATCAAATAAGATTCATATAACATATTTTTCTATATTTATATTAAAATATATAATCAATCAAAGTAGCTCGAATTTCAAAAATAGACTTACAAATATGAGTGGAGGGAGTATCTCTTAGGGCCATGGCTGGAACTGGAACTATCGTGTGACTTGGAGGTCACTTGCCCCTTAGATTTATTAATCATACATTAGTAACCTAGAGATTTGTACTAGTTCCATCTTAATTAAGTGTAGTCCTCAAAAGAAGCAAAAGCAACCCGTTAACCAATGTGCTTGACAAATAACTCGACGGTTCTTCTAGACCGGTCAATGGACCGGATTAGATCCGGATTCAATATTCAGATTCAATAAGCTTAAATCTGTATCCGAATCCGTTATCGACAAATCCAATAACGAAAATCCGGATATGGATCCGATCCGTGCTAGTTTTTTTTTTTGGGGTTGGGGTGCAAAATTTTAGGAAAATAAAAGGAATTTATGTTCATTTATATTAAAATGAAGGGTTTATTTCGCCAATTCAGATCCGGATCTTAATCAGATCGGATCCGGATCCAATTTATTCGGGTCTTCAGATCCAAACTATCAGATTATTGGATCCGGATCCAGATCTATGCGGTCCATTGACAGGCCTAGGTCCTTCTGTGCTAGCAATAATGCAAGAAAAAAAAAAACTCTAGTATACTTTTTTTACTTTTCTATATATACTTTCACACATTCTTATACACTTTTCATACATTTCAATATATTTTTAAAACTTTAACGATAGCCAATTGGACTGATTTTAAATTTTTTCATAATGTAACTCTATTTTTTTTTTCTTCGGGGTCATTAACCTTTGATTGGGCTTCTGATTTCCTCAATTAACATGCTCATTGTGGAAAATTAACATGCTCAATTAACATGTCTAATTGTCAAATTATTTTTAATAAAGATTGGGAAAATGGAAGTAAGAACTGAGAATAGAGGGACAAGTGGGGGTCCACAAGATAATGTGGAATTATGTGCATATTGTGATTAGTTGTACTACGTTTGATTAGAGCTTGATAAAAATAAAATAACGATGATTGAAATTACTTTTAACCAATGAATGAGGAATGTCCCCATGTTGAACTCTTAAATCCACCATTGCTTAGGGTACTCAGTTTTCGAATGGATAAAATCAAAGGCTTGATTTTATCAGATTTTGATAAAATCCATTCGGAAACTCACCCTAAGTAAGAAAGACTCGTTGGCACCAAAATCGGTATTGATTTCATGTGGAAATCCATATGTATGTGTTACATTAATATTTGTCCCAACCTAAATTTTACAAGCTTAGGTCACTAAATCAAATTTCAAAGCCATCCACGTTAGGTGGATGCATGATCTAGAGGACCATTTCCAAGTTTTAGATTGATTGGGATGACTCAACAAAATATATTGACGCAAATACATCATTAACATGAAAACACATCACCTGGCTAGCTTTTAATCACCGTTTATTTAGTTGGTCAGTCAATTGAGTTGTTAAATGGTTCGTTAAGTAGTCTGTTCGGATGTGTTGACAATTGTGATCAGTTAATTAATGAATTAATTAGCACAGCTTTATGTCAATATTGCAAATTACAGTATATTATTGATGTAACAATAACGGAATGGGACAAATAAATATAATGTGTTTTAGCTGCTCACATTATATATGGCTCTCCATATTTTCCATTGTGACTTGTGAGTATTATTTGTTGAGTTTGGTAGAGAAATTAGGTTGAAGTCGGGACGTAAGCTATGGGTGTAAACCGTTTAGTTAATTCAGTATATTGAGAGTTGACTTAAGAGGGACTCGAAACGGATTTGGGGAGCTTGTAGTGAACAAAATACTGTACTTATCTTTACGTGAAGATTACATGAAGGTAAACCGGACTGTTGATCGCCGAATGAACGACCATAATTGCTCACGGTACAGGACAGGCTCCCCGGTTCGATTTCAATCCACACGTTTTTGTGTATTCCCCAAAACCTAGTTTAGTGGTCCCTTTACTATTTTTGTGCTCTATTGAGCGAAACAATCACTATGAAATCCACAAAAATGGTTAATGTAAATGTGGTACGTGCTAGAAGCAGTGATGTCAAGTTTTTGTTTACTCTTGTCTAGGGGAATGTTTTTGAGAGCTTCTCAAAAAACGAAGTTTATTACCCCTTATCAATAATTCACTCTGTTTTTCACTACTTTGGCTTTTACATTTTAGCAATTAATACTATTCTTTAGAAGACCTCAGCAATGCACTTGCACATGCATAAAATGGAAAGCAATCATATAGATTCCCTCCGTTCCAAGTCGTTACTCCTAGTTACTATTTGGGAGTTCTAAAAAAATTGTTCATATCGTCTGATTTATATATAATTATTTATATATCCAATATGAATCTTGTTTGATAAATCTAAATTTCAAAATCATAGAAAGCATTAAAGATTGTAAAATTTAGATAATTGTTTGAGTAGTTTAAAAAGTGAAATAGGAGCAACAATTTGGGATGGAAGGAGTATATACAAAGATACTATATGAGTACCGACAATTGGAGTACCGATATAGGGTACAGATTGGGGTGTGGATCACATTCCAGGGGTCTCACACAGATGATCAGAACCGTTCATTATTTCTAAAATAAGTTTTGAGTGGCCTTAAAATCAGCTCAATCATCCTAAATTCTTGATTAAAAAATGGAAGATTTGATAAAAAAAAAAAAAACCTTACGTTTATCCAATTGAGCTGATTTTTCACAAAGTCACTTGAATACTTGTCTTAAAATTAAGGAATGGCTTAGATCGTTTGCATAGAAACTCTCAATGGGCCTCACACGCCGGTCACTGCCATTCGGGTACCCCGACTGTCTGTACCCATGGACCGTAGTCAGAGTTCATATATGTAATCTAACATGGTGGTGATAAATGCAGCTCCTTCAGCCGGGGATGGCAGGCCTGAAAAGCCTATGGTAGTAACGGTGGGGACTACCAAAGATCAACCCACAAGCCCACACGTCCACCACCATATCACCATCATGACCGGAAACGTCGGGGTCCGCAACGCCGGAGAGAGGAGATGGAGTGATGGCAAGAGATTTAGTTTCAGGCGATCTTCTCCCTCTTGGGCCATTGACCCCAGGAGGATCTTGTTGTTCTTTGCCACCTTGTAAGTTCACTACTCACCACTCTTCTTAGGCGTTGTTCCAGAAACTGACTTAAGTCAGAATCTAATTTCCTAAAACAACCTTACTACGTAAACTCGGTTCTTGTTTCTTGCAAAAAATATAGAAACGATGATTTCCTATAAAAAAAAAAAGGGTGATTCATAATCGAATTCTGAAATTATTCTCGAATGAAAACATTTCCCCACTCTTTGTGCGGGCATACTTATCTTTTTGTTTCATTAACTTTCTACCATTTTAATTTAACAATAATTTTCACCTATGAAATTTACCAGAAATTAAAAAATAATAATAATAAATTGTTGGGAGATTTTGAGCTCATCATTTATTATTTTTGACAGGTCAAGCATGGGGACTATACTACTGATTTGCTTCACACTTTCCATTAGCAAACAAAGTGGGGACGCCAGTGATGCTCTGAACTAGTGTTGGGAATGTGTATTTTTCAAAGTGTCGGGTGTTTTTGATCGTTACAGATTCTGAGGTAAAAGGTTCCATACTATGTACAGGATTTCCAACAACTAGTAATGGTGACAAGCAAATAAGCAACGCTGCCTCTCAATAGGAGAAAAGAGACACACAGATGATTCTATATCTTCCAGAAACAGATCAAAAATAAAGAAAAGTGAATGGCTGCAACTTTCTGGTTTCTTACCCAAAAAATTGCGACCAAATGATGGAGAAAGCACAAGAAAAAGAGGAGGCAAAATTAGAACGAAGATTATGGTGGAATATCGAGAGCAAAAGGGAATCGAGCTTCGATTAGTGATGGCTATGTAACTAAGGCAAAATTTTCATTTTCTCCGGTCCGGTGATACTTTATAGTCATAGTAGAACTTCTATTTTACCTGTTTCGAGATCTAAAACGACATGGGCATTGATAGGAATTCCCAGTTGTATAAAGTTTACAACAACCGAGTGTTGTGGAGCCTGCGAGGTGTTGTACATAACGGTTAACTTATGTATGAATAGAGAAGTTCTCTCGAAAAATTGTGGTTACCATAGTCAAAACCATCCCATTGAAACTTGAAATATTGGATTGAGTCTTACAAAAGTTCATTGTACCGAGATTTCTTTTATAATCTGGCCCCCTCCAAATTTAATTTCTGGCTCCGCCACTGTTAGCAATCCAACCCCAACTTCCATATTTGTTGTTTCTTTAATGAGAGTCGGCGAGAAAAGAGACCTGTAGGCTGTAGGCTATAAGCACAATGCTGGTCTCATTCCCATAAAAGATTAAAGGGAAAATGACCAAATGGTGGTGTTAGGAGCAAATAATGACCAAAAGGTGGTCATGGTTTGGGAAATTCCAGAGACATGGTAAGGAGAAAAGAAATGACACATACATGGTAATTTTCGGTTGCAATACACAAAATACCCTCAGAATAATTTTCCCTTGTAAAACGCAGAAACCCTTTTGCTCCCTCCCTTTCTTCGTTGTTTCAAATTCATCGAGTAAACGTCGCTCCATCTCTCTCGGTCGCTCAATCGTCACCGTCGTCGTCTCTTATCATCTTCTTCTTCTTCCGTTAACAAAACCCTACCCAGTCATGAACCAGATGAATCCCTAACCAGCCGACGTCGCCTCAACGTGGTCGAAATCCTCAAAGAAAGGGGACTGCTCGAATCCCTAACCAACGAAAAACTCAAGTCTGTTTGCTCTGATCCCGATCTCCCTCCCCTTAGGTTTTACTACGGTTTCGACCCCATCGCTGAGAGTTTGCACCTTGGAAACCTTCTTGGGATTATTGTTCTTTCTTGGTTCCTCCGCTGTGGCCACAAGAAGTATCCACGCCGCACCAATCGACGACGATCAGAGCCACTCGAAGCCCTATCGGTTGTCTGTCCGACCTCAAATTCATATTGATTTGCCTACCCTCACTGAGTAAGATAGAGAGGTGAGTCCTGCTTTTAAACACTATGAAGTCCAAATTTGTATTTATATTCGTGATAAAGTTAGAGGCTGAAACATATGGGGGAATTGTCCTCTAGTAGCATTCTGATAATTTTGATGCCACATTGCCACATTGATCATTGCTGCAACTCTTGAACTTGGTTGATATACTTAGAGGTGCTCTACATTGTCATAAATCATTTATATTATTTGGTAACAGCATGAATTGGCAATTAATTTTGCATGTCACAACCAAGGAACGTGGAATTTCATGAGAATGGTTGTCTTCATGTCCTTGGACAAAAATGGTCTCCCAAATATATAATACGATGGGTGTGGATTCTTAGGGAGTTTTTCCTTGTTTGATTGTTTTTGACAAAAGAATATTGGCGGCTTGCACAGATTAAGGTGTGCTATTTGTTGTATAGGTCCTTTTAGCCTTATAGTTTTGTATTGAGTTATATTTGGGATGCATATGGAGTTATATTTGGCGGCTTGCACAGTTTTGTACATTGGTCTGCATGTTATAAAAAGATTGCAAAGGTCACTCCACTGACAATGGAACGTGGAACGGACGGACTTGTATGCATGGTTCATTGCCATCTAAAAACGTAAGGAAATAAGATAAGAAATAAAAATTTAGGTAAGAACAGTCTAGTGCTTGTTGTGTGATACAGAGTACATGTAAAAGTTATAGAAAGAGCAAGGTATTTTATTCCTAAGAGCATGTTTTTCAGTGTCAGTCAGTGCCAGTTATCGGGGTATCTAGCACACGCAAAAAATCTCCTACCGAGGTTTTCATCCGTTCCAGATACCTTGAAAACAGTTTTTAGTTCACGACAATAGCGGTCGCGACAATAGCAATTGGGCCACTCCATCGACAACCCCACCCTTCCACCACCCGAACTTACTGAGCTTGAGGACATGTCCTTCATCAAAGTTTTATTGTTAGTAAACTTAAATACATCCATAATTATCCCATCTCCTAATATTCTATAGTTTGGGTATGTTGTTCGAATTTTATTCGCTTCTTATTTGTCTCAACATGAACAAACCCACAATGACAATATTTACACAAATAATGAACTTTTTTTTTAGAGAGGAGACAAGCAAATTAGACTACTAAAAATTACAGAAAAAAACATTTTTATATGAGGGAGGGAGTAAAAGACAGAGGCAAAATTGACTTCCTAGTGCTTGTATTCTGACATATAGTGCAACTAAAATTCACATATGGAGCAATGTCATATGATGCAAAGAGCAGAACTCTGTTTCACTGACAGAAAACATAAATAACTATAACATTAGGCAACCATATCATTCACATTACAGCCCCTAAACAACACTGTTGTGTTCTTCACAACAGTGTACCCAAAATTATCAAAAATTCATAAAAAAAACCTTCATAATCACAAAGGGAAGAGAGAGAAAATATGTACATTAACCATTTGAGTACTAATCTACTCACATAGAGAGAGAGAGAGAGAGAGAGAGAGAGAGAGAGAGAGAAGTGGATTGAGAGAGGAGAATGGAGCTTGAAGTCCACAGATCTAGGGTTTTTCTCCTCTTCTCCCTCTCTCTTCCGTCGTCTGGTTTCTCCCCTCCCAATTTTTCTTCGTCGTTCTTAAATCCAAGGAGGGAAATAGTTGGTTGTGGGTAAAACATTGAAATATTAGGGTTCAAACCAATTGGAGGGTAGTTTGGTCATTTTGAGTTGCCCTTACCATGTATGTGGAAATACTTTTCTCCTTATCATGTTTTGAGTCATTTTAGAAAACCTTACCATGATATTGGTATTATTTGTTTTAAAAACCATTTATTGGCCATTTTCCTGAGATTAAAAGGCCATAATAGGGGTACATAGGGAGCTTGAACCGAATTCTGAACAAAAGTGAAAACTCATGTCATTTTCAAATGTGTTTGCTACTTCATTATAGGCAATTTTTATAGGATAGTAGAAGACATTCAAAGCCGACAAGCCAAAGTCAAATTCACAGTGACATCATAAGGGCTTCACCAGAAGAGTTGCAATTAAAGTTAGGGAAATCCTAAAGAGCTCCGAAAATTATTCGAAAAGTGAATCAATGGTAGTAATTTTTATCTAAACCACTTATTGTACTTTCAGGGTAATTTTAAGATCCTAACTTGTTCCAATTCCTTACTTAAGTCTAGAACTGGCTTAAACTGACTTTTTGAATGATGTATTGTGGAGAATGAAATGTCTCGTAAATCGCAATAAGTCAGTAGAAGTCAGTTTTGAAAATAAGTCAGGAATTGAAACAAGGCCTTTCATTTTCCAATCCTAAAAATAAAAGTAGGGTTGGACCAGAAAATGTTTTTCAGAAATGAATTTATATTTTGAAAACTAATAGCCAAACTGGCAACGGGAAGGCATAGCTAGCTAACTTCTAAGAACATCTCCAGCAGGATAATATAACAATTAAAAGTGTCAAATTGCTATAATAGCATAAAAATGGGTAAGGCCATGTTTGATACGAGGTATAATTTTCGGGGCTTTGTAATGTGGTGAGATGGAGATTAGGAATAGTAAGGAAGTGGGATTATGAACGAGGATATAAATTTTCTCTCTATGTTTGTTTTACGGAGGATTAAAGCATAGATTGTTAATAACATGTTTGTTTGGTCTAGAAAGGATATAATTAAAATTATTGATTTACATTTTTACCCATAAATGGAAGCATCACTGATGGGGGGATTGAGAATATTTTTGTCGATGCGTACGTGAGGTGGGGGGATCGGGATTAACAATACCAACTCCCACATGGGTTAGCACCCCGTTTTGGAGGATTAATAGTCCCATAGTACTAATAGTCCAAGACTATACTGCCGATCAAAAAATATATATACGGTATATTCCAAGACTATATTACCACACCAAGCAAAGGATTAGGGGCCTACGGGATTGGGAGTCCAATCCCATTCCTCAAATCTTGTATCAAATATGTCCTATAAAAGTCTCTCCGCACCCATAATTTCTCCAGTGCAATATTACATCCCTGGGTTGGAGTACAATAGGGTGGGTAGATTCTGTAGAAAGAAATAATTTGGTGCGTGTACAAAAGGGGTGCGTTTGCAATTAGATTCTGTAGAAACCCCCTTCAGGTGTGAATGATTCATTTAAGTTCCTTTATTGATGTTCAAAACTCGACCCTTATTATTTAGTTGATGGAAATATACTCCTTTGTAGGGTTGCCCAGCGGATCACCCAATTCGCTTAATCCGCCCAAACCGAATCGTCCGCGAACCCGCTCGAGGTATGTTATGGATGGATGCGGATCCTAATATTCGGTTCAGGGTCAATCCGCTCAATCCGCCTTTAATCCTTCTTTGATCTATCAAATCTGTCCGATCCGCTCAAGCCGCAACCGAATCGACCCATCCGTATATCACTCACGGACAGAGTTACAAATGTACAAAACGACAATCCGCCACGAGCAGATCAGAATGAGAACCAAACCGATCCGCCCGGAACTAACCTGTGGACAGCCTTACAGTCCTTCGTTAGCAAAATGTCGAGGTGGATAGAAAAAACCTAATTGATAGTGTTAATGTAGGGGAAACATGGAGGATCACGGATAATTGGAATTGAAATAGCTTTATTGGAGTGTGGTGGGCAAAAGCGTAAATTGTCATTTTCCTTTCACGCCAACTTTGACATCTAAGATTCGTTGAAGGAGATTTAATGTTGAATTTTAAAATTTGGAGAGATTAAGTGAAAATGGGTCATAGTTCGATGAGGTTTGGCCTAAAAAGCCAACTTAACTTATTTTTTTGTCTTTATTTGATTTTTTTTTTTTTTTTTTGCGTTTGTTGGTTTTGCATTGATTTTTTGAGTATTATTAGTTCATCTCGGCTAGAAGAATCCAAAAAGATAAAAGATTATGACCAGAACTCTCAATTTTTTAAATAAGGTCGAAAAAACTGTAAAAAGATGATTTTTTGACTTATTTTTGTCTTTATTAAAAAATTTATTATTAGATCATAATTTTTTACTTTTTTGATTCCCTTCACTAAGACGAACTAATAATACATAAAAAATTAATACAAAACTAAAAAACATGCAAAAAATCAAATAAAAACGAAAAAATAAACCAACGATCTTTTAGGCCAAAAGACACCTTCCTAGTTGAGGCGATTTAATTAATTTCGTAGAGTAGTAGTAGTATTTTTTTTTTATAATCAAACATCACCCAAGCTTGCACGCTGACAAAAATTACATCTGATCGGAGCAGCGGCGACACACCGGAGGAAGACGATGGCGCGAGCACCGGCAGAGATCCGGTGGCCCGCAGTCGCATCTGCTCTCGTGCTCCTCCTCTTCTTCCTCCTCATCCAACCGTCAACCTCCATCTACTGTGACGAAGACGATTGCTACGATCTCCTAGGGTAAATCTCTCTCTCTCTCTCTCTCTCCGCCCCCCAATTCTTCTGGTCATCTCACTACTGATAAAATCCCCTTTTTCTTCTATAGGGTTTCTCAAACTGCTAATTCTTCAGAAATCAAGAAAGCCTACTACAAGCTCTCTTTGAAACAGTAAGTTTCTGCATAATTGCATTTACCAATTCGTTAATTAATACTATACGTATGTAATGTTCATTTTTTTTGAACGATTTGTGTGCAGTCACCCGGATAAGAATCCCGATCCAGAGTCGAAAAAGTTGTTCGTCAAAATTGCAAATGCTTATGAGGTAATTCACTGAAAATTAATGTATTCCGGTTTAGATGCTGTGATTTACGTTCTTATAAATCATCAAAGTTGGATGCTTAACATGGTATGAGAGCTGAGGTTTCGGGGGTTTTGGGTAGGAGTCTTTATTGTTATAATGATTCATGCCTCCTAGTATACGAGCATCAGCATCCGTGGCCTCTCCACTCTTTCCCAATTGATTTTGAGTTAGAGGGTTTCACACCACTGCATATGATTCATCTCTAACAAACTTGTTGTGTATACAGGTCCCTTTTATGCTAGGTTTTTGTTTTCCTTCAATTTCGTTTGACCAACGAGGGTTTGAGTTATGTGTCATTTTGATAAATTTTGGCTTATTTTATGCTCATTTTTGTGGAGATTCAAGCAGAGGTGGAAAACTCAAAAAAATTGAATTGTTTATTCTTAAAGGAGATCCTCTATAAGTTTTGGTTTCGTTAAGTCATTCATAACTTCATTATTTCATGGCCTGGCTTCATGCTGTGAGATGTTCTTTTATGTAGGCTAAGCTTTATGTTTCCCAATCTTGACGGGATGTTTCCGTCTGGATTTTTCCCCCCCCCCCCCCCCACAGAAACAACTGGTACAAAAAGAGAAAAAAAGTAGCTCTATTGGGTTTTTTACTGCGCAAGAAAAAAATGGACATGGACACGGCGGGAGACACGGCAAAAAAAAAAAAAAAAGTAACTATATATATAAATATATCAGATATGTATGCATTAAAAGTTTATATACATAGATGTACTACACGTTTCTTTCGATATGCAAGATATATAAACTGTTATGTATTGGTATATCTACCACTAGTGTCCACTACGCGCGCACACACATATGTAAGATATACACACACAACGACGGAGATATAAGAGAGTGAGTGTATATGTGGGACACGTGTGTCCATGCCGTGTCCCCCCGTGTGTCACCCTCCAAAAAATAATTTAAGGGACGTAGTCACGCAGCATGTGGCGTGTCTAATTCGTGTCCCCATGTCCAATACGCATACACGGCGACCTCTAGGTATGTCGGGTGCCAGTATTTTAAATAGCGATAGGCGCACTGAGGCGCCATGTTCCCCTGGGACACGTGTGTCCATGCCGTGTCCCCCCGTGTGTCACCCTTCAAAAAATAATTTAAGGGACGCAGTCACGCAGCATGTGGCGTGTCTAATTCGTGTCCCCATGTCCAATACGCATACACGGCGACCTCTAGGTATGTCGGGTGTCAGTATTTTAAATAGCGATAGGCGCACTAAGGCGCCATGTTCCCCTGGAGCTTTAAGCGCAAGGCGCAAGGCGAGGTGCACGCCTTTTGAACGCGAGGCACACGTTTTTTTAGAACAAATAGAATTCAAATATAGGTAATACTTTCATCACAAGCAAACACTTATAAAACATTCAAATGTCATAAAAACATAAAACATAACATTTCAACAACGGAATAGTTTTAGCAAGGTTCTAAAACTCGCTAGGCTCTCCTAGGGAGGCCGGACACCTTCTAGCCTATGTTATGCGGACTCTCATAATGGTATAAAGTACTCATGTCGGACACTCGACACTCGGATAAGGGTGTGGGATATGTGTCCGATAAGTATAGTAAGACACTTCTATAGAAAACCTAATTGTAATTTGAGTTCATCATGGAAGTATGCATAAAAACCTCTCTTATTATCCATGAAATGCGCTATAGAACCTTAAAGCACCATTTTATATAAGAAAATAAACAAAGAATACAAAGAAATTTGAATTTTTTGCCGTGTTGCCATGTCTCTGACATGAGAAATAGTTGAATCCGACACCTAGATACATACCCGCACCCAACACCCGTACCCGAGTCCAAGTAACATAGCTTCTAGCTTCCAGGGCCGAGTACTCGGAGACTAGTCGGGCAATTAGTTGGGCTTGTCGGTCTAGTTGGGTTAGTCGGGCTAGTCAGCGAGAGGCCTTCTAGTGCCTAGGCGGTGAGTACTCGGCCTTCCAGACCTTCTTTTAGAACACTGAGTTTTAGAGATGCAACAAAATGATTAACGGCAATTAAATCTAGAGTCATGGGTCATGGCTGTCATAGTGTCATGCATAGGCATTAATCATCATCCTCAACACCAATAACTTCATCGTCACTATCATCATTTGATTTATATCCTTCCACGTCTTCTTCTTCCTCCTCATTGGACTCATCCGTTTCTCCACATTCCCATTCTTCCCAATCTCCCCATTCTCCTACATCCTCATCTACAAGTTCATAAAGTGTTGTCTTTCCTTTTGAAACCCTTGCCCTTGGCTTTGCCTTCGTCGCGGTAGGAAGAAGAAGGAAGAAGAAGAAAAAAAAAAAAAAAAAAAATCAGACCCGAGTTATTTACCAAAATGTTCTTTTTTTTTTTTTCCGATATGTAAAGTGAAGTATGATTAAAAAAAGAAAAAGAAAAAGAGTAAGAAGAAACATAGAAGAAGGAAAAAAAAGAGTAGTAGAAGAAGAAGTAACCTGGTAAGAGAAGGGAGATCAATCAGACTGGCTGGAACTAAAGCCCCTTTCGAACTGGAGCCCTTCGAATTATTTTAGGGTTTTTTGATCTCTGCTGGCTGTTGTTATGTCGATAATATGTAGAGCTTTATCGAAATTTTAGCCGTTGCACTTGGCACATGGCCTTTTTTTTTTTTTTATCAAGATGAAGGGTTAGGATGAAATTTAGGCAAAATACACAAAAGCGCGCGCCTCATGCACCTTGCGCTTAAGCGCTTAAGGTGCGCCTCGCCTTGCCTTGCGCTTTAAGCGCGCGCTTTTTAAAACACTGCCGGGTGCTTCATAGCTTGTTACTCAATGATGATGTATTTTTAAACAAGTTGTTGCCTGTAGTTCTAAGTTGTTGGAAAAGCAATTGCCTTGTTCGTTTCCCTGTTTAGTTTTAGTTTTGATGACATTATCATTTCCCTCATTTCTCCCTCTATCTCTCTCCACTCATTACACATGCTGACATCATCAAAACTAAACTAAACTATCTAACCAAACACAGCCAATATAACTAGCCAAAATAAGTATGACTTTGGATTCGTGCTTAAAATGGAAAGCAAATTGCTCATTCCTTGCAGATTTTGAAAGATGAAGCCACAAGAGCGCAATATGATTATGCAATTGAACATCCAGAGGAGGTAAGTAGACTTTTGAATTGGCCCTTCTGCAATTTATCTTTTGCGTATAACACAGTTACGGAAGTGCTTCCTATCAGCTGCTTTAGTTAAGTACAGGTGCCACATCTTTGTTTCGTGGGTCAGAATCACTTCCAGTCCTCTAGTTGTTGTTAGTCACTTTCTAGTGCTGAATCACCTCTTTCTCAAACCAACCACGTACTAGATCGTTTGGGTGTTAATGTTCATGGTTAAGCAATACCTGTAGTATTGAGGAATTGAAGCTTTTCACTGTATGATCTTTTTTCTATAATAATAATAATAATAGCACCATTGTTGGCGTGAGAAGTCAACGAGTGACTGTTATGGAAATCTGATCATAGTCGTACTGACATTTTACCTTGCACTATGATCATGCAACAAATGGTTGGCCTGGAGAAAAATCAAGTCATAATATGCTGGACATTCAAAATTGCATGGATAGTTATAATTATGGACATCTAAAATTCAGCTAAATAATTCATGTTGTGTAGTACACTGGTAGTTCTTGTTGATCTCGATTCTCGATAATTCGTGTTGATCTCGATAATTGTGTTGATCATCAAAATTGTCAGTGATACTAAAGTGTGGAGTGTTCCTTGTGCTAGGTGTTTTTCAATACGGCTCGCTACTACCACGCATACTATGGTCACAAAACAGTGAGAACTTCTCTGTATCTTGTCTAATGTTCTTTTTGCAGCAATTATTTCCAACAGTAGAAATTCTCATTGCTGTGTTGCATATAATGTTTTAACAACTCCTGATATCTTTTATTGCTAGGACGCTCGTGCTGTCCTTGTGGGTCTTCTTTTGGTGCTCTCAGCCTTTCAGTACCTAAATCAGTGGACAAGGTATAATCAGGTAACTGGATATATCAAATATAACTTCAATGTGAAGTATTGAAGTTTTCTGCAAGGATATCTGATAGTGTGTGGTTAGGCAAAAATGAGTTTTTAGCTTTTAAAAGCAATTGTTAGGTTTTCTGGAAAATTCCTAGTCACCAATTTTCAGATTCTTGGTATTCACAGGAGCTGAAAATAAGTTGGGTTTTGAGTGCTTTTGGGACTATATTTTGTTTCTAGGTAATTTGAAGGCTGATTTTTAGCTTTTTGCAGTAAATGCTACCAGCTTTAGTAAAAAACTTTATCCACTTCTACGAGAATTCAGAACGTATAAGCTAAAGAAGAATATGAAGTTAGAATCTAAAAGTTGTATCCACAGCTATATCGTAAACACCCTAGGGACTTGAGGACTAATATTGGCATGCTTCTAGGCGAAATTGCTCTAAAATGGAAGTAGGGGCAACTATTTGCAAAGACATGGTGTACTTTTCAGGAAATTGCTCCCAACATGAAAAGGAAAATTTTAATTGCACATACATGGTACCAATTGTTGTGTGGACCGAAATAACCTTGTCTAAAAAAACCTCCCTAAACCAACTCCCTCACTCTCCCTCTCCCTCCTCCTACGCCTGTGTTGCAATGTTCCTACATCTGTGTTGCACCATTCATGGAATGTGGTTGCACTCTTCAAAAAATTAATTGCACCCGAATTGGTCCAAACAGGGTTGCAGTGTGTTGTCAGGTCACACTTTCTGGAAGTATATTCTTCTCCTTGCACCGTTCCTACGTCTGTGTTGCACCATTCATGGAATGTGGTTGCACTCTTCAAAAAATTAATTGCACCCGAGTTGGTCCAAACAGGGTTGTAGTGTGTTGTCAGGTCACACTTTCTAGAAATATATTCTTCTCCTTGCACTGTTCCTACGTCTGTGTTGCACCATTCATGGAATGTGGTTACACTCTTCAAAAAATTAATTGCACCCGAGTTGGTCCAAACGGGGTTGTAGTGTGTTGTCAAGTCACACTTTCTGGAAATACATTCTTCTCCTTGCACCGTTCCTACGTCTATGTCGCACTATTCATGGAATGTGGTTGCACTCTTCAAAAAATTAATTGCATTCGAGTTGGACCCTGAGAATGAAAAAAAAATGCATCTTCTTTGAGACATTTAACCAAACACCTTGTGTGCGTGATAAGTGCAAATCCTGGCTCTGCCCTTGATCAAATGTATATGAAAGAGAAAATCTTTGTTTCAAGAGTCAAATAAGCTTGTAAATCACCAAATTTTGAGTTATATTTCAATCATTATTCTCCTGGAGTCACCATAAAATACTGGAATTTAAATCTATACGTTTGCAAAAAGTTAATCCACTCACAAAGGCCTGTCACGACCACCTCCTCAACACCCATCTCCCTCAGCAGCGTGCCGGTGAACTCGCCGTATGTGGTCTTCTACACCACCGTGTCATTAAGTAGCCGATCGAGGCATCAGCTCCAATTCTGGTGTGCCGTCGAGTATGAGGTCATTGTTCCACCACTCGCCCAGCATGCCGTAGTGATGGCTATGCGGATGAAGGCACGTCAGCAGAGGTCGATGGTGGTGTTGAAGGATGGGAGAGTGGGTTTTACCATCGAAGAGATGTAGTTTTGGGCATCGATTACTAACAGAATTGAGGTTTTGGGGTCTGGGTCTGGGGAGGAATGGAGAGAGAGGGGGGTTGGGTTTGTTTTGAGAACAAAATTTCAGTCATGGGTAATTTTGTCCCCTATTCCATGTCTTTGCAATTGTTTTTTTCCTTACCATGTATCTCTAATTTGGGAAAAGTACACCATGTATTGGCAATTATTTGCCCCTAGTTCCATTTTACAGCAATTTCCCCATGCTTCTATGCTACAATGACACAAACAATTTGAAGTCAGCTGACTGTGCTGATCACTTAATGAATTTCTAAGTTATTTGTTTCCAGTGGTATTTGTAAATTGGGTAATCCATGAAACTTGCTGCTTCTGATATACTTAAACCTATTTTCTTCACCTATGGAAATTCAGCACAGTACTTCGTGAACATATATCTTACCCAATATTTATGTTAGATGGCATGTTGGCGTTGATAATACTCTCATGTTGTGCACTCCACAGTCATATCATTTCCTCGTACTAAATATTGATTTACGACTGGGAAATAGTTATAGGGCAAAATGCTGATTACCTCCCTATGGTTAGGACCTTTGGCAGATGACCTCCGTGAGTTTTACTGATGACCAGGTCGCCTCCCTATGGTTTTGGAGTAAAGTGCAACTGTAAGTAGTATACTTTCTGTTAATTACATGGAAAAGGTAACAGTTGCACTTTACTCCAAAAGCACAGGGAGACGATCTGATCGTTTGTAAAACTCGGGGAAATCATCTGCCAAAGGGCCTAGCTGCAGAGAGGTAATCTACATTTTGACCATAGTTATAAGTCGTTAACTACATTAGAAAACCTGTCAGGATTGGTATATTCTGATGGTAATTCGTCCACATCGAACAAGAAAAAATTGAATTGGTCTGGTTTATGTCATTGAAAGGACAAACAAAAATAAAGAAAGTGTCTTTTCGTGTATGGAAACTGTCTTCATTGGTTGACGCTTCTGGATTCATCCATGCTGTCACATATTTACGCACTCTTGGCGTTGGGAAGTAGTCAACCCACCACTTTCCATTTTCTCTCAAGTTTTATGTTTGCTTACCATTGTTGCAGGCTTTAGACTTTGTAAGAAAGACTCCAGCTTACAAAAATCGGCTACGTGCACTGGAACTTGAACGTAGTGGAGGGATGATAAACAAGAAAAAGAATCAGAAGCAAATGAACAAGTAAGAGTCTTCTTGGCTTTTGATAATTGCATATTGTTTTGGGATCAACATGTGTGGAGTAGTTATGATGTATGGTTCTTTTGGACTCTCCGGTGGGCCCTTTTTTCACCTGATTTTGTGCAAGGTTGATCAATCACACAGACTGCATTTTAGAGCTCATTACTGTGGTTAACATTTATGTGAACTATGTTTCCATGACAGGAACATGGAGGAAGACCTCAGCAAGGAACTTGACTTGCAAATAAAGGGTGCTGAGAAGCCGTCCATTTGGCAACTTCTTGGTGTCCGCTTCATACTCCTTCCTTACACTATTGGCAAGGTAAGAAAAAAAATGCAGCTCAATATCAACAGAACTTTTTTTTTTTTCCTGAAGTTTTTCAAAGAGATTATGAAATTTCTGGTTTGATAAGGTTTCTGTTTTCCAGCTATTGCTATGGCAGGTGTGTTGGCTCTGGAGATACCAGGTTAAACGATCTCCTTATTCTTGGGAAGATGCTTCTTACCTCACCCGACGATCTCTGGGGATCCATCTT
Source organism: Vaccinium darrowii (assembly GCA_020921065.1). Lineage (NCBI taxonomy): Eukaryota > Viridiplantae > Streptophyta > Magnoliopsida > Ericales > Ericaceae > Vaccinium > Vaccinium darrowii. Next base: position 16,565,385 of record CM037153.1, on the reverse strand, counting down.
GATTCATGGACCTCCATAGGTACACATGACCGTAACTCATACCAATGGTTTGAAGGTTATTCATGTTTTTGTGAGGCCATTTGCTTGTCATTGTAACTATCCTTCAGCTGAAGAATCCTGAGGGGAATATCAGGAATTTCCGTAGCCCTAGCACAATATTCTTGGGAACACGAATGAAAAAAATAAACTAACGAAGGAATAAAAAAAAACAGAACGCACAAGAATGGTTTTACAGGGTTAACCCAATGTGGGCTGGGATTATAATTGCCCAGTTGCTTCACTGATGATGAAAGAGAAGTAAAAAAGATATCAGAGTCACCTAGTCACTGCTAAATATAGCTGCAGTTACAGGTTTATAGGAAGTACCAGAAGAATCCTGATGTAAGTAGTGCACACGGCTAAAAGTTGGATCCACGATTATCATGGTTTCACACTCCTAACTGGGAAAAACAATTTCTTTTTTCATTTCTTTTTGGATTTTTATTTTCATGATCATTGTGGTAACCCGAATTCAGGAGGAATCCATGAGGACTTGGAGACACAAGTGTCTAGGCCCTCTTGTCTATCTCCTGTATTGTATGGACTTCTGGAATTGCACTCAAGTAGTAGGGTTGCATTCCATAATTACTGGCACAACCGTTTTAAGACCAAAGAGAAGCATGCAACAACATATACCAGATTATAACATTAACATTTAAGACCAAAGAGAAGCATGCAACAACATATACCAGATTATAACATTAACACTAACGTACATGGAACACTGAGCACCGGGATCCATTTTAAAAGTTAATTTGTGAGCCTCAGGACCCTCATCTCCCGCATGAATCTCACTTGTGGAATGTGCTGACATGATTTAGCGTTCAATTACACCTCGTTGTTTTGCTGAATCAATACTTGTGTGGTTTTATTAGATGAATCAACACAAGAAGATCTTATTCAGAAACGTTTGTGGGAAAAATCCAATTTGGAGAGCTACCTAGCAGAGATGCGTAAAGAATCAAAGCGCAGAAGATAAGTGGAATTCGATAGTTGAGTATCTTTTTCCCTGAAATTTGACGGCAGAGTTTTTTCTATTCGGAATCTATACCCAGAATCATGCTTCTACAGCTAAAGGTTGGGGGCCATGGTTGATACTTGATACTGCAGAGGGAGGAGAGAATCTACTTTTTCCACTCCTCTATTAGTTGGAAATTGGATAACTAACAAAGTTGTAGTACTTGAAATAGATGTTTAGAGATCAATCTCATATGAATCAGGCATCCGTCTTCATAGTCTTATATTCTCATTTGATTTGTTATTGAGTAATAAAATTGAAATATATCATGAGAACTAGGTTCTTTTGATTTCTGCACTTACTGCTCACTGAATATGCTTGGAACTTTTTTGTAAGTTAAACACATAGTAGTACCACTTTATGTGGATTTTGGACTTAATGAGAGAACAATGATATGGAAGATGTCGTGTCCACATATTTACATTTTATGTACATAATTACGTGATCCTATCATGTTACCAGCTGCGCTTTCTGGTTGATCTAATTTTTTATGTGAATGTTTTCGCGACATGCCTTCAACACAGTGTTCTAAAAGTCAGTTGCCTAGGCCGACTAGTCCCCACCTAGACGCTAGGTGGCAGTCCAACGCCTAGATTAGGAAGGCGACTAGTCGGCTCCTAATCTCCGCCTAGAGCGCTAAGAGGCTGACTAGTCGGCGTCTCTTCTCCGCCCGACTATCACCTAGTGAGTTTTAGAACATTGCTTCAACATGTGCGAATCAAACAGTATTACCAGCCAGAGATGGGCCGGCCTGGGTGCAAAACACCGGTGGTGTAGTGCATTAGTCATACAACACGCAGTCCAAATCCTGAATAGGAAGAGGCCCATGCACAACACGAAGTCGAAATCCTAAATAGGAAGAGGCATGTTTTAGGGGCCGAAGTATATTACTAGTCAATAATATTATTGTGAAAACTTAAATTTGATTTGAGTGTAAAACCCAACATAAAAGTGCATTTGAGCAATTTCTGTTTTTAAGATTCCGAGTCAGTTGATCAATTTTTTATAAAGAGAGAGTTGAAAAGAAAAAAGCGGTAAGATGATAAAACTTGTATTTCGAAAAAAGAGTATCCTTTCCATCCCAATCGATTTGCCTAATGATTAATGTTTAAGACTTCTTCTTTAAAAATAAAAAATAAAAAATAAAAAAAGTGCTTGACACTTACGATTTTCCTTTTCTCTGAAGTCATTGACTCATTGGTTCGAAACCTCTTCTTTTTCTAAAGTGAAACCTCTCGAAACCTTTTTTTTTTTTTTTCCTAAAGTGAAACTTCTTAAACGTTAATAATAACTCTTACAGGGTCAGTCCATGCGAAACTTTTCCGGCTTTGATTGAACTGCTTCTAAGACATAGTTTTCCAAAAGATTTTAGCAACTGGATTGCTTCTAAGGCTTCAGAACTGAATCTCGAAGAATTAGTCGAGTGTGCATAAACTCACTTAGAGGGTGTTTGGCCACCTCTTTTTTGGCTTTTCCCATCTTCTTTTTTCTAATTCTAGGTGTTTGGGAGACAAGACCCAGAACTCATTTCCTCGGAACCCCTTTTCCATTTTCAACTTTCTAGGCTAGAAACCAAAAAGAGGTGGGAACCGCCTTTTTCATTTCTATTTCTTATTTTGACCATAATCCTATTGCAAAATGCATTCTGCACAATTTCTCCCAAACACTCACCTCAAATTCAAAACATATTCTGACCATAATCCAAAAAATCAAAAAGCCAAAAAGTGAAAAATGAAAAACTGAAAAGTAGGCTTCCAAACACCCCTTAGACACCCTGAGTCATGAGTACAAACTACAAAGTGAACTTCCTTCCAAATTCAACTTCAATATTAGTGATAAAAATTAATTTTTCTCAATTTAGCCCCTAAACTATTGATTTCTCCCAAGTCAAACCCCCCACCGGTACGTAAAATAGAACTACGCCCGTCACATTCTCGAGGCGCGAAGCTCCGACGACTCTCACCTCCCTTCATCACTTCTTCACACCTGCTCCTACTCCGAGCCCTCTCTCTCCACTTCGCTTTGTTCATGCAATCACCAAAGCTTCAATGGCCGATTCTCCTCCTAAGGTAATTGTACATTATGCGTTTGTATTAGTACTTCTCTCTTTCTTACCTGATTTTATTAGTTGTTGATATATATGAATTTTTTTTTTGTGTCAATTCATGTGAAGATTGGGTTCTTGCTACCTTTGAATAACAGTTTCGAAGAAGATACTTCGAAACCCCAATTACCTATTTTCCAAGGCCCCAACTCTGTCGGACGCAACTGTATTCCGGTCGCCGACAAGAGAATCAGCCGCAAGCATCTCACCGTGACCGCGTCCAGTAACGGTTCTGCCGATGTCATTGTGGTATACATTTGTATGCTTTTTAATGTATGTTGGTATATATGTATATGTCTTAGGGCAAATTTCACTTTAATCTCTGTATGTTTACTCCATGCAGTGGGGGGCGCATGATTTGTACCTAGTGTGGCCCGAATTACTCAATTACATGAATTTCTGCTTTGATAATAAAAGATGTAGATACCATTAGTATATGATGCTACTTGGTAGGTCTGAAGAATAGACGAGGTTGTGTGTATATGCGTTGCCGTCATTGAATTGAATTGCATGCCTTTGATCAAAAAATTATTGGTAACTTGAAAATTTAAGGAGTTTTTTCACATACATATAGAATTGTTGAGGTTTTTTTTTTTCCCCACCCTACAAATTTGTGGGGGCCAATCCGTTAGAACTTTTTCAAATTAATCTGAAAAACTGCTAAGATAGATGGAAAATTTTCAAGTTGTTGAGGGGCCGGGAAGCCACCGCTGGCTTCCCTTGTTTCCACCACTGACTCCATCTCTAGTTTACCCCTTGAATAATTGAAAAATGAGGATATTCTGGAACGTATATTGGTTGTTGAGGACGTTGAGGTGGATGTGTGGTAAGATTAGATGAGACAGGATTAGAAATTGAACGGTTCGTGAGATGGTAGGTGTAACACCTATAGAGGAGACGTTGAGGGAAAATCGGCTAAGGTGGTTTGGGCATGTCTACCGTAGACCTGTAGATGCAGAAGTTACGAGAGTAGATATGATATCTTTGGGTAGCAACGCTTGTGTGTGGGGGGGGGGGGGGGGGGGGGGGGGGGGGGCGCCGCGTTAACGACCTAAATTGACTCTAGATGCAGTTGTGCGCAAAGATATGAATATAATGGGTTTGAGTGAACAAGTAGCCCTTGACAGAGCTCATTGGAGAAAAAAGATTAGCCGACCCCAAGTAATTGGGACATAAAGCTCGTTTGGTTTGGTTAGATGGTTCATAAGCTTAAAAGTGTGCTTGTTCGTAGGACAGTTATTGTATGAGGTCAACCCAATGCTAGATGTGGAGGCGCACAAAATTCGACATGACCATCATGAGCTGTTCCATTAAAAAACTAGTCGTCTTCTCTCTTCATTCTGCACCTAGTTCCATAAGCTGAGATCCTGACATTTTTTGAAATAAGCACATAAGCATCGGCCGAGTTAACAGCAAGTGTAGACATGTGAATGGGTGAAAGAGGTTGTGTGCATATTTCCCATCCCATTATCAGTGGGTAAATTGTAAAACGTACATAAATTAAACCAAGTTAGTAACCTCAATTTTGCCTCCGAAACAAAATGACAGAAGATCTCCTTTATTTTTAGTTTACACAAATGTTGCTTATATTCCAGGGTATTTTAGTCTTTAAAGGCAAATGGTTAATATGGTGCACTTCAGTTTACAAGCCGCTTAGTTATGGGGAAGATGGTGCACTTAAGTTGACAAACCGCAAAGTGTAAAGTGTTTTTTTTTTTTAATTGTAAACAATACGTGGAACAAGTGGTAAAGTGAATTTACCCTATGTATTAATAGTGTTTATAAAGATACGTAACCACATCCCAAAATTTGCCGTGAAGTTTTTGATGTCATTTGTTGCTTTGAGCTGATACATTGATTGTTATTGTAGGAGGGAACGAACCCAATTGTTGTTCGGTCCCATTCCCAAAGGAAGAAAATTTTGTCTCGAGAAAGAGGGAGGATTAACCATGGTGATATTATTGAGTTGATACCCGGCCATTATTTTTTCAAGTATGCGAGCTTGGCCACTAAGAAGAAGTCATCTTCACCCAACAAGGATAAGAGGACTCTTAAGGAAAGCAGTGAGCTTTGTGAAGGTGAGGTGCAATGTGTGAAGAGGAAGAGGCAAGTTTCTGACGATGAAGCTCTAGCAAGGAAGTTGCAGGTACTGTCTTCCGACTTCATTTCTGACGTGATGAAAGAAAAATCATACTGGAAAAAGGAGAAATAAACAAAAAGAAATTTCTGAAAGAAGAAATGGGATAAAGGGTGCATTTGCGTAGGTACGATCAGAAATCAAAAGACTATAGCCTTTACCTAGGTGAGATTAGTATGAACTGTTATGTGACACAGACTTATATAAGGTTTTTGGGTGCTGATGCAAATCCAGGGATCGAACCTATCAAACCCCGAATTGAAGGTATGCAGATTCTGGCAAATTGGGGTCTTTTTTGTCCTCTATTTTGGGGGATATTTTTTTGATTTATATTATGTGCAAGTTATGTATTATTAACAGCAAACATATATATTATGTGTGTGTATATATGTATGATGATTCAATGACAATGTTAATTACTCATTCATAATGACTTTGAAGTTGAATTAATCACTTTGCTAGCTGTCAGAATGTGTACGTGATACCATTAGGCCCAAGTCGTTATTGCCAAAGCCATTGCTTACATTGCACTGGTTTGGTAAAAGAGTAATCAAACAACCACTGAATTAAACATTTCCCAGAAAAGCAGAGACGAGTTATTAACTTATATAACAAGCTTCCTATGAAAAATAAGTATCTGACACGTATCTCGTGCCCTTGTCCAGGTAACAAGTGTTGTGCTCAAATGCGTATTTTAGTTTGAAGAGTTTCAGTAACAAATTTCAAAGAGTTATTTCGTGCAATTTTTCTCTTGATTTTGTCACATGTTTTACCTTTCTGTTTCATGGCAGTCTGAGCTGAATGATGATAACCTAGCTCAAGACAACTTTTCAGAGAGCATCCGTCGTTTTAATGTTGCTAATGACAAGTTAGCTTCTACTTTCCGACTTTTGCAAGTGAAAGGACTTCCGACATGGGCCAATACCTCTTCTGTATCTATTGGAGATGTTATTCAGGTAATAGTTCATCATTTAGAAAAATTGAAGCTGATTTTCATAGGCGTTCTCAAAAGTAGTGATAGAAATGTCTCCATCTTAAACTGCATGTTCTTGGGGTCATCTAAGACATAGCTTGAAGCTTAACACAAAACTGATAGGGATGTACCTGTTAAGTGAATCCTTTACCAACACGTGGGGTTTATTAGTGTCTCTTGCGGAGGACTACTTTTATGCACATTATTGAATGGGATTTCTTGAACTGGTGATGGATAAATTCTCCATTGTAAGACAGAAATACGTGTTCGATGCAACAAAATGAGAGTTTAGTAGTTCATAAAAGTTTTTTGATGCAAATCCTGGTATGGAACTGATGACCTGGGGATTTTTTGGCATCCTAAGATTTCTTTTTGGTCCTGTATGGATGGCGTTCAGCTGATAATTGTCAGTCCTCGAACAATGTGCAAAGTTCAAAACGGAATTTTTTGCTTCTTTCTTTGGCAGGGGAATCCGCTTATAGCTGTCCTTTCAAATTACATGGTCGACATAGATTGGTTGACTTCTGGTGAGTATGTAAATATGATATACATTAACATTAATGTTTTGAGAATTCAATATTTCAGGTTGTACAAGTTGAATACATACTTAGCCTGTTAAAGAAAATATTTCAGTATATGTGTTTTATTGTATGGCCAGACAGATAAGTGGTATCACATATGATTTACAGTCTGCAGGCATGCATTCCTAGTCAACTAAACTGTTTTCAAAATTCCATTCTCGTAGAACTTGTGCAGGTGTAAGGCTTGTAGCCTCTTGATGTTTGCAGTTATTTACACTATGCATCTCTCATGTTTTTCGCTATTTCTGGTCTTATCATTGCTTTCAACCCTGATGCTTGTATCGATAGTATAATTCCATCCACTGCACCTGTGTTTTTGAAATTTTCTGAATTAGATTCTTGAATGCTATTTATAGATGCCTACGAGTTAAGTTTATACATTTAGGCAAGCCTGTGTAAATAAGTTTTGGGGATTGCTTAATTTATCAGGCATATTTTGGCAACTTTAAACTGCTTCTCTACTCTTGCATTTTATTGTGTTTTCAATACTCATAGTTGCCTCTGCTGGCCAAAATTAAGTAGGACATAAGGCTTAGTTTGGTCTCATAACATTCATTTCCAGAGTTGGCCAACAAGATAATAGGTCTAGTTCCCATTCTCAGTCCTCCAAGCAGTGGGAATTTTGTCACTAGCATTATGCATGGGACTTGCTCATCCTCCCCGGTAATACTGAGATATCTTTTTGTTCCTTTGTGGTACAGCATGTCCAAAGCTTAAAAAGGTCCCTCATGTGTTGGTCATTCATGGAGAAAGTGATGGAACACTGGAGCATATGAAGGTCTGACTGATGCTAAGTTGTTTTAAGCTCAATTTATGCACTCTAAGGCTCAGTTAGGTGGATGAACTTTAACTTTGTTAGCTGTTTCTAGAGAAGCAAGCCAGCAAATTGGATTCTGCATAAACCACCCTTACCAATTTCATATGGAACCCACCATTCAAAAGCCATGCTTCTTGTTTATCCTCGAGGAGTGAGAATTATTGTACATACAGCAAACTTGATCTACGTCGACTGGAACAACAAAAGCCAAGGTCTGTGGATGCAAGATTTCCCATGGAAGGATCAAAATAGTTCTAGCAGTGGATGTGGATTTGAGAGTGACCTGATTGATTATCTGTCTACATTGAAGGTATAACAATGCATGACATATAGTTTGAATGCCAAAGTTTAGAAACGCAGACGGGCTTTTTTCATGTCTCTACTACCCTTTTTATATCATTCTTTCTGTTTATCAGTTTAACATGGATGTAAACATTCTACTTAGTATGTGCATGTTGTGGGGTGATTTTGCGGTGGATCTTCCTCGGGCGACCCCTCCATCTTGTTGCTCTGACCTACACAGGCAACAAACCGTTAGTGCCTCAACAGCCTCTTGCTGGCGGGCACTCTGACGTTCAAGTCAGCAACTAGAGAGAGAATGTACAATGGAGAGAGTAATTTTAGATCTAGAAGAGTGTGTACCTCTAGGGTCTACCCTTGGTATTTATAGCCTCCCATGTACTTGCTATCCAAGCTAAACATGCTCACACATGTGCGGCGTCATCATCCCTCATTAAATTGGGCCCATGGCCCTCCGTGAATCACGCAATCACTCAGACACGTAAGGGTGACGCCACCTCATTGCATCGGCCCGTGCCACAGGAGATAAGGCTCAACCACCTTCCTTCCTAACGATTCGGCCCACATAGCTCTCGGCCCAAACCGCTATGTGGGCCTTCCGATCTATCTCTTATACTGTTCGTGGACCATTGGCCCAATACTTCAAGCCCATGAGGGTTCAGCCCACTTTGGGTCTCTTCTCATCGAACTGACCTGTACCCTTGTGCGGATTTGTCCCACTACAGTGCATGATTTGCTATATTACTACAATTTTTTTAGTTTATTCTGCGGGCCTCTTTAGAATTTAGGCCCCAGGCATATGATTGTATTTTTTCATGTATTCTCATACTCTTCTTTCATTTACCTTGTGCCTTTGTTATGATCTACGGATTTAGATCAGTATGCTAGGCTCTAGATTCTTGTTCATTATATTAAATTAAATGTTTCTTTCAATCCTTCCTATTCCCACTGTATTGTCCTAACTCTAAATTATGTCTTAAGTTAGTAAAACATTATTCTCTGGATTGTCATCAACGGTTCTGCAATTGGACTTGAACCTGCCCCCACCCCTTCGCTCTCTCCCTCAGTGTGAACAGATAATATGAAACAACTGTGATTTGAGTATGAGAGTAGCCGCTTTATCGTATGCATCCACTCTACATTTTACACCTCGCAGAACCCTCAATTTCGAGAACATGCAGTGGGAGTTCCTATATAAATTCTCACTTCTCAAATCCATTTTAGGAACAAGATTGGAGTAACATGGAGAAGGACTGTAAATGCTGGTTGATATCATGGTTCCTATGCTTATATGTGCCAACCTGCTGTGATGAATTATAAAAGCCTCTGTATAGAACTTTGATCTCTGTTCCTTCTCTAGATTTCTCTCTGCACCCACGCATGTATTTGTGTGCAACTTTGTATGCATATTTTTTCAGCCACTTGTGCTAGGGTTTTCACTAATGAATATTCATATTGATGGTATCGTCCTTCTCCATGGCATTGAATACCTGGCCATTTTGGACTGATCATACCATACAGTGAATCAAACTGTACTATTACTTGTGAGACCATGGATAAAGGGATCTTGCATATCATTAGTATACTTGCTTAGACATATGCGGATATGTTTATGTTGACTTTTGGTCGCGTTCAGCAGAATTTATGGATGTTCTCTTTGAATGTATACAGTGGCCTGAATTTAATGCTAATCTACCAGCTCTTGGCAACTTCAATATCAATTCATCCTTTTTCAAGAAGTTTGACTACAGTAGTGCAATGGTATTTATTCAGTTCCTTACTTTTTAAAAGTTTTTGTTTTGCTATTTATCGTGATATTTATGGGTTTTATCTCGCTTTATTATTGGTTTCATCCGACACTGCGCAGTACTAGCTATGAATAATGCCTGAGGTTTCTAAAATGATGAAAGATCTCACAATAACATAGGGACACAAAAGTTGATTGAATCTATCCTCTGCAGTTGCCCTAATCAACGCTGCATGTTTGCTGTTTATGTTTGAAGTTGTTCTTATAGCAGACAAATCTTAAGGCATCATTTCTTCCTTCATGATTCTAAGCTTTATGGTAATGCATGTGTCCAGCTTGAGTAACTAAAGCCATATGTAATGCACTATGAATTCCAATAATCTGAATGCAACTAGTTCATTGTCCTTTTCAGACAAATTAACTGACATCATAGTTGCTCTGTCATAGCTCATTACTGGCTTTGGGAACAGTGCATGCTACTGGATGAGGAAGACTTTTTTGTGCACAACATTGGTCCTTACTCTGTTTTGTATTTGGTATCTGTTTTGCCAAGTATTATGCCTTTCAATAATATTTGTTTGATCTTTATAGATTATGCCATTACATCCATGTTGGAGTCCAAAACTAAGTGAAATGTGTAAAGGTTGATTCTCAGTATTGTGAGTCTGTGACTGCTTTACACATCAATTGCATGATGAATTCTAAGTCTGTTATTTACGTAATCTGCAGGTGAGGCTAATTGCATCTGTTCCTGGATATCATAAGGGCCCCAGTTTGAAAAAGTGGGGACATATGAAGTTGCGTACCATTCTCCAGGAGTGTATCTTTGACAAAAAGTTTCACAAGTCTCCTCTTGTTTATCAGGTAGTGCCTGTTCTTTGGTGATTTATAATGAAACTTGTGTCTCCTGTCGGGATTTTGCACGGCACATGCACGGCACATGTATCCAAAGTATACGTGCTGTATAGGCATCTTTTTTTTTTTTTTTTGCTAACGAACCACTCCACACGTACCACCATGGAGAGGAGTCAAACCTTGCCCAATTCTAGGCAAGGCCCGGGACCGGGGTCCTTTAATATGTCTATGATCTACAAAGGAAAATATACAAATTGGGGAAGGAAAACAATGGATGGAAGGTAAGAGGACTTCATTTATCAACAAAAAGATGCGGAAGTAGAAATAGATTATTTATAGTCTAGGGGCACAATCACACAATCAAATCAGAAATCGATTGTTTGTCATTTCTCATGGAAATAAAATATACTTCTCTCTTCATCTTTTATTTGCATGGTGTCTCCTCTTCCAGGATCTTTTAATCGTGTTTTCCGGGCATAGTCTTTCCATTGTTTCTTAGATACTTGTGAACAGTTGCGAATGATATTTGAAATGGGTAACTCCATTGATATGTTTTATCGCATTGTTCCTACATCCCTGGCCTCCTCAGCCAGATGGGACCTATATATGGTCAATTGGTCATAAAATGGAGGGTAGCAAGTGGAATCTTACTTTGGGATGTCTATTGATTCTGTTATATAAATGGAAATCAGTAGTCTATATCTTGCTCCACTTCAAGGTTTTTTTTCTCCTTAATGCTTCTGTCTCTTTCTTTTTTTTCCGTTGCAGTTCTCTTCTCTTGGTTCTTTGGATGAGAAGTGGATGTCTGAGCTAGCATCCTCAATGTCCTCAGGAGTCTCAAAAGATAAAGTGCCTTTGGGTTCAGGGGAGCCCCTAATAATATGGCCTACAGTCGAAGATGTCAGATGTTCATTAGAGGTAGTCTCCCCTAATGATGTGGTCATTAGATGATCTCCAAACTCTGGTAGAACAATTGCATGATATAGAAACTCTTTTATGACTTCACTCATTAAGGGAGGAGAAATGTACAGTTTTTTCTTCGCCTCCGTTGTATTTTATTGAAACCACAATTTTCTTTCTTTCTTTCTTTTTTTCTCTTGTGCATGTTACTATCTAGGCCTTTGATTGTTCAAATCTTCAAGGTACCTCCACCTTGGTTTTTAGCCATCATGTCAGGAGGTCACAGAGATGTGGTTATGTATTCTATCTGTATTTCAATCCAATTGCCGACTTTGTTACTCTCCAGGGTTATGCTGCTGGAAATGCCATTCCAAGCCCACTTAAAAATGTGGAGAAAGAATTCTTAAAAAAATATTGGGCGAAGTGGAAGGCAAGCCACACTGGTCGCTGGTAATTTATTTCCCAGAGTTCAACTTTTGACTGATGGCGGTAAAAAAGGAAGTTCTGTGAGCATGTATGTTATATGACTGTGATTTTTTCCCTTGCTTGTCAATAGCAGCAAGTATTAGTCCCCCATGTTGACTGGTTTTTTCAAGAAGGATATTTGTATTTTATCGTTAGTAGTAGTATTTGACAGCTTCGGCATGACATCAGTTTCATATTGTGACCATAGATCTTAATCACATTTGTTTGTGTGCTCAGGCCTAGTCTGATTTGAGATGGTATGGTTTGACAGTGTGCTTGATCTTTAAAATACATAAAATTAAAAAACACAACTCCGACACCAGTTGCGAAGGCAGTAGGAAAATTGAAAGGATCAAGTCCTAGATTTGAGAGTCGGGTTAACGATTTAATTATAATTGCTGTCAATAATGAGAATACAAGAAACATTGTTAGATCTTTCTGCTATGTATACCAACTTCTTTAATTTAAGTATGTCATTGTGAGACGGCATTCCTGCTACTTTCCACTTTTAACATTGTCGACCTCTGGCTACTACTACTTGGGCAGTAATACATGTTATGCTTTAATGTTACAGTCGTGCGATGCCTCATATAAAGACGTTCACACGTTATCAAGGTCAAGACATTGCGTAAGAGCCCGTCTCAGGCTACTTCTTTCTTGTTGAAGGATCAAGGATTTAATGTTTTTGCCCCTCATTATCAGGTGGCCATCATTCTAGAGCATTTCCTCATGGAGACTGTTCTTCACTTGTTTCTTACCAGGTGGTTCTTGCTAACTTCGTCAAACCTAAGCAAAGCTGCATGGGGAGCTCTCCAGAAAAACAACTCTCAGCTCATGATCCGTTCCTATGAGGTATTAGCATCCATGATCCATTAAATTTGTGTTCCTTTTTTTGGTCACTGCATGCTTCTGTGCCGGTAGCCAAATTCAAGGAATCACATCGAAGTCTCTTTGCCCTTTCAAGTGCTGTTTCAGAAACCGTTTTACAGGAAACTAATTTTTTTTTATTTTTAATGTTATTGAAAACATGAACCATTCGTTGTTTTCATAATTTATTCAGAAGTTAGCGAAAATAGTTTTTGTTGAGCAATTTAGAAACAGATTTTTCTGTTGTGTTGGAAATGGTTTCTTTTTTGGGAAAAATGTATTAAAACCAAGCTGCCCTATCTGTCTACCAAACTTGTTTCTTGACAAATGTCACGGGAAAGCTTATTCTAAAGCAACCAAACTGAGTTTATCTCCACAGTTGTGATTTGATGATGGTAGTCTTCAAATTGTTAAAGATACCCCTAAAGCAACCAAACAGAGTTTATCTCCACAGTTTGTGTGATTTTGATGACTGTGGTCTTCAATTGATACAACTACAAGATACCCCGTATCATAACTCTCAACTTATTCTTGTTTCGTTTCATCTTGTGGAATCTTTTCAGCTCGGGGTGCTCTTCATACCGTCTTTGATCAAACCTGGTTGTGGATTTTCTTGTACAGATAATGGGAATTCATCCCAGGTAAAAGCCACACTTCGCTCTTAAATATTTATCTTTCCTGCCAATTGTTGTATTTTCTGGTTGAAAAGTTTGTGCATTTTCCTACGAATTTCAGGATAAAGATAGCCAACAATCGGAAAGTTCTGAGGCGAAGCGAACAAAGTTTGTAACCCTAGCTTGGAAAGGAAGTAACAACATAGACGATCCGTCTGAAGTAATTCCATTGCCTGTGCCTTACGAACTTCCTCCAAAACCATACTCCTCCGAAGGTTAGCTTTGCTTCCCAGTTGAACGCTCATTTTTGTTGAATTGCTTTATCATTTTGTCTCTCTTATCCAGATGTCCCGTGGTCATGGGAACGGAGATATCACAAGAAGGATGTCTATGGGCAACTTTGGCCTAGACATGTTCAGCTGTATACTTCACAAGATTCCTAACCTCACGAATGCAAAGTTTTCTTCTTCTCTCTCTTTTCAAGGATTTATGGTTAGGCATATGATGCGAGTTTATTGAAGATTAGTTGGTTCTCTTGTTTGAATAGGCATGATTACTCTTCTTCTTCTTCTTCTTCTTCTTCTTCTTCTTCTTTCAACTGTAATTAAGAGGGCAAAATGGCAATCTTTTAGGCTCCGTTTGTTTCGATGTAAAATGTTTTACAAAGTAAAATATTTTTTATGTAAAATAATGTTACCAAAAATAACTTTTTCGTTTCTGTTTTCTGGTATTTGGTTCACTCTAAAATTATTATGAAGAACAAAAAGTTTCTACGCGCTGTTATTTTCAGCTATGAACATAGGATTGGTGGAAGGCTGGAAGAAGCAAAGGGAAATTTTTCTGACAGCAGAAGTTAACGATTGGGCAGCTCCTAGTGGCCGCAAAATTGGACAGCGTAGGATTGATGGAAGGCTGGAAGCACAGGAATCTGCAATCGGATAACTTCTTACGGGATTTTGAAAAAAAAAAACATTTGCGTCCGCATGAGGGAAGGTATTTTAATTTAAAAATTATTTTACTCTTCCTTTATGCAACCAAACAAGAGGAAATAGGTAAAACATTTTACAGGAAAACATTTTATATCAAAACAAACGGAGCAGCCAAAGTAAGGGGGTGTTCTATTGACGCAAAAGCAGTTTTTTTTTTTCTTTTCTGAAAACCAGAACAAGTCATTCTCTCACAAGCATCACATAATAAACCATGAAAAACTATTTTATTCTAAAAACACATTTAGCGGAACATCTCTAAGTGTCCTGAGCAAAATGCTCAGTGATTGCTCGAGATGCCCTAACAAACGTATAGAGGCGATGGATCCTAACAGCATCCTTATTTGACTCTCTACTTTAACTCAAACCTCCAAAATAAGTCAAAATCAGGCTCACCAAATGGTTGATCAAATTGGTTAAACTTCTAACTTTGCTACAGTACCGCACCAAATTTGGTGCGGTACTGGTACTCACCAGGGCACTATTCATGTACTGTTCATTTTTTAAATATTACTTTTGGGGAGTAGAAGCAGAAAGAAAGAATAGTTTAATGCAGTAAAGTTAGAATAGAGAGCCTGATTCTGTGAACTTTTGTAAAAGTAGCTTGTTAAATTGTAAAAGGTGTTTTTCAAGTTAAATTTGGTGTAAAATTTGGTGTTCCAAATAAGGATGCTCTAAAGAAACGGTCACCCCGCAAACCACGTTTCCAAATCTCTTTCCTCGTCAATACGCCATCAGGTTTCCAACACTTTTCCAAATCCTTGCAACCCAAGGAATTCAATGCAATACAGCTCACCTTTCCACGTGTCACATTCTGATTAGGTACGCCCGTCACGAAATCTACCTTTACCGTGACCAACTCGGCATCCTCCATCTGTAAATACTCTCCCATCCCCTCCCTCTTTTCCTCACATTGCATTGCACAAAAATTCTCAGATTATATTTGTCTGTTTTCCTCTCTCTCATACCGAAGGTATCAAATCCCTCCCCTCTCCTCTCTCTCTCTCTCTCTCTTCAATGTCATGTAGATTTGTCTTTCATTCTTTATATAGCTTCACATCTATTTACAATCATGTCACCGATACAATTGTTCGGAATAATAATACGGGTGTCATAAAACGTATGATGCACGTAGATTTTACGAGATAACTCTTGTTGAACGTCTTTGGATACATATTTATTTGGATCTGTATTCGGTCATCTCTGTTCGTAGTAATATTTTTTTTTACTTTTCATATCACGAGATATGTTATTCTTCTCTCAAAAAGCTAAAAAAGTCAAGTTTACGGGACATGGCTATGGTTTTAAATAACGGTCGTTACGTAGCGTATCGGCCGTTACGTAACGGTTTTTGGCCTCTTCGATACGTTACACCCCAGTATACCAGTGAGAGGGAAAAATCGCATCCGTATCGGCCGGTTTCCGTTACGTATCGGTTCATATCCGATTTATGGACCGGTTCACTACCGTTACTGCCGATACTCGACCGTTAGGGGTTATTTAAGTAATTTAAAATTATTTTTTTTATTAAACAATGGTTTTAAAAAATTCACCACCGCTACACCTGATTCCAGTTACATAACGTTCAATACTACCGAAACTGTTACACCAAAACCGTTACCGTTACGTGTCACAAAACCGGTATTTAAAACCTTGGACAGAGCCTAATTATTATGCTAATTATTATAAGTATATAGATTGATACATCATATATCTATTCAGTGTTATATGTATTCATGTTGTATGGTTTTCAATTTGATTTCTCATAATCTGTACTTTGCATAGGCTTTTGTTATATCTGTAATCTGCATCTCAACCTAACACAAATTGAAAGATAATTATATAATTCTTGTTGTGTGATTTTCAAAACGAACTCTCAGAAATTGTACTTTGGGTAAATGCAGATGCAGATCTTCGTGAAAACCCTGACTGGAAAAACCATCACCCTCGAGGTGGAAAGCTCTGATACAATCGATAATGTCAAGGCGAAAATCCAAGACAAGGAAGGAATCCCACCGGACCAACAACGCCTTATCTTTGCCGGTAAACAACTCGAAGACGGTCGAACCCTAGCCGACTACAACATCCAAAAAGAATCCACCCTCCACCTCGTCCTCCGCCTGCGCGGCGGCATGCAGATATTCGTGAAGACGCTGACCGGGAAGACGATAACATTGGAGGTGGAGAGTTCGGATACGATTGATAATGTGAAAGCAAAAATCCAGGACAAGGAGGGGATTCCGCCTGACCAGCAAAGGTTGATTTTTGCTGGGAAGCAGTTGGAGGATGGGCGGACTTTGGCGGATTATAATATCCAGAAGGAATCGACCCTTCACCTTGTTCTGCGCCTCCGTGGTGGTGGTGTTCTTGAAGTCTTGTTGGCTGCTTGTGTGGCGGCGGCAGCGGCGGCCGCGGTGGTATTTTGAATATGGTCTAAATAAACTGGTTTGATTTGGGTTTTTGTTTTTACAAGTTCTTGTTAAGCTTCTGGGTAGTGTTTTGTAGTTGAGATGGGAATGGTTTAGGTTAACTTCTTATCATGATTTTAAATAAAAAGGCAGAAACATATTGCCGTTACATAACAAGATTGTGGACCTCTGATCTGATATGCATATATCACTGATATCGTTACGTTTTTCGATACTAACCTAGAACCGATTTCTTTCGGGAGATCAAATACTATGGTGGTATTGTTTTTCTAGATTTCTTGGGTCTGATCACTAAGGAAGCCTTGAAGGTTTC
Organism: Vaccinium darrowii; assembly: GCA_020921065.1. NCBI lineage: Eukaryota > Viridiplantae > Streptophyta > Magnoliopsida > Ericales > Ericaceae > Vaccinium > Vaccinium darrowii. The sequence goes on along the minus strand of CM037153.1, from coordinate 16,548,240 downwards.
TGTGTGGCCTAATGGGCGTTTGTCTGAATAGCAATTTCAAAAACAAAACTCCAGATCTAAGTCACATAATTTGTGTGTGTGCGTGCGTGCGTGCGTGAGAGGGAAGGCGAACGCGAGCATGAATTTCTGGTTCGGGTTCAATTTTGGTTTCAAAAACTCGGACCGGCCTATCTCTAGTTATCATCCCTATTAACTAGTGGAAGGTGAGGAACATGTTTCTGATCCAATGTGTTCAGAATCTAATTTTGATTTATCTTTGCGTCCCCATAATTTATTTTAGACGAGATGCATGTACACCATAAATGAAATCGATCATCGTAATTGAGTGGGTGTTCCGCTAAGGGTGTTTTTAGAATAAATTAGTTTTTCACAATTTTTTATGTGATGTATTGTGAGAGAATGACTTATTTCGGTTTTTGGAAAGAATTGTTTTTTTGTTAGTGGAACAAGAGTCTGGCAAGGAGCCAAACATGGTGAACTGCATGGGCAGTTCTCGAGAAAAAAACCCCAATAATTGAACAAACACTTCCTAAGGGAGTGTTAAAATCTCTAAATTGCTTTCAACTCCGTTGGGGGCTAGGTCATATAAATCTTAATTGGGATTCCGCTAGTGTATTGTGGGGTTCCTTTCAAGGATTAGTCAAATGTGCGTAAATTGATCTGGGCACCTGAATTATAGAAAGGAAAAACGCAGACTTCAAAATGGCTAATCATGGAATGAAATATTCGTTCATTCACCAACAGGAGTGGAGGTAGTATAGGGTTGGGGTGCGCCATGACCACTCAAAAGTTTAAATATATATATTTTTTCCAATCAGTTGAGCTCTCCCAAGCTTGAACTCAGTGATTTATTCAAGAGAATGAAGGCTAAATATTAGTTTAGAGTCAATACGATAACATGTCGGGCTGCAATTTGATAGATCGCTAAACTACTTTTATTCTGTTTTGATAGATTGCTAAATTCCAACGGATAATTTTTTCCTGAACTTTCCCTAATTCCCTTATCTCTCTTACAGTCCTATCTATGAAAGAGAAAAAAAAAATCATGAAAATAGGTGAAAAGGACAAACATAATAGCATAAACAATTCCACTCATGTTAGGGAGTCCATCATTAAGCCCATTCCAAGTTAAGTTAAGGTGGGCTGGTATGTTGTTTTTGGGCATACTTTGATTGGGTGTTTATTGGGCCTTTACATTTAAATTAAGGTAGGATGGTGGGTTGTTTTTGAATATATATATACACACATGACCACTACACGTGGGGTCCCTTAAAATTAAACATTTTTGGTGGGCCTAAAGCCCAAGCACGTTGGGCTTTAGGTCAGGGCAGGTGCTACTCACTATCATAGAAGAGAATTTAGAGTTTTATGGTCAAACTAAATATTTTTTTTGAATAATCCAAGTATTTTTGGCTTTATTAAAAAAAATTTGAGTTTTGACAATAATATTATACTTGTTAGATTCGTCTCGTCGAAAGGAATCCATAACCATAAAATCTTGACACAAAACTAAACAAATGCAAATTTTTTTTGAATAAAGATAAAATGAATAATCCAATAATCTATGTGTATTATTTGCCAAAGGATATATGTATGCCATTTGAGCTGCTCTAATACCCACCTTTCACAAACTCTTTTTTAAAGTCAACCACCTAATAAAAGTTCGTTAGGTATCCTCAAAAGTCAAAGCCCATTTTAATCTCTTTTGTCCCCCAATTATTCCTAATTGTTTTAGTTCGTCCCTCAACTATCAATTCATCCCATAGTCATTCAGTTATATTATTTATTCCAGTTGTCCTATTACTCATAATACCATTAACAATCCATTAAATATTTGGACCCGAAACACACATTAAAGAAGCAATTTTACTCGCATAACTTTTGGACCAACTTTATACAAATTTCAACGTGAATTCTAACTGTTACTTTCATATCACTAGTTCAAAAGATCATTTATATGTGCAAAAAGTTATATTGGTCGAAAATCAATAGGAATCTGTAAGCGAATTATATCCTAAAACTTAAGTTTATTTAAATATCTATCATTGCATATAAAGATAAATTTGTTTGACTGAATGATAGTGCTACAAGTTTTTTTTTTTTGAATGAATCAGCTTCTCAACAAGCCCTATGAGATGAATGATTATTTATATATGCAGAAAGTCATATTGATCGACAACTCAAAAAAGTAATACTGGTCGAAAATCAATAGGTTTTTATAAGCAAATTATATCTTAAAAATTAAGTTTTTTTTTTATTTTTATTATAAATATTTATCATTGCATTTAAAGATAAATTTGTTTCACTGAATGATAATAGTGCTTTTTGAATGAATCAACTTCTCAACAAGCCCTATGAGAAGAACAATTCGAATGATATCATTGTGAGCCTCGTATTTTTGATATCATTTTGTAAAGTAAATTGGTATCAATGTCTACTTTATACATCTTGAATGTAAAAGATACTAGAAGCATATTAAACCCACAAAATACAATTGAAATTGTTCATCTCATAGGGCTTATTTGAGAAGATGATTCATTAAAAAATATCTACCTTGAGATTAATCGAATAATTGAGGAAGTACATGAATTCAATTGATAGATGAGAGGCGATCTATTATCCCGATGCAGCTGGAGAGCCCTAAGCTCCTGTTACCCAAAAGGCAACCAAGAGAGGCGATCTATTATCTCGATGCTGCCAAAAAATAATTGATTTTGATTATATGACAAAACTGATTTCTTAAAAATCAGTGTTAAAAATTAAATTTTTGATATTGATAAAATCTTTATAAGTTTGGCCTTTCATGAAATCAATTGTTAGCCTTGCACATGGGAAGAGTTTTTGTCCCAAGGCCATATGTAACGACCACACAGGATCATTTACTTCCCATACAAGTCGACAGCTTCATCTTTCCAAATCAAAGAAGTGGTCTGCCATTTCATTTACTTCTTGAATTTCCTATTAAAGAATAGAAACGTTGTAGGTGATTGTGATTTAATTGGAAGATTTATTTTTCATGCTCAACGTGATTTTTTGTGCTTCCATAAAGATCTTAATTGGATAGAAAAAGGAATTGATTGCAGCATGATTTTTCTTTTCAAGATGCGGATATCGATATCACGCTAATTGCTAGAAGATTCTCTCTCAATGGAATTGTTTCAAATGGTCAACATTTTGCAATATAGCATAACGTTCATAATATGGTCAAATGGCCATCTTCATATGGCATTGAAATTATCTTTTTCCAATTATAGTTCCTGGTGCTCTTGTATATCAAGGCCACACGGCCTATTTTCAATTTCCATCGGAAAATGTAAAGTGAATTTGGGGGATCAAGTTCCTATTTTGGTCCATATACCATATAATGCATGTTTTGCTTGTATTCTTTCCTTTATCAATTGATTGAGGTCACCTATTAAAGTTAGTTTCCACGGTAATATTCCAACGTTTGGAATATCAAGATGAGTGGTAAGAGATTTTCTCGGAATGGAATTGATACAAATGTCTCCTTCAAACATTACATATTTCCAGCCTATAAAAGGAGCTTAGACAAAGGGAGAAAGCACCAAGCAATTTCAGAGCAATACATTCACAGCAATCACACTTCACTTTCATACTATTATTTCGAGAGCTTTGAGAGCAAAATTTTTGTATCTACTCTTTGAGAGAGAGTTCCACTTCACAAATTATTTGTACTTATTGTATTGAGAGTTAGCAATAATTCTCAGTGAGTTTGTACAGAACAGGGTTTTGTTCTATGAGTGATTTTTAGTGTTTGGGAGATAAACTCTAGCGGTTCAGCTAACTTCTTGGGAAAGTTAGCGTTGCGGTTGTAAGGTTTAATTGACACCAAAAGCTGGTTGTTTGATTAGTAAAACAGCGACTCCTTAGGCCAATGGACTAGGCTGAGCAGTGGACAAAGCTTGGACTGAATCACTATACATCTCTGTGTGATATCTTTTTCCCTTCTCTTTTATTTTTCTGTTGTGCAAATTAATTATTTATTTTCTCTCTCTATTAATTTGTAATATTTTTTATTTGAGCATTATTGTAGGCAACACTATTCACCCCCCCTCTAGGTTGCCTTTTGGGTAACAGTTGCCTATAATAATGCTCAAATAAAAAAAATATATTACAAATTAATAGAGAAAGCAAATGAATAATTAATTTACACGTTTATTTGGACAACCACAACTTTAACTTTCCCGAGGAGTTAGCCAAACCGCTAGAGTTTATCTCCCAAACTCTAAAAATCACTCACAGAACAATACCTAGTTCTGTAGCAGCTCACTGAGAATTTTGCCAACTCTCAATACAATAAGTGAAAAGAATTTGTAAAGTAGATCTCTCTCTGAAAGAGTAGATACACAAATGTTGCTCTCAAAGCTCTCGAAATAATAGTATGAAAGTGAAGAGTGATTGCTTTGAATATATTGCTCGGTAGTGGTGCTCTCTGTATCAGTTCGTGTGTAGCTTGATTTCTCTGACTTGCAAGAGCCCTTCATTTATATAGGCGAAGAATTTTGAACGTTGTAAAATACCGTTGAAGAAAATCTTCCACCAATTAAGCTTGATCTTCATTGATAGCGAATTATAAACGTTAAAAGAATCCCGTTGAGCAGTGAATCTCATCTTCGGGAATCAAAATCTTCCTTTCCTTAATCGGAAAACATAAGGGGGCTGAGGGGTTTGCACCGACCACATACTGATGGCGCCGGCGACGCTGTTGTGGGTCCCAAACGATCGATCTGAGCCGTTCATCATCCTCAAAATCGATTCCCGCGTGGGCCCACTCGGAATTCGATTTTGAGAATGATGAACAGCTCGGATCGATTGTTTGGAACCCACAACGGCGTCGGCGCCGGTGCTGTCGGTACGTGGTCGGTTTGTGCATATAGAAGGGTTCTTCCTTAATTACCGTAGTGGCCGTTTGGAACATTTCCATTAGAGAAAAAAGCTTCAAAGTTGCACCGTCCATATGCATGTCAATTACGTGTTTGATGAATGAAATTGGATCATCACTTGTCTGATTCTTCTTTTGGACCAAAGAGGATAATAAGGCAAGGATCATTTTTTACCAAAATTACTTTAATTGATCAACAAGCCATCGAGAACCCCTTTCATGTTCACTACTGAAAATTAGGAAATTGGACACGTGACCTTGATTTGCAATTTCACCATTAACTATGATAGAAAAAGATGATTTTAATACCATATTAAGATGGGATTTGGCTGTTGGAATTTTGACCAAATTAATTGTAATATGAATGTATCCAATATGGTATTGTTCAAAGACTCTAGTTAATTGCTAGATAATGTAACGCCAAACATGAGATTTTATGAAAATCAAAAAGTCAATTTTTAACACTGATTTTTAAGAAATCATTTTTGTCATAAAATCAATCAAAATCAATTATTTCTAACAGCTCCAATGCAAGTCGAAGATCAGCCACAAGTTCTTGGACTGCTCTTCAAATACATCCTCTCCTCGATGGCTTTAGGATGCGTGCAAATGAGTTGTTGTGCCCAAATGAGTTAGTTTTCCCCTTAAAAAAATTATCCACTTAGCTTTTATTTAATTTTCCCTCTCATAATAAATTAATATAGCCATTTTCAGCATCTGAAAATGCTAGGTGTGCAATTATTTTCGTGAGTTAGTACCTGCCTACCATTCCTATAGACATTTTTAAAAAAATTATAGAACTTTAAAAATAATTAACAAGAACAATTTTCATTTCAAAAACACTAAATTATGGTGCGATAATAATATTGCAGCTGTCGAATGATATAATAATAACAATAGTAGAAATTAATTTTTTAATTTACCAAAACTGACCCATAAAACTCAAATGACTAGCTAGAATTAGTTTTAACAATTACGGAACCAAGATTTCTTTCATAATTCGGCCCCTCCCGACTTCGATTCCTGGCTCCGCCATTGCTAGTACAGTATATATCGATAGCGATCAGATACCGGATATCGTTTCGGATTTAACGTTACTAATATTACATACGAAAATTTTCTCAACACCATGCATTTTATCAACACATAACTTACATTAGACAACAGACAAAACATCAAATAATGAAAAATTAGTCTTCAATCATGCTTTAAATTAATTCTTTGCAACTATTACCCACAAGTAAGGGCAATACAGTAATAAACAATAAATACGTATATACAAGCGTACTTTGTGCATTAATTAACAACTAAAAATGAACCAATATACTACAATATCTGTGCTTTAGCCCTAGTACCTAACAGTTGTAGTGCTTTTTTTTTTGTGCTTCGGAAACTTAAAAAAAAAAAAAAACAAAGAAAAACAGAGTCTAAAAGACCATACAAGAAGGAAATAGGAACTAGTCCCTAACATGGCTCCTACCGAGCCAGTCTTCGCGCACGAAGATGCGAACTGACTATGGTGACTCTTCTGTCACCATAAGATCCTCAGATTGCTCCGCACCTAGATGAGCCAAATGGTCAGCACTAGAGTTAGCTTCACGGAAGATGTGTGTGAGTAGCGATTGAGTCCGCATAAGAAGCATTTGAGCGTCTCCAATTAGAGTGCTATTAGGATGAATGGTAGTAGAGTCTCCGTTGATTAGTGTAACTGCATCAAGTGAGTCTGATTCAACTAGAATGTTGTTGTACCCTTTCTCGAACATGATGGTGAGCCCTCGGTAAATTCCCCATAATTCAGCCTCCAAGCTTGTTATAGCATTCAGCTTTCCATAGTACCCTAACAGCCATTTGCCTTCGTGATCCCTGAATAAGCCACCAAATCCTGCTTTACCATTGCTTTCATAAACACATCCGTCGGTATTGAGTTTCACACCCGCTGTCAAAGGAGGAAACCAACGAATAAGCATAAGGTTTGAGCAGCCGTTGAAAAGGGAGAATTTAAATGCTAATGTAATCTCGGAAGCATAGGATATGATGTTTCTGTGGCTCACAATAGTATCCATGTCAAGGTTTTCAAAACTTTTTTTATTACGATCTTTCCAAATTTGCCAAATGATTACGATAAAAAGAGTTATCCACGAAACATCATTCCCTATACTTGCCTTACCTTTCAACTTAAGGTTGGATTTAAACCAATCAATAGTTGAGCATTCAGAAATTCCCCTTTTCCAACGGCGATTAGAGAAACAATTCCAAGTGTCAATGGCTTTATTACAACTCCTAAAGAGATGAGTTAGATCCTCGATACCGGAATTGCATCTAGGGCAGAGATTAGAAGTAGCTATGCCTCTAGAGGCACGCATCTGATTGGTCGGTAATCTATCATGCAAAATAAGCCACACAAACATTTTAAGTTTTTCCGGGATTTTCAGCTTCCACAGCCAAAGCCACCCAGTAGTATCATTATCCTCCTGATTAAGCAATTCGTAAGTAGCCGCAACAGAGAATCTACCATTATGATTACCACTCCAGTGCATAGAATTAGGAACTTGAGAGAATATGGGAATATGGATTCGAGAAATCTCATCCAGAGTTTGGGAATTAACAATGGGCCTGAGGTAGGAAAGGTCCCAATTGCCATTAGCATCAATGATAGCATTCACTCTCATCTCGGGGTCAATATGATTTCCAGGATATTTCTCAATAAGAGGCCCATTACCACACCAATCAAGCCAAAGTTTCATAGTATCCCCCTTACCTACAGACCATTTCATACCTTTCCTAAGAGTAGGAGTGGTATGGACAATGCTCTTCCAAGTGTGGGAGCCCGATCGATTGGATGACAAGTTAAAAAGATTATGATTATTCAGATACTTATCCTTGAGAACAGTAGCCCAAAGACTGTCAGAGTTACTAGCTATGTTCCAGCCCAATTTAGTAAGGAAAGCTTTATTTTGGGTTCTAGCTTTTTTAAGACCCAAGCCACTGTGAACTTTGAAGAGAGAGAGAGAAGTAGCGTATCTCATACATAAAACATACGACTGATTACAAAAAATAAGAGAACAAGTTTGAATATAAAGCCCTAAAACTAAAAAGACTATACTACCCTTTACATAGAAAAAGATTACAAAAGGAACCCTAATATAAAAGGTAAATTACAAAGCAAAACCCTATGCTTTCTATACTTTCACACCCCCCCTCAAACTCATGATGTGAGCCCAGAGAGCATCGAGAGTTTATTAAGGAGAAAACGAAAACGAGCGGTGGTGTGCGTCTTGGTGAAGAAATCCGCCAACTGAAGAGAAGAGGAGACAAAAGGTAGAGAGATAGTGCCGGACTAAAGATGGTGGCGAACAAAATGACAGTCAATTTCAATATGCTTCGTGCGTTCATGAAAGACAGAATTATGAGCAATCTGAATGGCACTTTTGTTGTCACAAAAGAGTGGTGTGGGAGAAGAGAGAGTGAGACCCATATCGGATAACAACCAGCAGAGCCAAACAACTTCAGATGTAGCATGAGCCATGGCCCGATACTCAGCTTCGGCAGTAGAACGAGCAATAACGGATTGTTTCTTGCTCTTCCATGAGATAAGAGAATCCCCTAGAAAAACACAGAAGCCAGAGGTAGATTTCCGATCAGAGATATCACCAGCCCAATCAGCATCGGCATATGCCCGAAGAGACAAAGCAGAAGTAAACGAAGAGAGAAGCAAACACTGAAACATGGTGCAACGAACATAACGAAGAATCCGTAGCAGGGCAGCCCAATGAGTAGACCGAGGAGCACAAACAAATTGACTAACTATATGCACAGCGTAGGCAATGTCCGGCCGAGTGACAGTGAGGTACACAAGACAACCAACAAGTTCACGATACATGGTAGGATCAGAAAGAGGAACCCCATCTGAAGTAGAGAACTTAGCATGTAACTCAATGGGAGTATCAACCTTTTTGTCATCAGTAAGTTGAGCTCTATGAAGAATGTCGGTCACATACTTAGTCTGAGTTAAGAGATAACCTTTTGGAGAGGAGGTAACCTCAATGCCAAGAAAATACCGAAGAGGACCCAAGTCTTTCATTTCAAATTGGTGAAATAAATGAAGCTTCACTTCATCAATAGCCGCACTGTCGGAACCAGTGATGATCATGTCGTCAACATAGAGCAATATAAGAACCAAACCATGAGGAGTGCGGCGAACAAAGAGTGCAGACTCATGCGTGCTTGGTTGAAACCCAATCTGAAGAACCACATCATGAAAACGAGCATACCAAGCGCGAGGAGACTGTTTGAGGCCATAAAGAGCACGACGGAGACGACAAACAAGGCCGGTGGCATGTGAGAGCCCTAGAGGAGGACGCATATAAACTTCCTCAGACAAATGACCATTGAGGAAGACATTTTTAACATCCAACTGAAAGAGAGGCCAATGATGCGTAGCAGCAACAGAAATTAAAAGGCGGACAGAAGTCATCTATGCAACAGGAGCAAAAGTTTCCTCATAATCAATACCATATTCCTAAGAGAACCCCTTGGCAACTAAGCGGGCTTTGTACCGCTCCAATGAACCATCAGAATGAGTTTTAACTTTAAAAAACCCATTTGCAACCAATGAGATTCTTACCATCGGGGAGAGGAACCAAGTCCCAAGTCTGAGTCCTATCAAGAGCAGTGAACTCGTCATTCATGGCATGCACCTAGTTAGGATCATTACAAGCTTCTTTATAGGAACGAGGTTCAAAGTAAGTATGGATGCGAGATAAGAAAGTGCAATAGGAAGAGGAAAAACAAGTGTTAGTAAAACCAAGTCTTACCGGAGGGTGACGATCACGAGAAGGATACCGATGTGCAGGCGGATCAGAGTCATCAGAAGCAGAGGAAGGACAGGGAGTTGGGCCAGTACGACAGACATAATACTTGGGAAATGGAGGCATGGGGTGGGAATTAGAAGAGGAAGATGGGAGATTGGGAACATTAGACACGTCAAGAGTACGGATATATGCTTCCTCGGGAACATCTAGAGGGAAAGGATCTATACGCACGAGATCCTCTTTGGCAACAGTGATGGGTTTGGATGGGAGAGAAAAGAAGGGTAAACGCTCAAGAAACGTAACATGCCGAGAAACATGCAACTTTTTCGTCACAGGGTCATAACAACGGTAGCCTTTTTGTTGGATCCCATACCCCAAGAAGACACATAAGACACTACGAGCACCAAGTTTAGTGCGGTCCTTCTTGGGAAGAAGGACGAAGCAAGTGGAGCCAAAGACACGAAGAAGAGAATAGTTAGGAACTTGACCAAAGAGCCGTTCGTAAGGGGAGGAACCAGAGAGAAGTGGAGTGGGCATCCAATTGAGAAGATACGCTGCAGTGAGCACAACCTCTTCCCAAAAAACGGCTGGCACAGAGGAGGAAAGGAGAAGAGACCGTGCAGTCTTTAGAAGGTGACGATTTTTGCGTTCAGCATGCCCATTTTGAGAAGGAGTGTCAGTACAAGAGGATTGATGAATAGTGCCATGAGAAGCCAAGAATTTTGTGAACTCACCCAGAGAGTATTCTCCGCCTAAGTCAGAGCGAAGAACTTTAATTTCTGTCGAAAACTGAGTTTGAACCATGGAGTGAAAATCGCGATATGCTTGGTAAAAGTCTGATTTGTGGGTCAACAGATACACCCACGTAAACCTGCTATAATCATCAACAAATGAAACATAATATAGGGAACCACCTTTAGTAGCTATTGGGGAAGGACCCCATAAATCGGTATGAACAAGTTGAAATGGGGAAGTAGAAACAGAGGTACTTCTATTAAAAGGTAAAGCAGACATTTTGGCAAGTTTACAACCACTGCATTCAGAAATATCGCTGGCAGAAATGTTTCCCAAAAAGCCAGACTTAAGCAAAAGAGTCAACCGTTCACTAGATATGTGCCCTAATCGAGAATGCCAAAGATAAAAGGGCGAAGAGTTCTGATCTAAACAAAAGGATGACATAACAGTCATAGTAGACTCAAGAGGAACATGCAAAGTCTCCAAAACATAGAGATCACCAACTCTACGCCCTGTCCCAATCTGCTTCTTGGACACCCGATCCTGCACAACACAACCAGAAGAAGAAAACAAAACATCAAAGCCAGAATCAGATAATTGACTAATTGAGAGAAGACTAAGAGATAACTGGGGAACATAGAACACATTTGGTATAGAAAGGGAAGAAGATGGGGTTGGGATAATAGAACCTATCGAGACAACATGCATAGGAGAGCCATTTGCAGTGGAAATACTAATGGGAGAAACAGGAGAGACACAATGACTTAATAATGACAATGTAGGGGTCATATGGTGGGAGCAACCAGAATCAAATATCCATGTGGTAGGTAGGATACCTGTGGTATAGGAACCATCCAAACCTGACTGGGTGGTGGTCATGGCAGATGCTTGTGAAGAACCTCCCTGAGTGATAGCCAGAAATGCACGAAACTGCTGATAGTCCTCAAAGGAGGGATACTGCTGTGTACTAGTAGTGGCGGGAGCTGTAAAGGCAGTGGGAGGACGAGAATACTGAGATGTGGGCCGAGAGTGCTGCTGTGTGGGCCGAGAGGAGAGGGAGGAGGGCTTCAAACGAGAAGTGCTACTGGTCATCTGCAATAATTTAGGACATGCATGCTTCCAGTGCCCTTTTTGTCGACAGAAGCTACACTCATCCATACCAACATGAGATTTAGGCTTGCCAGTAACTTGAATCAAGTGAGAAGACGGTGTAGGTAAGAGAGGTGCCATATACGGGGTAGGCTGAGGCTGAGACTGAATCGGTGGAGCTGCAAATACAGATTGAGAGGGAGGAGCAACTGACCTAATCTTGAATCTAGTTTCCTCAGCTATGAGCTCATGAACTGCTCCATCAACCGTAGGTTGGAGTGAACGATGAAGCATAGCCCCACGAAGAGGCTCAAACTCGTCACGAAGGGCCATGAGAAACTGAACAAGACGCAGCTTTTCACGGTATTCCACATAGACCTCAAGGGACTGCAATAGGGAAGGTTCCATTAATGCAACTTGGTCCCAATACTGTGTCATTTCATTGTAGAATTCTTGAATGGTTTTCTCTCCTTGGGTAGCACGTCGAATAGAACCCTCAAGTTCATATTGCTTTGCAAAGTTGGACTCAAGATACATCCTCTTCAAATAATCCCAAACTTCCTTCGCCGTTTCATATTTAGAGAAATTCATACCTATGCTAGGTTCAACTGAGTTGTGAAACCATGTAAGGATTTTTGCATTTTCAACTTCCCATTTGGTGAAGTCCTTGAGATAAGTCTCAAGTTTCTTTGCATATTCAGGATCCTTGGAGTCCACTGGAGAAGGTTTCACCACAGAACCTGCTATGTGACCCTACATTTCCTTCCCAACGACAAAATTTTTGAAAACACTGGACCAATAAGAGTAGTTATGCCCATTCAAACGAACACTGATTGCTCTGTCTTCCGCCATAATAACCAGTGCAGTATACCCAATTGAGCAGAATCAACAAACACAGAGCCAACAACAACACTGCTAACAACACCAGATGCTGCTAAACAGAGTGTAAATACGTTGAATGATACTAAAATACGTGCATACCCATACTGAAATACCTCATACATGCATACCCATACAGTTTCGAGTCCAAACAGTGCAGAATATGAGAGATTTAGGGCTGAAATACCGTAAAGCTCCCAAAACAGACTGGTCCAAGTGCAGTTCTAGTCGCCGGTGACCGGAAAGAGGGTTCCGACGATCGGCGAGGGCAGGAAAAGGGTCCAACGGTGGTCGGTGAGTGGTGGGGTTGGCTGTCGGTGGTCGTTGGAAGCTGGAAGAGCAGAAAATCAGAGATCGGGAGAGAAATGCAGATGTTGCCGTAGACGATACCTTAGGATAAGAAGATGAACAGTGTGCTACAGTGTTTCGATGAACAGTGCTTCGATGAACAGTGATTCGATGCTACAGTGTATTGACGATGAACAGTGTTTGACAATGCTACAGCTGCTGCTGTTGCTGCTGCGATGCTGAAGGAGAAAGAGAGATGCCAAGGAGAGAGAGATTCATGCTGCTGCTTGTGCAAGATCAGAAGAAGGAGACAGAGATGGAGCTCATTAGGATCTACCAGAGGGCTGGAGCTCTGATACCATGTGAACTTCGAAGAGAGAGAGAGAAGTAGCGTATCTTATACATAAAACATACGACTGATTACAAAAAATAAGAGAACAAGTTTGAATATAAAGCCCTAAAACTAAAAAGACTATACTACCCTTTACATAGAAAAAGATTACAAAAGGAACCCTAATATAAAAGGTAAATTACAAAGCAAAACCCTATGCTTTCTATACTTTCACAGCCACCTCTGTCTTTGCTCTTGTAAACTTGGTGCCAATTAATGAGATGCATTTTCTTAATGGAATCAGTGTCCCCCCAAAGGAAATTTCTGTTAATCTTGTCAATCTTATTACGAATAGAGATGGGCAATTCCATAGTCTGCATGTTATAATTGGGGATGGTAGAAGTAACAGACTTAACTAGAGTGGCTTTACCAGCAAGGTTGAGGTTCTTGGACTATCAAACAAGAAAGTTTGATTTGCATTTTCTCAATGATGAAATTAAAATGATTCTTAGAAACTCTGGAATGAAGTAATGGGACTCCAAGGTATTTTCCCAAATCAGTAGTAATAGGTATGCCACTCAGCGCACTAAATCTTCTCGCTTTACTTCTAGGGACATTAGGGGAAACAAACAGCTTAGACTTGTGAAGATTCATGGTTTGACCAGAGATGTTGCAGAATTGTTCAAGAATATCAATGATACCAATGCAAGTACTAATGTTAGCTTGTCCGAATAAAATGAGATCATCAGCAAAAAAGAGGTGAGTCAGAGGGTTGGCATGTCGAGAGACAGATAAACCCTTCCACCCCCCTCTCTCAACTTTGTCATTAATCATATTAGACAGCCTTTCCATACATAGCACAAACAAGTAATGAGAAAGGGGATCTCCCTGTCTGAGTCCCCTTTCCGGAGTGAACTCAGGCAGGGCTTCCCCATTCCAGAGAATAGCAGTACTAACTTGGGAAACACAATCCATAATAAGGTTAATCCAAGCTTCATTGAAGTTAAAATAATGCAACGTGTCTCTTAGGAAAACCCAAGAAATCTTATCATAAGCTTTTTCCAAATCAATCTTGAAAATCATACCACCCTTTTCCCCTTTTTTATTGCGAAGAGTATGTAAAATCTCTTGGGTGATGATTATGTTATCATTAGTGGAACGCCCAGGAATAAAACTGCTTTGGTGGGGACTAATGATTTTGTCCAGAAAAGGTCTGATTCTAGTAACAAGAATTTTGGTAATCGTCTTGTAGAGCACATTACAAAGACTAATAGGGCGGAACATCTTAACGGTATCCGGGTTGCTGCTCTTAGGGATGAGAGCCACTAATGTCTTGTTAATCTCCGGAGGAATGATACTAGCATTAAAACAAGATTTAATAAACTCACAAGTCTTCTGTCCTACCACATTCCAATGCTTATGGTAAAATAAAGCGTGTATGCCATCCGGACCCGGAGCCTTAGACGGAGGTATGAATTTAATGTTATCCCATATCTCTTTGTTGGTAAGAGGTTTAGAAAGGCATATGTTATCCTCACAAGAAAGTTGAGAGTGTGTGATCAAATGAAGAGCTGGATTAACTGTGACAGCCGAGGATTTAAAAAGGGATATAAAATGATTTTGAACCAAGGTCTTAAGATTTTCCTGATCATCTACCCAAAGTTGTTAATATCTTTCAACATAGTGATTTTGGCTCTTCTACGTCTAATGATCGTAGAGAGATGAAAAAACCTAGTGTTTTTTTCTCCTTGGGTAATCTAATTGACTCTCGATTTTTGAAACCAGTGTATCTCCTCTTGGACTAAAATGTTATTGAAATCATTGATCGATCAACTCTTTCTCTAAAATTTGGAGATTATGAGCAAAGTTATTCTCTTGAGATTTTTGGACCCCTTCTAATCTCGATAGGATCCATCTTTTTTTACGAAAAATGTTCCCAAAAACGTTTTTATTCCATGAACTGGCAGCTACAGAAATTTTTTTAATACACTCCATAACATTCATACCAGTCCAGGAACCTCTAACCAAGTCAGGAAATGAAGGGTCTAAAAGCCAGGCAGCCCCCATACGAAAGGGACGGTTAATACGGAAAGAATTATGCATCCCTAACACATTGATAAGAATGGGAGAGTGGTCTGAATAAGTTCTAGGAAGGTTACGAACCAAACCTTCTGTAGTGCTTTTACTCCACCATAAAGAGAAAAATATGTGCCCTCTCTCTCTCTCTCTCTCTCTTCCTTTTCTTCTCCGGTTGAAACATGAAAGTTCCAACTTGAACGTAGAGGTTGAAAACCAGCCAATGATATACTATTTGGGGCTACGGTAGATTGGTAAGAGACCGGCCAGATCTGTCTTTCATTGTAGCAATCCGCACCAGCTAACCTGTTAACTCTTAACCTAACCACGTGGCTTAAAAGGTTAATCATAAGTTGTACAGTAGCTGCTCAAAATCATTTATATTTAACTTTTAATTTCCATATCCCATCGATGTGGGATTAGGGTATTACAATCTCCCCCACTTAGAATCACAACGTCTTTGTTGCGCCTCATGGTCCATCACTTCCATGCACCAAGCGATGTGATACAAGTACTCGCTTTATCACATCAAGCTCCTTAAGCTCATCTCATGTGGGACCTGTCCAAGTACGACAAACACCTCAAACTTCACCCTGCTTGTTGGGCCCACCCAAGCACGTTTTCTTGCAGGACCCGCCTCATACACTTTTGGTTGATGCAAGCTCTGATACCACCTGTAACGACATCCGTCAGTTCACCTGGTAACTCGTAACTTAACCATGTGGCTCAAAATGTTAACATCAAATTATACAGTAGCTGCTCAAAATTATTTATATTTAACTTTCAATTTACATACCCCACCGATGTGTGATTGGGGTATTACATTCACTATCTTATTTGGTTGACTTCTGCAAATTTTGTCATTGTGCCGATACTCGCCGGTACTGCTGGAACTCACTGAGAAATTACCCAAAATGAAACTAGCACTTGGTTTTTTCGGTTTCTTTCAAAACGGTACATACCGGTCGGTACCAAATGGGATTCATATCCTTGCTCAAAATGCAATTAAGCACAAGAAACAAGATTTATAATGGAAGAAACACTAGTTGTTAACGGCTCGATCTTTCATTGAAGAGGCCATACCTTCTTTTCCTTAATCAATTCAACTATCTTGTTTTTTATTCCATTGATGTTTTAGGTAGACTATCTCTCCCCTTTATTCAATTAATTTAACAGATGGGCAAATCCAAATATGACGATAAATTTGAGTAAATGGTTAATGACATAGTTTCAATCTTCAAATGCATCCTCTTATCTCCTCTCCTCAATGGTTAGAGCATCGATTAAGGTGGTGCATGTGTGGGGGAGTGAGTTTGAAAGAGGAAGAATAAGTTATTGTGCCCTAGATGCATTCTAACATCTAAGGGCGATAAAGAGATGCAGGGGTTATTGATAAATTTCCTCTTAAAGTATGTCCACCCAGTTTTTATTTTACCATTGGCTTAGTTTTCCGTTTGATTTTAGCAAATGAGTTTAGGTGCTAAAATCATAGGTTTTTCAAATCACAAAATTAAGTGGTTCCGTTTATCGTTTTTCAATTTTTTTTCACACCGAATTAAAGTACACGAGGAGTACTTTAATCTGGTGCAAAAAAAAAATCGAAAAACGATACACGGAATCACTTCATTTTCTTATTTCAAAATCATGATTTTAGCACCTGTTAAACTCATTTGCTAAAATCATGGTTGATTTTAGCAACTGAGTTGCTAAAAATCAAACAGAAAACTAAGCTTAATTATAATTTGGAATAATTTGAGGATGAAAGAGATAATTAACCCTTTTACTATCTTGGAATAGTCTGAGGATGAAAGAGATAATTTACCCTTTTATCTCTCCACTGTTTGTCTTATCCCGAACATTTCTCTCTCAATCAACCCTTTTATCTCTCCACTCTTTGTCTTATCCCGGACATTTCTCTCTGGCTCTCTCTGGAAGCTTCGTTGTTCTGTTTTCCTCGATCATCCCTTTCCTCAACCTCGGCGAAACTCAAATCCTTCTACATAATCAGGTGGTCTGTTCTTCCCTTACATATACATACATAGAAAGAAAGCTGAATACGTCTTCATGTGTCTATTAATTTTGTTTTGTTCTTGTTTCTATCAGTTTTTGCGTTAAATTGTTCTCTCTCTCTCTCTCTCTCGTAATCAATTACTAATTTCTGGTAACATGAATAGGTAATCGATGTAAGATAATCGCAATTTTGGTAATTCAGGCCTTAATTGTGGTAAAAAGAATCAAGATTTTAGTGAATGCTAGTTTTTGTTGGGGAATAGATATCAAAATTCATACTTTTGAATTACAAGTCTTATTTTGTTCTATTGTTTTTATTTTTTTATTTGATGCAGATTCTTAATTGGGTATTGAATGATGGGTTCTTGTAGTGTCAACACATGTTGCCCTAATTAGTAATTTAGCCCTGGCATGATTTTGTTTCATTTGTTAATTCTTGGAAAATGGCCTGAATTTTTGTTGATTTGGTGTATTTTGGTTCTTATTTTGTTTTAGGCAGTCCGTTGGGATAGAATTAACGAATTTTAAGAACGAGAGTTAGGAAGTTTATCCGGAAAGCTGCCTTGTTTGGTTGTCAGTTTTGCGATAAGTTTTTTTAGATAAAAAGGTCATACAGGGTTGCATATTTTTTCGTCTATATTTAATTTTTTTAAACATTTTAACAAAAAAAATTTACTTCATGAATCTATGCCATTATACATCCAAAGAGGTAAAAGATAATAAATAATTTGTCAAAAAATCACTGAAGATGAGAAAACACAAATGACGAAGCAGTCAAAGATTTCCGAGATAAATTTTCTGAGTTGGGAAAAGATCTTCTTTATTGCATTACTGAGGTTAGGTTTAGTTCCTTTGGAAAGACTGGCTTTGTAAGGGAATTTTTATTCTATATTTTTTCAGCTTTTTTCCTCTGATGAGTCAAATTTGGTTTCTCTGGTTTGTCAAAAGATGGAAAACCATGGACTAAAACGAACATAAAAGTTTTAAAAGACAAATATATATAAGTGCTTATACACTAACTAAAGGTTTTGGAGTAAAACTGTCCAATACAACAATAAAACTTTCCTCAGCAGCATTTAGATTTTTTGGAGTTGATTTAGGGTTTTTTTTTTGTCAAACCTGTAGGAGATTTTACTTATAAAAAATATCTAGCACCCGAAGCAGCGAGGTCGACAGGTCAATCGATCTGATTTGTCATTAGACCACCACCACCACCACTGCTTTTCCTTCGTTAGAGAACCATAACCACCACCCCAGTCAGAATCCTAACTGGCACCTCAATGATGAAAGTTAAGCCGAGAGAAAGGAAAAGAGGGGATAACACGAAGAAACTCTCAGATTTGAGATCGAGAGAGAAAACCCTTACAGAAAAGGAGGAGTTATTTCAATCGATAGAAGGCATAACTAAGGAGGAAGGAAAACACTCATTAAGAGGTAAAGTCCTCCCCTCCCGCTGATGCATAAGGGTGATGAAAACCCAAGGGGGAGGAAGGGGAAGGAAGAGAGGCGGCTAGTATTCAGGTTAAGAATGGCAGGATTTTGTATGTACCATCATAGATTATACAATTTGAAAAGCATGATAAAGTTGTTACTTGCAAAGTTTTCAGAGGCAAAGCGCAAGGTCAAGCATTTCTCCTCTCATGAGGCGAGGCACAAGCCTCGAGGCGTAAGCCTTTTGAGTTTTAATTTTAAATTTAATAAATACTTAAAGTTATTAAATAATTATAAAAAAGAGAATAATAATAACAATGCTAAATAAAAATTCTGATAGAAATATGGTAATACAAGTATGTAATTAAAGTTCACTCGCTCTGACAAGCTAAAGCACGCGCCACCTTTATTTAGTGCAACAATTTTTATGTAAAACACCCATACTATATATTAGTGCACTTTCTAGCCAATGTGCATGGATGACCTTGGTATCCCTCTCTCTCTTTCTTTCTCTCTTGCGTATTTTTTTTATAAGGGCAAGTCTGCTTGAGCCATTCCCAAAAATTGGCCACATTTGCCAAAAACCCTACCCCAATGGCCACCCATTTGTCTAGCCATAAATGGGTGCATCCATTTGTCCACTTGTTCCAGCCATTTTTTCCACGTCACCTTGTCAACCACCAAATTCCTCCTTCGATCTTACATGTGTCTGGTATGGGATGCAAAGGCTATTATTGGGAAAAAAATGGCATTGCCAATGGCAATGCACCATTGCACCAACATTGTCACTTTTTGGTCAAATGGAACTATTTATGTCCATTTTTTGGGAATGGTTTGTGCCAAAATGGCACGACCACTGAAATTTTGCCATTTGCAATGCCACTTTTTGCAATAATTCCCTTTTCATTCCAAACCGGGGACACGTAAGATGGGGGGAGGATTTGGTGGTTGCTATGGTGATGTGGCAAAAATGGCCCAAGCCTTTTGTTGTGCAATTTTTGGGTAAAAATGGGTGGACAAATGGGTGCACCCATTTATGCCCGGTCAAATGGGTGGCCATTGGGTTAGGGTTTTGGCACTTTTGGCCAAAAATGGGAATGACTCATGCCATTCCCCTACCATTGGAATTGACAGTAAGGTATCAAATAGGTACTCTTTCTCATTTCGAGGAAGGGATTGACAGGTTGAGAGAGAGTGAAGATCTATAAGCCATGTCGTTCTAAAAAAGCGTATGCCTCAGATGAAATGCATAAATAGGCACAAGAGCCGCACCGTGTGCGAATGCCTCTTGGACAAGGCATAAGCCATAACTCAAAGCCTTGAGGCGTTTGGTAGTAGCGTTGCCTTGAGGCAAGCCTCAACTTAGCCTTTGAAAACATTGGTTACTTGTTTGTTGTGGTGTCAAGACCTGGTGAATTCATCTCATTTTATTGTTCAAGTAGAGTTTTATTTTGCCAGTCTGTCTGTCTAAATACATGTCCTATGATTGAATTTTCAAGATCAATTCTAGATGCAGCCAAATAGGAATTGCTTTCTCCCGGTAAAATGCAGCCAAGAGGGATATTAAAATTGAATATTTTTCCCAACTTGATCTGGTGAGGGACTGCGTTATATCGTGCAGTATTATACTGCCAGCGTTGGGCTTCCATCAAAATATGGGTCGCCCACTTAAGGGCCTTCAGCCTTGCCTTGCACGCATCCTGAGGCATGGGAAGTGGATACCCTTAATTCTTGTTATCTTAGCTAGGCTTGAATCTCTTGGTGGTTCCTCTCTCTCTCTCTCTCTCACATTGGTCTCAAGATGTTCTTCCATGAGCATTTTGGGCATTGATGAGTTGGAATTCTTACATCCTGAACCATCCAATAAAAACTAGTATTACAGTGGCATCTCTGTGTCTCTGGTATATTTTCAGATACTAAAATACAGTTTCATGGCCTACTTAAATCTCAATCAACGCAGTGGAATTATTTCCTTGAGGTGATGCAAGCAATTGGGACAATGCTGGTAGATGTTTGCAGATTTCATATTATTTAGGCATTGATTAGAATCTGATTGTAACTTTCGTTATGTTTCAGTTTTGAGTACTTGTTCTTAACAAGAGAGGGTTTTGCCTGTCAGTTTGGTCCCTTCAATTCAAGCAGCCAAGTTTCATGTCTGAGCTCGACATCCAGATTCCTAATACCTTTGGTATGTGTGTTTCCTTCAGTTATTTTCTTTCCACACTAGGGTCTTTATCCTATATAAGTGAATCATCGGTGGATACTGCTAGTTCTCTTCATCACCGCTGTTGGGCCCTTATTGGTTATGATTGCTATACTATACTCAGCATACTGTTTGTATAGCAATCTGGGAGAATAGAACCTTAAATGTGATTCTTAGCCAGTGGCCTCTTTATGGAACAATACCAGAATGCCAGCGGTTCCTGTACATTTCGGCTGAATATATCTTTGACAATCGCAGTGGTGTTTTTGTCTTTTTGTGAGCAGATCCATTCGCAGAGGCAAATGCTGAGGACTCGGGTGCTGGGTCAAAGGAGTATGTGCATATCCGTATACAGCAGCGTAATGGTAGAAAAAGTCTGACCACTGTCCAAGGATTGAAGAAGCAATTCAGCTACAATAAGATACTCAAAGACCTTAAAAAGGAGTTTTGCTGCAATGGTACTGTTGTGCAAGACCCGGAGCTGGGTCAGGTGAGCGGAGCAAGCTCGCACTATATTTAGTGCCGTTCCAGTACAATCTCCGCTCTGTTAATTTTGTATTCAGATGTCTAACTTCATAAAACTTACGTAATGGACTTAGGTTATCCAACTTCAAGGCGATCAGCGAAAGAATGTCTCTACTTTCCTTGTTCAGGTACTTCTCATACATCACATTTGTTGTACAATGCTGTGTTTAGGTACTATATTTGTGGATACAGATTTATGGGGGAAGATAAATCTCGGTTTAGATAGCTGTGGAAATTAATGAAGTGATTAATATTGTTCCATGAGAGTATCTCATTAAAATTTTATATTTCATATTGGTATTTGGATATCGAGTTGAGAGCTCTGTATTGATAGATTTGAGAATTACTAGATAACAGGAAGGATTTGAAATCCTTGATTGCTGAATATTGTAGTTATACACTGGCAATGCACATACTCAATCGGCCACTATTTCTGTCAGTCGCCGCCTATGAGTAGAACTTATATATGATAGTTAAAATTTAACATCAAATCTCTTCGGTTGAAATCCAGCTCTACCCAAGCAGGCATACAATTTAAGCGAATGGTTAGGAAGTTAGTGAAGTGAAGAAGCTACCTTTATTGATTTGTGTTGCTTATCATTTTAATTTGCTTTTGTAAGACTGATCCAAACACAGCCTTATTAGGTTCTGGTTCTATTTCTTTTGACAAATCTGTTTGTACCTTCTATTTGTCCAATGCAGGCTGGAATTGTGAAGAAAGAACGCATCAAGATCCATGGTTTCTAAATAGCAGGCAGAGGCAGCAGATTGTTCCTATTTGGTAGCAACTGCTGCTGTGTATAATTTATAAAGTATAGCAGGGTACCTGAGTATAGCCTTAAATCCATGTATTCTCCCTCCATGTTTAGCTTGTACTCTTGATTTTCTTTATGGTTTTGCCAAGTTAACAGCTTTTGGTATGTGTAATTTGTGATTCTTGTTTGGCTTCATCTTTATTCTCAAGAGTTATGATGATTCCTCGAGTATTTATGGGGGTCAAATCTTCTGTACCGAAAAATTCTTTGTACCTCTATTCCCGTGCAATTTTATAGTGGGATTGCGTACTTTGTTATATTTCGGCCAACTTTATTGTATTATCAAATATAATCTAGTGATCTAAGATTTTTTTTATTTTTGTTGCCCCAGCCCGGAGGGTTGGTGGGCCTACTCCTAGGCCGGCCCTGTTTATTAGCCACACAACATGTGCAACGAGGTAAATACTACAGTATGGTCTCTTGTTTGATTTTTGTTTTTTTGTTCTTTTTGATGAGTACAATCCGTTCTCTTGTAAGGTTGCTTATTTTCTTTCTCAGATCACATGGTTTCTTCAATCTCCTTTTCGTTTCCATAATAAAATTCCATTTCTCGTAAGAGTTCAAAACCCTACGGCCCTACGGATCAATTTTTATTTGGCCGCATACATAGTAAGACGTTTTGTACTTGTTTGTGTAGCTTCCTTTGCCATTTTCTTGTGGGTGCTCACAAGGGAGAGATTCCTTTTTGTTTGAGAAAAGGTTTTCCATGATGCCAAACTATAACCACATGTTTTTTCAAAACCTAACCATATGGACCAGCTTATAGATACTTCAATTGATTTGTAGGAACTTGTGGCTCATATGTTGTGTATGAGAGGTACTGAGAAGTTCTCGTAAAAAGCCAGTGCCGAGCGAAGTGGAACGGAGCGGAGCGAGGCACTGGCCCATCGTAGATTCAGTTGTTCAGGTCGGGCCGTAGGCCCGAAGGTTTTGGGGGGGGGGGGGGGGGGGGGTGCGGGGGGGGCGAAGCCCCCCTGCGGTACGGTACGGAATTATTAGGGTGAAATAGAGTAGGACTATATATATTCTCTATTGTAAAATCCTAGCCGATTCTTATCAGAATAATACAGACTCGCTTTCGCTCCCGTGGACGTACCCGATCTTGGGGAACCACGTAAATTCCTATGTTGATTTCCTTTACTGTTTTCGTATTCTGTTGTGTGCGTGTGATGATTATTCTAACAGATCAATCCATCTGTCCACTAATGAGAGTTTCATGGCACTTGAATTTTTTTGAATATGAGATCTTAAGAGGGATAAACCTCTCAAGTCACAGGTTTTGACCACCAGGCTAACCCTTCGGGTTAACTATAACCACATGTTTTGTGATGCTGTACTATGGTTTGATATCAAAAGTTTCCACCTAGTCAACAGAATAACATTGGGGAAAAAAAAAAAGCATTGAAAGTATGCCCTCAAATAAATCAAATTATTTGAGCTCGACTAGTTGAAACTTGTTATAAGATAACCACGGGGCTCACGATTTTAACACTCCCTTTATTAATAAGGACAGGGATGGGCGAACTATTCGAGTGTTGATAGGCGAATGCTACAATAAAATTTAGAACATACACAAAGGACAACCCTATCACAATTTGCTTTTTTACTTTTTAATTAGATCTCGACGGCCCTATTTGTTAAAGAGGGATAAATGATCTAGTGTGGCGCTTTCGCTAAACATTTATGGGATCATTTGGTAAAAAATAGTACTAGGCGAGTGCAGACACCCCAATTTGGACCTTCTAAATACCCTTAAGCCGTGGCTGGACAACTCTCTAATGATGAAATGGAGCGAAATATTCTTGGAAGCTAGAAAGATGCTCTTTTTCTTTCAAAAACCCAAAAGAAAACTCCTTCAAAACAAACTCTAGCCTACACGATCTTCTAGTACATTAAAAACTCTCTTTATCGATATATAATATGTCTCAATCCGTTTTGAAATGAGGGAGATGTGGGGATTTTACCAAAATGACTTCTTTCCCAACCACAGGAGGGTAAAATGGTCATGTATTTTGAGGTACAAATTATTTTGGGTCCAACCACTTCGGTTAGAAAGTAGGCTTAACAAGCTTTTTAACGCTTCATACCATGCACGAAATGGAGTTTAGTAGCACTCAGGACAACCCCGCGAAGTTCGGTCTGTTGAGCAGTTCGCTTAGTGCCATACGGCATGGAATAGGCTGTACAACACTCACCTAATGCTGTAAGGCAGTAAAAGACTTCCACCACCTTATTTGACCACTTCAATTGCCAAGCGGTGGTACCCCAATGCCATACGGCACTCCCCAATGCCGTACGATGGTCCCTAAGTGCCGTTCAGTGGTCTTTTCTTGCTCCCAAAGTGTTGAAAAATGTTAGGCAGTTGTTTGGTTCTTTTACTTCTTTGCAATGAAAAATAATTGTGTGCGAGCGTGCCAGAGAGAGTTTCAATCTCCTCCCTCAGATTAACTTTGGAAAAAACCAAATCTAATCAGGCGATTGTGTTTTATTGGTTCAATTACCTCAATCAAGAGAATTTTTCTTAACAAGTGAAGAAATGTGAAGCAATATACTTAGGAAATCAAAGAATAACAAAGAAACAAAATACGTCAATTGATAGATCAAAGGTAAACTTACTTCGAAATTGTCTCCAACTTCAAATACAAGAACTTCAAACAGGTAATTGTTATAAGAACAATCGAGATTGATCCTAACTACTTCCTAATCTACTTCGAACTGAGTTCGAAATCCTAAACTACTTTGCTAATGAACAAACCAAGCATCAGTTTTTTGATAGCTGTTTGTTGAAAATTTGTCCGGGGGCCTTTCACTTCTTCAATTTCTTCTATTTATAGACGCTGCTTGCAGTTTGAACTTCCCGCCTAATAAATTTGAATTTGGCTTGCTTCGAACTCTAACTTCTACTCTTCGAGTTGGCAGTTTCTTCCCTCCATGCCTGAATTTGAATTCTTCCAATCCTTGCTAACGTTTGGCATTTCAGATTATATGTCAATTAATTATTGGATTTGTTAATTTTATATGTAAACAGCAGTCAATTGAACACCGATTTTTTTTTTTTTCCTTTTTGCCCACATCTACTTGCTCGTCAAGCATATTTTGCCCTATATAAACCCCCTTGGAGGGAGAGAAAGGAAGCAGAGGAAGAAAAAAGGCCACATTTCTAAAAAGAAGGAAGAACACCCCATTTCAAAGACAAACTCCCACTCCATAGACCACACTATCATTTTTTGCCTCATACCACACCTTCCAGGACACTCACACATCCATATTTTCAACCTCAACTGTTTTCAAGCACTTTCAACTAAATTTCATCAAGGAGCATTGTTCTCAACCTGAATCAAGGTTAGTAACAGTTTTAAGGTTTCTGTTTCAAATACCCTGAGGGGAGCCACTGGCTCAAACCAATTCCTCATACTGTTTGGCTCAGCAGACCATTATTCAAAGCAAAATAACATAGCAAAGTCTCTAAGCCGTACAATACTATGCAATGCCGTACAATGCTAACCTTCCACGGAGATACATTTTGATGCCTTGTTTCTTTTGGTTTATTAATATCACAAAGGGGCAGGGTATCCTAAATCTATTCCAGATTAAAGTTGCTCATCCAGAACAGTGTTGTATATTTTATTGAACTCCAAAAACAAGTTTTTGAATCCTTAAAGAATGCAGGTTCTATAGCGTATACACCAGGAGCACACAATATACCAGATTTTATTTAGGTACTTTGCTGTTTTTGGACACTGCCAATAAAAAGACGCAGTGCCGTACGGCATTACGTTATACCGTACGGCACTGTTCCATACTGGAAATCCAAAAAATTGTTTTTTCGGGGCAATGTTCAGTATAGTAATTCGATCTCCTTAATGGTTTTCAGAGTTAATTCTGTATTTATAAGTTATCTGTCCCTTCATATTTCTGTCATTTATGACTGCCTATTGTTTTTGTAAACAAAGTTAAGCAGTAAAAAGGTTTCGAATCCCAAAAGCAGACTGATTTCATAGCGGGCGAGAACGGTGCCTTAAAAACCTTCCCTTCTTATAGCCTGGCTCCCGAACTCAAAGAATGCTCTGTTTTCGATAGACCATATTCTTTTCTAAAATCAGAGGCATGAGAGTCATTCGAGTTTTCAAAATAAACAGGTTTCTCGGCTTATTAAATCCTCTTTCAAAATAAAAACCTAGGTGGCGACTCTGAAACTCTTTTAGAATAAAAGCATCGGGGTAGCCCATCCACATCGAGGTAATAGATTTTCAAAAAAAAAATTCAAAAATTCTTGGGTAGGACAGCTAATAGATTTTTTAAAAATTTATGGGGCAGGCGAACCTATATAGATGCAAATTTTTTTAAAAAATTATTACTATATTTGTAAGTAAATTTTGAAACTTGGTTAGAGTGGTCACCCGGGCTAACCCGCCCTTGCATCTGTCCTTCATAAGTATAGTTTTTTCTTTTTTCTTTCTTGAAAAATAATTTTTTTATTTCACATGCAAGATCAACAAAAATTTGGACAGTTTTCATAAATTATGGAAGTTTAAAAATTCTCACCATTTTAGTGAACACAACACCATTAACACATCACTTTCCCTGTTGATAGACCAAATGGGTTTGCTAAACAAGTTTGGAACCACCATGGTTTGGGTGATAAAAAGTTCTCAAACACTCAGGTTGGAGAAACAGTTCTTGTTGATAAACATGAACACGATTGGAAAGAACATCACAAAACAGTGAAATTAAATGTTTTTTGATTGATCATCAAGTGTCTTGGGCCTACGAAGTTTTATAAAAATGCCATTTTGTGGAATAGTATTTGGCTCAGGGACGTGGACATATCCAAAAGTGGAACCTTTTGAGTAAGATGGCATTACTAGAAGGAAAATGCTAAAAAAGGCTGTCATTAAGAATTTAAAAATATATTAAAATATGTGAAAATGTTTAAAAGAGTATGAAAGTGTATCGAAAAGTGTAAAAAGTTCATTGAAGTGTTTTTTCTGTCTTTTTTTGAGCTCATCAACAGCCCAACAGTCGGTGAAGGGAGCAATTTTTCAGTACCGAGAGGGTACCACGTGGTACCCTTGGCGAATCTAGGTCGTCCATTTTAGCTTTGGGTGGTCTGGATTTGGAGAGAGAGTAAGGAGAGAGGGTGTTTTAATCTCGGTTGTCCAATACATTAATTGGACAACCCAAATGCAACATTCAGGTACCACGTAGGTTCAGCCATGTGGTACCCGGTAGATACCCAAAAATTTTCCTGTGGAGGACCCTTAACAAAAAGGAGAGAGCTCTTTTTCAACCAATCCTTATCCTGAATATCTTTACTTTTTGTAAACTAATATTTTCTGTGTTTTCAAGGATAGAAACACTAACGAAGTCATAGGGACAGGATGGATGCATTACACCTAAGAAAAGGGGAAGGATAAACTTTTTAGCTCCATATGATTACTGGACTTGTAGGGGCAATTTTCAACCACTAGTCCAACACACACACATATTTTTGCACAAAAAATTGAATATGTAGATAACCTTCTACACATGTGCAAGGAGTACTGCCCTAACACTACTACTATTGCACCTTTATCATATCGGGCCCAAAGTTCATGTATCACCGCGCATTACAGACGCGTAAAGAATATATTTAGCCCCACCAGACGATTATGAAGCCCAGCTCCAGACCATATATACATCTGTATGGATAGGTACATGAGTAGGAGAGAGAGAAATCAAAACCTACTTGTCACCAATCATGTGCATTAAATTAAAAGCATGAAGATCAATATATGTTGTCCTGGACGTTCTCGATAAATTTTCTGGACATATGGGTCGGTACCCATATGTTTTCCGAAGTTGTCCTAGAGGATGTTGGTGGTCCAATGGTGATTGGAAGATCACATCCATGGGTCCTATCAGGCAACCACCAAAGCCATTGAAAGAGACTTGGCATTCATCCCTGGACACATTTATGGTCTTGGAGAAAATTTTGGGTGCAAATAGGGTATGGATGATGTGGTGCCCCTTCAGCACATCCGAGACTTTCAAAAATGCATCGGACTACTTGGTTGAAAACACTCTTTTCTTTTCTATTTTTTTAAATCCGGACGGCACTTTCAATCTAGACCGTTGGTTGCATTGTTTAGACAGCCCGGATGTGCCGAGAGGGTACCACCCCATACCCAAAATTTTCTCCTTTCCTAGAATTTTCTTGTTATTATTCCTTTCAGTACTGTGTAGCATGATTTTTTTGGCACATCCATAAAAGCTATGTCCTGTTTATGTAGCTTCAAATATTTCAAGAATTTGATCGACTCATATACAGTTTGTGAAAAAATTGTCCGTATCCGACTAATTGTAGTTAAGAAAAATAATGATTGGAAACGTTTTTCTAAACTCGTTGAGTTTTCAAGCTAAAAGCTTGAATGATCATGTACCAGACTCGATAAATTTCTGCTAACCAACCAACCAACCAACCAAGCTACTTGAGTTTGGTTCATGTTAAGCAAAGCTAGACTGGTGAACAAACCAATTCGATACATTTTGTGATATCTATTGAAGATGGTTATGCTTTGAATATGAAGCATTTTTTTTTAACTGCAAAAAGGTGGGAGCAGGCAACTAGTGTAGCAACCCCATTGGCCGTGACCATATGGGCTCCCGACCCGCTGTGGAATGTCTGCTTCTAGCCATAGTTATTGTCCAGAAGGACATGCCGTCACCATAGCACCACCTAGGTACTAGATGGACAAAAGGCCACCCACGGCAGTCCTACAATTGGCGGGACTCAAACCTTGTTGGATCGTGTACGGAAGGGAGGAGCAATTAAGCTCACTCACCCTTGCCATCTAGGCTACCACCTTCGGCCGTAAAGTTCTCAAAGATACGCGTATAATTTAGATGCTTGAAGATCTAACTTTATGTCAGGAAAATCAGATCCATCTCCAATCTTTATCAAGACAATGAGAAATCCAGCAACAAGAATTTTATGGAGTCTCTAAACAGAAAGCTATTACAGCAATTAAATACCATTTTCCTTCCAGCCAAACTCATTGATTCAACTAACTATCAAAACAATGGAGAAATGCAGTGCCCTGTTTCAACAACCATTCTTCACTTCTCTAATCACCATCCATTCTCAATCCGAGGGATGGGTAGTTTTTCAGTTTTTGTTTTTGCCTTTTTCTGGAGTCCACATTTGCCTATATAACAATTTAGTTACTCCAACAAGAAGATAATTGCAACAGGTCACTTTGAGATCAACAGGCTCTCCCCCTCTCTCCAAATGGCTGACTCAGAACACTCTTCTTCCAATGAGACTTCTGTTGATTTTCGAGGTATTTATACATACCCGTACCGCGAATTTTATTTTTCTTTTAAAGTTCTTAGCTTTTGAACGAAGGCATTCAATCTCACAGCATGTTTTTCTGTTGTTTTTCTTGTTTATTCTGTTGAGCAAAGTGAAGCTGAAAACTGGTCTTCATTTCATCAAACTTTTGATAAGCACTAGGCATGCTTAGATAGAACGCCAGGGCCAACACTCTTTTGGTGAGGGTGAACGAAACACTCACTATCATTGGTTGAAATGGTGTGGGGTCCACCAACAAAGGTGTGGATCCCACCACAAAGTGATGTCACGCTTATATTGATTCCGTAAACCCCACATCATTTCCACCAATTAGGGTGTGTCTTTCGTACCTCATTTCTGCCTATACTCTTTGGTTTTATGAGCTACATGTGACGGTTTTCCAGATAACGAGTTCATACGACTCGACGACTTGCTTTATTTGAGTTTGATAGTAAATGATGATGTGGGACTGTTTGTTTCAGAGGAAAGTAGCAAAGAAAAGAAACAAGAATTCTCAGAAGACGAGGAAACACTCATCATTAGGATGTATAATTTGGTTGGAGAGAGGTCAGTTGTTCATCTTGTTTTCTGCATTATGTGATCTATGGAGATGTTTTAGACTCGTCGACATCATGTATTAACTAATTAAACGATCCAATCGTAATTCAGGTGGTCTTTAATTGCTGGGAGGATTCCGGGAAGAACAGCTGAGGAAATCGAGAAGTACTGGAACTCCAGATACTCAACGAGCGAATGAAGTTCCTGAATTTAGGCATCTGCCCAGTGAAACATAGTGATTCTGGTGATGGAAGTGGAGTGTTCTTGACTCACCTCTTGGCATATTGAAGAGAGCAAATTCAAGCATTTGTCCAGTGAAATATGGTGATATTGGTGAGGGAAGTACAGTGTTCTTGATTCACCTCTTGGCACATTCCTTGGAATCAAATTCCTTCATTTAGGCTTTCAATTTAGTATTTTTGCTATATTAGGAAATAATTAAATTATGAATTACTCTTAGAATATAATTACGTTTAAGTTGATTCCAATTAGGAATATCTTGTTTTTCTTTCTAGTTTTCAATTTTGAAAATTTCCCCAATTTCCAGGATACTTTATTTTTTAGTAGTGTTTGCTAGGATTTCCCCCATATAAAAGGGCATGTAATATCTATTACTCAGCAGCTTTAAATCAATTATAATTCAGAGTTTCATTTCTTTTACTTGTGGATTCAAGAACATTCATGGATTCGAGTAACAACCTCGTTTGGTCTAGTACGCTAACTATTCTCTCATGAATTCCGAGGCATCATTTTCAATACTCTTTGACAATGCCTTAGATTTAGTCTTAAGCTATCAGATGGATGTCCCCTTCCTCTCTTTGCTTCCATAAAACAAACCAACCAAAAAACCAGATGAACAAACAAACGACGCTGAACAGGATCAAGGATAATGTGTCTGCAGTGTTATGTGTTTTTACCGAAGCCTTCATCTGGTACTAAAAGCAAGTTCCTCTCAGACTCCACTTCCGCAGTCTCCAACTTCCGTCACAGAATTTCCGATCCCCTTAGTAGATTTTTCACCTCTCTAGAATGCTGCCTCAGAGGCAAAGATATCAACATATCACGAAACTCAGAGATCATAAGCTTGCTAGGCCTATTTGGTCAAAAGACCATACGGAAGTGGGTACCATTAAGCATCAATAAACTATCAATTTCACGCGACAAAATAAAATTCGTCCATTTCAAGGAGACGAGACATGAAATAAAGTTGCCTTATGACATGTCCTACCTCAGGTCCTCATGCAACTCGGCGAAACCTTGACACTTTCTAGTTTTCACTTCACCTACTAACAAGCAGGCATTTACTGGATACCATCTCATCCCAGCAACAAAGAGCAAAAAAAGAATCATTCGAGAAAGGATACTAGCACATTTGATTGATCACAAGTAAACTTAATCATCATTACAGTACATAACAAAATGGTTAATATTTGTGCCAATAATCAATTCTACAACTATCGCCTTGGCATACAGACCAAATATTTCACAGAAGCGGGCATACCAAGGAGTAACACAAGATAAAAGTAGAACATAGCGATCTTCTGTCATATCATACATTGCTTTGTTTGTAAAACTTGGTGTCCAGGACTTGCTTACCGCACATTGCACAAACACCTGCACAACACGAAGTACGTCAGATAATTCCACAAAAGTAACTCATTAAAAAAACAGCCAATAGATTGTTTTAAAATCTGCTCAAAATCTGAAATTACTACCTTTGGAGTAAGCACAGGTGTGACAATACTTGCCATCTTGGTGTACTTGCTGCTTGCAGATGATGCACTTGGTAGTTCCATATGGAGTCCATCTACAAAGCAATCAATTCTGAATCAGTGCAGTTCATCGTATGGAAAAAAGAGTTGTGCATTCAAGCGATAATGCATTATAGCATAGTGGAAACATATCGAGCACCGACACATCTAAGTAATAGCCATATCCGTCGGACACACCAGAGACAGACAAGCCGGGAACACGTGGGGATACGTACGGGACACTTCAAAGCACCTGCCCAGTTATCCGTCAGACACACCGGGGACAGGTCTTGGACAAGCCAAGGTCATGCGTGTATCAAGTGAGACGCATATGGGGACATGGCTTGGTGTCATTCCTAATGTAAAAAAATTATTTCAAGGGTTAAAATTTATAGCAAACATGTAACTTGTGCCTCGTGGCTTGTCATTTTATGGATCCTATTTTTTCTTTCTTAATTACGTACGAGCAGTGTTTCTTTCATTTTTTTGCTAGAGTTAGTATCCGTTTCAAATATTTTGAGCGTTTGCGGATCCAATGTTCTTATTAATCAAAATTCCAAACATATAAAAGTTTATATTTCTAATGTCCCCCACCGCGTCTGTGTTTCCATCAATTCAGAATTATTGTACCCAGTGTGTGTACCCATGACTTTTGGCCTCTTTTTGGCACCAAGTGGTTGTCCTCAATTTCAAACCTAAAAAACTCGAAGGCCAAGGCAAATAAACTGACAAGTCTTACCCTCTAAACTGTTGGGAAGGAATCAGATTCTGAATCAATGACATGCACTCTAAGAAAAGCAGAGCCGTGTATGTGGAGAGATATCGGACAAGGCATTATCAAATAATGTAATTAGACAAAAGAATCGGATGCAGTCATACAAATCAAAGAAAATTTCCCTATGTAACACCAATCAATCACACATGACTATAAAAAGTAGGCCCAATCGCAAATCCCTCACTTATGGAGGTGTCTGAGGGGTCAAGTCGGCCCAACCCATAATCATCAAGATTGTTGGCCCAAACGCAATGACCCCGGGTTAATAGCCTGAATATGACCAGAGAGATCTCTCATCGATTGAAAAGTAGGCCCAATCGCAAATCCCTCACTTATGGAGGTGTCTGGTAGTATCTACATGCTACAACAACTACCTAATTTAGACGATTAAAACAGAAGCAGGGTACACCATAAGCAAAAAAGCATCAACCATTGAACTAAAAACAAGAATTCTTCAAATTCTCCCAAGTGAAAGTATGCTAGTTAGGATACTATAGCCTATAACAATATACAAAGGGCGTAGTGGCACCAACACATACAGATGGGGTCAATTGACCAAGTGACTTTAAAATCATACCTTTTGATCTGTTTAACTAAAAACACTTAATTTGTCCGAGTCCTATGGCCCTTAACTTGAGCATTGCATGATTCTTCATTCCCACTATCCAAAAATCTTGACAACACGTACAAAATTGTATATCCATTACAATGTTTTTTTTACAGAATATAGGTCAGAGACGGCTTTTTTTTTTTTATATTTGTTTTGAAAAAACTAAGGCTTAGACAGATAGGGCTAACAAGTTTCAATTGGAGTAGCTTCTTGCACACAACCTTGATTGAGCGAAAAGAAAGATTGCTAAGCTTAGCTAAACTTCTACTAGTTGAGAAAACAATCAATTGACAATGGAAAAGTGATTAGAGAGAGAGAGAGAGAGAGAGAGGTAACTTAATTTTGGACAACGTGCCTACAATATAATTCCTCTGGACAATGTGCATAAAAAATAACTTAATTTTGGTTGTATAAAAAAACTAGGGTTTAGTTAGCTAGGGCTACAACGAGTTCAAATTGGAGTAGTTTCTTGCATACTAGCTCAATTGATCAAAACATAACATTGCAAACCGCAACTATACTTCTATTAGTCAAGAAAATCAATGAATAGGGGACCTGTTTTTCAATGTGATATGGGGTTTAATCAGATAGGGTTAATGAGTTTAAAATAGAGTAGCTTCTTGGATACAACCTTGATGGAGCAAAAAGTAGAATCGAAAAACATAGCAAAATTTCATTAGCCAAGAAAACCCTTGAATTGGCAATGGAGATGTGATGGAGAGAGAAAACTAGGGTTTAGTTAGATGGGGCTATAACGAGCTCAGATTGGAGAAGTTTCTTGCATACTACCTCAATTGAACAGAAAAATAACATTGCAAACCGCAACTAAACTTCTGTTCGTCAAGAAAATCAATGAATTGACAATAGAGAAGTGATTTTAGAGAGAGAAAGGAATAGGGTACCTGTTTTTCTTGGAGAGGAGCTTGTTCTCGTTGATCTTACGGCCGCCGCCTTCTGTGGTGTTGCTGGCCCCTTCCTTCCACTTGTCGGGCACAATCACCTTCCCCAACTTCTTCTCACCTACAACAAATCATCCCAAATTAATCAGTAATATATACATGACTACGTATACACGTAAATAACTTGTATATATCTATATGTATGCGTCAGATTCATAGGAATGGAGGAGGATGAGGAACGTACACTTTTCACAAACCATTGCTCTAACGCTAATACAATCCTGTATCTCTCTCTCTCTCTCTCTCTCTCTCTCTCTGCGTTTGCGATTCCTCTTTGATCGAATGACTGTTGAGACTTTTTTGACTCGGAAGGGATGAACCGTTAAACCGACAAATTCACAAAAGTAGGGTGAATCTCAGTTTTATACCCTAAAACCATTCGGAAAATTTTCATTTCACCCCAGAATTTTCACCCAAATGTCCCATAAGCACATATACTTCATTTTATTTCATTTAAACAACTGAACTTACAAAACTTTCAAAAATAGAACCCCGCTGTCTAAATCCATCAAATTTCTAACGAAAATTGTTAAACTCTCTCTGTTACAATTTGATCTCTCTCTCTCTCTCTCTGTGGAAAAAGAAGATTGGAAAAAGAGAAGTAAACAAAGGAAAGAGGAATAACAGAGAAGAAAAAAAAAGAGGAGAAAAAGAGGGGTCGAAAAACAGAAAGCTTCAGCGGCAAGCATGGCTGCCGGCTGCTGTCACCATCTGCCTCTCTCCTTCTTCTCTCTCTCTCTCTCTCTCTCTCCCTCTCCCATTCCCTCTCTTTTGACATGCCCTCCCTTGTTTTACTTGAAGACGGGAAAAAGAATTAGAAAGCTTGTAGCGGTCACCATGGCCGTCACCATGACCGCTTGCTGTTATTACCACCCGCCTCTCTCTTTGTTTTATTTTCCCCTCTCTTTTTTTTTTCCCCTCTCCGTTCTTATCTCTTATTCCTTTTTCCCTCATCTTCGTCTCATTTTTCCCCATCTTCTTGGGGTGAGAGGTTTTGGTGTGTGTGCGCACGAGTGTGTGAGATATATATATTATATTGAGACATAGAGATTGGGGTGAGAGTTTTTTGTGTGTGTGCGCACGCATGTGTGATATATATATGTATATTGGACTAAGACATAGAGATTTAACAGTTACTATCATGAACGTATTTAGACGACAAAAACCTATTTTTTTGGGTTTTGTAAGTTCTGAAGTTAAATTCAAATAAAATGATATATAGATTCTTATGAGACATTTGGGTGATAGTTTAGGGGGTGAAATGAAATTTTCCCAAACCATTTAAATATTGTTTACCTCGTCACTCAACCATCACTCAACCATCGATGTAACGAATCTCGCCCTCAATTATTTGATTTAAACTCATTAAGTTCAAAAGTTTTATTTTTGACTAGGCTATAAGGGAGGGCTGGATTAAACTAGCGTAGCAACCTTCGGTCAATTAGGGAACCCACACGACTTGGAGTATTCAGACTTAAGCCATAACTGACTTGGTCGGGGAGGAAATATTTATCCGTCACCGTCTCACCGACTTTATCACCAAGCCCCCCACAAAAGTTTCAGTTAAATTAGAGCCCCTCTCATCACCATCTGGTCCTAAGTGTCAAACTCAAGACTGGTGAGAGGAAAAAACTTATGTTAGCTGCTCCAACCACTTGAAATACCACTTTGGTGGTTGTTGAGGTCAATTGACAACTTAATTAATTGTTGCATATGACAAGCATGAGACTTCGGCTCCTCAAATTTTATGAGGATTTGTTTATTTAAATTCCTTTTCTTCATTATTTGTTTAATGAGAACGAATCTTGATTAAAGTTTCAACTATGAGTGTAACACCCGACCTTTAATTTATGTTTATGCGTTTGGTGTTGTGCGTGTTTATCTTAATTTCGCGTGTTACTAGCGTTAATTGGCGTTATTTGTAAGTAGGTGAAATGAAATGTTTTCATTGGATGGGAGTAGGTTTGGAGATGTGGGGTGGCTACACCCAATAATTTTCCTAAGTGGGATATTTAGTCTCCTTCTTATCTCTTCTGTTGACTTCACACACACAATCGGTGAGGAGAGAGTGGGGCGTGGGAAAGAAGAAGAATAAGAAGAAGAAGAAGAAGAGGAAGGGGAGAGGAAGAAGAGGAAGAAAATTAGGGGAAAATTAGGGGAAAACCTAATACAAGAGATCGGATCGGGCACATCCGAAGTGCCGAAACGATAGTTGTGTCGTTCTTTCTGGGAACCGAGGTGAGTGTTGATTCATAGATGGAATTTATTTAGAAATGACATGTGTTATTGAATTGTGGCATACGTGCCGATAATGGGGCCATGGGCCGGGGCATACGTGCCGATATTATATTGTGGCAAACGTGCCGATAATGGGGCCATGGGCCGGTGGCATAAGTGCCGATAAATGTGGCTTAGAGCCGATCTTTTGAATTTTGATGTTGGATAGTCAATTGTTAGTGTTTGTGCTGTGGATTGGAACTTTACTCTTGTAAGTTGTATCTATGTCTCACACACACTCCTGGAACCCGTTTTGGGTTTCAGTTTTGCAGGCTGTTTTTGTTAGGTGGTGTCCACTGCTAGTCCCGTGGTGCAGTTGTGCTCTTGTTCAGGGACCCTTGTTGGGACTTGGTTGTGGCGTTTTGGGGGCTGTAGGGATATGGCTTTTGAGCAAAGTTAGCTGTTGTATGGACTGTTTAACTTAGTAGGTGTTGATTTTTTTTTTTTTTAAGACTTTCGTTGTAACTCACGTGACGAGTTTATATTTTTGAATTGTAAATTAAGTGGGTTGAGTTTCTTTTGGATCTATAATTCTTAATTGTTGAGTTGGGGGTCCGGTGATTGCACACCGGGTCGGATTTGACCCGGTATAGTGTCAAGTCGGGGGCGGGTTGTTACAGTTGGTATCAGAGCAGAGTAGTAGGTCTTAC
The DNA here is from genome assembly GCA_020921065.1 of Vaccinium darrowii. Lineage (NCBI taxonomy): Eukaryota > Viridiplantae > Streptophyta > Magnoliopsida > Ericales > Ericaceae > Vaccinium > Vaccinium darrowii. The sequence goes on along the minus strand of CM037153.1, from coordinate 16,511,231 downwards.
ATGGGATCGAGTGGGTGTTGGGGCTAGAGATGTGCTAGGTCATGAGGTGTTGTGTGAGGGTGGATTCGCAGTGGACTTAGGAAGTCGGTTGATAACTGTGGAACAGTTAGGAGTTAGTTTATCTAATATGCTAGCGGCAGAGATATATTATTGTTGTTAAAATGATTTGTGAACAGGTAAAGGAATATGGAATCTGGAAATGGGGGTCAACATGAAGGTGAGGGTTCCGGGACAAGGGATATAGACAGGGTACTTGCAGCAATGGCACGACAGAGTGAACAACAAGCTGCGTTCATGTTGTGGCAGAATCAACAGGTTATTGCAGCTGCTTCAGGTACAGGGTTATTAGAAAGGTTCAAGAAGCTTTTCACTGCAGAGTTTGAGGGTACAGTTGATCCAGCTGATGCCGAGAATTGGCTAAAAAGTGTTGAGCGGGTTCTAGTAGCAATGGGGGTCACGGATGAACAAAAAGTGACTTTAGCAACTTTTAGTTTGAGAGGTGAAGCGTTAGTGTGGTGGGAGGCAATCCAAAGGCTAATGACAGCTCCGTTACCGAATGTTCAGCCGCCAGTATCACAAGTGATCACGTGGACAAGGTTTGTGAAGGCATTCAATGACCAGTACTTTCCGGAGGCTTATCAATTTGAACAAGAAGCAGCATTTATTAATCTTAAACGTGAAGGTATGAGTATGAGGCCAAGTTCCATGCTCTTTCGAGATATGCTCCAGATTTGGTGGATACGGATGCTAAGAAGTGTAGACGGTTCCGACTTGGTCTTGACGCTGATGTTGGGGCAGGATTAACATCATTTAGGGAAAGAGATTATGCGGACTTGGTAGATATGGCAAGGAAGATTGGTAAAGACGTTGAGAGAAAGGCTAGTGAAAGGGAACAATACAAGAAGAGTAGGACTGAAACGGGTCAGGGTAGTCAAGCAAGCAAATCAGGTGGTTATTACAAGGGAGAAAGTGAATTTCAACATTTGAAAGGCCAAAGTGGATTTAAACAACCGAGTGGGCAAGGGGTAAGTAGGCAGAGTATGGGTAAGGAAAGTGGATCAAGTCGCGGAGCGGGTTCTTACCAATGTTTCCGTTGTGGGGCTCCTGGTCATCGTGTTAGGGATTGTCCCGAGACTAAAAGAGAGATTAGGTGCTTTAATTGTGGAGAAATGGGTCATATAGCGGCACAGTGTACAAGACCTCGAGTACCGACATCATCCTCAGCTGGTAGTGCATCTATTGGACGCGGAACATCTTCTGTTGGTCGAGATGGAAGTACGGGTAGTTTTACCACACCGGGCAGGGTATTTGCCATGATACGACAAAAAGATCATGCGACTCCAGAGGCGGTGGAAGGTACCTTTATGGTTTTGGGTTTAATGTCATGTTTTAATTGCTTGATTTTGGTAACTAATTTCGTGGACGAAATTCCTAAAGGGGGGGAGAAGTGTAACACCCGACCTTTAATTTATGTTTATGTGTTTGGTGTTGTGCGTGTTTATCTTAATTTCGCGTGTTACTAGCGTTAATTGGCGTTATTTGTAAGTAGGTGAAATGAAATGTTTTCATTGGATGGGAGTAGGTTTGGAGATGTGGGGTGGCTACACCCAATAATTTTCCTAAGTGGGATATTTAGTCTCCTTCTTATCTCTTCTGTTGACTTCACACACACAATCGGTGAGGAGAGAGTGGGGCGTGGGAAAGAAGAAGAAGAAGAACAAGAAGAAGAAGAAGAAGAAGAAGGGGAGAGGAAGAAGAGGAAGAAAATTAGGGGAAAATTAGGGGAAAACCTAATACAAGAGATCGGATCGGGCACATCCGAAGTGCCGAAATGATAGTTGTGTCGTTCTTTCTGGGAACCGAGGTGAGTGTTGATTCATAGATGGAATTTATTTAGAAATGACATGTGTTATTGAATTGTGGCATACGTGCCGATAATGGGGCCATGGGCCGGGGCATACGTGCCGATATTATATTGTGGCAAACGTGCCGATAATGGGGCCATGGGCCGGTGGCATAAGTGCCGATAAATGTGGCTTAGAGCCGATCTTTTGAATTTTGATGTTGAATAGTCAATTGTTAGTGTTTGTGCTGTGGATTGGAACTTTACTCTTGTAAGTTGTATCTATGTCTCACACACACTCCTGGAACCCGTTTTGGGTTTCAGTTTTGCAGGCTGTTTTTGTTAGGTGGTGTCCACTGCTAGTCCCGTGGTGCAGTTGTGCTCTTGTTCAGGGACCCTTGTTGGGACTTGGTTGTGGCGTTTTGGGGGCTGTAGGGATATGGCTTTTGAGCAAAGTTAGCTGTTGTATGGACTGTTTAACTTAGTAGGTGTTGTTTTTTTTTTTTTTTTTAAGACTTTTGTTGTAACTCACGTGACGAGTTTATATTTTTGAATTGTAAATTAAGTGGGTTGAGTTTCTTTTGGATCTATAATTCTTAATTGTTGAGTTGGGGGTCCGGTGATTGCACACCGGGTCGGATTTGACCCGGTATTGTGTCAAGTCGGGGGCGGGTTGTTACAATGAGTTCATGGATACCTATGTATATGTGTGGATGTATGTCTTGGTGTACCGAGGTTCGATGGATGGTCAGGATGTGTATCTTGATGATGTGATGTGGTTTTGGGGTGTTGAGATAATGCTAGAAATGATCGGGGGTTCAATCGATTGGAGTAGAAAGGAATTTGAAAATTTTCCCAGTTGCTACCAGTATCTATCAATCAGTGAGTTCGTCGGAGTATTTGATACCAGTAGCAAAAGCCAATTTATGCAGAATTTTTGTATGCGCTCAGCACACTATGAAAAGGGTCCTTGGGGGTTCTTTTTCATCCCAAACACGATTTCTAACCAAAAACTCACCCCTCCACCTTCTCTCTTCACGTACTCTTACCTCAAATCTTGTGATTTAAACCTCGTTCCACCTCAAGATCTACACATTGGGTTCGTTAATCTCTCTTGGATTTCGAGTTTTGCACTCAAGGAGGTAAGAACACTTGGTTTGGTCTTGTTCACTCTCCACCACATTTTTCACTCTCTCTCCTTGTTTGTGAGTGAAATCTCACCCTTGTAGCATGTTGTTTACTTGATCTAGACTTTGAATCTTGATTTCAAACTCGGAAGGAGGCGATTATTTGTGTTTGGAGGCCGGGTCTTGGTTTTGTTAGGGCTTTGCTAAAAACCTTCTTTGGTATAAATGTTTGATTTAATTTGTTGCACCAATTTCAATCTTGATATGCCATCTTTGGTTGTATGAGAAAACCCATCATTTCTCATGGTTTTAATTTGAATCTTTAGAAGATTTTGTAAATTAGTGTTGAGTTCCTTTGATTTGTGCAAATACTATATCCTTTCTCTTGTATATCTGTTCATTTGCTCCATGAAAATCTGAATTTGGACCATGTTGTTGAGTTTGGGGTGAAAATCACTTGACCCTTGATTGAAATCACGGAATCTTAATATCGTTTATTTTCAATGGGGTTTGAGAACAATGTAAGTGAATGACTTGATAGCATCGTTATGGTGTGATAAGCACTTGTCGGACATGTACTGTTGATTGTTGTGGGTTAACGAACATGTTTTGGTAAACTAAAATGAGGACATTGGAGTGTTTGAGAAATTGAAATGATGTGGAATTGAAATTGAAATGTGATACTATAGCCACCATTTGGTGCATCTCTTGGCAAGGGTACACGAGGCCCATGAAACTCGGCAGCAGTATGCGAGGCCCACAAAACTTAGTAGGGGTACATGAGGTCCATGAAACTTGGCGGGGGTAGACGAGGCCCACAAAACTCGGGCTAGGGATTCTATTCCGTTGGTGATTAATCATAGATATTGTGAAAGAGAAAGAAAGAGAATTAGACGAGAATAACAAATAAGTGTGTGTGGACACGGTAGGTTCTTTAAGAGATTTCTTAATGATAAAAGAGACGTTTGCAAACCAATGGACACTTAGTCTTTTCTTGGCCTCTATTGCATAATAAATGACTTTTCTCATGTTTTGTTAGGCTTACATCTCGATATTTGATCATGCTCATGTCATCCATTTACATTTAGCAATAGTAGATGAGATTTCTTACTTGGCTTGTGAGATCACCCTATCATTTTCAAGTACTTAGTGAGGATCATGATGTGAAATGCCTAGATTGTGTGCATGTCTTTGGAAAGCTTACTGGCATGGAGTTATCATATCACCTTACGAACACTAATTTTTTTGATAGATGAATTTTTGACTTCATATTCATATTCATTGGTTACATTATTTGATCTTTGAAAAAAAAAAAAAAAAACGTAATAACTCTTAACACTTTCAGTCACTTTTATCATAGATACGGGTACTCGGATTTGGACTTATTAACGGTTAAGAATTGTGAGACATTGTGAGACTTCTTTTGGATGGACATGTATGAAATTATGAGACTATTTTCATTTGAGAAATGCTATTTAATTATGTTGAAAATTGAAGGCGTGACAAATTTCAAATTTTAGGGCTGAAGAGTAGTATTAAATAGATGAAAACTTACAACGATAATGATATTATGAACGAGTTTACTCCTTTACATTCTGATTTTTTGTCTGAACTTGAGTTAGAACCCTTCTTCTTAAGCATGAACTGTTCTCTTGTGTAATACACTAGGTCTCACACGTTGATATCCATAATTTCAAAAAATCTCTCCCTTCCCAAAGAAATAGATAGATTAGCTGAGTATTGTGGTTTGAAACAAGTGTGGTTCGATCATATTATTGTTTGGTAGTACCTTTTCATAATTAACTTTCATTTGGATCGCAAACAATTGCCATTTTGTGTAGTTAAAAGCGAATAAAATTCTTGTTTGGTACGTACTTGGAAAAAGTTTTAAGCATCGGCAGGGCTGGTCTTGAGCTAATGGGAGCAGGGCGACCAACTTATACACCTAGATTTTTGCCCAAAACTAGGGTCCGAATAACTACAACTAGGTATGTAATGTATATATAATCTATCGCTTACATTATCATTGAGTTTGTTAGCCTAGTGAAAAAACTTAGTCTCCATATTCAATAGGTACATGGTTCAACTCGGTTCACTTCCTAAGGCCTTCTTTTTCCTTCTCCGTAAGAATATTTTTTCTCTCCTCCAAACTCACAGTTCCAAAGAATATATATTTTTTATTGGTACAAAAATAATACGACCAGATACTAGTTTTAATCGAAACAAAGAAACAAATCATGGGAAAAAAAACAAAAAAAGGAACCATGTAACTATCGTTTTGAGGTAGTTTTTATTTTTATCTTTTTTAAAAAAGAAAACGTAGGATTGCAATTTTACAAGTTCGTCTTAGGCATAGGGATGATTATTCAAATAATCCAATACAAAAATTAGCCCAATCTGGGCAGCATATGAATAATTCAGTACAAATTTCAAACACAATAGACAACTGAATATCAAACTCTATGTGAAAAAAAATAAAAATAAAAAGAGCAGCAAAGGATTCCCCCTTCATTCTTTCTTGATCATCAACTGTATGAATCTATTGAACACTCCTCCGGCAACATAGGGTACCTCTTTGTATCCTGGCAGTAGTCATAATTAACAAGGTTCCTCTGAACCCAAGCATAGTCCAACAACTGCTTCGCCGAGAGCTGCCAAGCATTATACTGATCCCACCAGTAGCTTGTGGTGTTGGAAAGGCAAGCAGGAGACGGGTCTACCCACTGGCAAGCGCTGACGCTGAAACCCGTGTAGGAGGACACGAACGGGGCGTAGCTCCAGTTTGTATGGACGAGGCCTCCCCTCGTGGCCCATGAGTCTGCGTTCCAGATGCTCGAGAAGAGGTACATGGGTTTCGTGTTGGGGAAGAAGTTGTTGGTGTAGTTTGCGTTCTTGTACACCCTTATTGGAACTTCATCCACAAAGAACCTGTTTGAATTTGCAAAGTGTGAGTCAATGGAAGATTTCAAAACAGAACCAAAAAAATCCCTTTTTTTCACTCTGATTGCAGCAAATACTGGCACAGTTTTCGCCCGGATGGAGAGAAGGTTGGCTCGCAAGTAAGCACACCATAAGTTCTCCACAAGCGCGATAGAAGAGCGAATAAGACGCACCAACAATGTTTCACCAGTCTGGGATGGTGCAATACATTTAACATTGTTAGGATCAAACGCTTACCATCTCACCAAAACTAGCAGGTGTTAGTGAAGGCGCAACTCTATCTCCTTATTCCCTATTGCGCCCAAGTGCCAACGTGTCAAATGAGACTTGGCCCACTTGACCTCCGCCCCAGCAGGATGTTGGACTTGGCCCACTTGGCCTCCGCCCAACAAACATCACTCAATCAAACAAGAAAGAACATGAAAGGCGACTTATCCCGCTTATCGCTCTAACTCTATCCTTGGAATACCTTACTCTTTTCCGACACAAATCATTACCTAAACATTTTAAAATAACTATTCCACAGCTTTCGGTTCTGTTTCCTAGCCTGGTTCCTATAGGCCGTGTTTCTCCCTGCCATAAATCTTGGTGCTCTGTCAAACTTAATCTTACATTACGAATTCGATTTGTAGAACTTGTTCTTCTCATCGTGCTAGGTTCTATTATAGATCATGTCTCTCAATTACATCTCTCCATTCTTCTTGTCTTGTCAGCACTTAAGTTTTGAATACAATGAGCAACAAGCACATCGGCATCACTTAAGCACAAGATGTGCAGCGACGTATGAGGTACAGGAACAATTTGGACACCGGAAAGCTGTGAGCAAAGACCATAGAAGGGGATATAATTTCCACCAGAATTTTTCAGACGTGTCCGACACTTAGACCTGATACCTGTGCTCAAGTCCATGTAACATAGCTTGGAAGCTTAAAAGTGAACGGAGACTTACACAATCTGGTGGTTGTTCCAAAGGACAGAATATGAGTGGAAATCTAGCGTTGGATCAAACCAAAGGAAGTGCCTCATCTCACGGCCACCGGTTCCGTTCTTGTAAACATTGGTCTGTATTATGTACGGTTGCCCTGTTACGTTCCCTAGAAACTCGTAATCGAGCTCATCTCTCATTGCCCCTGCCCCCAAATCTGAGCACATCTGCAAAAAAAATTTTTTACAGTGTTAGCCATGGATCGCATTACTTCCAAAAGATGATAAACCTAAATTCGGCAATTTTATGCATTAAAGCTCGTACATAATAAGCTGTCACTACACCAGCAGAGTTCCCTCCAACCAGCTTGAGCTTCATGGTGAACCACCCAAACAGGTACCTCTGGTTTGTTTGAAATCCACAACCTATTTCAATTTTTTCAAATGGAAGAATAAGTACACAAAAACAAAAATTGCAGACACGAAATACAGAAGTGGTATAAATATATAGATGTGTTTATGCACGTTTACATTTTACATGTACTGGGTACATTGGCGGATGTGTTATTGCATTCACCGCCTTCCAGGTTTTAAATCACGGTATCGGAAAATGTAATTGTATCAATGATACGGATATATATATTGATCCATATTGGCCGGTATCAGCCGATCGGTAGGTAAAATAGCTGTGTCGGAGATCCAAAATCCCGTTACATAACAACCTTTATTCAACCATGCCGCCTTTTAAAAAACAAATTTATAGTTTGAGTTGTGGATCATAGTTAGGACTCACAAGTTTGGTGGATTATTAGTGTCGGTGAGTTTCAACAAGTGACCTTAGCTTTTTAATAAACCGATTTGTCACGTGTTCTATATTTGTTCCCTCTTTCCAATTGGGCTCCTCCGTATTCAAAAACTAGATCCGCCACTAATTGGGTCTGTGTGACAGATATGCAGGTGCGATGTGGAAAGCCAGAACATAATTAAGCAATCGTCGTTTCAATTGATTGATTGGTTCTAAGGAAGATGGCAGGTCACTGTCTGCAGCAGGATCCAGACACCACATTTGTTGTCTTTTAACCAAAATTTATATGCATATCTTTAAGAAATTTAGTCTCTAAAATTATTAAAGATTCTAAATTTGGTCTTTAACTAAAATAATTAAATATTCCTCATTGTTTCATCAAAAAAATCAATCCTAAGTTGGTGTACGTTCCAGTCACTAAGAAAAAGACAGGACAATTTGGATCACACATATCGGACAGGAAAAAATAATGTATACTAACGTAAGCGTATTTTTGTCCATCAAAATTCATATCGAGCTGCTCGGTCCCTCCCGAATTAAAACCATTGTTGGAGAATATCGTGGGTTCAAGCTGCAAAAGCATACTTGTGTGGGAGGCATTGCCTCCGCAACCGCTCTAAAATCAGACTATCGAGTTGAATCTCGAAAGCCATTAAAAACCCACGAGTCAAAAAAAAAATTCTAACATCAATTGCTATTAGGAGAGATAACATAACTTATATATATGCTTATATATATGCAGATGTATTCGGTTCTTGATTCTTTGAAAAGAAAGCAAAAGGCATAAAGGTACCTGATTCATTGGTCAAAGCAAGTGACCAGATCTGCCCATTCGGAGAAGTGCTAAAATGGTTGGGATCCCCATTTAGATTGAAATTCTCCAGAAAAATTGAATCGCTGCTCTGAGCTTGGGAAACTGATAGACAAGAAGCAGCAGCTACAAGAAGAACTGCAATGGAGAAAAGAATGGAGGACATTGCCACTTCAGAAGAACCTCTCTCTCTCTCTCTCTCTCTCTCTCTCTCACTCTCTGTGTGTGAAAGGTTTGAGAAGCAGAGGCTGGGAGGTTTCGTTGGCTTCTTGTTGATTGATTTCTTATGGAAGATGAGGAGTACAAGGATGGGTTCTTAAAGCTTGCTTTTATGGAATCATTGACTCTCTCTCTCTCTCTCTCTCTCTCTCTCTCACACACACACACACACATTTGTGTGTTTACATCTTTACCCCTGGAGGTGACTGACATATTTTAAAAAATATCTCATTCCCCTAGGCCCAATCTGATATTAAATAAGTTAAGTAATTACCAGTTAAGAGTATGATGTTTAAAGAATTACATATAGGGTAACATCTCTATGTGGGATTATTATCTACGAGAGATTGTTCAACGCCCAAAGCCAGTTTCCGCGACACACTGAGGTGAGGTCTACACACCTGTCTTTGACAAAGGAGGCTTGAGATATTGGAGCCAGTGTATTGTATAATGATTCATTATGTAGGCTGATCTCCGTCTATGTTTTAAATACTCCATAAATTGTATAAGACTGTGTTTGGATGGTGATTAAATTTGAAATAGACGAAAACTCACCCACGGAAATCCAGAATTACGTTTGGTCATACTTTTTTCACAAATCACTTCTAATTTAGACCGGGAATAATTGCCGGTTACATTAAGGCAAATAAAATCTTTTTTTTTTTTTTTTGCTAAGCCAAAAATGATCAAGGATTCTATCCTGGGCGTGAACATAGGGACTCTAGACCCGCAGCGGGCCTCAGGAAGGTCCAAAAAGCTGAAGCAACTACGGCCCCACCAAGGATTAATGGATCACATCCGGGCTTCGCAGGAAGACTAAGTTCGAGAGGGCATCGCAGGACCACTTAAGTTCGAACCTGTGACCTCTTAGTCACTTAAATCCTGTGGGAGTGAGTGAGTGACCCATGAGCAACTGGGGGTGGTAGCAAATAAAATCCTTGTTTGGCAGGAAAATTCACTGAACAGAGAGAAACTTTGAAAAAGTTCCAATAAATAAGCACTGTAAATCCCAAAGAAAATCAACAAGAAAATTTTATTTGATGAATTCAACAGGAAAAATTAATCAATAATCCAATACAAGAATTAGCCCAATATAGGCAGCATACATATGCTTGTGTATGTATGTATATATATATTAGTAAAAAACAATAGACAACAGAAAATGAAACTGCAAAAAAGCAGGGAAAAGAATTCTCTCATTTCTAATTTCTTGATCATCAGATCAGGGAAATGGATTAACTGAACACTCCGGAGGCGGTGTAGGGTACCTTGCTGTATCGGTACAATAGTAATAAACACAAAAGTTCCTCTGAGCCCAATGGTAGTCCTCCAGCTGGGCCGCGGACAGCTGCCAAGCAGGAGATTGATCCCACCAGTTGAGGGTGGTGGTGGATAGACAAGCCGGAGACGGGTCTTGCCACAGGCAGCCGCTCACGTTGTAATTTGTGTAGGACGAAACGAACGGGGCGTTGGCCCAGTTCGTTTTGATCTGGCCGCCCTCAGTGGCCCATGAGTCTCCGTTCCAGATGCTCGCAAACTGGTACATTGCCTTTGCGTTGGGGAAGAAGTTGTTGGTGTAATTGGTGTTTTGGTATATCCTTATCGCAACTTTATCCACAAAGAACCTGTTTGAATATGCCAAGTGATTCAGTGGAGGATTTCAAAAAGATAACAAAATAATCTCTTACTTTTAGCCATCGATAATCTAAGCCTAACTCAAATGCAACAATGTCTCAGCAGCGTTCGGCCTGTAGGTCTATTTTTTAGGAGGCCTTTTGGCACGATCTTTTTATTGTTTTCTCTTAATTTTAGCAGACAGATATATAATTGTTGCTAGAGTTTTATTTATAGCAATGCTTTTAACTTAAGAATTAATTAGACGAGTCCAACACTTAGACCTGATAGGGGTATTCAAGAATACCGAAGTAACCGCAAAATTGATCCACTCCAAATTGAACCATCCTATTTGGCTTGGTTCTACGGTTTAGTGGTTTAGTTATGGTTCTACAAATCTAAGAACAGATGATTATGGTCTCGTTATTGGTTCTTAACTTAAAAACTGTAGTTAGAGCCTAACCAGACCATTTAATATCATCAACATATATACATATACTTGACCGTTCAGAATAATTCCGTTACTAAATTTTAAAAAAATTGGATCAATCTAGACTGTGTGCACTCCTAAGACCTGTACTCAAGTCCATGTAAAAATGAAAGGAGGCTTACACAATCTGGTGGTTGTTCCAAAGGATAGAATAGTCATGGAAGTCTTCAGTTGGATCAAACCAAAGAAAGTGCCTCATTTCACGGCCACCGATGCCATCTTTGAAAACATTGGTCTGTAAGATGTAAGGTTGCCCTGTAACATTCCCTAAAAACTCAAAATCCAACTCATCTCTCGTTGGCCCTGCCCCATTTTCTGAGCACATCTGCACAACAATATTAATTTTACAATTTTGAGCCACTTGCATTATCTCCAAAAATAACAAAAATATTAATAAATCTGCAAGGTTAAGTTTGGCAGTTTTTATGAGTAAGTGTTCTTACATAATAAGTTGTTACCACACCGGCAGAGTTACCTCCAACCAGCTTGAGCTTCATGCTAAACCACCCAAATATGTACTTGTTGTTTGATTGAAACCCACAACCTGAAATGCATGTAAAAAATAGTATAGTTTCCGGAGAAATACCAAAATTGCATATGTGTACATATACACATTTCTATAAATTAACAGCCAAACTTTGTGGAAACTTTATATCCATCTCAAAACCAATTGGCAATGAGTGGAGAGGTCCCAGCATATATTAAGTGATCATCCATTCCACTCCTAGACAATGTGGGACAATATTTCTTAACAAACTTATGCGCACATTGACTAATTTCTAAAGACATTCTTCCCTTCCAATAACGGAGGTCTATATAAAGTAGGGTTATTGTAAACCCTGCAGGGATATCCTACAAGAGTTCCTATAGCACCTAGCAGGTTTTGACCACTAAGTTTTGAGAGGGAGTATTCCCTTACGTTTTCAGGTAGAGATGGAGCCAGCATTTGTAGGGTTTATTTAGAGCTGTCTATAGTTTGTTATATGGGCAAAATTTAGAATTTCCAAAAGCAATGTGGAAAAATTGGGCAATAGTTATGGGGTAAGAGTAAGATTAGCAAAAAAAGAATCAAATCCGATGGGTCAAATGACCTCGGCTGTGGTTGGTTAGATAGTTTAGTTTAGTTTTGATGATGTCATCAGGTGTAATGAACGAAGAGAGATAAAGAGAGAAATGAGGAAAATGATGATGTCATCAAAACTAAAACTAAACTGGGAAACGAACAAAACCCTCATAACTTTGCCCATAGTCCTAGGTCTCGACCACAAGGTCCATAATTTGTTTTTTTCACACAAATACATACCTACATATAGGTATACACACATTTATAAAATGTCTCTCTCTTTGACAGCTCCAAAAACAGTTTCGCAAGTGTGATGTCGAAAGCCATAAAGAAACATATTGAGGCCCCTTATAATCCAACTTATATCCCAATTAAATATAGGAGATTGAAGAGCATCTCCAACGCATGCTCCATTCATATCCCCATATTTTGAAGGATTATTCTCACCCAACACAACTTATATCCCAATTAAGTATAGGAGATCGAAGAGCATCTCCAACGCATGCTCCATTCATATCAAACTCTCCTCCATTTTAGAGGATGGGTGTTCGTCATCTAAAATTAGGATTGAAAGAAAAATAGAATACAATTCTCCATATATGGACAATAAAACTTTATTCATTAGTTATATGGATAGCACTTCTAGGGTATACATTTATTTTTCATAATATTAGTACCGTTAGAATGGTATTCACACTACCATTAATAAAAAGAGACTATATTGAACATATTTAGATGAAAATAAAAAGTAGTAGTAGTTTGAATTTTGGAGGGAAGGGGAAAACCTTGGAGTTTTAGATAGAAATAAAGAAGGATTTCAAACAAATAGACTAATAGGGTTGAAGTTAAAATGAATAGTGTAATGTAACTCTTTTTTAACTTTGAAGAGAGAATAGTGTAACTCTCTATAATTAGTTTTTGAATGAAAATTTTTATTTTGATCCTCAATAATAGAGGATATATGTTGTATTGGAGATGTTCATATCACACGCAGCAAGAATATACTGGTTATACAGTGCTGCTCTCTGCAATCGTTCTAAAATCAGACTAACGAGTGGAATAGTGAGTGAAACATGGAAAAAGCCATTAAAAAGCCTTGAGTGAAACAAATTATAACATCAATTCCTTTTAAGGAAGGATAACAGAACTTATGTATATATATGCACATGCATTTGGTTCTTGATTGTTTCAAAACATGCAAAGCGAAAGACATTGGATATAATTAATGTGTGGTGTATAAGTACCTGTTGCATTGGTCAAAGCAAGATACCATATCTCCCCATTCGGATTACTGCTAACCAGGTTCCCAGACCAAATTGAGTTGAAATAGTTACTAAATATTGACATATTTGACTGTGCTTTGGAGACTGGCAATAGACATGAAGCAGCAGCTACAAGAACTGCAATGAACAAAAGAGTGGCCTTTGCCATTTCAGAGGCCTCTCTCTCTCTCTCTCTCTCTCGGTGGTGTTGAAGGCTTGAGAAGAAGAGAATGAGAATATATGTTGAAGAATGAAACTTTCTCCTATTTGTAGGGAACCATGGAATCTGTCTCCCCTTTGTGTGTTTGCACATCTTTATATACCCTTGAAGATGATCGAAATGTTAAAATAATCTCATTCCCAATTCTGACGTGAAATAAACTAATACAAGGCATAAAAGCATGATGTTTTAAGAATCATATTAGGTAGGGAAAATCTGTGGTATGTATCCATGATGTAATTAAGTTTCCATTGCACCAAAAAAAAAAAAAAAAATTGTATCCATGATGTGACTAGAACATAACGTGTTATATGACTTTTCGTGGTGAATGTAACGATGGTTATTATCAAAATCAAACTAATTTTTGTTGACGTGCTTATTATCAAAATCAAACTAATTTTTGTTGACGTGCTTATTATAAAAAAAAAACTTGTTGACGTGCTTATTATCAAAATCAAACTAATTTTTGTTTTATGCTTGTTTTTTTTTTGCATGGTTTTACGTAATAAACGATTTAAATCATTATTTTTGATCACCAAATGAAAGTTAATTTGAAGCAATATGGAGGAATGAGACATAGGGAAAATCTAATCCCTTTTTTTTGTTTGACATGAAAGAAATATTAGTTGTTAATTCATGTTACTGAGATTTCACCATCTTGTGCGTGTGGATATATGATGCTTTCCAACTTAGCTATTACCCCATTTGCAGCTAATCGCGTTTGAATTGTAAGAATGTTAACTTGTATTTTTTGGTCAAGGTTCTCAAAAACATTCACATCCTTTAATGTAATCATCTAATCCCAGGTTTTAATTGGTAGGCAATGACTTTCTTGTCGTACAAGCCTCTTTCTCATCAGATACTTGGCAGCTGCCCAGAGAATTAGTTTTTTTTGGGCATGCAGAATATTTGTGCCCAGCTAATGCGTGCCTCAAATAAATCTCGAATACCCTTCTTATTAATAGATTACGCGCATCAACGCATACATGAGGCCACCTCAGTGCCTCAAGAATCGAAAGCAAATGGAGTAGATTTTAAAATGAACAATTCCCTAAATATCATGTATATTCACTATCTATCTACCCAACCTTTTGTGGTTTACTATACTAGATTTGACTTTAATTTTAAAATCTTAGGGGCAAAACAGATAGGATAACAACTTTGAGTTATAAAATACCACAAGTGTATCCTGTCCCGTTATAGGATATGATAGTCAACTGGGTGTAGGGATAACTGGAGAAATGAAAAAGGGTATTCTGGTAATTGCAGAAGATACTGACCTGGTCCACCGACACCGTTCACGAGAAGATGGCCAGATGGGAATGAGAAAAAAACAGGCTGCCTTTTTGATTAATTGATTTTTAGAGATTAAAAAAATAAAAAAAAGACAGAGGGTGAGGGGCCATGACGTTGCATGTTTCATTCATTCATAGGATTTTCGGACAACTGGATTCGGCTCTTTGGATCTCAAAAGCAGCTGACTAATAATTGTTCGAATTATTCCATTTGGCAGTGAAAAGGTTTGGGCAATTAGAGATGTTCAAGTTTGAATTAAAGGTGGTCACCGCCGAGTCATTATTTAGTGGTATCGGGTGACCGTCACAAGATGTCCCGACACATTTTAACATCACACGTTTTTTTAACATTCATAACTCAATCAACAAAAATGTGTGATGAGAAGAGTCTCTAGTATCATGTGACTAGGGCCGGCCCTAATTTTTTTGATCGGCAACATAAACCAAAGATTAAAGATGAGGCTTTTTTTTTTTGTTACAGAGTCATAAAAGGTGCCAAAGTAATTAGAGTTTTAAAAATTCATAATTTTGGATGGTATAAAACGGCGACACCTTAAAGTTTAGCTTTTAGCTGGCTCTGTCAAGAAATACCCTATGTTGTTTTCACAAGCATAGTGTAACATTCATACTTTATATGTGCCACAATTTCTTGGGGTGGGGCTTTTCCGTTTGCTTTGTTCTAACTTTTACTGTACAGGAGAATTGACCATTATCTTTTAAGAAATTTTCAGTGCAAATAGAATACTGCACATGTAGTGTTCAATCGCGCATCTTAATCGTTCAAACTACTTTGGAATATGGCCGAAATGCTCGTTGGGTACAGCCACGTGGTAGTTGGTACTCAACTGGTGCCCATGTTTTTCTCTTCAAGGATTAACTATTTCAAATTTATTGAGATTCCTCTTCAAAAAGTGTTTACTAGTAAGATTTAATTATATTGTTGTATGCGACAGAAATATGTTTCCAACACTGTCTGACCTTTTAAATTTTATTTCACACTCCTCAAATTTAACTTTTTTGTTAAAACCCTGTACGAAGCTAAATAATTTTATTGCTTTGCCTTTTAAATCTAATTAAATGTACTATAGAATGGAGTATGTAGTAATGTCAATAAACAGAGTACAGATTGAAAAAAGTAAAAATTAAAATAATAAAGTGCATATTAATAATGTTATAAAGTGAAAGTTTTGCTAAAGGTGCTCAATGAACTTTCAGACGGGCTTTTCGCTCTGAAGCAATGAAATCTTGTTGGAAAAGACAGATTCTTGGTGGTCAAAATTACCAACATGCCAATCACAAATTCACAATAACCAATAAAAGGAAAAGGAAATGTTAAAATGATGAAAAACCATTGAAAGATAGCTTAACATGACTATGTGGGTCTCACACGGCTTTAGAACGCGATTCAACTTGTTTATTTCGCACAAGTTGCAAAAACAAATGACTTGTAAAAGATGAGTTTGATCAAACATCGATTGACATGCAAACAAAATCTCTATTATTTTGTTAAAATGACAATTTATTTTTTAAATTAGATTTAACGTCAACAAAGCATGGTGATTTTTTCTGTGCTGATGTTTTACAATTTACATAGATGGTCTTCTATATGACGCCTTTGGATTAACGGTTCAAATCATTATTTTGGTGGAGACAAGACCTACAAAATCGAGGGGGTGAATTTCCTCAATTTTTATTGCTCGGAGCTTGACTGGCCATTATGCCCATGTGGGGTAAGCCTTAGCTTCTTTTTTTTTTTTTTGAACTGCATAAGCCTTAGCTTGTTATACATCATCTTTCATGCAAAGAGTAAATTTAACTAACACCTTTGAATTTCAGTGAAATCATATTGTTACCCCCTTTAATTTTTGGAAGTAAATTGACACTCCTATCAGGTAATACCATTGAATTCTGTTGAATAATATATCAAAGTTACGAAAATAACCTCAACTTAATGTCCATTATATTATGCTCCTTTACTATTTCTCTCTTCTCCTCTCCCCTAGATCTGCCCAAATTATGTAGACAATGAATTGACCACCCGAGGTCACCTATGATGCACGGACACGGATATGGACACGGATACGGACACGGGGACATGGCAATTCTAAAAAGATGGGGACACGGACACGGCGGGGGACACGCCATGTGTATATTTATTTATTTATTTAATTATATATTTATTTTCATATATATATATATATATATATATAATATTTTAAAACTTTTAGGGGACAAATTGAATTTTTTTGAAACTTTCAGGGGTAAAATTGATTTTTTTTAAAACTTTCAGGGGTAAAATTGAATTTTTTAAAGCTTTTAGGGGTAAAATTGAAATTTTTTAAAACTTTCAGGGGTAAAAAATTGAAATTTTCCCCTTGAAAGTTTTAAAAATTTCAGTTTGACCCCTAAAAGTTTTAAAATTTTTCAATTTGTTCCCCGCCATGTCCCCATCCATGTCCCCATCCAAAAAAGCACTACAACCGTGTCCCATGCCACTTGGCATGTCGGGACACGTGTCCCGCCGTGTCCCCGTGTCCCCATGTTGGGACACTGTGATACGGGGTCCCGGAGAGGTGTCGGTGTTTCGTACGCGGTCACACTAGAGGGAATCCATTCATCTTCTGCTTTCATTTTTCAGTATCATGTACCCCAAAAAATATTACTAATTTCTCATTATTATTGGTTTACGAAAAAGGATATTTGCATTGTTAATTTGTTGGCATAATAGTTGGGTACTATTCATTTCATTTCACTTTCGCTTAGTTTTTGGTCAAAATATTTGAGATTCAGCATTTGTCTCCATAATATAAAAAAAAAACCATAAAAGAAAATTAGAAAAAAATTTACAAAGACAAAAAAAGAAAAGGTCTAAAAATTGTATTTAATTTGCATTTTTTTTCTCATTTTCAGTGAACTTTCACACACACACACACACACACTAGATTTTCAAAACTAATAAGGAATTCCAAATGATGCGAATTTAGAAAGAAAAAAAAATCAGTGCCAAAAAAGAATAAAACACTAATTAGAGCAAAAAGGACAATTAATTTTCTTGCAGTTAAAAGAGAGAACTCCTTGGGTTATATGGGGTAGCAAATGCTGAACAAGTGAAAAAAAAAAAATTTATCTACTATATGAGAAGTGGGTACATAATTTCAGTAGAAAATTTCTGAAGTTGAATTGAAGGGGATGGGATGATGAGAGTATAACGTTGTTTTACTCAAGTATAATACTGGAGTATTATTTGTGAATATTGATTTAAATGGATATAAGTTTTATTTTTAAATAAGGAGAACGATGGTAGTCAAAACATTCATTTTTGCTTATGTCATGTTTTTCCATTTGGTAAGTTGAAGAAAAAAATTCGTTTTTCCATTTGGTCAACTAAAGACTAAAGTTCTACTAACATTTGGACTAGAGGATTACATAGCATCACAAAAGTAGGGAAGCCCAAAAGATTTCAGAAAGTAAAGGGGTGACAGTGTGATTCCAATAGAATTCAGGGGTGTCAGTAAAATTTACCCTAAATGTGAAAGGCAGAGGAACCTCTCATGGCCGTAAAATTAGAATCAGAGGGGCAGGTCGTGTGGTGGAGATTTGATTAATAATTTAGACACAGAAGAGATGAGGACACACGATCCGACCTATGTTAGAGCAATATTTTCCATTCAATTTCCATTAAAAAAAGTGTAACATATGGGCCTAACCTATTGTATGGTCCATATTGTGCAACCTCATGGCAATTGTAACATTTTTAGCGTCTTTTAACTTTTTTATGATAAAAACTCGTAACTTTTCAGTAATATGATTCTTAACATTTTTTTTAATATTCATGACATTTTGGTGCGTCTCGTAACTTTTATATATATAAAAAATTCGTAACTTGTTATTCATAAGAGGAATCGACTCGTAACATTTTTAGGAGTGAGTATGATACATATCCAAATAGAGGTGTGTATTGTAGGGTGATAATGAGTCAAAAAGAGCCAAACAGTTAGATGTTCAAACTTGGTTTGACAACGTAACGAGCCCATTTATGAGACGAACCGATTCTGAACGAGCTTAATCGAGCCAACCGCGTGGCAATCTCGAGTAGCATGATTTTTTTTATGCATTATAAGTCAAACGAGCCGAATAGTAACTTGTTTGAGCTTGATTCGAAAGTTTAATAAGCTTCAGAAAGTGTTCAAGTTTGGTTTGTTTATGTAACAAATCATTTTGAACTTTTGACGAACGAACATAAATTCAAACTCGAGTGGCTTGGTTCTGTTATAATCAGCCCTATATTTGACAGAATCGAAACACATTTTCTTTAATTTAAAAAGTGGTTATTGGGGCTTAATCATAAATCTTCTTTTATTTCCATGTGAAACTCAAATAATTTATTTATATTTTTTTCGAAAACTCAATTTAATATGTATCGGACGTTACTGAAATATATTCGAAATTAGGCTCTTTCCATAAGTTGAATCCAAAATAATACATAGAACAATGAACATTGAGGCTGGTTGGTGGAGACAAAACTTTAAACAAGTGGCTAAAAACTCAAAAGGGGTAATTGGATATAGAGGGTTTCTGCGTGGGATGCGCTTAATGGAATTTCTGATATTGGTGGTCCATCTCCATCCCTTTGACTAACTGGGGATTTATGAAATGGTCTGAATGTGATTCAAAATAATTTATAATCATTTGTCATGCCGCGTGAGTAATATACTTTTCAATACCGCGGTATTTTTTTGCATGACCTATGGCCTGACCTTGTCTGAAATTGCGCTCCCTTGAGATTCCCACCTAACTGGCGCAGGTATCAACACCGTTAGCACCTAAACGGTCGAGGAATGGATTGGGAAGGCACCCCGATGGTTAAGTGAGAGGAGGTTTATGGAGGAGAAAGTACGGAGTGTTGGTAGTGAAGAGTGGCATACCTGTTAGGGTTGATCATGTAGCTTTTATAAAGTTCGCCTAACTTGTCCTACTAGTACGCTCGTGCCTGACACGCATGGTAACCATCTGCTAACGTCAGCCCTCACGAATAGGATAAGGATGATTACACAGTACACACACTTGCCTTGAGCTGCCTTCCGCGAGTCACATGTCATATCGGGCTGTGCCCGAATCTAGTAATGCCCGAAACGTCCAGTTCAACCCAGGCGGTTAGAGTAGGTCTGGTTCTAATGACATGGCTGATGGTTCCGTGCCGTGGAGCCGGTCGGATGGTCTGGTTCGATCGAATTGTATGGTCCGACCTTGTTAGAGTTGGCTGGATTAACAATCAATTGGGCCCTCTGGGTCAGTCCATTCGGCCCACTACAGTATTGTAAATCCCCTTCATCACAGTTAAATGATGGCAATTATGAAGGATAAAAAAAGAAAAAAAAAATTGCGACTATTTGGTTTGGTTTAGTTTAGAAAAAGAAAGAAGTTAATGTTCCCTCACAGCTTGCCCTGTTTCTTTCTTAGTGTCTGCATTTTTGCAATTTTTAGGTTTTAAATCTTGTTGCAGGATTTTTTTAAATTCCTAAAATCAGTATTAGTGGATATAATAAGAATGGTGGATTCAAGGGTTGTTCTACAAAATTGACTTATTTTCAAAACCGAGTTATTGCGCTTTACGAGACAAATCATTCTTTTACATACGATACATCAACCAAAACCGGTACAGCAACATTGCTACTTTTTATAATTTTTTGACACTGGAGCGAGTTGTTAATTGCAAACTCATTTAACCACCAATGATACACTTGATCTAATATGTTCTTTATATTTGTTTGTTATAGTATATTCACTTCGTCCCAAATTGCTGGTTTTTTTTTTATTTTGGGATTTCCCAAAATGTTGGTCCTATTTCTAAAAATATCCATCAAAATAGGGTCACTTTTTTTGTTTTACCCTTAAAAGTACTTTTTCCGTCTCAATTGGCTTGTCTATTATCTTTTATTTTATAAATGTTATTATGACTTAAAAAAATTTGTACAATAAAACTAATTGATATCTATCAAATAAGATCTATATTTCTTCAGCCCCAACACGCCAAATGATGTTAAAAAAGATATTTCTGAATTTCTTCATGTTCGCATTGAAACACAAGGGGGCAAGTATCTGGGGTTACCATCCATTATTGGGAAATCTAAAACGGGGGTTTTCAATTATATTAAAGATCGTGTGAATGCCAAATTAAGAAGCTGGGATGATTCTGTTCTGAATATGGCTAGTCGCGAAGTGGTGTTGAAGACTGTTTTACTCACTATGCCTAACTATGTTATGAATTGTTTTCTCCTTCCAAAACAAGTCTGTAAGGAGCTCTGTAGCACCATTCGCAAATTTTGGTGGGGTTCCAAAGAAGGTGAGAAGAAGATTTGTTGGGTAAGCTGGGACAAACTTTGTGAAAAGAAACGTGATGGTGGATTGGGATTCCGGGATTTACATTCTCTTAACCTGGCTTTCTTGGCTAAGCAGGGGTGGAAACTTTTGCATGAACCCAACTCATTATTTCAGCGTTTGTTTAAAGGGAAATATTTTCACAATTCCTCTTTTTGGGAAGCTGGATGCCCTAATTCTGCATCATGGGCTTGGTGTAGCATTGTTGCGGGCAGACCTATCCTAAAGAAAGGTTGGAGATGGAATGTGGGAAATGGTGCTTCTATTGATATTTGGAAGGACCCCTGGCTTCCTCGTTCTCTATCTTTCAAAGTTCTTAGTCCTCCTCCCTTAGCCGATTCTCCCTATTCCAATGTGCATTTTGTCTCTGAGCTTATTGATGGAACAACTCATACTTGGAATATCCCGCTACTGAAGAGCTTATTCTCGGACTTGGACGTGGAAACAATTCTTTCAGTTCCCATTAGCTACCATGGCTCGGCGGATAAAGGACTCTGGCACTATACAAGCAATGGTATCTTCTCTGTCAAGTCGGCTTATAACTTGGCCAAGCTTTGTTCCTTTCCACGTAATTCTCGCGAGCGTGGTGAATCCAGTTCAGGTACATCTTCTGACTCCTTCTGGAAGTCCTTGTGGGCTATGTCTATCCCTAATAAAATCAATGGAGTTCCTTTTCTTTTATGGATTGGTGGTTGACCATCTCGTGGTTTTCGCCGGTCTGTGGAAACGTGGATGATATGAGTGCTCTGCTAGCATCTCTCTGTTGGTTTATATGGAAAGCTCGCAATAAGGTTTTATTTGATGGGCGGGTTTGGAATTGTGCAAGGGTGCTAGAAAAAGCAATGGCGTCATGCTCTGAATTTAAAGATGCAAGCCTTGCTAAACCTATTTCCTCTACTACTCAGCCCCTTGAGCCGATGCTTGTATGGAACCCCCCTCCCCCAAATATAATCAAGTTTAATGTTGATGGTGCAACCAATAAGAAAGAAGGTGTTGTTGGTGTGGGAATTGTAGCTCAGGACCATCTGGGTCTGATCTTGGGCGCGTCGTCCGTCCCTTTCACTGGTTTCTTTTCCCCTCAATCTGTTGAAGCTATGGGTTTTCGGGAAGCTTTGGTTATTGCAGCAAACAACAGTATTTCGAATATTATTGTGGAAGGTGATTGTGCCCAAGTTGTTCAAGCACTTACGCAAGCAAGGGATCTTTTTTCTGATTGTAATTCCATCCTCTCGGATTGCTTGGAATTATTACCTCTTTTTTCCTCTTGCGAGTTTGTTCATGTTAAACGTTCTTGTAATAGGGTAGCCCACTCTTTGGCTAGGCAATCCCTATTTAGTGGAAAATTGAAATTTTGGGGGGGTCCTGTCCCCCAATGGCTTGCCAATTTTGCCACGCTTGATGTGAGGTCTTCGGACTGTGTTGTCTTCTAATAAAGATCTCTTATTTCCGGGGAAAAAAAAAACAAGATCTATATTACATATGTTTTGACTTTTGTATACAAAATTAGCCCCACAAAATTGGTCACGGTAATATTAACTGGACTTAGGGGCAAAACAGAAAAAACAATAGAAAGTTTTCATACCCCTTAAAAATTAACTCCCCCAAAAGGGGCAAGCAAATTGGGACGGAGGGAGTAGAAGATTGTAGAAGATTCTATATTGATTATAATTAGGACTTGATTACGATTTGTTTAGGATGTGATTATGATCGTCTTTCCATAATTAACGCTCACCCGCTTTTCTATAAATAGTAGGGCTTATGTCCATGATTTTCCATTCAAAACCATGAGGATTATTTACTTTCTCCATAAAAGAAATTTATAGGTTTTGGGTGCCCTCAGCTCACGCGGTTAAGTTTCCATCCTAGTCAATCTTCTCACCTCATCAATCCGATTGTGTTTTGAACGGCCCAGATGTGTTTTGATTTTTTTTTTCAGTAAAAATAAATCAAAATTTAATTAAAATTGCTGAACGCATCCAAGCCGTCCAAAACATGATCGGATAGCCAAGGGGTGCACAACATCCCCCCAGTCCCATCAATCCATCCACGTGCATTGGTTTGCATTTGAGGAGGAATGTTAGACTTTATCCTATATCGCTCACCTAAACCATCTAAGCTTGATTTATATAATTTGTACGCTACTCCACCTGTTGCCAATTAATTTTACGTTGGAACCTTCCAAGAAATCTAAGAAAATCGGTGACCGAATTATACTAGGAGGACAATTAAAATTGAGATTTAAATAAAACTAAAATATCAATTACTACAATAATTTATTAATCATGTATCTGCGGTTCACTCACGTGCACTACAGCCTACAGGAAAGAGTGGTGGTGATCGTGAAAGATTCGGTTGGAGAAAGTAAGCGATCCTTATAGTTTACTTTGTGAAAGCAAATAATTAGTTGAATCGCACATTGATTAATATGTGAACAAATCTCATTGGTGCAAATTAATCTGAATGGGTATTGGGTGATGCTTAAAATTTTTTTGCCTGCTTTTTGTTGTATTTGGAATCCAATGGGGACTGAGAGTGCACTTTAGCACATTGATTCAAATATGACACCAAATATGTATGCCATTTTTTGACATCATTCTACCACAAAAATGTTAATGTCAAATATGACACCAAATATGTAAGCATTTTTTGACATCATTCTACCACAAAAATTATGAGAATCTACTCCGGATGAATTTCTTATCAATTAGAAACCAATAAATAAAATACTGGCAACAATGAAAAAGCCGAAGATATTATATGGAATTGCTTTATTGAGTGGACATGCCTAGAAAAATTTAGAAAGTTATGTTAAATGTGTCCTTCCCGGTTCATGAAAATGGACGGGAAGTCCAATCTTCTCATTTTTTTATATTTTATCGGATTCATTTTGATGATTTAAATCGTTTATAGTATTTTAGAGGTCGTCGAGAACATCAACCTACCCAAAAATCACAATGAAATGTTTTATATAAATTCGAATTGTATTTTAATATCTCGAGGAAAAAGAGATTGAAGTACCGGAATCCATTTATCTGAAAATAAATTTGTTCCAAAATTATATGAAATGTTATCCTCTCAACATGATTTTTGGTGTGTTGGATCATGAATTCCAAAATAGAAAAACTATATTGTCCAATCCAGTTTTATAACGGAAGAGAATTCCTTTGGAAACAAGAAATACAGTTTTTGGGCCCCAGCCCAAGATATTCTTCATCAAATTTGGGCTTGCGTGGAAGCAATTCAACTGAAATAAAACCCAACCCGTCAAATGGTCACTAAAAACAACATTAAAATCTTTCAAACGCCACACCCCTCATGTCTGCCTTGAGGAGGGGGATGATATCCTCAAGTGGCGAGATGTGTGATACCCATTCGTGCTCTTGATCAACTCCCATATTGGCAAGTTTGTCCGCCACTTTGTTGCCCTCACGGTAGATGTGCTTCAACGAGCAACCTGTGCTAGCCATCAATGCTTTGCATTTTTTAATCAGGACCGAGAATGGGGAATGCTGAGGTGCTTCCTCATTGAGAAATCATAAAAAAAAATGATCAGGAAGAGCCTGATCCTAACAGTTTTCCATAAAAAAATATCTGATCATCAAAATTCAACCGGGAAAGTTGATGTAGCCCAATAGACCAACCCGTTTTGAAGCCCAATACTAGAACTATCCAACTACAACCAACCTGAGTCACCAAGATCTGAACTGGCCCCCAAATTGGACAGACAAACAAAATGAGTGCTCAATCTAAGGCCCAGGCCCATCCCGCCACTATCCCAAGATAACTTTCTAGTTTCCCTTAGTTGAGGCCAAGGTTTAAGCCCCATAAGGGGCACTTTGAATGTGAGTGCCCCTTCTCGTTCTTGTAGAGTTGGTTCTAATGATTGACCAAAAAAAAAAAAGATTGTCAAATCCATTTATTGACTTGCGAGTATCGAAAAGTTAAAAAATGACAACGCAACTCCAATTTGGTGTAAATTTGACATAATTTCAAAGCTAGCTAGATCATCATTAGATTACTCTAATCTCATTTTTCGATGCAAACCAGTTGGCTTTGATGAATAATGAGAAAGATTTAACAAAGCCAAAGTTGATGCCAGATTTGGTATCAAAGATGACTTTGCCATTTTTTTGATCATATTAAAAGTTAGGAATATATGAACTTCAATTCTGTCAAAATGATTACGAAATTATAGCTTTGGCAGGTTAAACCATACGTAACAAGTACCAATATCATACGTAATGGGGTCTATTTTACATTCATTTTTAAGGGAGCGTACTGTAGCATTCTCCTACAATAAATCTTTGAAAGCATGACAAGAAGCCCCATTAAGCAAGCTAAATCGTAATGAAGAAAGTGTTATTCCGGTTGCGTATGGCTCTTCTTTGTTTCGAAGAACAGATCAATATCTCATTCAAGAGAAAGCCATTCGGCACTTGCAAGATTTCATCACAAAGACAGAAATGAACCAAAACTACTAAACATCTGGACATACGGCATAACACATAAGAGGCGACCGGCTCCAAACACTTTCTGACAAAGCATACCAACACTAGGTGTAGACATAGAGACCGGCCCAGAACTAGTAGTAGAGAATCCCAATGGACAAATCAGTTTAAATCATACAACATACCAGCATAGATAAAATTTGGATCCCAAGCTGGGTATGGCTCTGTTGTATCCGAGATATGCACGATACATAATATACACCAAGTACGGGCACAGTGGCGCGACATATTATTTGAAATTTTGAAGTACTCGTGCCTCAAAGATTCCAAGGAAATTAGATCCAATGGATCCAGGAGGCAAAAATGGGACTTCCGAACAATCAATTATTCGGTTCGATAAGATATGTTCTTTAGAGAAAGCAATCTATTAGAGCTCGGATCGTTGTATAATTGATCGAGTAAGTATGCTTCTGATCTAAGCTAAATACTCAAATTTGATAGACGAATCTTGAACAACCAACTTGATCTGGCTAAGTACTCAAATTTGATGAAGAATCTTGAAAACCGACTGCTAATCTTGGAGTCCAAAATCTTGGTTTTTTTCCCTGCTACGTTGGTTGATCTCTTGTTATCCTTGTAGTCTCCTGGGAGTCGAGTGGCATATAATGTTGTGCTCTCGCTCCTCTTAATCGTTGCATCTATTACAATCGGTTAATAAAATCTTTTCGCAATTGAAAAGAAATCTTAGTAGCCCCAAATGAAGAATTCCAATGGAATGACTATGCTACAAGCAGACTGTCGAGCTTACAATAACTACTCATACTGGGGTGCACAAACACGGGCAAGGCTTATGTTGGAAATTGAAAATTTTTCATTAACTATTTATGGGTTTTGACCCTTAAATTAAAATGGTACCTACACCACGTGAGGTGGGCCTTTAGCAGAAATAGACACTCCTATGTTAGGAGTTTAATCCGGTAGAGGAATGAGCAAATTACATTTAGAGATGAATGAGAATTTGTCTCTCAAAGTGGGTTTAATCGGCTTAAGGGTTGGACTCTTTGGAGTACCCAATGGTTTCAAAGGGGGGAGCACATACACTATGTGGATATTGGCTTTGACCCAATTACCACCCGTGCACCGCCGCCTGCTTGGACGGGACCGTGACTGGGATTATAAGTTCGAGGTCTATGGTCGGCCTGGGCCTGAGCTTGGCTATCTGGCCAGGCGATTATAAGGGCTTGGGCCTAAGCTCCCTTATCTTTTACAACCCATAAGCTTGCAAGTTTTGAGTTTGACCCGACCCATTTAAATTGCACTGATTATTAATTAATCAGCCTGCCTTAATGCTGGGTTAATACCCAGACATTGACTACCCACGGTTTATATATTGCAGATTGAAAATTCAAATCCCACGTTTATACTATGGTGATTGAATATGATATCAATTGTAATATGAATATTGCAATCAGTTTTGCAATTCAATTGCTAGCTTTATGACGTGCACTAATTGCATATCGGTTTTTTGCAAATTCAATTGCAAGGTTAATTGCATGGTTAATTACCCTATTGAATGGAGAGGCTCCTCCCTATTACTATATAAGAGGGTCCTTACCTCTTGTTTCTATACGACAAAAATTAGTCTTCTTATTCCATTATTCTTCATTTCGTTTTCGGAAGAGAGTACAGACACTAGTTTGCTCAACAGGGCAATCCGGTAGGTGTTACCATTTGATTGTTTGAAGCACTGTATCCTGAGAGGCAAACGTCGGTCAACCCCTCAAACACCAGTGGTTAGGCGGCGAATTTGCTTGAAGGAAACTGTGTGAAACACGGGCCCTGACTTGTTTTTCGGTTTGCTATTTTTCCGTTTCCATTATTTCTTGTTCTTATTGTTAATTTCCAGAATTTAATTATGGGTTTATTGTTTTGAGCACTGATTTTTCATACAGCTTATACTAGATAATAACGATTGTTCATTCCTAAGCCCAAACCATTAATAATCGGGCTTCATTTCTTATGCCCAAGCCCAGCCCAATTAAAATGTTAATTTCCTAAGCCTGTCTAAAAAGCCCATTTATTTTTCTAAAGTACGGTATCACAAACAGAACTTAATCAACCATAATGATCACAATTATAATTCAAAACCGTAATAATATACTTAAAGTTCTAAGTTCACCCAAAAATATTAATTAAAAACAGACCCATAAATTAAAGTGCTCTAAAACATGAAACTCTAACATATAAAAACTTTTCTCGATTATCTCTCCTTTAAAATCACACTTTTCACAGCAAATCTTGTAGACCACGATAAAAATAAAAGGAAGAAAAACTAAGAGTTATTACTATGAGACAGTAGTTTAAGGGGGGGAAAAATCTTGAAAGTTTTTTTTAACAAACTGCAATTACTTCAAAGTTAATCTCTACATAGGTAGTACCTGGAATTCATCTTCATCAATGTCACTTTCATCAAGATAAACAAACTTAAAGCAGCTAGGTTCCAGTAATAACATCGACATATATACGTATAGTATTAAAATAAATATGTTATTAAATTGGGCCGGACCGTGTTGGGCCTTAAAGAAGTTTCCCAAACCCGGCCCAATTAGTAATGGGCTTAAAATCTCAACTCAACTCGGCCTTGTAGGCCTAAATATTTTTCCTAAACCCTAAAAAAAAAAGGGTTGGGCCGGCTACTGGGATGGTGTGCACCCATTCATACATCTACTATTGCAATGGGACGTTGAGGTGCCGTTTGGGGGTCTATATTGTGCATTTTACGTTTTCGATTTGCACCTATTTTGGAGCCTATTTTTATAGTGCATTTTTCATATGCATAATCAGAACCACACAATAGAGCCACAATTTAATAATTAGTCGTTGAGATACTTTTGCATTCACATTTTATATTATGGGTTTTCCTATTGATAAAAAAAACTACATTATCCCTGCCTTTATTAAACATTGTTTAGGTTGTTTGATAATTTTTTTTTATAACTTGTTAAAATTATATTTGTTTTGTTTCGGAATTATGTAAGAATTTTATTTCCGTCATGATTATATTTTTGATGTCCATTACAAAATAATATATATTGTTTGTAAACTTTTTGGTAATATTTACGACTTCCTATGTAGGAAAAAAAATGAAGATTTTCAAATATGAACCCAATTTTGTGGAATGGAATTGCAAAATTATATTTTAATTAACAATATTTTAAAAAAATTATTAATCTGAAAGAGTTATTCATAAATGTATTACTATAAGACCATAATAAGGCAACATGGTAAAAAACTAATTCATAATATATGTTTATCATTATACTCTCAAACATTCTCATTTGCATAATTTATTTTGCACATATTTTCTCAAACTCTATAGATTAATGATTTACTCTTATCATAATCGAAAAACCTACATTTAATCACAATCAAAATGTAATCCATAATTAGACTGCCAACCAAGCTCTGAATGGATTGTGGAAAGAGATTCCTCTAGTGGTTTCTTCAGTCAATAAAAATTGAATATATTAATTGCTTGTTTGTTGTTTTCCTCTGGATTCTTTTTCCCTTTAGTTACCGAAAAAAGGTTGGAAAGCTCTATAAGGGTCCCTTGGGGAACTTCATGTGAAATTATGCTCAAATTGGGATCCAATCTCATTATCTTTCCAGACAATTCCCTTGTGCTGGCTTCAATATATTATATGAATCTTCATTTGATTTGATTTGTCTGCCTTGGTCAAAATAAAAAATAAAATAGGGAGAACTAGGGAATTCACACTCACATAGCAGTTGTAGGGACTTTCTCTGTATTAGCCGGGATGTAAGTAAATAGCGACGCCGAAGTTCTGAAATCCCGTTACGTAGCAGCCTTTATTTTAAATCATGCATAACACTTTTTGTAGGGCTCGTGTAGGTGGACAAGAGAGGGCCTCGCTCAGACTCCTCTTGTCTAGCTCCCGAGTCCCCAAGGAGTAACCTTGCCAGCTTCTCGCGAGAGTCGGACCAGCAATAACGAGTACCGGCTCTCGCTTGTTTTTCTGTTTAATTAACAAAAAAATAGGAATTTCTCTCACACACATACATCCCTTCCTTGAACCACCACCTCTTTTTTTTTCTCTGAAAAAAGCAAAAAAGTTTGGACGGCTGAAAGCAGACACTATCATCCCAATAACACAATCTCCTTTTCCATATCTTTGCGTACCAATGCAGCGGAATATATGCCCTGCAAATAATATATAAAACCTATTTCCACTAATGCCCTCTGTTGAATGCATTGCCTTCTTGCCCACATTACAATTTGTTTTTTTAATAACTTAGGTGTTCAAGCCAGTTTACGCTCACTTCGACTAATTTCGGGTCCTAATCTCACCGCCCAATTTAGAGAATCCCAAATAAAGCTGGAGCAAAACTCCGAATGGACTAGTTCCAAAGGAGTTGACAGCACCTTAGAGGTTTCGAACTTGAGGCCGTAGAAAGAAGCAAACTCTTAAGTTCCAAATTTTGACGACTAGGCTAACCCCTTGGAGGATTAAATTGTACTTTCATCCTACATAGGAGACAATCTGATTACATCTTCTCCTTTTTGTTGGGCTTTACTCCCCCTGTTATGACCTTGGTATTACCTCCATCTCTCCCTTATATTCTCATATCTTCAGAGAGGGAGAGCGAGAGAGAGAGAGAGAATGGAAGAACAAGTGGAGATGGTGGGGAGGGCATTTGTGGATCATTACTACAACCTCTTCGACAACGATCGTCCTTCGCTCTCCTCTCTGTACCAACCCTCCTCCATCCTCACATTTGAAGGCCAAATGGTCCATGGAGTTGAAGACATAGCTTTCAAGCTTAACCAATTGCCTTTTGGCCAGTGCCTGCATGAGATTAGCACCATTGACTCGCAGCCGTCCGTCTCCACCGGCGGCATAATGGTTTTCGTTAGCGGCAGCCTCCGACTCACCGGAGAGGAGCACTCACTCAGATTCAGCCAGGTTAGATCAATGCATCTCTCTGTGTGTATCATTGCATGCACGGCTCAAGCACAAGTGCTCTGTGTCTTCAAAAGTCTCCAAATTGCGTGATTGTTTCGAGTTTTATATCTTTCGAGATGTCATGTAATTAGTGGCGACTATAGGAGTTTGGACGTATGGGTCAATCATAAATATAAATATTTCTACCAAAAATTAAGAAAATTCTAATGATTTATTTTTTTCCGTGGGGTCGCTTGACCCCACTCCCTACACCTTGGCGTCGCCACTGCGGACTCAAATCCTCTATCCCAATTTTTTCCGTGCCTCTGTTCCAATGCATCAACCATTTGATATAGGTTAATTTTTTTAACACAATCCAACGGCTCAAAAACAGATGGCACAGAGGAATAGAGGTTTTTGGAACCGAGGACCTGATGCCCGCCAGTGCATGTAATTAGTAGTACTGTTCTCTGTGTCTCTCTCTCAGCATTTTAATGAATCAATCAATCCATGAAAATTTGGAACAACCATATTGTACAATAACATTGGAAACCTATTTTTGGTGCAGATGTTTCACTTGATTCCTACAATGCAAGGAAGCTTTTTTGTGCAGAATGATATCTTCCGTCTCAATTACGGATGAAACGTACCGGTCTCGCTGCGTGAATTGATCTACTATTATTCTCTATCGATTCATGATGAAACTAAAATTGTCATTTGTCCTTCTGTTAATCATTCAGTAAGCTCTAAGTTTGGTTTCTTCAAGCTTTTGCCTTTGGTGTTCTTTCTTATTATCTGCAATTTTATCGCTACGTAGAAAGCAAAAACAACAATTAAATGGATAAGAGGGAGAAGGCGGAATAATAAAAAAGCAAATAGCATGTGTCGTGGACATGCTGGGCCGTCTCTGAGTTTTAATCGAGAATTTCAAGATGGGGCTCTTTATTCCTTTTACGGGTTTAATGACCTCACAATCTTAACAAGAGCAACAGAGCAATTTTTGGGACCATTGAATCGGATTTAGACTACACGATTTATACCTTTACGGGTGTTGGCTAAAATCAATTTGATTGTTCAACCATCATAAAATGACCTTTTATTAAAACTGCCTTTCTATTGATCTAAATAGTTTGAAATATTCACTAATCATAAGTATAGAATGTCAGATCTTAGGCCGTCCCCGATATGGTCAAAGGTAGGCCGTTCACAAGAAATTACTTTCTTGAGGCCTAACCCCATGAATCAAACCATAATCAGTTACGTGCCGTAATCGAAGTATATGTAAACTAGTCCAAACACCCAAAACGCCGAACCCACAAAAAAATAAAAGTATGATGGTCCAAAGTTGTATAGCCTCATAGCATTGCCAAGAGGACTAACCTCAGGAAATTCATTGTTTGCATAAACTAGAAAGATGTCTGAAAGTGACCAACTGATTTCTATTTAAGGTAAAGCAGAGTACTTTTTGTTTGTGTTGCACTCAAGCAGCATGTTCACCGGACGTGGATCCAACACTCTAATTCTGTTTACAACAAACCTATGGAATAAAGAAGAATTACAATGTTCTTAGAAATTGGGAAAAAAATTAGGATCACTTAAACAATCATCCTCCAACCACCTTCAAATTAGAGTTTCATCATGTGTTTTTTTTTTTGGAGTTATGTTTCCATCCCAAAGTTCAAATAAACCCAATTTTGCCCTTATTATATATAAACATACAAGGGTAGTTTGGTAACTTCACCTAATAGAGACAAAAAAAGGGAATGCCAATATCAATTGCCTAAAAAAATTTTAAGAAATGGCTTCCAAGCTCTGACTTGATCTTCAACAGCAAGCTCCGAATTGGAGATCTTTGAGCTCCAAATCTCTAAGATCAGAAACCTTACTGTAACGTCCTAATTTTTTTGATGCGTTAGTTAAATCATTTGTTAAAAATAATTAACATAATTAAAATATATTTCGTTAAATTAGCCGATCCTTGGCTAGTTTGGTTATGGAAGCGGTTTGAGACATTGCCTAGAAATTGGTATGGCATTATCTGGCGACAACGTAATTGGGCGCTGGTCGTGTAAGATACAATGCATTAGTTAAGCCTAGCAATATGTAACTTTGTAAGTTCAGTAACCAAAAAGTACTTACATCCCTTCCGCAGCTGCTACTGCTTACTCTTCAAAGTAGCTACCACAGTGGCAGCACTGACACGAATGCAGTTGCGCCTCATATAAGTATTTAACTTAGACCTCCTCAACCGTCGATGACTAGAAACCTGACAATCCATTAAATTTGTGTATATAGGCTCTTGCAAAGGCGTTGATTGAACAATGGGTGAGGACAAAGGGCTAGCTAGAGAAGCTGAGAGATCCCTACGAGATGCAAGAGAGAACTCAGCACACAGCCGCCACCATTTCATAAATGAAGCTGCCACATTTGCAGGAGATGGACTACTAGTTTAGCGTATACGAAGAGCTGTGATCGAAGGCATCGTTTCACGAAATTCACCACTCAGATAGGAAAAAGGGCCATGATCAGGTGAACGTTCGTGAACACTCCTGTCCGAAAACTCCACAGAATCTGTATTCCGAATGTCAAGGGCAGATCTTCGAGAAATATGACCGTGATCAGGTGAAGAAAACTTAGCCCTCCTGCTTGAAAACTCCACAGTATTCTCATCATCAAGGGCAGAGCTACGACTTTCATTCTGCTTCAAAATGAGTAGGGATCGGCCAATTGGCAATTAACAGCTGACCCTTGACATCCCAATCATTAATATATTTCAACATCTGCTTATGATTCCTCCAATCAATCTCATGCCCAGCCCTATGGTAATTTCTTATCTGACGAGGTGTTTCATAACCCTCCGCTGACTCCAACCCAAACTGCTTTGGACAGTGATTAGGCAAGTGATGCACTGCCTTATCGAGCACACGAGGATTGTGCGTGACAATCCCATCCGTTGCTGCTCTGCCAAATGCTAGGGAAGAAAATGGGCCCTCAACCTCTTGCGTGGCTCCCAAATGATTTGATCAGGCCCGAGTTTCTTCAAGGTCTCAACATATTGCTCCACGATTTTGCCCTGGTGATTATTTTTCAAGAAAGGGTGAAGCAACAATGACCAACCCCGCAATAATGAAAAGTCCATGGGACGCCTTTGAAGAAAATTTTCCATCTCGCTCTCAACAAATTCCAGCTTACCACTCATTTTTTAAGAAAGAGAGGAAACATGCTTTATCGCGAAAAAGGGTCAAAGAGTACGTGTGCCTAGCCAAACAATCAGATTTGTGATCCAACCAATTGTCCAAACTGCGATGGAGGTGTGTCAATAAGGTAGCCCCCCATGCATACTTGTTAAAGTCTGTCACGTCTTTCAACAGTGGCAGATAACAAATCGAAGCAAACGTCCCGATTTTACCGGGAACAATGATCGACCCGATAATGTATAGGACATATGCCCTAACATAGTACATAAACTCTTCATGATTGTTAAGCGTTGTTCCCGGGATGTCCATGAAATTATCCCTAAGCCAATTCAACTTTACACATCTAGTTCTTCCCCACTTACCATTTTTTTTTTCAAGTAAATGATGCATGTTTGCACATAATCGCCATCAAAGCCAGTGACCACCTTACCGTTTACCCGCAAACCAGTCATCTATAGAACATCCTCCAAGCCAAACAAGAGCCGTTGTCCACAAAACTCAAAAAGTCGTTCTTCTCTATTGTAGCAACTTATGATAGCATTTAGAAGGCGATTATTGTGCGTAAATGAATGTGGGTGGTAGTAGAGTAGCGCAAGTTGGTGAAAACATGTGCCTTCTAAAGCTGTTAGAACCTTCTCATGCGGTTTCCAAAGCTTAAAATTGTTTAAGTGGTCTTTGATTGATGTAACCTTCTCCATCTGTTGCCTTAAATTAAATTGGATCCCAGATCCCTTTCGCAGCGGCTGCTGCTTACTCTTCAATGTAGCTGCCACAATGGCAACACTAGCACGAATGGAGTTGTGCCTCGTATAAGTCTTTAACTTAGACCTCCTCAACCGTTTATGACTAGAAACCTGCCAATCCATTAAATTTGTGTCCATAGGCTCTTACAAAGGCGTTGACTGAACAATGGGTGAGGACAAAGGGCTTGCCGAGAAGGTGAGAGATCCCTACGAGACATAAGAGAGAACTCAGCGTATAGCAGCCGCCGCCGTTTCATAAATGAAGCTGCCACATTTGCCGGAGATAGACTACTATATAGTCTGGTGTCTACGAAGAGCTGTGACCGAAGGCATTGTTTAACGGAATTCACCACTCAGATAGGAAAAAGGGCCCTGATCAAGTGAACGTTTGTGAACACTCTTGTCCGAAAACTTCATAGAATCTTTATTTCGATCATCAAAGGCAGAGCTACGGGATATATGGCCGGGATCAGGTGAAGAAAACTCAGGCCTCTTGCTTGAAAACTCCACAGTATTCTGATCATCAAGGGCAGAGCTATGACTATCATTTTGATCAAAATGCGCAAGGATGGGCCAATTGGCAATTAAGAGCTGACCCCAGACATCCCAATCATTAATATATTTTGGCATCTGCTTATGACTCTTCCAATCGATCTCACGCCCTGCCCTATGGTAATTTCTTATCTGACGAGGTGCTACATACCCCTCCGCCGACTCCAACCCAAAATGCTTTGGACAGTGATTAGGCAAGTGATGCACTGCCTTATTGAAGCACACGAGGATTGTGCGTGAATGTCCCATCCGTTGCCGCTCTGACAAATGCTGGGAAGGAAATCGGCCCTCAACTGCTTGTTCAAGGCCTCAACATATTGCTCCACGGCTTTGCCCTGACGATTATTTTTCAAGAATGGGTGAATCAACAATGACCAACCCCGCAATAATGGAAAGTTCATGTGATGCCTTTGAAGAAAATTTTCCATCTTTCTCTCAACAAATTCCAGCTTACCACTCATTTTTTAAAAAAAGACAAGGGAAATGCTTTATTGCGAAAAGGGTCAAAAAGTACGTGTGCCCAGCCAAACAATCAGATTTCTGAATGCTCCCGTAAGACCAAATCAATTTTCAGGCAGTTGACAAATTTTATAGTAGACGAATGATAAACAAAATCAAACTTGTCAACACTGAGGAAGTCAACATGTTGCACTTTCTTTAAGATTGGTTGTTCAAGTGAGCTCACCCCAACAGAGTCTGGTTGCCCAGAAGGGGAAGACTCAAAAGGAAGACATTCAATAAGAGGCTCGCTGCTTCCTTCCCACTTGATTGCCTCTTCTACAGCAAAATCAGATGCGGTCTAGCTTGTTGCTCCTATGTGTTCTGTCCACATGTCTAACACTTTCCTCTCTTGATCCACCCCGAGGGACGAGGGAACCTCTACCGCATAAGTATCATTACTCAGAAAAACAAGCATATTTAAACAAGTCTGACAGTGGCTCTAACTCTAACTTAGGCGGTTGGACCAACAATGGCTCAGGGCCCGGGTCCCAGGCGACTAAGCACAAATCTCCCGTTGCTAACAAATCCATCAAACTACCAATCTCTGGAGTATCTAAGAATGACGCCTCTTCAGCGATAGGAGCAACTTCCAGAGGATCTTTAAACAACACATTGTCGACATGCTCCTTAATGAGCGTGTCGACCAAACATACCACAGACTCCTCTTCATCATCCTTGCTGCGAGTATTCTCATTGTAAACATCAACCACTAACTTTGGTTCCACTAATAATTGCACTCCCTCCAAGTTCAGTTGTTCAACTAACTCAACCCCAATAGGGGAATTGGCCTCTAACATATCATCACAAGGAGGGGAAGACTCAAGGCAAAAACGTTTGTCCTGGAACTCGCCACCCCCTACAGACTCTGAAAAGTGTTCAGCGCACAAAGGCCGGTCAACTCCTCGATCTTTAGACTCACAGGAGCGAAAAAGGAAAACATAGGCGGCCCGAATCAACAGTGAAAGATACATTGGAGGGGATTCATTTTTCTCCTTGGGCTTAAGTGGGGAACACTGGGCAGTGAGCTCCTCATTCCCTCTAAACTCGGAGAACTGTTGTAAGCCCAAGTCAACCTCCTCTACGTCGTTAGATAAACCTACTTCCTCTTCCTTAGGAGTAAACTCCTCATTCCCTCCAAACTCGGAAGGTTGCTCCAAACGATCATCAACCCGTCCCTCAATGAGAAGTGGGTCGACTTCCTCTCTTCTATTGACTTGAGGCGGAGAAGGAAATGTCTCCCACTCCTGTTGGATTTGTCCCACTGCCTCTGTGAGTAGAGTCAACTGGGACCTAAGGTCCCCAATTGCTTGGGTGGTTTCCGCGGTGAAGGTCATTTGCGATCGCACAAAAGTCTGTACCATCTCCT
Organism: Vaccinium darrowii; assembly: GCA_020921065.1. Classification (NCBI taxonomy): domain Eukaryota; kingdom Viridiplantae; phylum Streptophyta; class Magnoliopsida; order Ericales; family Ericaceae; genus Vaccinium; species Vaccinium darrowii. The sequence continues at coordinate 16,474,469 of CM037153.1, read as the reverse complement.
CAAACTCGTCATCATGAGGGGGATAAGTCAGCTCTGGGGGTGGGCCAGTAGAATAAGGATCAAACCCTTGCGGGTCTTGGGAAAGGGGGCCAAATTGGGTCATGTGGTCCTGGGCAGGTTCGAATGACTGTATTTCTTGCAGAGGCAAAGGCAGTGCCTGTGGTGGCACTGGGAGTTCGGAATACCACCCTGAAAAAGATGGGTGGTGGGACCACCCTAGATTGTACGTATTTGGATATGGATCCCACCGCTGATTAATAACACTCACCCTAGCCTGATTATTTCGATAAGCTTCCTTGTATGCATAAAAAGCGGAACAGGTATAAATAGAATGCCCCCAACACTCACACATCTCACAGAATTCTTCCATTCTCACCTCGTTCACCCAGTTGTTTCCTTATTACTTTTTACATTTTTTTTTTAACTCAGATAAAAATACAAAGATACTAACCCGAATTCTTAACACCTCTTGCCGTCCCCGGCAACGGCGCCAAAAATGCTTGACCAAATCCTAGACCTAAATTAATTGGTTGCCCCAAGCGTAGGGCTGAGACCGGTGTAGCATAATACCCGGTAAGACCGGAATCGAATCCACAGGGACGGTGGAGAGTGTTTAACTAAAAACTCGGGTTGTGAAATTTGAAACGGCTCTTAGGTAGCCACCCCTTGTAATTTGATGGGAGAATTAACTAACCTAAAGAAAATTTGGTTTTGCTTAAACTATTTAAAAACAAGTACGGTCGTAGGGTTCATAGCACCAGTGACCAGGCCCAGACAGTTCCGCTCCGTTCGGTGTTCTAAAAACATTTGATTTTAGAGAGAAAAAGGTACCCCAAAAGATGCGAATCCTTGTGGTCGCCGTTTACCCGTGTACAGCGAAGAACGAGTTTTGGTCCCCCGTTTCCCGCGTTACATGGGCTCCGACAATGCCCGGATACGTCCAACGGAAGCTCTTTAATAACCTAAAATTGCCTTTCCCGTTATTAATTCTAAAAATAGGAGCGAAGACATACCCAGTCCTGGCCACGGCGTGTTAATCACCCCGCGACCATACCTATGCGACTACTCACTCATATTAACTTGAACGAGCAGCAAGATTTCAAACAAAACATGCTCATATAACTCGGAAGAAGATTAAACTAAAAGATCAACCAAAAACTGAGATTAATGTAAACTAGAGAAAGTTACTGGAAACAATACTTAAATCTTCGCCAATAAAACTTCAAAAGCTCCAATCGAAAGAACTCTGGAAAGTAGAAACTCCAAGAAGAAAACAAAGAGCTGCTATATGGAAAAAGAAAATAAAGTTCGGAACCCTAAATTCGTCCCAAAAACGAAGTATTTATATCCACCCGAAGTCAAACACGTGACCAAACAACTGGCTAATTTTAGGCCATCCGGTATCGATACAGGTAAATGCCTGTATCGATACAGATAGCTTCTGTTCGCCCATAAGTGCCTCGGTATCGATACAGGTATTCACCTGTGTCGATACAGACACCTTTAAAATGCTTTTCAGCTTGCTCGCCCGTCCTTACTCGGGTCCCACCGGTTTCCAACATGCCCAAAGTCCTATGTCCACTTTTACGTGCTCCTCCGACCTGTTTCCTACAAAAACAAGCAAAAACACCAAAACAAAAGACAACACCGCATCAAGTGAAAAATGGAATAAATCGCGCCTCTAATGCGCTAATTCGCCCTACTTAGGCGCTTATATCTGTGACATTGCGCGCCTATCACCAACCAAACAATCAGATTTTTGATCCAACCAATTGTCCAAACAGCGATGGAGGTGTGCCAACATTATAGCCCCCTACTTGTTAAAGTCTGCCACGTCTTTCAATAGTGGCAGATAAGAAATCGAAGCAAACGTCCCGGTTTTGTCGGGAACAATGACCAACCCGATAATGTACATGACATAAGCCCTAAGCCCCTAACATAGTACATAAACTCCTCATGATTGTTCAACGCTATTTCCGGGATGTCAATGAAATTATCCCTAAGCCAATTCAACTTTACACATCAAGTTCTTCCCCACTTACCATTTTTTTTCAAGTACATGATACATGTTTGCTCATAATCCCCATCAAAGCCAGTGACCGCCTTATCGTCTACCGGCAAACCGGTCATATATAGAACATCCTCCAAGCCAAACAAGAGCCGTTGTCCACCGAACTCAAAAAGTCGATCTTCTCTATTGTAGCAACTTACGACAGCATTTAGAAGGTGATTATTGTGCGTAAATGAATGTGGGTAAGTTGGTGAAAACATGTGCTTTCTAAAGCTGTTAGAACTTTCTCATGTGGTTTCCAAAGCTTAAGATTATTTAAGTGGTCTTTGACTGATGTAACCTTCTCCATCTGTTGCCTTAAATTAAACTGGATCTCAAATGACCTTTGAACCCAAAAAACCAAAGCCAGAAACAACCACGAGCTTCAAATTCGGATTCGGAGGTGAACCCTACAACTGCCAAATTAAGAGAATTTCAATGTTAGATCAAACCCACTTTGTGCTATGGCAACTGTTCTGGTGGAGTTTAGCATCGACAACTTGGACTGGATGAGATTTGATCAATAATGAAGAAACCCTATATGAGATTTGTTAACTGATGAAGAAACCCTAGATAAGATCGGGAAGAGAGAGAAAGAGAGAGAGAGAGAGAGAGAGAGAGAGAGAGAGAGAGAGAGAGATCAGGTAGAGAGAGGGGTGGTGTGAGATGGGGTAGAGAGAGAGACAGGGAGGGGGAGAGGCGTATTTCTATTTTGATCGATTCCTTGACTAGTTAACCAACTTCAAAAGATAATTCTAGTCATTACATTTCCCAAAATGCTGGTCATTAAGCCTGACTTTACAAAACGGAAATGGAAGTACATTTTTAAAGATAACGAAGCTCTAATTTGGAAAAGAGTTCCAACTTCCAAAGTTCCTTTTGCTCCACCTCAACCTGCTTCTCCAGAATCTAGAGGGATTGCTCGCCTCCCTCAGTTCTCACAACTGGCATGAAAGGTTAGAGCCAAAATAGCACCATGAGAGAATGACTTTCAATACATAATTCTTACCCTTCTAACCCACACATTACATATAAACAGTTCAATACAAAAATAACAATAAGCATCCATTTCATCTTTTATTTACTAGTTCACCCTGTATGAAACGTAAAGTTCATCCCTAAGTCCCCTTCTCTTTTGAGATTTTGTTTAGGTTGCTCTAAACATCATTCTCTCAGTTAGAGACTTTCCGGTTGACCTTCTCCTCAAGAACTCTATTTAGGATGCTCTAAACATCGCTGGGTTTCCTTACCAAGGGTTCTTGCTAGGCCACCCATAACCTTTTCATCTCATCATTATTAGTTACAGTTGTCTTATTAACATCTATTTGAATTCCTGATGTAGGACAAGATGGAGATTTTTGATTTTATTTTTATTGTTAGAGTAAGATTTTGATTATGAATATTTTCGTTTAGATAAGAATTATTACTTTTCCATATTTGGTTTGATTTTGATTTCCAATTTTATTAGGATTCTTGGTCTACAAAAATTAGGATTTTATGGAGAGATTTTCTTTTCCTTTTACTGCTGCTGGTTTTGGCATGATTTTATAACCTTTATGGCAACAAATTTGATTAGGCTTTTTTATTTTTATTTCCTTTTTTCGTAATTTCTTGATTAGTAAGAAATTGCCTTGTTTGATTCTTGCCAAAGATAGAATTTCTCTACTTGTAAATAGGGTTAGCATATGGGCATATGCAATTATTCAAATCAATCATCAATAAAATACGCGAGGTGTTTAACACTTCTTTTGTGGATTCAAGAGTTCGTTTGTCATAACGATATTTAACCAGTTCGTCTACTAGAATGGAATCTAGTCTTCTTCCACTACAACGCAGAATTTCCCACCCGTGAGAACCACCGACCAATGTTCTTAATAGCAGTGATGGAGTATATTAATTTCTTCGAGTCAATTATCCACACATGTAATAGAATCTGTAAGCCTAATAGGCCAAGCTTCCTTTGGTTTGGCAAATCCATGCCCAAAACATATACATTTGGGTGTATCGTATTTTTTTTTATGACATTGTAATCTTTGGTATTTATTTTTAGAGTGCCTGTTTTAGGTGTGGAAAAGGAATCATATCAATATGTATTTTTATTTGAGTGCGGTAGTTTTTTTAGTCAAGACGGATTGCTCATTTTGAAGACAAAGTCGGATGCTACATGTTTTTACTCGAGCAGTTCAAGGATCTCTACTAGCACAACATTTTGTTTGAGTTTGCTGGACGTTTTGCTCGAGCAAAACAGTCGGCAAAAATGCACAAGGAAAAAGTTAGATGCTGCACGTTTTGCTCAAGCATTTCAAGGCCTTTTTTAGCAAAACATTCTGTTTGTTTTTGCTAGATTTTTTGCTCGAGCAAAACAGCCGGCAAAAATGCCCGATTTAGCAACTATAAAATCTAAGCAATTAGGTTTTTTCTAATTACCACAACAGCCATATTTCGACCCTTTGTGCCACTCTCATCAAAATACCAGCCGCGAGTGCTAGGGTTCATGAACTTTAAAGATTTGTGAAGGCTTTTCATTGCCGTGCGATCAAGATCATCTTCAAAGGGTTTCATCGTTCATATTCAATTCAACGTTTCTCTATCAAAGTCCTTTCGTGGAGTTCGAAGGGAAAGATAGTTGGAAGACTTGAGGATTCAAGATGTGGCAATCATGCAAGGGTGTGATATACGTGGATTTGGCGAGTAGGGCTTAGGATTCGTGGTGAGGATACACGGTCATCGAGTAAGTCTACTTGTAATCACACATTTATTTAGTGCATGATTCCTTCCCATGGTTTTTTACCCTTTTCGGGGTTTTCCCACGTAAATCTTGTGCCTTGTTCTTTTATCGTTTAGTTTGAAGAAGTTTCTTCTTGTTATTATTATTCATTGCATCAATTTAGGAATTTCAAAATCTACAGGTAAAAGTATTTTAGGGTCAAAGTGTATTTCATATAACCTTGAGGGTCAATGTGTAATTTTGTATTCCCGGTGTCGATGCGTAATTTCTAAAACTTGTTGGAGATTTCACAATTTTAATAAACACGTGAGTACATTGTAATTTTCCTTTCTTTTCTTTCTGATATAATTAACAAGATTATATTCTTATTACTAAGTTCATCTACGACTAAAAATCCTATTAAGACCTTAGTGTAATTTTCAGTCTCTTAGGAAATTGTATTCATTTATATTTAATATTAGGATAGTGGTAATGCCAAAACTATTTTTTATTGTGCCAAAACTAAAGTGCATGAAATGCTTGTACTCATGTGTAAATTACAAACTCTTTATGCATTAAAGATTTTGGCACAATCAAAAACAGTTTTGACATTATCACTACCTTTGACGTTATTGGATGTTTTACTCTTTCTAAAAATGCTGAATTTTTACGTTACTCATAGTGATACACTAAATCTTACTTAATTGTCAAATTTATTTCCCATGACTCTGCTTTAAAAATATTATTTACTAAATTATCTCTATTATTTTCGCAAGTAGACATAACTTCTTTACTGAAGTACTAGATTTCTTTTTCTTTTAAAACTCATTTTTCAATATAAAAATCTAGCTTTTTTTTATATTCAACAGAACTTTTCCCGTTTGGGCAAAAATAAAAATAAAAAATGAAATCCACCATCAGACAAGGTGAGTTAGCCTGAGGAAAAAATATCGGGTAGTCCAGGGACACAATCATTTGGTGTCGCAATACCCTTCTCCACCAAAAATTAATATGGATCAAAGATTACGTGTATGGACCTTATATAAATTTGTGATGGAGTAAGGTGTGTTAGGGCACCGTATTACAGTGAGATTACTTACTTCAACAAAGGACAATCTTGAGCCATATATATAATTATTAATAATTCCAGTTAACTCACCACTAATAACAACTATTAAGATGTTTAAGGGGGTGTTCCACTAACAAAAAACTGTTTTTTCCAAAAATCGAGACAGGTCATTTTCTCACAATACATCACATAAAAAACCGTGAAAAACCAATTTTTTAAAAAAAACCACCTAAGTGGAACACCCCCTAAACTTACATTTGACTCGATTCTCTGTCTTTTCCACTTCCTTCCACACCACCCCTTCCCCTTGCCCTTCGGGAAGTTTTCGTGGTTCTCCACGCCTTCTCTCTCTCTCACACTCGTTCTTTCTGGGCAATCAACCACATCATTTACCTTTTCCATCACCTTCATCATTTCCAGCTCTCCAATCTTTTTTGCATGAATATTCTTGTTTGAAATAAAAAAAACATACAAATATACATCAATAGTATTTCAAGACAAAGATGGATAATGGTTTATTGCACAAATCAGTCGCAAGAGGAGGAGGACAAGGACGAGGACGAGTTGCTTCTCCTTGAATTGTCGCAACTTCTTTCTAAGGTAATTTTCGGATTGAGAGTTAGCAAGGCTTGCTGTCCCTCAAGGCCAGGACAGGAGAGCCCCCGGGGGGTTCGATTTTTCATGACTAATCTTGTTTGATCTTATTTTTTTGTTTATGAAATATATGTCACCCCAAATGCCTTGGAAGTATTGTAGTTCGACATCTCCCCCATTGCTTAATTTTCATTTTATGAGATTCGAGTAAATTATGGTCTAAAGCTTGATTTGATTCTAAGTCATTTTAAAAGTTCTCTCTATTTTCCTTTGTCAAATCGTAAAAAAATAAAAATAAAAAATTGTTCCGAAAATATGATCATTTGTGTCAAGGGAAACCATATATTGCTAATCTTTACTTCTTAGAAGTATTTTATAAGATTTGGCTACAAATATGGTTGTTAGGAATTCGGTGAAGGGTTTCGTTCTTTTTCAACTTTAATACAAATTAATGAAAGAATTGCAGAAATTTTAACCATTTTTGTCTCTCATGGAATTTGAGTTTGATGAAGAAGGGAAGCAATCCTTGTATACCATCTATATTCCATTGTCTGATACCAATCCCATTTCACAGGCAAACTATTGTACATATTGTCTCCAATCCCTTTAGATTGGCATAATAATTTACTAAGTTGGCTCGGTGGTCAAGACTTGAGATTTAGGGGTTTGCTCCCTCCCAAAGTTTCACGTTCGAAATTACCTCTAAGGTGCAATCAAGCATCAACTCCTTTAGACCAGTCCATACAAATCTTTGCTCCGATTTAATTTGAGCTCCCTGCAAGTGGGCAAAAGAATTGAGCCATAGAATTATTCGATGTGCATGTAAGCTAGACCGAACACCTTTGTTATAAAAAATAATTTACTGATCATAAGATCTTTTTCGTAGAAAGAAAACTCTTGCACATCTTAATCTACTTTTCAAATACTCGAAATCTATGAAGCACCGACACTTTTAGAGGTCACAGTATCCATTACATTTTTGGTAGAAATTAAATGTTAAAAGAATGATGAAAAACCCTTGTCTTAGCATGTCTAATTTGCTTGCTGATAGGCAAAGGATCACATTTTTGTGGTCATACAATTGAAGAGGGTGACTATTTGGTTCAGATTGTACTAGTTCTTTTCAATGGCAACCAAAATAAAACGGATCTACAAAGGATTCAAGTGCATCTCCCAAATCTTTGGTAATGCCTCTTTCATTATCTCTCTTGCGTGTTCTTTTTGTGAGTTGTATATGTAATACTCCCTCCGACCCAATTTTTTTTTGTCTTTACGAGGATTCCATTTTTTAAGGGAGTCAAAGTTTTTGCTCTTAAAATTATTAAGATGTCCACAATTACCCTTATTTCTGTTAAACTAAGTATTTACTTCATTTCAAAAGTGAATGGGTAAATATGAAGTTTGCCTTGTTTTGACTAGTAAGTTTTGAAATGAAGCAAACATTTTGGGACATCTCAAAAGGAAAAAATGAGCAAACAAAATGGGACAGGAGTACTAGATATGTATGGAATTTTCGTTAGAGTCAAGTGGTCTTCTCACTTATGTACTTCTTTGATTTTAAACTTACATGTGTTTGTAAATTGTAATACCTAACTTCCCTGGAGGATTTTGTATACTTTGTTTTTCGATTATGAAATTTGTTTAAGTATGTTTGTCGCACCTTCTGCTTTTACTCGTGCAAAAAACTACTTAACCTAGATAAACGGGCTAAAATTTTAAAAAATAGTTCCTCCATTCTATATTGTATGTTTGTCTACTTTTAAAAATTGTCTATTAATAACGGAGGGAGTTACTTTTACAAAAATCAACTTTATAGACACTGTAGTTAAAAGTTTTAGGACTTGAGGTCCCCGTAGTGACCGCCACCCCATTTTGAATGAAATTTTAATTTGAAATGCAGGTCTCTAGATTATTACCGTTTGGATTTATTTTCCTCTATGCTGTAAATGATGGGTTTTGGGTCTATTGGGCCAATGCCAAATTTTTGTTTCTCTTTCGTAGTTGTGACGAAGGAGCATGAGATTGAAATTGGATACCCAACAGATGTTAAACACGTGGCACATATTGGCTGGGATGGCCCTTCTGGTGGTGCACCTACTTGGGTATGCATTCAGAAATTGTTCTCATTTAATTTTCTGAATCTAATCTTCGGCACGTTATTTTCTGATCCGTTAATCTCTTTATATTTACAAAAATTAATATCGTAATATATCATAGTATTTTTTTTTCCCTGTTTGGCTGGGTGGAAAATATTGCAGATGAATGAATTCAACACGGCATCAAATTTTGCGGCAACATCTATTGGTAATATCGATGAAACCAGGGATTCAACTTCTGCAATATCCACATGGTCATCTCAAGGTTTGAATATTTTCTCTCTTTCTCAATTTTATCTCATTATTAATTTTTCTAAGGGAGCTGATCCCTTTTCTGATATAGTCACTCCAAAATTTAATAAAGTTATAAAACTATCTTTTTCAAAATATAAAAATTACTGATGACACTCCATCCCAAAATTATCTCCTCATTTACTTGAGGCACTCCTAACAGAAACTGCTTGCACTTCTAACAGAAAAAGCTTTCTGAAGTCCCTCACCTTTCGAAGGTGTAGGGCCAGACAACACCAAAAAGAACATGCAATTTCACTTACATAAACATAATTAGAGAGCTCTTCAATAATAATAATAATAATAATAATAATAATAATAATAATTTGGAGAAAGCAAAAGTCAAAGGATTCAACTTCGACAAGCCATATAAGTCATTTTTTCCCAATAGATGCATGATACTAGAGCATCTAAATCAAATTCATGACCAGGGATTCAAACATGGACAACCATAAGAACAACAAAAAGAGAAGCCTCTTTGAATCCCTTTGTCCAGGAGGAGCACGACTAAGATTTAATGAAATGCGGACTCAACAGCTTCGCAATCTCTAAAAACCAAACTCTGTCGCTACCATCAAATAATGTAGACACACGTAGTGATTTTGAAGATTAAATAAACATGGGGAATTGAAAAGGTTTTCCTTCTTGTGTTATGTGAATGGAATTAGGCATATTGGTGCCCATAGCTTCTGCCTTTTGATGTTTATGCCCAATGAGGGTATGTAAACAAAATAGAAATACTTACTCTTTGATAATCCATTGCCCCCAATGGCTATTGGTTACTAGGTTATAGGACAAAAAATTTCGTTCTTCAGAACATGAATCTCTTTTGTTTTTATTAATTCTCATAGCGGGTGCGAGATGATACTCATATAATTTGCATATCGATCACGCCACATGGAACAAAGAAAGATATAATCAATAACCTGATGGAACAAAATCCAAGCCAGAGACGACGATCGGGAGCAGCTACAAGCGACGAAAGGTAACGGAGAGTGGCGCTTGACGGCTAGGGTTTGGGTAGACGTCCATTTTTCTTCTTCTGTTAGGTGTTAACAGAGAAGACAGAGGAGAAGAATATATTTTTTTTAAAAAAATGGAGTGCCTAAAGTAAAATTAGAACTTGCAAAAGGGTGGTTTTGGAAAACCATTTTAGCTTGGAGTGCCTCCATCAGTTTTTGGAGCGCGATTATCAATTCCCTTTTTCTAAATACAACAATATTGGGTCCAAAGGGCCTAATTGTAGGGTTGTTCCTCTGTTATGAAAGGAAAAAAAAAAATGATTGGGTGATTAATATAGGACCAACATACGTGCTACTGTGAGGTGGTGCAATTCAACCCATCTTCTTCCGGACTATTTGCGCCTACAAAACGCAGCATCCGATTAGTGCCATTGGCCAAAGACGCTGGAATGCACTCGAAACTTAAGTTAGCTTAAAGAGGGGAAGAGAGTACAAAACAGAATTTAGATGTGGAGTGGCGTACATCTCTTCGAGTTTAACCTAGAGTATTTATAGGCCGTCAATTAATAATTGTTCTCCAAGTCATGTGTGCTCGGCACAAGTGCGTGACATTATCAATAACTGCTTCAGCATGTGATGTGCTGGATAATGCTCAACCCCTTAATTTGATTCCAACCCGTTAGCACAGTTCGATCTTGACCCGCATGTTATATATGTATAAATGCATCACATATGTATATTTATAAACTTCAGCAAATAATGCAGAATAGAGAATTTCCTTTTTTTGTACTAATTGTATGCACTGTGTTTTATTTAGATTGACACAGTTGTCGATTGTTGTGCAAGTGACAATATGACATAACATGTTTAATCAAACTGGTCGTTTTAGAGTGAAAAGTTTTCTGTATACGAACTCAACATAACATGATCCAACCCTACACGACACGTCACGACATCCTCCTCCAATTGATTTCTCCAAGTTTCCACCAAGAGCAGTTAATAATCTGTTGGTGATACCATAAGCAAGGCAAACAGGGCCTTATCACGGGTCGAAATGTTGAGAGAGAAATGATGGGTTCGTCTTCATATTGTGTAACTTGGAGCATGTTTTTGAAAGATTGAGGGTTTCGAAGATTTGTAACTTCCAACAGGCCAGTAGGAGCCCCAAGTTTGGCTGTTGTTTCGCGAGGCAATGCTTCTACTAATGGGGAATCCAAAAAGGGAAAGCCCGTCTCATTTTTGTGATTGGACGGTCTTGTTGATGTCTTTTGGGAATTTTTTCGGATCTATAATTCGATTATTAGAACTGTTCAGACAGAAAAAAGCGTGGAGCCAATGAGTTCAGCTGAACAATCGCAGGGGCTTTCACCAGTGATAGTTGATCTAACCAGATGTATCTCCCAAAACCACAGAAAACTTGTCCATTAACAAGATATAGGTCAATGTGACCTCCAAAGACATTTACTTGGAAAAAATGAATTCTAATCTGGTGTGATTCTTCATGAGAGGCAAAGGGCAGAATACAAGGCCATCTTACAGCAATTTGATTTATGTGATTCTTCTGCTCTTTCCTTCAGTACTTCAATTGATTCTTTCTTTTTCTAATTAGTAATTACTGACTATTCATTTTCATATCATCTTACTGTGATTTTCTTCCTACAGATTATGAATCCATGGACAGGCAACCGATATCTGACCAGATGTTGGAAGACATACCACCAACAGACCTTCCCAAAATTCCAAAGAAACACACGAGGAAGAAGGCCAAACCAACTTCCTCTCCTAAGTCATCCTCCTCATCAAGATCGTCACGAGCAGCAAAATCGAAAACGAAATTTGTCGAAAACAATGCCAGACCATCAAATATAGAAGTGATGTGAAATTACAGATTCTGTGCCACAAGGGAGTAAGTTGTACATAAAGCTGAATTCTTTATGCTGATGGGAAGCTCTTTCTTTACTTTGACTATGATTCAATAGTCTTCGTTCAACTCGAGTAATTACATGTAATCTTGTAAAAAGAAGAATTAATTGTACATGGGAGTACTATCCTTTATGAGAAATATTGTCAAAAGGGGGTAAGTGCTTATGGGTTCAGATTGGGATTTGGGACCATAACTCAACTCGCTCCCTCGCTTCTCTCTTGATAACCAACCGGCAGGTCATCTTCGGTAGCTAGAGATCTTCGTATGGAAGGTTATATATTTGATCCTCATACCGTTGACGGTTGATCACACCGTTGCCAGTATTGCTCTCTCATGTTCACTCCCACTTGAAGCTAACTCAACGACATAAAGCTTGGTAATTTTGATGTAAATTTGAACGAGGGATTGTACATTCTTAGACGGAGAAACAGTTGGACGACAACAATGCACACTTATTGACAAGACAAAAAATAATAAAAGAAAACGACCTAAACCCTCTCTTGTTACCTTGCACCTCTGTTAATCATGTCTTTCTGCTTTTCTCTTGGTCCGACTCAATGGATGTGGGGTTGTATATACTTTTTTTTTTTTTTTTTTTATGCTCAAGTTTTTGAGTTGTGGGGTTATACTTGATTTAATATCAAATTTTAGCAAATTGTTTATTTTTCGTCGACTCAATAGATGTGGGGTTGTTTACAAGTACTGGTTAGTACTGTTGAATTTAGTGAATTTCTCAGTCTTAAATGTTGAAATTGTTGGTCTTCATATGGATAAGAAATTTTGGGCTCTAATGTACTTCCGTGAACATTTGGGTTCAATCTTGAGATTGGGCTGGTATTTGGGTTATTTTTACATGGGCCGTACAAAGTACAAAGATGGTTTATACCCAAATTCCAAAGCCGAAAAAGGTAAAATTGTGACTTACAATTCTCTTTTCATAATGGGAATTGATATTACTTACAATTCTCCTTTCAACACGCCATGGAGCGTGTACATATGGTGTGGGAATGGAGTATGTACCGGATGGTGTTAATACTCCCTCTGTTACTTAAAAACATATTTCTTTATATAATTTTTTTAATTTTTTTAATACCAAATTAAAGTGCTCATTGAGTACTTTAAATTGTTGCCAAAAAAAATTAAAAACATTCTACGGTAGTACATTTTTTAACCTTCACAAAAATAGACGTTTTCCAAAGGTATCACTTAAAAAGAGACGGAGGGAGTATTACTTAATCTGAGCTCATGTGGGCTCTTATATCACACATTTACTGCTTATTTTTTGGCTTGAACAATTTTTTTTTTTTTTTTTGGAACAATTATGACACACTTCAAGTTTTGTAATTCATTATTTTTTGGGCTCAAGTAAAGTAAAGGAAGTCATAAAGGTCATAGGTTGACTACTTATAAAAAGAGCATGCACTTTGGAGCCTGTTTTTATTCAAACCAAAATTTCATACTTGAAACGAATTTTTGGATTGTAATGATTTCTGCATTCAATTTTTGATGAATGCAATTCACACTTAAAAGTTTCCCTAAAAAAATTGAAATTGAGTGCATTTATCTGCGAGGAGAATGTGAAAATCATTTCTTTTTTTTCCAAGTTAACTTATATTTGTGTAAAAGAATCTAGTACTAAATTATTTTTTAAGACATTTAAATTTATATTCATATATGCGTACCTTTCTTTATCAATTATTCTACTGTCACACGCACTTACACAAACAATTTACACACTCTCACATTCACATTGGGACCCACACACACTACAGTGTAAGACCCATGCATTAATGCGAGCGTGTGTACATTCAATCCCACACACACGACATCGTGTGTAAGACTCATACATTAATGCGAGTGTGTGTACATCAATCCCACAAACACTACACCATGTGTAAGGCCCATACATTAATGTGTGTGAAACGGCGGAGCTAGGAATCAAAGTCGGAGGGGACTACATTAAGAAAGAAAACTTGGTACGATGATTTTTTCAAGATTAAATCCAAGAATTCTCGTTTTAGTGGGCTGGTTTTAAAAAACTAATCTCGAGTAATTGTTGTTATCATATCACATTATCACTCAACGAACGTAATATTATTATTTGACAGTGCCGCTCACCATAATTTAGTGTTCTCGAAATGAAAATTGTTTTTACTTCCAAATATAATCGAAATTTTATAATTTCTTTAATAATTTTTATTAAAAAAAAAATACTCCAAATAGGAAATTGGGATGCCGGGACAACCCTCAACCGGGTACCCCCTATGTGTATTTGTGTGTGGTTCTATACTTTTTTTGTTTCTTTATTAGGTTTGATGTATCTAACTCTTACGGGGCGTTTGGATGCGGATTTGATTTTGGGTGAATTTGTAATGAGGGCATATTTGAGGGTGGATTTGTAATGTGGGTGAGCCCACCTCTTAAGAAGGGTGGACTTGTAATGAAGTATTTGGATGATTTTTTGAGGAGGAGGATTTAGAGGGTGGATATGATAGGATAAGAGGACAAATGACCTAATTGCCCTCAATTTATTAATTTCATTATAATTAGAATAAATACAAAATAAGTACATAAATATATTTATACTATATAAGATATTAAAAAAATAAATTTTCCGGAAATTTTTTTGATAAAACATTAGTAATATATTTACGAAATTTTTATCAAAAAAATTAAACACAATACTAAAAATAAAGTGCAAAAAAGATAAAAATAAGCTAGTAATTTCAATTTATTTCAAAAGTTATAAAATGTTTGTTTATTTTTTTCAAGAATACACCCCTATAAGGCTAACAAACTCACAAAATACCTGTACCGGTTTTCGATATCCGATTGAGCTAATTCTTATCCGATTGTTTTATTTAATATTTTGAATGTCCATGTAAAAATTCAGCTCAATTAGATATCAGTAAGAGTGTTTTTTAACGGCCTGACACTTACAAGTGAAGGCCTTGATTGGCTGGGGGTTAAGGAGGGGGTGTAAGTTATACCCCCTATTTTTATCCTGGCCCACATCCTTAACCATGGTTTGGGAACCAAAAGAGAATCCAGATAAAATTATACCCCCACCCAAATATAACCCCGTTATACCCCTGTCAATTTACCAATATAACCCCGTTATACCCCTTCCCTTATCCCTCCCTCTCGTTACTGTTACGACAAACCGAATTTCATTGTAAATATTTTATGATTTATTGCGATTTCCTTCGGATAAAAAAGTGAAGTACTTTTGCGCATAATTTTTTAATTTTTTTTGCACCAAATTAAACTACTAATCGAGATCTTTAATTTGATACAAAAAAGTTTTAAAAATTTATACTTTAGAATTTGACATTGTTGGCTTGCTTTGCAATATCCTTTGGATAAAAAAATAAAGTATTTTCACATTAAATTTTTTACTTTTTTTTGCACCAAATGTCAGTGTAATAGTTAAATGGTTATCCACGAGTTAGTTTGTGTCTCGTATTTTATTCATGGTTTTTGTGTCTCGTATTTTATTAAAATTTGAAATATTATTAAAATGAATAATAAAATAATAACTAAATATTTTAATTTTAGATATAACTAATAAAAGGAATTATTTATTGAAAAGTATAATTAATTTAATTAGTATTGTATTTATGTATTTATTTTATCATAAAATCTAATATGACTGTACAAGGGCAAATAAGTCATTTGTCAAGTTTTTACATCATCCACCCAACTTTATTCCTCTTTATCACAAATTCATCCAAACCACATACTATTTAATCCACCCTTCATGAATGTCACATCACTGTGGGTCCACCCTTACTAAATAATACCCCTTAGGGCATCTTTAGTGCACTACCTAAAATCACTACCTAAAGTGCCCTAACTAGTTAACTAAGAAAAACCTCAAAAAATGGTCTTTAGTGCACAAAAATTGGCTCCCTAAAATCCTAAGTGGCACCCATCACTATTTAAAATGCCCCAAGTGACTACCTAAATTTGGGGAGGTACTTAAGGAGAGAGATAGAGAGAAAGAGGAGAGAGAAAGTTGCTGGCATTTATAACATCAAATCTGCCATTATTTTTTTTGTTATAGAGGCCCACTTAAATGGGTCTCACATACACTTTAGGAAGCATTTTTAGGGAGCCCCATTAAAGTGAATTTCTTTTTAGCTAGCTAACTAAGGGCATCCACAGTGGGCTCTCAAAATGCCTCCTAAGTGAGGCTCCTAATATTTACCTAGCCATGTGCTCAAGTATTGGCTTCAATGGGCTCCCCATACAAACTCCTAAGGGTGGCTCCTAAACTTGGCTCCTAGCACAATAGTTAAATTTAGGTAGCCTTCTAGCTAACTCTAAGTGGGGCCAAAGTATTTAATTTTTTTTTTAATATGAAATCTTTGAAAAAGTTGCTCCTAATTTTATTTTTTTTCACAAAATAGAGAATGCTATTGCTAGCCCATTGAATGCACACATCCTCTCTAAATTTAACAAGCTCTAGGAGTGAAAAGTGGACCCCAATTATGCTTATGTGTACACTTTAGGATACAACTTAGGAGCAATTTTTAGAGAGCCCACTGTGGATGCCCTAAGTTCAGGGCATCCATAGCGGGCTCCCTAAAAATGGCTTCTATGTTGACTCCTAAGGTGTACACATAAGCCTAATTGGGGTCCATTTGACACTCCTAGAGTTTGCTAAATACAGAGAGCATACGTGCACCCAATGGACTAGCAAGAAAATTTTTTATTTTGTGAAGAAAGTAATCAAAAAAGTGTGGGTCTCATAAAAAAAAGGATTAAAATGGCTTGGGTCTCACTTGGAGCTAGCTACAAGGCTAGTTAGATTTAGCTAATGGGTTAGGAGTCATGCTTAGGAGCCACCATTGGGAGCTTGTATTGAGAGCCCATTGAAGACCATAATTGATCAAATGGCTTGCTAAATTTTAGGAGCTTCCTCTACGAGCCATTTTAATAGCCCATTGTGAATGCCCTTAGCAAACAAAATAGGGTCCCACATGTGCTTAGGTGTACACTTTAAAGAGCATTTTTTAGGTAGTGCACTAGAGATGGCCTTACTATCTTATCCCCCTTACTATCTAATCCCACCAAAACTTATCCCGCATCCAATCGGGGCTGTAGGGTACTACACAAACTCACAAAATACTACTACCGGTTTTCCGTATCCGATTGAGTTGTTTTTTATTCGATTGTGTTTATTTAACATTTTGAACGTCCATGCAAAAAAATCAACTCAATCCGGTATCAATAGAGGTGTTTTTTTAACA
This sequence comes from Vaccinium darrowii, assembly GCA_020921065.1. Classification (NCBI taxonomy): domain Eukaryota; kingdom Viridiplantae; phylum Streptophyta; class Magnoliopsida; order Ericales; family Ericaceae; genus Vaccinium; species Vaccinium darrowii. The sequence goes on along the minus strand of CM037153.1, from coordinate 16,457,521 downwards.
GTCTAACACGTACAAATGAGAGGTACTTTTGGCAAAAGCAAGTCCGGCTACCCCGGATTTGCCAACGATAGGGGTAAACCTGGGCTTCGCATGGTGCTGGTGGATTTGCAATATCAACGGTGCCATGGCTTTGCAAATCAGCCTTTGGAATTTTTTCTTCAAAAGACCGGATTAAGAGGTGGGACCGAGATTGTATATCCAGGGAGTGGCAAATCCGGGAGCAAATCCCCCGGCCAAAATATGCCAGTAGATATGCTCATATACATGCGCGCTACTATTGCTCTTCAATGATTTAATTTAGTCATTCCTAGGAGTCTGAATCTGCTTGACAAAGCTCTGGAGTTGAACTAAAAGAGTTGAACAGATTGACTTTTTACACAAACTTTGTCATCTGTTCCTGCGATTATGCATTTCATGTTTGGACAAAATGAGGGGTACAGATCAAAACACCCAAAAAAATGTAATGATCGCTCTATGTGGGTCGTACACCCACGATCCAAGCCGTTCATTCATCTTAAAATGAAATTCCAATGGGTCTCGTGAGAAATCAGCTCAATCGGACATCTTTGAATGCTTGATTCAAAATCCTCCCATTTTATGCAATTTTTAAATTTTTTTTTTGCATGAAATAGGTGGAGTTTGGATCAAGTATCCACATACGTCTGATTGAGCTGATTTTTCACGAAGCCCCTTAGAATTTCATTTTAAGATGAATGAACGGTTCGGATCGTGCGTGTGGGACCAAAAAGTTGGTCCCAAAGAGCGGTCGATACATTTTCTGGGTGTTTTGGTCCGTACACGTAGCAAGATCCTTTCATGTTTTCATATCCCCCGACGTGGTGGCATGCTGGCATGTCAAGTTTCATACTCTCTTCATCCTTTAACTTCCTATCCATTTTTTCAGCATGCATGTCATTTTTAAATTACCTACTCCCTTTGTCCTTTTTTAAGTTTTTAGTGTCAACATTTCCGTTTTAGGCTGTCCCTTAATAAATGTGTTTTCTGAAAAGTTAATGGGTAAAAGTTTGTATTATTATCATTTTGCCCTCTTGAAAAGTTAGTGGGTAAAGAGTTAAGGGGTAAAAGTAGAGGATAATTGTGGAAAGTGGAGGTAAAAGTTGATGTGAAAGGTGCAATGATGATATTTCTTTAATAATTTGAATTCACAAAGCAATGCACGTAAAAAAAGACGGAGAGAGTATATTTCAACTTTACAGTATTATATTTTATATAATTTCGAGAACTTTGTTCCACCGTTCCATTTTAAGTGTGTAGCTTTGTAATTCCAACTTACTCCGTATTAATTTTTACACTCACTTTCCACTATTGCCCTTGATGGAGATATCATAATTAAACTTTACCTACCAACTTTTAAAAAATCTATTTTTAAGGGCAAAATAGGAAATATTCTAATTTTTACCTATTTAACTTTTTAACAATCACACTTATTTAGGAACATTCCAATATAGAATACACTACTCTTTTCAAGAAACGGATGGAGTATAATTGATCAGAGGATCTACCAATGTACACTACTCTTTCTAAGGAGCGGAAGGAGTATGAATCATCAAGATCTACCAACTATGATTAATATTGCATATTTAGAATATTGAACATTTGAAAATATAAACCATTTGTTGATACATTTGGAAAAGTAAAATTCCTTAGCGGAACGGGGCCTCTGCATTTCACTAATTGGAATCTCCTCACCTGCATCTATGTGTTATTTCCCTTGTATTTGTTGAGTTATTTCTCTCGTTAACGGGTTATTAGTTGAGTTGGTCTTAGAGCATGTCTAATGAGGTTTGATAATGGCTACAGCCATTTACCCATTTTAGCACCAGAAAGTTGTTAAAAAGTGGTTAGATGCCAAATTTTGGCACCCCCTCTCTAATTGCGGGTTTTAAAATAGAAACATGGAGTTTAAAATATTAATTAACTTTCCCTTCACCTTATTTTGTCCTATAGTACCTGTCACATCCTGTTTCTTAAGAGGAGGGTGTTACCTGATTTTTAACCTATTAAGAGCGAGTATGATAAAACTTGAAAAATTCGCAGTCAAATGGAGGACCAGGCGGGACAACAACAACGCACACTTATCAGCAAGATATATATAATAGAAAGAAGGGAAAGGAAAAAAAACGACCAAAACTCTCTTTCGCACAACTCCTATTGTCTATTTGTACGGTTGAATTTTGTGAATTTCTAAACCACAAAAACAACTTGAGATTTGGGATGAATCTTGAGATTGTGCTGGTATTTGGGTTATTTGTATATGGGCCGTACAAAGTACAAAGATGGTTTATATACACAAATTCCAAAAGCCCATACAAAGTACAACGAGGTTTATACACAATTTCAAATCCCCCCAAAAAGGTACTCCAAAGCCCATACAAAGTACAAAGAGTAAAATGGTCCCTTTCTGTTCATAATGTACTGTCTACTTTTTTTTTTTTTTTTTTCCTCTCGTCTCATATAAGAATTTATACTGAAATTTAATTTAAATATTTCCCTGGTTTAAATTGATAACTGATCTTCGCATGGACATTGTCCTTATGACGTAATCTGTGTAATTAATTAATGACAAGAGTACGAGTACAAACCAAAATTTAGGCTCCGTTTGTTTGAGCGTAACATACTTCCTCCATCCTAATTTAAATGTCCTCTATGGGAAATCGAGTTTTTTAAGAAGTTAACATTTGTGCTCTAAATTTTCAAAAGTAACCTTAAAAACTATGAAGTCAATTAAATGTATTTAAATTGTTTATATCCTTCAATATGGATCTCAAAAAATATGTAATATGGATCTTGTTTCATAGATTTCAATTAATTCTATTATACAAAGTTTTCAAAATCATGGAAAATATTATATGTTGAAATATATTGTCAATTTAAGAATGATATGAATATCAAAAACTGTCAAATGAAAGAGTACTTTTTAGGGGTAAAATTGAAACTTTGGTATGTTTTGATGGTTATTTATAGAAAGTGAACACTTATTTTGAGACTTCCCAAAATTGAAAGGTGGACATTTAAAATGGGACAGAGGGAGTATCATTCTGTAAAATATTTTACTTATTCTCTAGTATTTAGTTGGACAAATTATAAGTAAAACGTTTTTCTTGTAAAATATTTTTCATCAATTAGCGGAAAATGACTTTTGCCAAGGAAAATGCGGTAAGTCATTTTCCCGTTCTCTGCCCGTCACTCCTGTCTTCCAACTAACAACCCCACCCCCTCTATCTATATTGTCTTGCCCTCATCAGGCCCAGCCCTGAGATTTTCGTGGCCCCAGACGATAATCATATAAACCAGGGCCCTATGCTTTTTCTTGATTTTTTCTAAAGAACCAATATTTATTTTAAATGATAAATGCCGTGTTTTATATTTTGTCTTTTTTGTAATTCGTGTCTTCAAGTTAATAAAAAATAGTTTTCGGTCATAATTGTTTATTCTTATTGCAAGAATTAGAAATTTAATTGAAATGGGCAGATTGATGCAAACATTTTACAAATACGCCTGGAGTGTTTTATTTATATTTGCCTAATTCCGATACCATCAATTTTTTTTTTTAAAAAGTTGATAAACAATAAGGATGTAGCGGATGCATATATTCACACAATTGAAGGAAGAGGGAAAAAGAAAAAGCAAACTATTTCGTTCAGTCGTTGCCTGACTCATGGTAAGAAAGAAAAAAAAAAAAGAAGAAGAAGAAGAGAAGGTAGAAAAGAAAAACTGACTCATGATAAGAAAAAAAAAAGGAAGAGAAGGTAGAAACTAACTCATGGTAAGAAAAAATAAAGGAAGAGAAGGAGAAGAATTTGGGTACGGATTGAAGCCGGACCGTCCAACAATATTGCAACCAACGGTTCAGATTGAAAGTGTCATCCAGATTTTTAAAAAAAGAAAAGAAAAGAAAAAAGAAAACAAAAGGTGCACTTCAATCCAAACCTTCAGATGCATTTTTGGACGGCCTAGAAGCACCGCACGGGTACCACGTCACCCATCCCCTCTTTGCATCCAAGTTTTTCTTGAAGAGAATTTAGAAAAGGAAAAAAAAGGGTGAGAAGGTTGAAAAGGAGAAGAAGGGCCCGCGAGAATTGAACCCTAGCATTTACCAAGAAACACACAAGCCTTTTCGCTAGGCCAAATGTTGTGTTTCTTGTAGTGCAACATTATATATATACACCACACTTCCGGTCCAAACTCCCGGATTTTAAATCCGGACCTCATTGATCCCGATCGAATTTCGATGATTCGAACTCACAAAATTGCTCGGATCAAGCCCTTCCCGGTATTTTTTTTTTGCTGATTTCTTGCGAGGGCCCTAGAAAACACCTTTTAAACACATTGAACGGTTCGGATCATCGATATTCGATCGGGATCAATGAGGTCTGAATTTTATTAAAATGCGGGAGTTTGGACCGGAAGTGGACTCATATATATATATATATATATATATATATATATATATATATATATATATAGGAAGATGTTCTATTGAGTACTCCCTCAAAGATCTCCTATATGAGGACCACCCCTTTTTTGATTTTCCGGACCAAATTTCGAGGATCCGAACCGCTCAATGTGTTTAAAACATGTTTTCTATGGCCAACGCGAGGAATCACAAAAAAAAAATAACCGAAAGGGCTTCATGCGAGCGGTTTTTCATAATAACCGTACATATATAATTTATCGAAAAATACTCGAATGAAGCATTTCCGAGTATTTTTTTTGGACGAATCCTCGCGGTGACCCTTAAAAACACGTTTTAAACACATTGACCGGTTCGGATTGTCGAGATTCGACCCCGATCCATGAGGTCCGCAAATTACGAGTTTGAGGGAGTCCTTAGTAGAACGGGATATATATACCTAATTGGAGCCCTAAAAATGGGCTATTTTATTATCAACAATATAAAATTATCTTTACAACTTTTCCTACACTTGGATGTAGAATTCCATTAAGGTTGATCTAATTAGGTCTTAACATTTGACTTTTTGAATTCTTTGTGATGAGAGAAATAAAAAAGATTTATCACAATATGAATTGAGCTTGAAAAGAGATTAGAAAACACAAAAAAAAAAGCAGAAAAATTGACTTATTTTTGTCATTAGTGACCTTTTTAAGCTTGTGGTCTACTTCATCCGTCCAAAAAATATAGTCCTTCTTGAGAGTTCGTGCCACTTTTTAATATAATATATCTTATAATTTATAATGTTTTAGGTGATTTTAAAAACTTTATATTTTAGATTTAATTGAGATCTATCAAACAAGATCCATATTGCATATGAAATGTATTACCGGTTGAGAGATATAATTGAATTTTTATCAGGTTAAAATGGAACGAGGGACTATATTTTTTCAAAAATGATATATACACACAAAAAATACCCACAATTTACCCACACACTCACACAAGTGTGTGGGCTCCACACACACTTGCACATCTAGTGTGTGTGGAGCCCACACACTTGTGTGAGTGTGTGGGTAAATTGTGGGTATTTTTTTGTGTGTATGTATCATTGCTGATATTTTTTGGACGGAGGGAGTATTTTTTGCAGTCGATGAAGTTGCAATTAGTACCACTTGCACTTCTAGTTACATCATTTACCGTACGTAATGGGGTAGGACATGAACAAATTTCTTGAGGGCCAATTAGTACTTCCATAATCGCATTTATTTATATATTTTTGGCGTTCGCTTTTGTAAGAGGGAATTTTGTACACTCTTATAGTATAATGTTATGGCCATGTCGTAAGATTTCACGACATATCCAATGTAGCGTGTACGTTTGTCAAAATCATAGATATTATCCAATGTAGTGGATGTTTCTCAAAATTGGAATCCAAAATACCAAACTTGATATTTCAATCGACTTTTAGTCAACCTTAAAAACTTTTCTTCAATTGCAAATTAATAGAAACATAGCATTTACGTAGCAAAAACACTGGCACAACTTACATACATATCAAACACCAGAATGTAGAATCACAAACGAATGCTATTGCGAACACCCCGGCCTACGGTGCTCAATGCTTAGCAAACATTCTTTTTTTTTTTTTTTTTCTAGGGAACAAACTAGCTTCAATGACAAGTATGTACGATGATAATAACTCCTACATGCAACTTTAGTGGAAAAGAGACTCTTGAACATGAGAACATCATGAAATAAAGCCACAACTTGGTAATTTGGTAGGGGTACTAAATACCAATACTAGTAAATGCTCTCCAAGTACTTGCTGCCATTTTTATCAACGTTATCTTTTTTTTGCAGTCAAATTTATACCATCTGAGCTACTATGTCCCCCTTCTTCAGAGTGCAATTTTATTCATCTTCCTTAATAGGGTGTTCCCCTAAGGCAATTTTTAGAATAAATTAGCTTTTCACGGTTTTTAATTATGTGATGTATTGTGAGAGAATGATTTGTCTTGTTTTTAGAAAAGACTGTTTTTTGTTAGTGGAACACCCCCTAAAAGAGGGTGAACAAAACCCTTCCTCTTACTGTTTGAAATAGTATAGGTCCCACCCTTGCAATACATTTTCTGGTTGGGATGATTTCACTTTTTAATGGGACCTACATCATTTCAAATAATAAGGGAGAGAGGGTTTTGTTCACCCTCCAGAGGGTGAACAAAATCCCACTCTCTTCCGCAATTGCACGCACCTGCAAATTCAATTTTCTCGTTTTTAGTATAAGTGCTAAAAATATTTGATGTATGTAAGGTGAATGACCTGTGTCGAAATCTGTGTCTTAACACTTCTACAAAAATGGGAAACCACCCTACTTACTTTGACATGTGTTGGGAACACTTACAAACCACCCAACTTACTTTGATATGTGTTGGGAACACTTACTCCCAGGGCTCGATTCTTGGTGCTAAGTCACAAGAAATTAATTTCTTGCGAATCCCCCAATTTCATTGTGGATGGTTTGTCTTTGACTAGACGGAACAGGAAATTAGTGGAGTTGTGCGTAAGTTAGCCCTAACACCTGTGACCACGAAAAAAAAAGAAGAAGAAGGGAATACTTACTGCCACTGGCCTATCATTACAATGTTAATTAATACTGCATCTTGCTACGTACTGTACGTAGGAAACATAAATACACACTAGACAAGCACACTTGTATCATTTGTTTTTGTAACCACCATTGATCAGTTGCAATGAATATAGTAGCTAGCGTAAAATTTGGTTTTTTGGTTTTTTTGTTGTCTTTATTCAACATTTTTTTTTACATTTCTTAGTTTTGCATCAAGTTTTTGTGGTTTATGGATTCGTTTTGACGAGATGAATCCAAAGATTATAAAATTATGGTCGAAACTAATTTTTTTTAATAAAGCAAAAATTAAACTAATAAACTGGTTTAATTTGATTTATTTTAAGATTTTTCAAAAAGTTATCAGTTTAACCATAATTTTATACTTTTTAGATGACGAGATGAATCCATAAATCACGAAAACTTGACGCAAAATTAGCAAATGCAAAAAAAAATTGAATAAAGACGAAAGGAAAAAACCAAAAAACTAGTTCTGCATTTCTTTGCCATAGCACTCGTATTTCTTCCACTTTTCTTTGCTAAAAAATATCATTTTTCCGGTAGCTATTGTATAAGTTAGAGCTTTATACATATTCTTGGTCAGAATAATTCGGCAGTAGCAATGCTAGGGACGTATCCAAACTTGCATACATTCTTATAATCGTCTCACATTTGATAGTAGAACCTTTCTATATGTACAGACCAATATGTACAGACTGGCTTGGAGATCCATTTTTGAGTCCCACACGAACGATCTAAGCTGTTCATTGATCTTAGAATGATTTTCCAAGAGGCCTTGAGAGAAATCAGCTCAATCGGAATTGTGAAAGTGCTTGATCCAAAATCTCTCTGTTTTCCGTTCAAAAAAAAAAATCTCCCTGTTTCATTCAAAAAATTTTAATGAAACGGGGAGATTTTGGATCAAGCACTTATACACGTCCGATTAAGCTGATTTGTACTAGGGTCCCTTGGAAAATCATTCTAAGATCAATGAACGGCTCGGATCGTTCGTGTGGGACCCAAAAGTTGGCCCCCAAGCCAGTCTGTACATGGTTTGTACACATTTTATCGGTTCCTTTAGTTTTTTCGTTGATAGTAAGACCCACAACATGATTTGAAAAGTCTCACCAATTTTTATAAGAGAAGATGTAAGAATACATGTAAATACGGATGCGTGACTGACATTTTTGTTTTTGAAAATTGTAAGCAATATTCAAGATTGTATATTGATTTTCCGTAATTTTATTTTGTTTGTGATACCTATGATCATTGTTGTATCTGCCTCTCGTGCAACATTAATATTGATGAACTTTAATGCACTCAGTTTTCTTAAATACTATGGTCCAGTAACTGGTGGATGGGAACATGTTGTCCAGGGCAATGGTGTCAACCTTAGTTGGCATTCTTGCTCCCGGTAGTGAAGCCATTTAATCCTTATTTGATCATTTTGATCATTTTAATGTCTTGGTTCATTCTTTGATTACTAAATTCTCTTTCTTTGCTGAGAATATAATTTGACTATAATGTTAAGGATTTGGAAGATAGTACTTGTAACGCCCCGCATTTTTGGGAAAAGCATTATGGATTATTATTACAATTTAAAGTCGGTCTAAACAGTAATAATAATAACCAAAATACATATAGATGGTCTATCCTTCACAGATTACAAAAAGGTAGACTGGGTGGATTCTATGGCTCCGTACGTTCCCTGATCAGATCATGCTCCAAGTCGGCAGCTCCTCCGGCTCCGTGTTCTCCGTAGAGGTCCTCCTGTCCATCGTGACAATCTAGCATAATACGTCAGAGTTGCGAAGCAACATCGTCGTATTATGCCAGGGCAAACCGTGAGCGAGGACGCTCAATAGATACCGTACCCCAACATTAAACTAGCAATTCTAGAACAATATTGTTGGCAGGTAAATAGTTGAAAATCATTTATCAAAACGGTAAGTTCATGCGTGTCAATGCATCAGTATCACATCAAATCAGAGTACAGCTTAAATAAAATCAGTATCCCATTTCTTTTCATATCAGAGTGCAGCTTTAATAAAATCAGTATCTCGTATTATTTCAGAATCCAGAGTATAGTGTCAGTATCTCGTATCATTCTCTCATAACAGCATTCTTCTTCAAATTTCAACCATGTCAACATCTCACATCTCTCGAAAGTTATTGGCCCGTGCTACAACCCCGTTCTAACGGTCACCAACCTTTCCGTTCGAAGGGTCGGCCACCCATAAACTGACTCCTGCAGTATGAGGTCCGCTAACTCCGCGTCACACACGACATAGTCCCAGCTACCCATATCACTGAATCCCCACCAGTTTGTTTATGAGGTCCGCTTGCTATGTGTTGTACTGAGTAAGTTCTAACCGTCAAATTCACCCGCGGAATTTGAGGAGAAACTTCAAACAGCACTACCGTATAGTTCCGTTGGGCTTTGACCACCAGTTCACCCCGGGGAACTGAGGCGGGACTCCAACAGCATCAACATCTCAACTTTCATCACATCAACATTTTCATTCTCATTTCTATCTCTTCCATTTAAAAGCATTCGATCACTTTCTCGAAAAATGTGTCGGGTCGTATCGTCTTTGAAAAAGAACGTGCACATGCATTAATTTCATAAAACAAAATCCTCCGTTTAGAATCGTTCATGATAAACCTTCCGCTCGTAACCCATCTTACGAAAACATGTTACTTAACGACAAAAGTTCTTTCTTCCGGGGATTTAAATCAAAACATAAGGATTAATTCTCGTTCTTAGATTTGCTGGCGTGTTTTAAGATTCGTACGTCAAATTGCCACTTGGTTTGTCTAAACCAAGAAAGTACCCTACTAGAAAACTCTAGTAGTTGAATCCGTTTGGCGTGTTTTAAGATTCGTTCGTCGAATCGCCACTTGGTTTGGGCTAAACCAAGAAAAAGCCTGACTAGACATGCTAGCCATAGATTCTATTTGTTAGTCTAAATAGATTAAGAATATTTATTCAATAATCCCGGAAAAATTTCATTTCATTTAAAAAAAACTCTTTTCTTCAGAAAATCGGTCGGGCATTATACCTGCGTAAATTTGAAAAGTCGATTTTTATTCGGGCATTATAACTGGGTAATTTGAAAAGTCGATTTTCATTCGGGCATTATAACTGGATAATTTAGTTTCCAAAAGTCCATCGAACATTATAACGGTGTATTTTGATAGTCAATTTTAAATCGTGCATAGTAACGACTAAGTGTGATTTTCAAAGTCTAATTGTTCATAAAACAACTAATCACCAACATAATCACGTTTAATCATATTTAGGCATGTTTAAGCAAAATAATAACATCATTAATATGAACTAGTAAATACTAATCTAAAGTTAAGATAAAGTATCTACCTTAATTCCGATGATTAGTCGGAAGCCGATAAGCTAGTTGAATTCCGGCGGCGTAACGACTAGTCGACCTTTGCTCAAACACTTTCTAGCTAACTTATGCTACCTTTCTAAGATCTAGGGGTGGTCGAGAGTGGTGGTGTGTGGTGGTTTAGGATGAGTTTCAAGAAGAACACCCAAGAACTCACTCAAGAACACTAGAAAGCACAAAGTGGAGAAGTTGGGAGATTTTGGTGTGAAATGAAGCAAGGAGAGTGAGCTATTTATAGTGAAGCAATGAGGTTCACCTCCCCCAAAAATAATCACCAGCCAAAAACCCTCACCACAAGTGTCCAAACAACCTTTTGCAAAAGCAAAAATTAGGTTTTAAAGACTAGTTTTAGGTTATAAGAAATTCCCCACCAAATTTCCCACCAACTTAAAGATTAGTTTTAGGTTATAAGTAATCTCCCACCTAATCAAGGTTAGCTTTAATAAAATAAAATAAGAGTTGGGGATTTAGTAAGGCTTCCGGACGCAGTGTGGTGAAATACCTGGTGTGTACGCGTTTATTTACGGCGCGAAAAGTATAATTAAACAGGTTAAATCTAATTCGTTTAATCTAACCAAACCAAATTATAAACTATAATTATTTAAAAATAAAACCGCATTAATACATCGAAATTTTTTTTTTTTTCATTTACAAAATTTCGGGTTATTACAACCTATCCCCCTTAACAAATTTCGTCCTCGAAATTGAAATTACTCGACAGGTGGAAACAGTTGCGGATAATTAGCCCTCATGGCTTCTTCTCTTTCCCAAGTTGTTTCCTCCATCCCCCGATGTTTCCACAAAACTCGTACTAATCGGATAGTCCTATTGCGGATGCTCTTCTCCATACTATCCTGAATTTCAACCGGCTCTTCCTCAAAAGTTGCGTCTTCATCTATATCAAGATCTCCCCAGTTTAATACGTGTGTTGGCAGGGCAAGATACTTCCTTAACATAGAGACATGAAAAACATTATGCACTCGGTCGATTTGCGGCGGTAATGCTAACCGGTATGCTACTTGTCCAATTTTCTCCAAAATCTCAAATGGGCCGATATATCGTGGGGATAGTTTTCCCTTCCTCCCGAATCTAATTATTCCTCTCCGAGGTCTAATTTTCAGAAACACGTGGTCTCCCTCTTTGAATGACAAAGGTCTGTTTCTTCGATCCGCATAACTCTTCTGTCGGCTCTGCGCAGTAAGCAGTCTCTGTTGAATCAGCTTGATCTTCTCCGTTGTGTCTCTGACCAAATCAGGTCCTAGCAATCCCGTTTCTCCGGCGTCAGTCCAACAAACCGGTGATCGACAAGGGCGGCCGTACAGAGCTTCGTAGGGTGCCATCTCTATGCTAGCCTGATAACTGTTATTGTAGGCGAATTCTACTAATGGCAGATGTCGTTCCCAATTCCCTGTGAAATCTAAGGTGCAAGCCCTAAGCATGTCCTCCAATATCTGGATTGTCCTCTCCGTCTGTCCATCAGTCTGCGGATGAAAAGCAGTACTGAGACGTATGTCAGTTCCTAGTGCCCTTTGTAGTCCTTTCCAGAACTGTGAGATAAATCTAGGATCTCTGTCTGACACGATTGACACTGGTACTCCATGAAGTCGCACGATCTCCTGGATATAGAGTATTCCCAATGCTTCCATGTTTTCCGTCATTTTCACTGGCAAGAAGTGTGCCGACTTAGTGAGACGGTCTACAATTACCCACACAGCGGTGTTTGACTTAAACGACCTCGGAAGTCCAGTCACGAAATCCATTGAGATATGCTCCCATTTCCACTGTGGAATTGGTAGCGGCTGCAATTCTCCTCCAGGCCTCTGGTGTTCAGCCTTAACTTGCTGACAAACTAAACAAGTCTTTACAAATTCTGCCACGTCTTTCTTCATTCCTTCCCACCAATATGTCCGTCGTAAATCGTGATACATCTTCGTACCTCCAGGATGAACAACGAAATTCGAGTGGTGAAATTCTTGAAGCACGGCTTTTCGAAGTCGACCTAAGTTGGGTACAAATACCGAGCCTTTAAATCTCAGACTGTTATCCACTGCATGCAGGGTCCAACCGGGCAATTCCTTTCCTGAACTGAGTTGTGATCTAGTGAATTCACAGTCCTGTTCAAAAGTCTGTGCCAACAGGATCTCCCGGTGAAGTGCTGGTTCTGCCACTAGTGCAGATAATCGCATCTGATCTCCATTAGATGACGGTTGCAAATTGAACTCGTTCAGAGTATCTATCATCTCCCATTCCTTCACAGCTATCTTGGCTTTTTGTGCCCTGTCCTTTCGACTCAGGGCATCAGCAACAACATTTGCCTTGCCAGGGTGATATGACAGGGTAAACTTGTAGTCTTCCAAGTACTCCATCCACCTTCTCTGTCTCATATTCAACTCCTTCTGAGTGAACAGATACTTGAGACTTTTGTGATCCGAGAAAACCTCAAATTGCTCGCCATAGAGATAATATCTCCAAGATTTTAGAGCAAAAACTATTGCTGCTAATTCTAGATCGTGAGTAGGGTAGTTCTTCTCGTGCGATCTGAGCTGTCTCGATCCATATGCCACGACTTTTCCGTTCTGCATCAGCACACATCCTAGTCCTTCCTTTGATGCGTCACAATATACTTGATAACCAATGTCCCTTTCAGGAATGATCAGTATCGGTGCACTGGTCAGTCTCTTTTTCAACTCTTGGAAAACTTTCTCACACTTGTCATTCCATTCGAACTTAACGTTCTTCTGAATCAATCTAGTCATTGGCTTGGCAAGAGTAGCAAATTCCGGAATGAATCTTCGATAATATCCTGCTAAACCCAAGAAACTACGGATCTCAAATACGGAAGTTGGCTGCTTCCAATCCAACACAGCTTCTACCTTGCTGTTGTCAACTGCAATACCATCCTTAGACACCACGTGTCCCAGAAATTGAACCTGCTCTAGCCAGAACTCGCATTTACTAGCCTTGGCATAAAGCTGGTTGTCTCTTAGTACTTGCAGGGCTACCCGAAGGTGTTCTTCATGCTCCACTCGATTGGCTGAGTATATCAATATATCATCAATGAACACCACCACAAATCTATCTAGATAGGGTTGGAATATCTTGTTCATGAGGCACATGAATACTGCTGGAGCATTCGTTAGTCCAAACGGCATGACCACGAACTCGTAGTGTCCGTATCTTGTCCTGAACGCGGTCTTTGAAATGTCCTCGTCGCGGATTCTCAACTGATGATACCCTGATCTTAGATCAATCTTTGAGAAACAAGTTGCTCCTCTTAACTGATCAAATAGGTCATCTATTCTAGGCAAGGGATAACGATTCTTGATCGTGACTTGGTTTAGTTGCCTATAATCAATGCACAGTCGTAAGGTTCCTTCTTTCTTTTTCACGAATAGTGCAGGTGCTCCCCATGGTGAAGTACTTGGTCGGATGTATCCTTTTTCCAACAGTTCTTGTAGCTGGGTCTTCAATTCCTTCAGTTCTGTTGGCGCCATTCGGTAAGGGGCTATAGAAATCGGAGCGGTTCCAGGTTGAAGCTCGATGGAAAAATCAATTTCCCTTCGTGGCGGTAATCCAGGTAGATCGTCAGGAAATACATCAGCATACTCGCAGACGATGTGTGGCAGTCCTAACTCCTCACGGTCAGATTCTTCCAACTGGAGACTAGCTAGCCATCCGAACAGTTGGTTCTGCCATTTCAAATGTCTAATCACCGGATTCACAGTCTGTCTATCCCCCTTAAAACGGAAACATGTCCCATCAGGGGTAAAGGCTGTTACTAGCTTTAGATGGCAATCAATGACTACTCGATGAGTTGACAGCCAATCCATCCCCACAATTAAATCGAAGTCAGCCATCTTGATCACGCGAAAATCGCAAGTTAATCGGATATTACTCACTTCTAACTCGCAACCTTTACAAATTAGATTAACTGGTACAGTACCGCCTAAGGGTGATGCTATTGTCATCTGGTTCTCTAGGAGTTCAGTGTTTAATCCTAGCGCAGATACGCAGGCAACTGATATAAACGAATGTGATGCTCCAGTGTCAAATAATGCTTGTACGCAGGTACTAAATAACAGTAGCGTACCTTGGATCATAGAAGGATCCTGCTCCTGGATTTGATTCTCACTATGCAGAGCATACAGGCGTCCCGTCCCATTCTGAGGTGCCTTGACCTGCTGCTTTCCATTCCAGTTGTTCTGTTGAGCTGGCCTAGCGTTCTGTTGCATAGGCTGTTTGCCATAGTTCTGAAGCAGCTGCGGCTGCTGCTGCTGCTGATTCCCATAGGTAAAACCGTCCTTCCTCGGGTGAGGACAGTTGCGGTTGAAGTGTCCATAGCCCGCACAGTTGTAACACTTGACTGGTTGGTTGTTAAAATTGGGATTTTGTGGCGGCGGTCCTTGCTTGACTTCATTCCTCCTCCAAGGCTGAGTGTTAACTTGGTTAGGTCTGGCTGGGTAGGGCCCACGATTGTTGTTGTTCTGCACCGTTCTGATGGGTCCTCCCGAACTGCTTCCTTGACGCTTAGCCCGAAAGTCAACGTCCTCCATTTCCATCCTTAGGGCACATTTCACTGCTTCAGCATAGGAAGTATAGCCCATTCCCATCACAATCTTGCGAGTCGAGCCAAGTCCCCATTCAAACTTTCGGACCTTGTCCTCCTCAGTCGGGGCAATGGCACGGCCATAGCGGTACAGTTCCTCAAATTTAGCGACATACTGCGTCACTGACATCGAACCTTGCTGCAGGTTCTAAAATTCCTGGATCTTTGCCTGCTTAATAGGAGCAGGAAAGTACTTATCCAGAAATATGTTCTCAAACTCCTCAAAGGTCATGGTTTCGATGTTATAGGCGGCTTCAATCAGCTCCCACCAATATCGGGCCTCACCTTGGAGTTGGTAAGCAGCGAGAGCTACACAGTGGTTGTCTTGGTTGACTCCCAAGGTGCTAAGGATCACCTTGATCTCTTTCAGCCAAGCTTCGGCTAAAGTAGGGTTAGGTTCGCCATGAAAGACGGGTGGGCGTCTTTTACAGAATTCGTTCATAGCTTGAGCACGAGACATGGGACCATGGTTGATATTATTAGGAGAGGGTCTGTTAGCGTTGAGTGCCGTAATGAAGGCTTGCATGAGTTGAGCCATGTCCGGATTAGCTCCGTTATTTCCATCAGAAGAGCCTTCAACATTGTTACGCGTAATTGCCATCCTAGAGTTATTAATTTGTTGGGGGAATCAGTCTAAAATACTTGCAAAATTTATCAAAGCATAACTGCTTAAATTAACGAGTCATTATAGAAAACATGATTTCAAACAGCACAATAACTGGTTCATTGTCCCATTCAATACCAATACCACATTACTTGGCTCAAGGCTGAACATATAATACTATTACCACACAGAGTCGAATCCTACCACATAGTGATTACAGTCAGCTTATTCTACGCATAAATATTACTTAGGGTATTATAGTAAATCAAGGACACACAATTATTATTCTAGCTTAGTGTCTACCCGATTACCCAAGGCCGAGTGTTGGAACCTAGGGCTCTGATACCACTTGTAACGCCCCGCATTTTTGGGAAAAGCGTTATGGATTATTATTACAATTTAAAGTCGGTCTAAACAGTAATAATAATAACCAAAATACATATAGATGGTCTATCCTTCACAGATTACAAAAAGGTAGACTGGGTGGATTCTATGGCTCCGTACGTTCCCTGATCAGATCATGCTCCAAGTCGGCAGCTCCTCCGGCTCCGTGTTCTCCGTAGAGGTCCTCCTGTCCATCGTGACAATCTAGCATAATATGTCAGAGTTGCGAAGCAACATCGTCGTATTATGCCAGGGCAAACCGTGAGCGAGGACGCTCAATAGATACCGTACCCTAACATTAAACTAGCAATTCTAGAACAATATTGTTGGCAGGTAAATAGTTGAAAATCATTTATCAAAACGGTAAGTTCATGCGTGTCAATGCATCAGTATCACATCAAATCAGAGTGCAGCTTAAATAAAATCAGTATCCCATTTCTTTTCATATCAGAGTGCAGCTTTAATAAAATCAGTATCTCGTATTATTTCAGAATCCAGAGTATAGTGTCAGTATCTCGTATCATTCTCTCATAACAGCATTCTTCTTCAAATTTCAACCATGTCAACATCTCACATCTCTCGAAAGTTATTGGCCCGTTCTACAACCCCGTTCTAACGGTCACCAACCTTTCCGTTCGAAGGGTCGGCCACCCATAAACTGACTCCTGCAGTATGAGGTCCGCTAACTCCGCGTCACACACGACATAGTCCCGGCTACCCATATCACTGAATCCCCACCAGTTTGTTTATGAGGTCCGCTTGCTATGTGTTGTACTGAGTAAGTTCTAACCGTCAAATTCACCCGCGGAATTTGAGGAGAAACTTCAAACAGCACTACCGTATAGTTCCGTTGGGCTTTGACCACCAGTTCACCCCAGGGAATTGAGGCGGGACTCCAACAGCATCAACATCTCAACTTTCATCACATCAACATTTTCATTCTCATTTCTATCTCTTCCATTTAAAAACATTCGATCACTTTCTCGAAAAATGTGTCGGGTCGTATCGTCTTTGAAAAAGAACGTGCACATGCATTAATTTCATAAAACAAAATCCTCCGTTTAGAATCGTTCATGATAAACCTTCCGCTCGTAACCCATCTTACGAAAACATGTTACTTAACGACAAAAGTTCTTTCTTCCGGGGATTTAAATCAAAACATAAGGATTAATTCTCGTTCTTAGATTTGCTGGCGTGTTTTAAGATTCGTACGTCAAATTGCCACTTGGTTTGTCTAAACCAAGAAAGTACCCTACTAGAAAACTCTAGTAGTTGAATCCGTTTGGCGTGTTTTAAGATTCGTTCGTCGAATCGCCACTTGGTTTGGGCTAAACCAAGAAAAAGCCTGACTAGACATGCTAGCCATAGATTCTATTTGTTAGTCTAAATAGATTAAGAATATTTATTCAATAATCCCGGAAAAATTTCATTTCATTTAAAAAAAACTCTTTTCTTCAGAAAATCGGTCGGACATTATAACTGCATAAATTTGAAAAGTCGATTTTTATTCGGGCATTATAACTGGGTAATTTGAAAAGTCGATTTTCATTCGGGCATTATAACTGGATAATTTAGTTTCCAAAAGTCCATCGAACATTATAACGGTGTATTTTGATAGTCAATTTTAAATCGTGCATAGTAACGACTAAGTGTGATTTTCAAAGTCTAATTGTTCATAAAACCACTAATCACCAACATAATCACGTTTAATCATATTTAGGCATGTTTAAGCAAAATAATAACATCATTAATATGAACTAGTAAATACTAATCTAAAGTTAAGATAAAGTATCTACCTTAATTCCGATGATTAGTCGGAAGCCGATAAGCTAGTTGAATTCCGACGGCGTAACGACTAGTCGACCTTTGCTCAAACACTTTCTAGCTAACTTATGCTACCTTTCTAAGATCTAGGGGTGGTCGAGAGTGGTGGTGTGTGGTGGTTTAGGATGAGTTTCAAGAAGAACACCCAAGAACTCACTCAAGAACACTAGAAAGCACAAAGTGGAGAAGTTGGGAGATTTTGGTGTGAAATGAAGCAAGGAGAGTGAGCTATTTATAGTGAAGCAATGAGGTTCACCTCCCCCAAAAATAATCACCAGCCAAAAACCCTCCCCACAAGTGTCCAAACAACCTTTTGCAAAAGCAAAAATTAGGTTTTAAAGACTAGTTTTAGGTTATAAGAAATTCCCCACCAAATTTCCCACCAACTTAAAGATTAGTTTTAGGTTATAAGTAATCTCCCACCTATTCAAGGTTAGCTTTAATAAAATAAAATAAGAGTTGGGGATTTAGTAAGGCTTCCGGACGTAGTGTGGTGAAATACCCGGTGTGTACGCGTTTATTTACGGCGCGAAAAGTATAATTAAACAGGTTAAATCTAATTCGTTTAATCTAACCAAACCAAATTATAAACTATAATTATTTAAAAATAAAACCGCATTAATACATCGAAATTTTTTTTTTTTTTCATTTACAAAATTTCGGGTTATTACAGTACTATAATATATGCACACCCTTATTTGGCGTATTCGGTATACACCTCTTTTAATTTTCTTTCAATTGCTTATATAGTACTCCATAGAGTGTATATAGAATGTAAGTTTAAAATCTTTTTAGGTAGATAGTATGGCTTGACAATGTCGAGCTAAGACTAGCTATTTATTACGAAGTAAACATGCATAGGGTATGACTCAGCCTTTACTTTGGAATCAGATTTCCTCGCGACTATCTTTCCCTTGAATCCTGGTTGGATTGCTTTCTTAGTGTCGCTTGTTCGCGTCCACTGGTGATATTATCATATAAAAATATAAATATAGATAGTGAAAGAAGCTAAGCCTACGTAACGCTATGAGAACATCTTTTTTTGTCCGCTTTCAGCTATGCTATATATATAGATGCGCTGCCTTGTGAAATAAAATTATGCAATTAAGTAGCATCTAGAATATTAGTTAAAGTAGGAGCCATGACCACAACTCTAGTAAGACATAAATTTCTCTAGAATATTAGTTTTTTTGTCTTTTTGGACTTCTTAATTGATATATGGTCAATGTAAAAAATGTCTAAGAAGCTCAGTGGATAATTGTTTTGACAGAGAAATTACAATCACAATACAGGCACACCACTTGCCCTTTCCTTTTAGTATGAGCGTTAGAGATGGCAATTTTCTCTAAACCTGATGAGTACTCGTCCCGCTTTATCTCTTAAGAGGCGGGTGTTACCTGATTTTTAACCTAGCTAACTAGATGCATGTGTTTGATCTTTATACTACATTGTATCAAACTTTATATGAGGTCCCAATTTCTAATGGTTGGTAGTACTGCTCATTACTCCAATTTTACAATTCTTTGGGGTCAGTACGGTGGACCTAAAAATTCCTTTTAGTGGGGCACATAATTAGTATTCTCCTAGAAAAAGACTTCTCTTCGTAAGCTCATTTCTGTCCCAAATCTGTCCTCAAAGATCTGATTTGTTCATATGAAATTGCCTGTCGAATAGAATGTCCATGCAAGCATACGTTGATTGGATACTCTCAACTATTTCATGAAAATACGTACTTTTATTCATATATAAAAAATAAAAAGTCTAACCGCATGTTTTTTTGCAAAAATAAAATGTTCTTACCAAGCTGTTAAGTTTCCGATCAAGTTGAATTTTTGCGTAGAAAAATTATTTGGCTATCCCTACTATACAAATGGCTTGGATCATTGAAAATGCATATACATATATGTGAAGTGCACTTTACGTCGTCCTAAATTCAACTAGAGAGAAGTTGAGGGAAAAAGTTTACGGAATCTAGTGGGGGGCGCCACCACTGTTTGTGGTAAAAGAAAAGAAGAAATGAAACGTTATGACGCGAAGCTTAAAAAATGAAACGTCACGACGCGAAGCCTCAAAAAATGAAACGTCATGACGCTGAGGCCTCGGAACACGACTCTTCGTGCATTGCCGGGGTGCGGGGGTGCCCAGACCGGGAGTGAAGCCTCCAATACCAGCTGGGTCTGACTCATTTTTTATTATAGGGTATATTGATTGTCGACATATTTGTCTACTTATAACGATATTTAAATCACTTTAAACTTTAAAGTTCTATGTGAAAGAGTTCAAAATGTTGGGTCATTGTCGTCTCAACTTTCATGATGCATTTTCTCTGTCAATCTCCATCCTGCCATGAACATATTACATATATATGCTTTAAAAATAACTCTAGCATCCACTTCGGGAAGTTGTATGGTATATAAGGTAAGGCCAACCAGTTACTATTAACTCAAGGTTAATTTTTTGAGACAAAAGTAGTTAGGCGAAGGGTAACGCAGGTCAGCTAGTGTGAGTCGTTACAATAACTATGCAAATACTTATGCATTGGTGTTAATTTTGCTATGATTTTTGTTTTTTATTTCCATTTTTGTGATTCGACATCATTATTATTTTTGCTTGGCATCCCTTTATATATTAGTTAACCCTCTAATTCTTCTCTAATCTCCCACTCCAGAATACAATTCAAAAAAAAAAAAAAAAAAGCGAACGACCAAGTAGATAGAGTTATAATCAAAATAAGCAACAATGACATTAATATAACCTATATATGCCAACATATATGAGAAAAATATATAGGATGCAAAGAGGAAGTTTGTATATCTGATATAATATTTATTTGTTTTTCCCAAGACGTTCTAATTATGTTTTAGCGTTAGGTTGACGAAATGAAATCAAACAAAATAGTATTAACCTTTCTTGTTATCCTCACTTGATAGATTTTAACTCTGCAATTTAATTTGGACTTGAAAACCTTCACTGCATAGTAACTTTTTTTTTTTTTTTTTTTGGTAAATGAAAATTTTATACAAACCAAACAACCAAGCTTACAAAAGGGGAAAATCCCAAACAAAAGCAATACAACTCATCAAGGAACAACCAAACATGAAAGAAAAGCAACAAAGAAGACTCAACTTCTAAACATTCTATATGGGGTAGATTCCATTGGCTACACACCCAAAGGTTTTCTTGAGAGCTGGGAACCTTCCTCCAAGAGCTGACTCTGTACCTCACTTTTTCTTCCACAATTACAAGAACCATACTAGAATCTTTTGAGCATCCCCCGAAAATTCTAGCATTCCTTTCCAGCCATAGATAATACAAGGCAGCAGCAAGGAACAATTTGAATAACATAGCACGGAAAGATTTAACTTTACAATGATCACATTCCCATTTCAGCTCCACATCCCATTGTCTTGCCCCTCGTTGGATCCCAAACTTACCCAACACATCATTCCATATCTGCCAGGAAAAGCTGTAATTAAAAAAAAAATGATGTTGCAAGGATTCTTCATGTTGACAATAGAGAACACACTCAGGGGCGGATTTACTTGAGGCATGGGGGGGTCAAGTGACCCCCCTGACTTTGGAATAATTATTATATATGTTATCAAATTTAGCAAATTGATTTGTGGTTCAGTTGGTTAGTAACCTGCTCATAGACATCGAGGTCGTGGGTTCCAATCTTGTCCCCACTGCCCTGCTTCGTTTTTAATGTTTTAAATGCTCCCAGACGTTGGTCAAACGAACGGAACTGTCATTTCCGGTATTATTAAAAAGTGAAGTGTCAAAATCATTATCTATTTACTTTTAAAAGTATATGGACATTTTTTATACTTCGGTTATAAGTCTAATTATAGAACTCTTTTTTTTTTTTTTTCCGCACTCTTAGCAAGTTTTTATTTTGTGAACATTACATGATTCATTCAAAACATAACAATTTTATAACAATTTATTGACGATCCATATTTAAGATTGGGCACCCTGGGCCCTGAAATTTGAGGGCCGCGCATGCACTCGAAAGGTGACCCCTCTGAATGAAATTCTTGGATCTGCCACTGAACACACTCAGTATCTATTGCCATCCCCCACCTTCTTAGTCTGTCTTTAGTTGTTAACGTGCCCCTACAAGCTAACCAACTTATAAAGGCCCATTCTGGGAGAACCAAATTACAGCAGCCCATGAAACCTTGACAACTTTATATCTTAGAGCTTCCCAAGTTGATTTAGTAGAAAATTGCCCATTGGACGAGAGAGTCCATACAACTTCATCCTCTCTATCTAATCTTGGAAGAAAACAACTAGGAGTACTAGCCTTAATTTGCTGGATAATCCTATTCCTCGGTCTTGGCCAATTCCATACACCTATTCCTCGGTATGGAATTTAATTGTGTATTTGTTGTTGTGACAACACAATAGTACTTAATGATCGTATAACAGTTAATTTGCTGACAACATCAAGGACCACCTAGTTGTAAATCATACCTCAACATCAAAATAAATGCTAAGGAATGACACTTGCAGAAAACAACCCTTTTAGCATGGATGCATGAACTAATTGAGTACTTATTCATAACTGCAAGCAGTACCCAGAGAGTACGAATTTGAAATTGTAAGTTGTACCAATATAGTATCACTGGTAAGTGAAAATTTATACCATAAGCTTACTAATGTGGTTACTTCAAGGTGAATAATATGCGATATCACTATCAGATAGTACCATAGTAGGTGACTTTCGTGAGTTAATATTGAGTGACCAGTGCAGTTCTTTCAATGATCATGTAGCAACCAGTGGTTGTGCCCCAATGCACAGGATTGTAGGTTCAGCCATAAACCATTACAAGGCCCCCTCTGGTCTCGGTTATTTGATATGAGCGTTCATTATTTCATCCCATCGAGTAGGTATTGTCATAATTCAGTTTTCTTGGTGAGAAACAAGAAACTAGCAACAAATCATTTTAAAAAGTAAAACCTTAGATGAAAAGAGGAATCGGGTCTTGATTATCAAGTCATTATCGATATTGCCCAATCATTTGAATTTTTACATGGACTAGATGAAAAGAGGAAACGGGTTTTGATCAAATAAGATGACCCGGGATGGGCCCCATAAGTGTGTTGCACAACTCAAATGTTGTGAGATTGTTAGTTTAGACTCTATTAAAGGTTCAATACCGATTGTACGTGGTTGGTTGGGCTAGAATTATTAGCGTACATTAGGTTTTCCTAGAAAGGAGAGTTAAAATTAACTAGAACGCCTGAATTTAGTTTGAATTGTCAATTTGTTTAAGGCACACTAGGGCAGAGGTATTAGGGGGTGACCAGCGGCCCGGCCCCTTGTCACACCCAAAAACTAAGTTCAAAGTATTTTCCTCAATTTTTCCACTAGAGAATTCAAAGATATTTGACAATTCTAATTATGAAGATAGTGTACAAAGTTTTGGAGGTTTGACATGCGCCCATGGTATTTCTTTTGCCGATCAAAAAAGAAAAAAAGCATGCGCCTAAGGTATTTTATGACTGCATTATGATTACCACCGTACCACTTATGTACATGATGAACATCTCAACATTTCATTCTTCTATTTAATGCATGTTCTATTAGAAGAACCAAAACTAATTTGTAAATGTCATCTTACCTAAAATGTAGATGTGTTTGTATGTGCCCTGTTAAGGGTTATGGATTTTCATCAATTGGGTTTTGCAAACCACGGTTTCTACCTATATATGGTACTTTGTCTCACGGTCATGAGTATCGGCCAATACGCTCAAAAAGTTAAAAAATTCACGACCGCTACACCCGATTCCGGCGACGTATCGTTCAATACACCGGTTCCCGATACCGCTATTTAGAACTATGGATCGAAGCCACACGGTGAAGTTGGGAAGTGAGTACTAGATGAAGTATGGAATTAATATTAGCTGTATTCTTTTCGGGTGAGAAAGTTCTTCAATGGCGCCTTTCTAATACAAAACTATAAAAGTGTTGCGACTTCAGAAGCCTCATAGGTCTTTCTACTTATCTCTTATTATTCAATTTGCAATAGAGGCTCCTCTAAATGTCGCAGAGACGAGAGCAAATGATCCTTGGAGGGGAGCTAGTTGTAAGGATTGATCTTTGGAGCAGTTGTTCATATGCACCTGCTAATTGGGATTAGATAACTTGTTAGAGTGGATATTTTGTTTGTAATTTTCCAGTTCTCAGAGTTGAACTTTTTTTGTTGGTGTAACTAATGTTCAGTAGTTCAATGTCTACAATCAATTTCTTGACAAATAAATCAATTGATTTGGTTTGTTATCTTCTTTTCTTTTTTTTTTTTTTTTTTTGTATTGCGAATTTGTATGAGTTGGGGTTATAATTGGAAAAACATTTGTTAAGTAAAAGACATTTTATTTTTTTTTTGCTACTTCGGAAAGATATAGTCCACATCAAGAGTGCAGGGGATACAAACAACACCAAAGCAGAAGTTAAAGAAACTTAGTCTAAAATCTGGCGAAGATTGAGCCCAATCCCTTATCAGGAATTCCCTTAAGGCCCGAAGAGAGGTAGTGGCCTGGTCACCACAAGTTCTTCATCTTGTTCAGCCCCAATTCTAGCAAGACAATCAGCACATTCGTTCGCACTTCTGTATTTGTGAGTGAGAGTGTGCGGTTGAGGAGATACTTGCCATTGTTGAGAATGTTGCTTTGAGGGTGATTCGCACTTGCTCCTTCATTGAAAAGGATAACGGCAGTCTGAGAGTCTAACTCAATGTGCATATTCATCCAGCCTTTTTCCAGGATAATTGTAAGGCCTCTATAAATGCTCCAAACTTCGGCTTCCAAATTTGATGTAGCTCTCATTCATCTTCAAGTGTTCTCTTCAAAAAAAAAAATCTTCAAGTGTGATAATAAATGAAAGGAACTACATAGACGACGGATTTTTTTTTTTTTTTTTTGTAAAAACTGAGGTCTAACATTCTATTAATCACGGTTTTAGGAAAACTTAGATAATTTGTGTCTAAACAGTCACGGCTTTAGGTAAAAGAGTGATATCATATTGTTAATTAAAGATCACGGTCTTTTCTTTTTTAATCACATTTTTTATACGTTTTCATCACGTTCTTAACTTGTAGTTGAAAGATGTAGACTTTTGATTACGCATGGGTAGATCATGGTTTTTAAACCGAGATTAAAAGTGAAAGATCATGCCAAAAAATGCGATCTTTAAATCCTAGGATACCCTACGAAAGTGCCTATACATAAACCCTAGGGTACCCTATGAAAGTGTCTAAAACCCTAGGATACCCTATCACAGTGACTCTCTCTCTCTCTCTCTCTTCTTCGGTGGTACGGCTTCACCTCCTGTTCTCTTTGTAACAGCGTCCTCGTCGCTGTTGATCTGGTGGATGGAATACTGAAGGGGCAAAAAGCAATCAAACGTTGTTTGCAAGTGCAATAGTGAAAGAATTTATTGGAAGCCTTCAATAATGAAATTGGGTTGTTCATCTCCTGTGGTCGATCCGCCAAACATTTCTAAAATATTGCATATTAAATCATGTTTACAAATTTATAGTTTTTGCAATCTATTTAATCATGTTTTTGCAGCAATTTGATATAGTATTGTTTCCACTGTCGAGGCGAGCACACTCGGTGATAAATAAAAGAGTATTTTAGTGGAGTAGAACTAAAATAAAGAGGCTAGTGCAATGTTTTTTCAAAAGGTGACTAGCTAAAAGCGAAAAGTGACTGTTGAATCGGTATTTTGGCTAAACGTTTGGCTAGGTTGGTGTACATGCTCTAATGAAACTTGCAGACATTTGTTGTGGTTATAAGTGCTCGAAAAATTGGGAGAATCTTAACGGCTTTAAATTGGGATTTTTTGTGGGTCCAAAATAAAGCTGAACAAATCTTTAACCCTACTGAGCATTTATTAATCTTTAGGTCCGGAGGGGACGTCCTGCCTTTAACGGGACGTCACCGGAGCGGCGTAGAGTAGCTAGCTGCGAGCGGGTAACGTGCTGCCTCCAACAGGACGTTACACCTCGAGTAGCTACATGAAGCCGAATGACGTAGAGTAGCAACGTTAGTTGCTACTCGAAGTTGTCTTTAGGCTACTGGTGAACCAGTGTAGCTGAAAGACTCCAGTAAGGTAGTCATTAGCTATCACGTAACGTAGTGGAGTGATAACCTGGAGTGAGTGAACGAACTCAAGCCACACGCGTAGAGAGCTAAAAGTGAAATCCAAAATTGAAATCCAAAATTGAAAAAATTTAAAAGTGAAATCCAAAATTGAAAAAGTACACTAAAGATGACGAAAGAGACACTTATATCAACTTTTCCCAAATTTAGTGTATATTTATATGCTCATCCAATTCTTCTCAGCGAAATTTGTAATAAATTTTAGTAAAATAAATGGGAAGGGGGACAACGGAACCGTAGTGCACCAATGCGCGTAAGGCACCTTAGTGCTTAACCAAAATTTTATCTTTGTGATCTAAACCGTTCAGTGTGTACGTAGATTACGTTGAGTAGATTATTCACGGAAAAAATTAAATTGATCAGGTATGGTTAGTCCTTTTTCAGAGAATATTAGGTATACGAGAATTGATGGCCAATATAATTTCAAAAATGTAGTGCATGGGAGACAATTCTGTCTTCATCGTGTAGATACAATGTCAGATTAACTCGATTTACTGTAAACATATAGTGTTTATCTATCTCTACAAACAGAACGTTTCAGATCATGATGATTAAATTTCGATTGAGCACACTTAGCCGTACCAGCATTTATCAAAGTTAACATTTGAATTTATTTCTTTAGTTTTGCTGTTATTTGTTCTTCTTTTCTTCTTAATTTTCTTGATAAAGTTCTCAATAACATTACAAGTGAAAGAAGAATTGTAACAAAACCCCTTAGTTAAAAATGAAATTAACCACAAAAAACAGCACACACGATTGACCACCAAATGTATCATATCGACGATTCGACACTCGGCGGTCTTAATTAGTAGCACTAATACTATATGTAATTGAAGGGATAAAGTGCTGTCACCACTGCACAAGTTATTTTGGTGGTGTACAATTTTGTAAGCTGTTGTATTTTGCTGGTATCAACGTGTAGTCGGTTAATGAAGGTTTTGAATATTAAAAAAAAATTATAACTCAAACGTTTGGGCCAGTTTTCACTGATCTCGATTAATCATGTAAGTCCAATCTCACCCTCGCTCGCAAATTGCCCAATTAAATCCTATGCAAAGGTCCAGTTATACTGTCCCTGAAGGAGTTGATAGCACCAGAGAGAAGTTTCAAACCTGAGATAATATTGCGAGCTTTAATGTTTTATGATGTGGGTTTTTGCTTATGATCCTGGTGCAATAGTTTTGGATGTTATAGTATTGGGGAAGCTATAAGCTATATAAGTGCTTGTAATTGGCCACTGATAATTAAGCTGTGTGCTGACTACTGAGCATCTAATGCCAGCTACTTTTACTGGAGGTTGATACTGCCTACTTGTTTCTCAATTTGGAGTGGAGGTTAGTTCTATTGTGTTTCTTTGGTACTAGAATGATTTACATATATTTTGGTTGGTTCTTTGCCAACTGTGTTTTGACTTAGGATTTTGAGTGGCAAATGATTGTTGGAGGTGAGAGTGTCAATCTAGTTTGTTGTGAATCTTGTGATGCTGCCATGCCCAAGGTTTTAAATAATTGTATGGGGATACGTAACGGTAACAGTTGAGATGTAACATCATTGGGGGTATCGAACGATACACAACATGAACCGGTAGTTGCAGCCATGAATTTATAAAAGTCAATTTTAAGAAAAGAAAATTCCTAAGTACCTCTATCATACTGATAGATTTTTTAGAGAAAGAAGAAAGACGTATTATTACTGAAATTCTGAATGATAAAAGACTAGGTTATTACAAGATAAAATAGGAGAATAGCTACACCTAAAAGGAAAAGATTACAATGCAATCACAATATACTACCTAAAGTAGGAGATCATGATACACTACCAAATCTATGAAATCAATGCCTAAATTAAAGGATACAGAATATATGATTATAATGTGATCATATATTCCTAAAATACAGAGATACACTTTTACAACATGAGTTTACCAAGAAAGTAATGAAGCCAAACGGTGCAATAAGGGCTGAACCATTGCCAATACCAATACCAATGCTAATACCAGTGTCGAATCATTGCCAATACTAATACCAATCTTTGTGGAACCATTGCCTATACCAATGCCGAATGATCGCAAATTGTGGAGACTTCGTGACACTACAGCCTAGGTGGAGAGAGAGAGAAGACATACCCATTGTTCAGAAAATCAGATAGAAACATATTCAGATTTTCCAAAGGAAGACCGAGAAACAGATTTCAGAGTAATTAGAGGGTTCAACAGATGCAGAGGGATTTTCTAAAAGAGAGAGAGAGAGAGAGAGAGAGAGAGAGCAGATATTTAAACAGAGAGGCAGAGAAAGGAGGACTGGAATAGACTGAGAGAGAGAGAGAGAGAGAGAGAGAGAGAGAGATTTTTAGAGGCAGATGCAAGAGGGAGGCTGACGGAGCTCTAGCGAGGATGCCAGAGTGCAGAGGAGTCCAAAACAGACTGGGGTTTGCAGATCTGAAGTTTACACCATCAAATAGGGTTGTTTGGAGGTCGCTGGAGACTGACAAAGCTCCGACGAGGGTTGTCGGAGTTAGACGAAGCTCCGGTGAGGGTCGCCGGAGGTCAGAAGGTTGTTGAGTTGTTGTTGCTACTGAGTTGCTACCTGATGTTGCTTACTTCTACGAGAGAGGGAGGTTGCTGTACTGAGAGGAAGAGAGAGTGATGTGACTGATGTTGTTGCTGCCGTTGATGCTGTTGTGCAACTGTTGCTGATGTTGCTGCCATCGTAGGAGAAGACGGAGATAGAGAGATCCATAGGAGGAGAGAGGCTGCTACAGAAAATAGATGAGGGACAGGTCACTGGATCGAAGCCTGCTCTGATACCATGATAGATTTCTTAGAGAAAGTTGACAGACGTATTATTACTAAATTTTTGAATGATAAAAGACTAGGCTATTACAAGATTAAATAGGAGAATAGCTACACCTAAAAGGAAAATATTACAATGCAATCACGATATACTACGTAAAGTAGGAGATCATGATACACTACCAAATCTATGAAATGAATGCCTAAATTAAAGGATACAGAATATAAGATTATAGTGTGATCATATATTCCTAGAATACAGAGATACACTTTCACACATACCCCGTAATGATCAATTATATCGGCTATAACCACTATGAACTGAAAACTAATTGATGCGTAACTGGAATCCAATGATATATGCACACGATTTCTCTTTCTTTATTTTTTTGGTACTTTGGAAGCTACACAACTTCTCTTTCACTATAGTATATCAGGGTGTAACTGTTTCGGAAAGCCGAAACCCCTCGGTATTTTAAAACCTTGGTTTGTGGCCTTAATTCTTTAATCTTTGTACTCCTAATCTCACATATTAATAGATTTCTTGTTTCTGAAATAAAACAAACAAAACAAAACCATTGCATATGTTGTTAATTTTGTATGCGTACAGGTTTACACTTCAACAATACACTCAAAACGAAGGCTGCTGGGGTGAAATGTGAGTTCAGAAAACAAAATTTCAACCTATACGCAGTAAAAAGGTTACCTGGAAAGTGAAATTCCAATTCTGAAATCTAACAGGAACAGATGAGGCGTGAATGAATTGAATGCTCTCCCTGCAATCTGCATGCAGAGAGTCTGTATTAAATATTATACAGAGAGACACTTACTTTCTGGCATTTTTGCGACCAAAAATGGGGCAATGGGTCCAGTTGGGATACGCCCTGTTAATGAAATTTGGTGAACATAATTTTATGTGTACCTGTGTAATAAAGAACCTAGCTATCAAGAGATCACAACAACTCCAGCAGAATTTATAAAAGTGGGCTTCAAGACTATACTTTGTCATCTTTCTACGTGATTTGAATATGAGTTAGTAAAGTATAATCCTGCAGACTCTACAAATTCTAATTATTAAGCATTTCGTATCTTTTGTAATTTAAGAAAGAATTGACCTCCTTTTTTTTAGATACTAGAATTTGTTATTATCTATATAATATTACACAACGGTTTTTTCAAAATGTCCTACGTGGCATTTCCATGTTGCAAAGATCTCTAATTTCTCTTCTAATCTATATCTATATAAGAAAACTTGCCTTTCCAAAATAACCTTTCATTAATCATAGAAAAGAAAAGGAAAGCGGATCAACAAAAAACACCACATGAAGGAAAACTACTTTCTAAAAAGAACAATCCTTTCATCTGGGAGTTTCAAATTTTAAAAAATTTCTCTTTCTCACTATCTCAATTACCAAAAAAGAAGATGAAGAATAAGAAGAAAGCATATAAAAAAAACAACATGAAAAAAACTCTTTTCGGAAAAGAAACACCATCCTTTAATTCATGTGCGAATTTCAAATTTCATAAATCATTTCTTTTTCTTTTGACATCCAACCATCATACGAAAATTTAATTTAAGATCTCTCTCTCTCTCTCTCTCTCACAAATGATTTTTGTTGTGAAATGGATATTATAAATTTGGTAAATCAACGAAAAAATAAGAAGGAATCTCTTCGTGATGCTTCAAAATTACATATTTTTTGTTGTGCACAAAATAATGGGTTTTATTAGATGTTAGTAGATTTTTTTTTTAGTTTCACTTATTGAACTTACACAATCATAACAGGGGTGGCGGCATAGCATTAGCCGAAATACTTGATGACAAAAACACTGCAGGTAATATTGTGTGGTTGGTTAAAGTTGTCAAATTTAATCAAGTGCCTTTAGGCACGGGCAAAGCACTAGTTTATATATATGTTGTCACCTCTTGTCTTTCTAGGCTTACCTTTTGCCAATGAATTATTCACTTGTTGTGTTTGTGATTCAGAGGATTGAGAAGGAAACTAAGATTTTTCATCACATTACATGTAAGAAAAGATATTTTTGAAATATAAAATTTATTTTTTGGAATATTTATAGAACTCATGCTGAGATTAATTTTTTTTAGAAGAGTAGAAAAAATTCTACAAAAATTTGGTGGTGAAAACACCCAAGAACAATTAGTATTGCTAGGCAATAGAAAGTGACAAAAGGATAAAAGTAAATAACAAGTTAGTATTCAAATTACATTTATATTCACTTGTAGTATTACTTCATGCAATGATCAGAGAATGAGAATTAATCGGGCAGTCTATTTGGTTGGGTGCCTCTTTATCACGCCTAAGGTTTGGGTTCCGAATCTCATTAGTAGCAGTTCGAAAACCACCACAATCCCCTTCTCTTCACATTATAATAGAGTAGACTAGCGTTGAGACCATTCAATGCACATACGGGAATAAAACATATTTCTTTAAACTAACACTCAAACAACCAACCCCAGTGTCGCAGATTGAGTGATAATTTTGCAGAAAATTCAAACGCATGTGGAGGAATAGAAGGTAAAAACAATCACCGTGAAAAAAGAGTAAAAGCAATCAATAAAAAAAAAAAATAGGATTAACAAAATTCTTTTGTGTCGTGCAAAAAAATAAAAAAATAAAAAACTAACCGTCAATATTAAAGAATAAAAGAGAAACTTGAAATTCATCAATTAGTTGCTAGAACTCGTTCCATGATATCTGTACCAAATGCATCCAAACATAGCTCCTACACAAGGACAGACCGCAGGGCGGGTTAGCCCTGGCGATTGTCCTACCTACGTTTCATATTTTTATTAGAATTATAGTAGATTTTTATGCCAAAAAATCATATATGTTTGCGCGCCTAACATCATTTTGAACAACTCAATATGTTTTTATTATCAATACTTTGATTGATTATAGGTGTAATATATAGTTTTGGTAGTATCGTTACAACTTTTACTGACAAAATTTATACTGCCTTTTACGTTGCTGGTGTTGTTTCTTTCTTATAAGAGATTACCCAGGTGCCATGGATGCTGTCTATTGTTGTCAGCTAATGACTCCACCTGGTTAGAGTTTGCTCTAAAGCCTCTAAGCCTGTTTTTCTATGTTGTTGTTGCAAATTGTAGGAGTATCAGGTTTTGGGTTGTATCTGTGTTTTGGTTGACTTCCTATTAACCTTGTTTTCTCCCCTTGGGTTTGTGAAGGCATATGATTGTCGCTTGGAGGGGCGCCAACCTAGTTGGGATGTCTCCTCGCGATGTGATGCCTTTTCTCGGATCCTTTTAATCTTTGTAATCTGTTTCCAAAGATTAATAAAATCTTTTTTTGCCGTTAAAAAAAAAAAACTTTTATTGACAAAATTTATACTGCCTTTTACATGTTGTTAATTTGGGTAAATTTCACTTACCTCTCCTGATGTTTCTGACAAATATAGAGACCTCTCCTATACTTTCTGAAATTTCACTGCTCTCCCTTATTTTTCAAAATAATTGTCACTGACCTCCCCTACTGTTACTTTAAGGCTAACGGTGTTAACTTTTTGCATAAAATGACCGTAGTACCCTTACAATATATCCTCAACCCTTAAAAAATCGTTTTTTAAAAAATAGTGTTAAAAAAAAATCTAAAAAATTAAACAATTTTTTTAAGTTTGTATACATGAACCAAAGAAGCAATATATTTGGAAATACTTTTTTATTTTTTGCTAAGAATTATTACAGGACCCAATTGATTCAACGATTGGATCATTGGAGTTATCGTCTTATTAGTATAGGGTTTATCTTTTAAACCATAGATCTTCTCTCGGGAGCAGCATGGGCTAATGAAGCATGGGGATCAAATTGGAATTGGGACCCAAAGGAAAGTTGGGCATTTATTACTTGGACCATATTCGCGATTTGTTTACAGACTCGAACAAATACAAAAGGTCGCCCGAGACATTCTGCAATTGTGGCTTCTATAGGCTTTATTATAATTTGGATATGCTATTTTAGGGTCAATCTTTTTTAAGAAACAACTTATAAACAAAAAGTATCAAACAAAAGTTTTTTTTTTCTCAAAAAACTACTCTCTCCGTCCATTTTTTAATGATCCATATGGGAATACGTGCAATTTCAAACCCCTAAAAGACATATTTCTCTATATAACTTTTGAATTTGTTTTATACCAAATTAAAAAGCTCATTGAGTACTTTAATTTGGTGCAAAAAAATTTAAAAAACGCTATACGTAAGTACATTTTTAAACATTCGCAAAAATACATGTTTTCCAAGTGGATCACTTAAAAAGGGACGGAGGGAGTAATACTTTATGAAATTTTTTTCTTGAAAATAGTTTTTCAAGTAACACAAAATTAAAGGTTTTTTTAAAACAGTTTTTTGAAATGCGAAATATTTGAAAACATTTTTCTGGATAAAAAATTAATTTTTGGTAAACCATTATTTAAAAAAATTTTGGAAAATACTTGTTTTAATCTGAAAAAAAAAATTGGAAAAAAAATGTTTAAAAAACTATTTTCAAAGCTAGTTTTTTTCCCCCTACAAAAAAACTATTTTCAAAAGTAGTTTCTTTTTTGTACAAAAAACTATTTTGAACAAAGAATTTTTTTTGAAAAAAAATTCTTCGATACATTTTGTTTAGATAAAAAAAATTTAAATGAAAAACGGTTTAATTTTTTTGGAAACTTTTTCAACTCTAATTTTTTTAAATTGTTATTTTTTTCTTCGAAAGGAGAATATATACTAAGGGTAGTACGGTCATTTCACACAACACGTTAACACTGTTAGCCTTAAAGTAACGGTAAGGGAGGTAAGTTAGAATTAGTTTGAAAAGTATGGGAGGGTAGTAAAATTTCAGAAAGTATAGGGGAGGTCTCTGTATTTGTCTGAAGCTTCAGGGGAGGTAAGTGGAATTTACCCTGAAATTTTTTTTAGTGTTTGCCCACCCATTTTGAAAACCTGCGTCCGTCCTTACTCAAACTTACCAAGTTCAGAAATTGAAAAATAGCAATGACAATGTCCACCAGTTATCTTCTTACACATTTAAAAGAACAACACTTAACGTGCGCCCATATACAGTGATTCAAAGAAAAATGAAAAAGTGAAAAGAGAAGCAAACATAGGGAAGGAGAGAGAGAGAGAGAGAGAGAGAGAGAGAGAGAGAGAGAGAGAGAGAGAGAGAGAGAGAGAGAGAGACGGGGGAGGGGTGGTGGTGGAGGGGCAGCTATAAGCTCCAAAAAGCCGAGCTCCGTTGTGTTGGCAATTTCATTGACAAATCGCACATTTTTGTGTATCCTGATTTTTCAAGTTGTATTTCTTTTTCTTTTTCATTATTCATTCATAGAATGTCCGTGTTGGAATGTGGAGTGGAATCATCATGTCATGTAATAAGAGATAATACGATAAGTTTGGGTCAAGTTGTGGCTGTCCATTGGTCGAAAAGAAGAAACAGCTACAAAGTGCACAAACAACTTACAACACCCATAGGTCGAGCAACTAGTCCAATAGCTAAGTGCTCAAGCAACTCGAAATGTGCTCAAGCAAGCGATTATGTAGCTTATAAAAATAGCAGCTAGGGTTTTTAAAACATACGTCTTTTCGAAGCCACCATGCGGACTTGAGAAATAAGAGAAGAGAGAGGGGATGTTCCTTTGAGTCCTGGAGTACAACTAATGCATCGTTGATCAACGCATGCAGTCAACTCCAATAAGTTTTATGCAATCTTGATTCAATTTTTTGAACAATGTCTTGTAGGGCTTGGGTGATTCAAGGCATACGGCAATCAAACATTTGATGCGGTGAACGTAGATTCGGCAATCGTCCTTTGATCAATTGCGAGGAGTCATAATTGTAAGTTGAGGTCGTTTGTAATTGCGCGATGTTATTTTTAGTGTTTGATTCCTTCCCGTAGTTTTTACCTTATTCAGGGTTTTCAACGTGTATTGCGCGTTATTCATTTTATTGCTTTTTATTTGAGTGTTTGGTTTATATTTTGATTGGTTATTGATTGGGGAGTTCTTTTTATTGAGAATTCATACATAGCAATTCATTAAACCAAGATGAACTAGGGTTTTTCAAAGTCGTAGAGAGAAAGGGGAGCTTGACTTGAAGAGTTCTTATATAAAAAAAAATCAACTCATTCTGATATTGGTAAGAGTTTGATTGATTTTTGTCCCTAAATTTGCAGAGATGGATCAATCAAGACTTTATCGCTATCTGAATGGGCTGAATTTTTACATAAACGCATAAAGTAATGTCTTAAATAAATTAAATGCCTTAAATTTTCAGTATGGGTTCCCAAAATGGGTCCTCAAAGGTAGTAGTGTGGACGGTCGGATCCACGCGGCTCTTTGGTTTAAAAATCGAAAGTTGATGAAAAATGGGTCGTCACCCGGGATTTACTTAGAAAGCGATTTTGGTACCCGAGAAACCGTTGAAAGTAATTGATGACTCTTGTGCCGTTTTTGGAAAAGGATTTGATCTGCAAAAAGATTCTTGGATTCGGAAGCCAGGTTACGAATGGGGAAGGTTTTATTGAAAAGCACCCCGCTCGCCCGGGAAATTCCCGGTCTCTACTAAATTTTATGGGATTTTTGGAAAACATTTTATTGAAAACTTTAACAAATAAACAAGTAAATAAAGAGAATTACAATAAATAAAACCAACAAATAAACAAGTAAATAAAAGGGGAA
This sequence comes from Vaccinium darrowii, assembly GCA_020921065.1. Lineage (NCBI taxonomy): Eukaryota > Viridiplantae > Streptophyta > Magnoliopsida > Ericales > Ericaceae > Vaccinium > Vaccinium darrowii. The sequence continues at coordinate 16,422,004 of CM037153.1, read as the reverse complement.
ATATCAAATGAAAACATGACGGGAATAAAATTAAACCAAGAGGACTTGATAATAATAACAGTATATTAAAAGGAAAAAAAGTGCAATGAACCAAATACCAGAAACGAGAAAAACAGAGCATGAACAGAGGAGAAACAGGGGAAAGATTTTACTCCAGAAGGTAAGCCGCACGGCTAACCTTAGTCGACCGTATGGTTTTACCTGTTAGCCGCACGGCTAACATATTCAATTATTTTTCAAAATTTTGTTTCTTGAACAGAAGCTTTGTTTTATTTGTAAAAACCAATTTTTTTGATAAAAATAACTTCTGTTGAAATGTTTTTATACTGAAAGAAAGTAGTAAATGAAATGTATCTCCTCGCAAGAACCGTGCCCTGCGATAACCGAAAATATCGCCCGATACGGATTCGAGAGATTTGATTTTAGTAAAAAAACATGGCCACCCGAGCCTAGGAATGATTACTGGAACCATCCTTGACCCGGGCGGATCCCCTCAAAGAACCAAGGTTCTGAACTCGGCTAAAGAGATACGATTTATACCTTTACTGGAAGTTTTCGGACAGTCGAGAACTTCTGAAACTTCGGACTTGAACTCCTTGAGAATGAATTTGATACACACAGATGGGTCGTTGGAGGTTTTTGAATGAAGGAAATGGAATGGGTTTGAAGTTTCTAGAGGAGTTTGGACGGAATTTCGGACGGGAAATAACCGGAGAATTTACCAGCGTGTTGCCGGAGTAGGGAGGGGGGTACTGTGTTCTTGAAAATGGGAGAGGGGGAGCGTTTATATAGCCGGAGAAGGAATATTAATGAGTACGAATTCCTGCCATTTCATGATGAGATGCTTCTGCTGGCAAAACGAATATTTCTTGAGGTTAACCGTACGGCTTAAAGAGTTAGCCGCACGGTTTATGTAAGTGAACTGCACGGCTTGATTATAGAAATGTGAACCGTACGGCTTGTCTGATGAACCGTACGGCTTTAGTGGTGAACCGTACGGCTAGGGATATTTCTGTCCAGAATTCTGAAGTTCACAGTAGCTGTTCCAAGGTACCACTGACCATTTCTTTCATCATTGGGGATGCACAGGGGTACTTATTTTCATAAACCAAACTTAAGTAAAGATTATATTCTTTACTTTAATTTATTTATGAAAATAAGGAAGTACCCTCCTTTCGGAAACAATGGCATTGCCAGAATTTTGATATCCCAATCCAATCAAAATCTCATCCCCCCACTTTTAGTACAAAACCGAAAACGGGCACATTTTTCTTCCGAAAAAAATGGGCGAAAGATGACTTTGCCTTACTCAAAAATAACTTTCAATTATATCATTGTGCTTAGAAAAATCCAAGGAACAAATACCGGGACTTTTTATTGGCCAAATCAAAACTTCTCAAAAAAGTTAATTTTCCGTACTTAGCCAGATTTTCGAGCAACAGACAGGGGTGCCTCGATCAAGAGGCGACCCGATGGTGACATAACCTATGTCATTCGAGTCTTGGATGAGAGACGATGATGAAGGAACACTTGGATTAAAATTGGGGTGTCTACAGTTGCCCCTCTTTGACGAGACTTAATCATCATTCTGTGATGTAAGTCGAGCCAAAGATATAGACGTCCTGATTTTGATCACCTAGTGCGAGAAAACAGATAAGCAAAATATGGAAAATGCCGTTGAGGACTTAAAATGATTTCTGATTTTTGGAAAATGGCGTAAAGGACTTAAAATGATTTTTGAATTTTGGAAAATGCCGTAAAGGACTTAAAATGATTTTTGAATTTTGGAAAATGCCGTAAAGGACTTAAAATGGTTTCTGAATTTTTGGAAAATGCCGTAAAGGACTTAAAATGATTTCTGAATTTTGAAAAATGCCGTAAAGGACTTAAAATGATTTCTGAATTTTGGAAAATGCCGTAAAGGACTTAAAATGATTTCTGAATTTTTGGAAAATGCCGTAAAGGACTTAAAATGATTTCTGAATTTTTGGAAAATGCCGTTGAGGACTTAAAATGAAATTTTTTGGATTTGGAAAATGCCGTTGAGGACTTAAAATGAAATTTTTTGGATTTGGAAAATGCCGTTGAGGACTTAAGACTTTAATTTTGGAAAACGGAAAATGCCGTTGAGGACTTAAGAAAAAAAAAATTAATTGAGCTTGAATTTGACATTGAAATTTGGAGAATTAATCTTGAAATTGAACTTGAATTTGAATTTTACACTTGAAAATTGATATTTGAATTTGAACCTAACATTGAATTTTGAAATTTGATTGTTGAATTTGAACTTGACATTGAACTTTAAAAATTGAAAATTGAACTTGAACTTGAAAAGTTTGATTTTTGAATTTTTTTTTTTATCCTGGACTTGAACTTGGCATTTGAACTTTGAAAAATGAAATTGAGCTTGAGTTTGATATTTAAATTCTGAAAATCAAATCTTTGATTTTGAACTTGGATTTGACATTGAACTTCAAAAAAGAATTTGAAAATTGAACGATGCGTGAAAGTACCATGTTTGAAAATGCTTGACACAATGTGCGAAGCTACCGTGGTTTGAAAGTGTTTGAAACAGTGCATGAAGTTATCGTGTGTTCAACTATGTGTTTGACATTCGACAAATTTGAAAAAGTTCCAAAACTTGACAACTTGGCATTCAACAATTTGAATTTTTTTTGACAATTCGACAATTTGAAATTCGATAATTTGACAAGTTCGAGACAAAATGGTGTTCCAAGAAATGTATCTAAAAAATTGAGGGTGAGAAATATATCTCTAAAACCAATTTAAAAGTTTTCCATGAGGACTCTTGCGTGAGGCTCAGGTTTCGACACTTGACGACACAATGACAACATTTTTTTTAGAAAGCAGGTGGCACAACAGGGTGTCTCTTTTTGCTTTACTTCTTTCCTTTTGGACAGGGTCTGGGTTTGAGGTTGCTTCTGATCAAGACTTCGAGCTTTTCGGGCTTTCTAGATTTCTGTGAGGTTTGAGTCTTTTTGCTTTCTTGTCCCAAATCTTGAACTCTGGTGTATGTGCTTCTCCCAGTAGATGGCATTGAGCTGACGTGCCCCAGTCTTGGACAAATGTGCCTCAATAGATGACAAGCTTCAGTTTTGAACCCATCGACTTGTTTGTCCGAACATAGGCCTTTCCTTGCATTTGAAATCATCTTCCACGAGTTTAAGAATATCAAGACTACCAAGGGTTGACTAGACAAAAGACCTTGTGTGAATTTGGACAAGGCCTAGACGATACGAGTGACTTTACAAAGATGCCCCTGATTTGGGCGGAGATGACATACTCAAGAGGGGGTAGATTTGGACAAGACTAGGCTGACTCAACAGACTCAAAAGAGTGACTTCCCTGAAGGTGCCCCTGACTGGGTGGAGAATGACTACTCATGAATTTGGTAGACGCCGGTTATTTTGACCTTGTGACAAAGGAATAGACTTCGACAAGATTATGTTGACCTGAAAAGACCATTAAGCGATGACAAACTCGAGAATTCGAAAAATGGCAGAAGGTGCCCCACAATTGATGTTTGAAATTGTCATAAACTTGAGTCTTTTGGTTTTGAAATTGTTTCACTCCATCAAATGATGTTCATTTAAATCGATTATCAAAACACAAGAATTCTTATTGTGAACCCATGCCCCCGGGGTGCCGATCTGCTGATTTTCCATTGAGGTGCCTTGGTTTGGACTTTTGCTTCTGGCGGATGCCGGTGTTGTGCAATGTCTTGCCTCCGGGTTGGTGATGAGGATCTGAGGTGCCCCGGTTTGGATTTTTGCTTCTGGCAGATGCTGGTGTTGTGCAATGCCTTGACTTTTGATCTCATTTTTTTTTATACTATTCTTACTAGATTCTCGCTATCAAGCTGTGCTTTTCAATCAGAAATGACTTTATTTAGGTTATAACGGGGCCAAGGTTTTGGGTTTGACAAAGAAAGGATAAAGGCTCAAAAATTCTCATTCTTCTGGGTTAAAGCTAGCAGCTATCTTGAACTCTTTTTGTGTGACCCTATTGTTTTCTCCAATGTTTTCCTTCGTGCCCCATTTTTGCTTTTGATGGGCACTTTCTTCCTTTCTTTAATGATTCCCATTTGGTTGTGCCTATGAACTTGAAATTCTGACATGCCACTGGCAACCATGTATTTGATACTTTTATCTTGACGTACTGCTGATAACTATGCATTTGGCACTTGCATCTTGACTTAATTCACCCCAATGTGGGGGATAGCTGCCTAGCTGGGTTGTTTTCAAAGAAAATGATTCAGGCTCAAAAAGGGCTATCAAGGGATATACTTATCTGGGGAATAAAAGCAAAGAATGCCTTTCTTCATTTTTGAATTGCACAGCTTGATAGAGAGAATCTATATATGCTCTAACTTTTTCCTGGTTCTTACTTCAAGGTTTTGATCCAGCGAGCCTTTTTTGTTGTTTGCCTTAACTTTTGCCTAGGCCGCCCTTTCGGGTTTTCAACCTAGCAGGCCCCTTTTTTTTTCTTGTGCGTCAAAGCATTGCTTCTTGATGACGTTGGAGAATCGCGCCTGGAATTCCTTCTTCTTGTGAGAGCTGGGGGTTCAATCATCTTGTGTTTTGAAGTGAATATCTTGAATCTCAAATGATGGTGGAAAACAATTCCATTTTCAAGGATTAATGCAAAAACTTAAGTTTATTATGACAATTCTAACACAAAAGTGTGACATCAATTTTTGAAAGTTGCGACCGAACCACTGAGGGTTGCCTACGTATCCCTTTGCAAGGAATCAGGTCGTGACGTAGTTCGGGACTACAATGTTGACTTTATTTTTGCTCTTTTTCTTTTTTTTAACAACAACAAGACATCACAGACTCGAAGATGAAAACACAGACGAGGAAAGTGAAAACATAAACAGATTCGAAATACAAACTGACTCAATCAGAAGTGAAAACTTGACTTGACACCTGAAGACTTCCAAGACTCGTGGAAGATTGAATTATTGCATGGCTATTGTTGGTTTATCGACTCGACGTGGTGTTCAGTTTTGCCCGTGGAGCAGAAATAGATCCATTGTCAATGAGATCTTGAATCTTGTGGCGGAGGCGATGACACTCATCAGTTGCATGACCAGGCATTCGATGGAAGGCACAGAAGGCATTGGGGTTATGGTAAGATGGAAGCTTCTGAGGTAGAGGAGTTGGAGTTAGTGGTTTGACATGACCGGCTTTGAGGAGTTTCTCATAAATTGAGGACAGTGGAGTGGAGAATTGGGAAAGGGTTCTTTGTGGTTTCTGAGAGTTGTTGGGTTGGGCTTTAAGTTCGTTGACAGGCATGGCTTGGTTGAAATTTTGGTTTGTGGAGCTGGAAGAGGCTTGGGCATAATCATTTTTATTGAACAATGTGTCGGTGTTGCCAGAGTGCATCCATTTGGTTTTGGGAACAGGTTCCTTTTTCTCAAAAATGCCGGACTGGATTGCCTCCTCAATGGCAAGGCCTGCCTCATAGAAAGTCTTGAAGTCAGCAGTGGTCTGAAAGACCACCAAGTGCTTGGCAAAGTCCGGTTCCAGATTCCTTGTGATGATTCTCATCTGTTCTTTTTCTGAAGGTCGTTCCATCATCTGAGAGGCTTTCCCTCTCCATCTCTTAATAAAGTCAGCAAATGACTCATTCTTACCCATCTTGGTTGATTCCAACTCCCGGATAGTCATCTCAAGTTGAATATTGTAGTTGTATTGGGCGACAAAGGTTGCCCCAATATCTTCCCACGTCTTCTTCTTAGAGATGTCCAAATTCAGAAACCAGCGGAGTGCGGGCCCGGTTAGGGTTTGCTGAAACATCTGGCCCATTGCATCCTTCCCAACGTCATACATGGATAGAGTACCCACATATGTTTGCAAATGAGCTTTCGAGTCACCGCTGCCGTCAAACTTGTCCCAATCTAGTGGTTTGAACTTGTCAGGGAGCTTTGCATCCGGGAATAGGCACAACTTGTCCATATCAACACCGATTGTGTCTATCTTCTCCTGTTTCTGAACAGACTCTTCCAGTTTGGTGATTTTAGTCAATACCGACTCCATGTTTTGATTGCTCGAGTCCCCTGCCGGTGATGGGAGTTAAGAAGTTAGCTTCTGAATCATGAGCATCATTTGGGCCATTTGTTTTGCACTGTTGGCCTTTTGCTCTTCCAAAGCTTCTCTGAGAATTTGGACTTCGGTTTTCTCTACTACCTCGGCGGCTTTCGTCATTGCTGGTGAGCCTGTTGAACTTGACTGCTCTGCTTTTGCCTCAATTCAAATTATCCGCTGTTTAGAAGGTCAGGCCTAACCGGGTATGGTGTTTTTCTTGCTTTGACCAATGACTTTGAATTGACAGTAAAGCAAATATTGAACTCAGAAGTGCCCCTTGCTTGTTAAAAAGGGAATGTCATTTTTGTGTCGTCATGCATGTCATTCTAAGTCTCAAAAGGTTTTCAACAGCCCTGGGTAGGTCGACTACTCAGTAGGTTAAGCTCCTGTGTGTTGGAACCAGAGCCAGTCAACTTTCGTGACCATCCAAGACAAAGCAATAAGGCTGTCGAAATCTGGATAGAAATGTGATAAAAACACAAGAAGAAGCCGTTCGAGCATGGCTAACACTGGAGGTGTTTCAAACTCCAAAGATTTAAAGTCTCCTAGACTTTGAAAATGGGTCTTAGAAAAAGGCTGCCCCGATCCTCAGTGTTTCTTTTGACAGTGTATCCTTTGTTTAAGATAGAAAGATTCAGGGAAATTAAATCAACTTGGTTATTGATGATTCCTTTTCAAGGATCTAACTTTGATTTTAGGGACAATTGCCCCAGCTTGGGTCAATTGTTCCTAATTTCAGTTAGGTCATTGTCAAGGAATTATTAATGATCAAATTGATTTGATTTTCCCAAGTCCTGTTATTCTAAGGACTGAATTAATCTGAACAACGTGCATTGGGATGCACGACTCATCATCGGGCAGGGCAATCTGTCAAGACCGCGGGAAAGGTAATGTGTGCATGATGACAGGGTATGCAGAAAACAACTAATAGATAAACATGATATGCAGAAAACAGATAAACATGATATGTTAGAAGCAGTAAACACATAACAGGATATAACAGATAATTCTACCCTGCAGGCCCTGTCGTAGGTTGGAAAGTGCTATGGTTTACTATATGCAAAAGGCTAGGTTTTGGTTTGAAGGGGTTCCCTAGACTAGAGCCAATATTTGCCTCCCAGTGCCCAGTGTACTGCATGGCAAAGGTCGAACGGCAGGCTGACTCATCATCGTCCAGGGTTTGCCGAGAATCTTGGGATGTCCTAACACCAGCAAGCCGGGTAGGGTAACCAAGACGCAGCGGCGGGGCTTATCCAACATCGATCCACGTGCAATGCAAAAAGTTTCGCAATAAAATATTTTCAAAAATCCCTCAAATATTTTCAAGTTTGGCTCACCTATAAATTAATTTTTATTTTGAAATTTTACTCGAGCAAACAACCAGGAAAACTCCAATCTGGATTGGTCGGGCGTAGCCCTGTTACTGCACCATTCCTTTCTCGATCACGCGGGGCGTGTTCGTTTTTGTCAAGCTTTCGGGTGTCGTTTTACAAGTGTAAAATACTAAAATAAAAATTAATTTAACAATCCCCAGCAGAGTCGCCATTTTGTGGACGGTCGGATCCACGCAGCTCTTTGGTTTAAAAATAGAAAGTTGATGAAAAATGAGTCGCCACCCGGGATTTACTTAGAAAGCGATTTTGGTACCCGAGAAACCGTTGAAAGTAATTGATGACTCTTGTGCCGTTTTTGGAAAAGGATTTGATCTGCAAAAAGATTCTTGGATTCGGAAGCCAGGTTACGAATGAGGAAGGTTTTATTGAAAAGCACCCCGCTCGCCCGGGAAATTCCCGGTCTCTACTAAATTTTATGGGATTTTTGGAAAACATTTTATTGAAAACTTTAACAAATAAACAAGTAAATAAAGAGAATTACAATAAATAAAACCAACAAATAAGCAAGTAAATAAAAGGGGAAATATCAAATGAAAACATGACGGGAATAAAATTAAACCAAGAGGACTTGATAATAATAACAGTATATTAAAAGGAAAAAAAGTGCAATGAACCAAATACCAGAAACGAGAAAAACAGAGCATGAACAGAGGAGAAACAGGGGAAAGATTTTACTCCAGAAGGTAAGCCGCACGGCTAACCTTAGTCGACCGTATGGTTTTACCTGTTAGCCGCACGGCTAACATATTCAATTATTTTTCAAAATTTTGTTTCTTGAACAGAAGCTTTGTTTTATTTGTAAAAACCAATTTTTTTGATAAAAATAACTTCTGTTGAAATGTTTTTATACTGAAAGAAAGTAGTAAATGAAATGTATCTCCTCGCAAGAACCGTGCCCTGCGATAACCGAAAATATTGCCCGATACGGATTCGAGAGATTTGATTTTAGTAAAAAAACATGGCCACCCGAGCCTAGGAATGATTACTGGAACCATCCTTGACCCGGGCGGATCCCCTCAAAGAACCAAGGTTCTGAACTCGGCTAAAGAGATACGATTTATACCTTTACTGGAAGTTTTCGGACAGTCGAGAACTTCTGAAACTTCGGACTTGAACTCCTTGAGAATGAATTTGATACACACAGATGGGTCGTTGGAGGTTTTTGAATGAAGGAAATGGAATGGGTTTGAAGTTTCTAGAGGAGTTTGGACGGAATTTCGGACGGGAAATAACCGGAGAATTTACCAGCGTGTTGCCGGAGTAGGGAGGGGGGTACTGTGTTCTTGAAAATGGGAGAGGGGGAGCGTTTATATAGCCGGAGAAGGAATATTAATGAGTACGAATTCCTGCCATTTCATGATGAGATGCTTCTGCTGGCAAAACGAATATTTCTTGAGGTTAACCGTACGGCTTAAAGAGTTAGCCGCACGGTTTATGTCATTCGAGCAACAGACAGGGGTGCCTCGATCAAGAGGCGACCCGATGGTGACATAACCTATGTCATTCGAGTCTTGGATGAGAGACGATGATGAAGGAACACTTGGATTAAAATTGGGGTGTCTACAAGTAGTGTACATTTGATGTACACCAAAATGGTGTACCCGTAGTTGGACTTTACATGTAAACACCCTTTTCCATAGTTTTTTTTTTTGGTGTACTTCGGAAAGGAGCTGCTTCTCTACTTTTATTGCGTTCACACGTACAAGCTAATATTGAATTAAAATGCCAAATTTAGAAGAGAAACTTTAGAAACAGCCCCTCTAATTTGCCTGAAATCTCTATTGTGTCCCTGTAGTGCTAATTGTGTAAAAAAAAAAAAAATTGAATGGAAAAAAATTATTAATCTTTGAAACCAAATTATAAATATTAAAAGGACCAAAGCACAAAGCACCATGAAGTAGAAAGAGCAAACCACAAAAATGGCAATCCCACACTCGGACAATCATATGTCACCAAAAACCTGAAGCAAAAATAACGAACACCCAAGATTGGCAAGATCCCAACCAAAATAACAAAATACCTCCCACCCCGACCAAACCCCAAAAAAAATGAAGACCTTCCCGACCCCCAAAATGGAGAGAAACCCCAAGGAACGAACATCCAAAAGCTATAACCATCACCTAGGAAACATATAACCCCAAAATGACGAAGGATCAAGCATTATTCAAACGAGCATGAGGATTGGTTGTTGCATCATCTTCGGCTTCCATAGTCATATTTTGCTTATAACTTCCTCATCATCTCTCATATATATAATCAACAACTATGATCTTGTTCATTGACCAACCAACATGCGCCTCATTTAAGTGAAGGGAAGAGATTTACAAAAGGATGAAAAAGAAAATGATGAGATTGTAAAATCATGATAAGACAGTTGAAAAAAAAAATGATACTAAGACATTTAAAAAGCGTTTTCTTTTCAAATTTTCTAATATATTTGTAATAGGTAATATAATACAAATTTTAATTTTCTAAACATATTTTGTTCATTCAATAAAAAATACTCCATAATTGAGGTGGGAAAAGTGTTACTTACACACACACACACGCACAAGAAGTTTCCTATGAGGGCTCCCTCACAAAAAAAAAATGTGGGAAAACAGTTGTGGGCCGTTAGTCTTCACGTGATCCAATGGCCCACAACTATTTTCCCGCACTTTTTTTTGTGAGGGAGCCATCATAGAAAACTTCTTAATATATAGGGCAAGCTTCTAGTCCGGACTCTGGACCTCCACGTTCCTGATATTTTTTTATGATCTGAACCGTCCAATGTGTTTAAAACATGTTTTTAAGGGTCTCCGCGAGAAATCATCAAAAAAAATTCAAGAAAGGGCTTGATCTAAACAGTTTTTCACAAAACTGTATATGTACAATTTTTGTGAACAACTGCTTGGATTAAGGTCGTTCTGGTTTTTTTTTTTTTTTTTTTTTGATGATTTCTCACAGGAACCCTTAAAAACACGTTTTAAACACATTGGATGGTTCGGATTTTGCAAAAAACAATTTTTAAAAACTTCGAAACACCAAAAAACCTCCAGTTAGGGATCCCTGAATGGAAGCTTGCTATGTATATATATATAAGGACCCTTATATGAGGACCAAAGTGAGGATCTCATGCTTTCCGACCAAATTTCGATGATCCGAACCATTATATGTGTTTAAAATGTGTTTTTAAGGCCCACCACGAGAATTCGTCCAAAAAAAATACCCGGAATGGCTTCATCCGATCGATTTTTGTTAAATACGCCGCGTTAACCTTAAAAACACATTTTAAACACATTTAACGGTTCGGATCGTTGTAATTCAGTTCGAAAAGTGGAAAAATGGCTAGGTCAGCATTTTATATAAAATGAGGGATCCCTTATTGGAAGGGGATCCTATATATATATATATCCTATAAAGAGTCCACTTCCGGTCAGGGAGCCCGGATTTTAAAAAAATCCGGACCTCCACTTTCCCAATCGAATTTCGACGATCCGAACCGTCCAATGTGTTTAACAGGTGTTTTCAAGGGTCTCCGTGCGAAATCATCAAAAAAAAAAAAAAAACCGGGAAGGGCTTGATCCGAGCCGTTTTTCACAAAAACTGTATATGTATTCGATCGTCGAAATTCGATCGGGATCAATGAGGTGTGGATTTTTTTTAAATCCGAGATCTTGGACACTGGAAGTGTGGTGTATATGTGTGTGTATATATATATATATATATATATATATATATAGGAAGATGTTCTATTGAGGACTCCCTCAAAGATCTTCTCCGTGAGGACCACCCCTTTTTTGATTTTTCAGACCAAATTTCGACGATCCGAACCGTTCAATGTGTTTAAAACATGTTTTCCATGGCAAACGTGAGGAATCACAAAAAATAAATACCCGAAAGGGCTTCATCCAAGCGGTTATTCATAGTAACCGTACATATAAAATTTATCAAAAAGTGCTCGAATGAAGCCCTTATGAGTATTTTTTTTTAACGAATCCTCGCGAGGACCCTTAAAATCACGTGTTAAACACATTGAGCGGTTCGGATCGTCGAGATTCGACCCCGATCCATGAGGTCCGCAAATTACGAGTTTAAGGAAGTCCTTAGTAGAACGGGATCCTATATATATATATATATATATATATATATATTTAGAGAGAGAGAGAGAGAGAGAGAGGAGAAATATCTTATAAGGGCTCCCTTAAACTCTACAGTGCAAAATTTTTTTGTTTGGGATCAAATTTTGATGATCCGAACCGTTAGATGTGTTTAAAACGTGTTTTTTAGATCTAACGTGAGGATTCATCAAAAACAAATACCTAGAGGTTTTGATCCGGTCCGTTTTTGATAAAATGTGTGTATGTATATTTTTTTTGCATAATCCGAACCGTTCAATGTGTTTAAAACGTGTTTTTAATGATCCCCCAGAGAAATCATAAAAAAGATGACCAAGAAGGGCTTGATTTGAGCAGTTTTTCACAAAAACTGTGCATATACAGTTTTATAAAAAACTACTTGGATCAAGCCCTTCCCAGTATTCTTTTTTTCATGATTTCTCACGAAGACTCTTAAAAATACATTTTAAACAAATTGGATGGTTCGAATCATAAAAATTTGACCCGGAACTATGGGTCCCTGAATTAGGGATACCGGACTAGATAAGGACTTTATATATATACATAAGAGAAGTAAAAGTAAAATTTTAGACATGGTCCCTCTAGTTTTCGTGAAATATCAATTTCATATCTCTGTGAGGGGAAATGACAATTTTTCCCTTGAATTCCATGTAAATATGGAAGGACCATTTCTAAAAAATTTCACATGTAATAGAAGTACTAATAATTTTTCACAAAGTAAATAAAGACATCAAATCATTTCTGTTATTTCACCTTGGAGATAAGTTTACCATTTAAAAACTTTATTTATTTGTAATTGATGGGTACACTGGGAAGTGGTGCTATCAACTCCAATGGGTCTGGATTTTTTTTTTTTTAAGGGCTTTGTCCCGGTCTTAATTGGACTTCCCGCTATTGAACAATGTGATTGAATCTCTACTAATTATTTAAAGTGCACGCAAGTTGATCCAAGCACCCTGAACTATCAACCAAAACATAAAATACACAGGAAAATCTGCAATAACATGATTTATTTGAGTTAAATGGTCGGGTAGATTTGGGGAAAAAAAATGGTCAGGTAATTATCACAATTAACCCTTAGGATAATGAGAGTGATTATAAAATTTAATTAAATATGTGTATTTTCTAAAGATACTGTCGATGATTTGGAGATGTGACACTGACACATCATCAATTTCTTTTAGGCAAAAATAAAAAATAAAAAAAATCCAATCTATTGCATCACGGATCATCTTAACCGTAAGTGTATCGATCAGGTATATATGTACCTTAAAAGCATCATTGTCGTAGAATTACTTTAACCCTATTAAGCATTTTGCTCATTTTTGTAGTTTTACTTATTTTATCTACTTATCAATGCCAAAACATTAGGCAATGAATAACTTGTGAACACAAGACATTGACTTACTTTGGTAGAACACAATTTGTGTGGTTTTCTAACCCTATTATGCATTTTGCTCTACAAGATGAGAAATTTGTTGTGTCAATGGCTATATATAAGCCTTATAGTACTCCCTTAGTTTCAAATTGTTGGACTCTTGCATAAAATTTTGAATTTCTTTACACAATATTAAAATAATGAAGTACTCCTACACTAGTGCAAAGAAATTCAAAACATAATGTACGAAGGTACTTTATTTTTTAATCAAAAAAATTGCAGTATTTTCGTTGAGGGCGAACAATTTAGAATGAAAGAAGTAACATGTAGCAGTAATTTTATACTATTACAAAGCAGTATTAGACCATAGGGCCCAATTTGTTTGAATGTATGTATAATAATGCATGTCTATGCTTGCGCCTGAGTAATCGACGCACATGTCTGTACCCGTGCTCATTCTTTATAGTCCTTCAAATTTCAAAAAGGGGGAAAGCAAAGGAGGTAGTGAGACATAATGTGGTTTGAATTCGAATAGGGGAGAGCGAGAGAGAATGTGGTTTGAAATTTCGGTTGTGGTGGGCCGGTGAAGGAAAAAGGTGGAGAGAGAGAGGGAGTGAGTTACAGAGAGAGGGATAAAATGTAATATGATCACTGAGACTAAAAATATGATTGAGACAAAAACCGCTCTATATTGTAATATAGATATAGGTGTGTGGGCGCACGATTTGACTATGTATTATAGCGAACCACATATTCGGTACCAGATGAAAAATAGTCTCACCTACGTGGAGATGTTATTCTCCTTGTATCTGTTGCATTATTTCTTCCTCTCATGGAGCTATTGGTTTGATTGGTCGTATAGTGATTTTAGACTTTGTTTTGAATCTCTCCATGTATGCGCTTGTGAGTTTTTCCAATTTAATCTAATTTACATTTGTACTATGTCACTATTTGACAAAAGAAAATTGTGCTAATTCGTATTCGGTTTCAAGCACAACAATTTTTGAACTTGCCGAATAGGAATCGAACTTGAGTAATTTGGTTCGTTTAACACAAGGACAGATTGGTAGTTTGGAAGAAGTGATAAATCCTTTTCACCTGACTGCCATCTATTGTGGGGCCTATAGAGTAGTATTCTAAGTTAGAAATCAACTTGATTAGATATCGATAGATACATGAAATATCGAATTTTGGTTTATAAAATAGTCGGTTGTGTACAGTTTAAATATATATATATAATTATTGGCAAGACCGTTCATTTTACAAACCCAAATTCAAATTTTGAAATATCTATCAATATTTGATCAAGCTAGTTTTTTGCGTGGGTATACTACTTTAAATTGCGAGACCTACGAGAAGATGAACGGTTGAGATTACTCTAATAAACGCAAGATGAGCCCACGAAATGGCAGTGCAGGTGGACGGAATTTATTCTCTTGCAAGAAGCAGAAGAAAAAAACACTAATACTCACCATGGAGTGAATCAGTGTAAGTTGAGAGCAGTTAAGAAGCCATAAGTCGTTTCACCATACACCCTATAGTAGAAATTTATACACATCAGATGATATATACCTCTCTCTCTCTCTCTCTCTCTCTCTCTCTATGAGGGAGAGAGCAATAACACCGTCCCAGCCCACCATTAAATGCATTTGCACCTTCTCTATACGCTCTGCAATAACTCCTCCCTCCCCCACAGGCCACATCTTCTCCACCTGTTTCTCCTCCTCCTTCTCCTCTCTCTCTCTTGTTTATATCTTCACTCTTTTTTTCTCTTCCGTTTACTCTCTCTCTCTCTCTCTCATCACCACAACCACCACCTCTAAAAAAGTACACCCTTAAATTCTTTTCACAAGAAAAGTTCCAATTGTAACAACCACCGCCTACAAAACAACCCTATAACCAACCAAAACCACTCCCCTTGTTGCCTCCGAAAAGTGGTTTTCCGTTTACCCAATTGTTTGGAGAACGGATCCGGGTCGGTCTTCTCTCAGTTGGTTTAACCCTAAATAAAACTGGGTTGCTGTTTACTTCTGCTGAAGCTCCAAGTTCCAACCCATGTAAGTCACTGATCACTAGACCCTACTTTTCTGCCCTTCACTTCTTCAAATTCAATTACCAGCTTTTATGGTTATTGGTTTCTCAAAACCACCATTTCTAAGAGAGTTTACAACAACTGTTCAGAAAGTAGACGAACTGATCAGTCATAAATTTGGTTGTAGTTTTTCTTTTCTTGTTTTTCTTTTTTTGGGAACCGCAAAAGAGATTTTATTAATCTTTGAAAATAAATTACGAAGATTAAAAAGATTCTATAAATACGAGGCATCATACTGGAGCAAGAGCAAACCAGCAAACTGGCACCTCGCACCCATAGGAGTATTATGTTAGGACTCGAAAGAGGAAATAACAACAAAGCGAGATTGGGTGCGGTTTATGAAATGAGGTTTTGAGAGCACCTCTTAAAAAACTTGTTCTTAAAAAATATAAATACTCATTTACCAAAAAAAAAATTAAAATTGCTCTTCACATTCATAAATAATCTTTTATTTTTTCTAGATGAATGATTTCAAAAACATGTTTAATGGTTTCTTGAAAGAAAAAAAAATCATTTGAAAATGAGTACACCTGTTTTCTTTTTTTCTTTTCCCCCAAAAAACTGGTAAAGAAAACAGATTCTGAAAACTACAACCAGACCGGGTTAATTATTTACATACCCAAAACAAAATAGGGTTCAATCTCAAAGCATATTTTTTGTGCTTATCTGGAAAATGGGCTTATTTCCAAAGAATGTCACAAAAATAGGTTTTGAAAATTTGTTGAGTTTTTCCCTTTTTCCTCAGAGTAACTAAAATGGGAAACTGAAAAATACATATACTGATCTTCACATGGGGAGAGAGAGAGAGAGAGAGAGAGAGAGAGAGTCTTGGACACAGCCGAGATCTTAGTTGGCGTTACAGTCTTACAGGCAAACCTTGTTCTAAAATTAGCTGTGTGAAATAAATGCCCTTTTTAATCTCAAAATAAATAAATAAATAATAAATGCCCTTTTTAACACCTTTCGGATAAGTTGGACTTTTTTATTTGAAAAATATTCCCAAAATTAAACCAAAAGTCGTCCCTAGTTTTGTTGCTACATGTAACCCTCTCTCATTTCCTTCACAACAACCTCCCCCTCTAGAGAGAGAGAGAGAGAAGAGAGAGATCACATTCTAGGGTTTTGTTCCCAAAAAAGATGTTTCAGAGCTAATTCTCAGTCAGGTAAGGAATTAATCAAGGCTATTACTTTCATACGTTGAATTTTAACTCTCTTTGTTTCCATGTAAAAGTGGTTCCTTTCCAATTTTCCATTCTAACTGAGAAATGCATTTGATACATTATAAAATATTTCAAGAAAAATCAACCTCGATTGAACCACTAGAGCTCTTTTTGTAGAGAGAGAAACCCCTAAATCTCTGTCTCAAAAATTTGTGTCCCTATCTCCTACTGCCTTTTTTTTTTTTTTTTTTTCCTTTCCAAATTGTCACCACTTAATTTAATTTGGAACGGAAGGAGTACATAGGAGTCTTTTTTTTTTGGGTAAATAGTACATAGGAGTCTTGATTTTCTAGAAACATTTGTGAAGAAAAAATGAAAGGGTAAAGGGATTTTCCTTGTGGATACAAGATTTGTTTCTCTCATATTTTCTTTTTCCTCCATAAATTTGAGATCCAAACATAGCCTTAGAGGTTAAGAATCTATGAGCAGATGCATAGTATTTTCAGATCTGTATGTTTTCTCCACTTGGGTTTTTTTTTGACAAAAGAGAAATATCAGTTCCCCAAAATAATTAATCTACTTCCCCATTTGCAGCTTCTCACTAATAAATTTTACTTAGGGTTTACTCCGCTGTTTAAACGGTTATTATTATGTACTGAAAACTGAATGAAGAACTCCGGTGTGTTTATGCATTGTTTCGTAGGGCGGATTATTTGGTTAACATCTTATTGAATCTTGATAATAATCAAATAAGTTGTCATAGTGAACTAACCTAGTAGTGATTTTCACTGAACTGTTTTGGTAGATTAAGAAACACAGCTTGGTGACCCCAAGGAACTTGTGAAGATGTTCCAGCCAAACATGTTTGATAGTCACCATTTGCTAGACATGATACACAAAACCCCGGAGAGCGAAATGGAGATGTTGAGAGATGAAGAATTTGAGAGCAAATCCGGTACTGATATTATGGAAGCCCCCTTGTCTGGTGATGATGATCAAGATCAAGATCAAGATCCCGATCCCAACCAACGGCCCAACAAAAAGAAGCGGTATCACCGTCACACGCAACATCAGATCCAGGAAATGGAAGCGTAAGCGTTCCCCGTCTTGTGTTTTAGTATGTTCTTGATGTGTAATGCTCAAATGCTCCGTTTGTTTTGGCGCAAAAAAATATATATGTTTGAAATAGGCTTGTTTCTACTGAAATTTGGTGTGAGAAAAAACACCGGCCAACAATAAATGTGCTTCCATGGTCAAAAGAAAATTAGTTCGTTTTGATGGAAGACACCTTATAGTATTCAAAGAGGAAAATATTCTCTAGACCAGCTGGCAGCAGTACTACAGTTGTTACACACGACCATTCCACCACCAATCAACCACATCCGCCATTCCACCACCACCGCCATTGTTGCTGCCACCACCAACCACTATCGCTGCTACAACCACCATGACTGCTGTAGTCGCTAGCACCATTCTTAATTTGCAGGGTTCTAACGACAAGAAACTATTTTGTGAGAAATTTATAAAAAAATTCTCATTAAATAGTTTCTTGCACTGAAACAAACGGAGCATCAGAGTGAGAAAACGCATATTCTTTTGCTCCCAAATATCACTATCTATATGCTAACACATTGACAAGCACACAATCATGCCTTCGGAATTTGTATATTTTTCATATTTTTGCCAATCAAATGATTCAAGTCACGGGGATAGAAAGAAATATTATTGGCTTATGATTTGTTTGCAATTGGTTGTGTTGAATGTTTGTGACAGATTCTTCAAGGAGTGTCCTCACCCGGATGATAAGCAAAGGAAAGATCTAGGCCGTCGGTTATCTTTAGAACCTTTGCAAGTTAAATTTTGGTTCCAAAACAAGCGCACACAAATGAAGGTAACTCTTTTAGAGCATCGGCATTTGACAATTCTCTAAGAACGTTACTTGACAAAAAGTATTAAAAGTGAGACTAAAAATTTTTGTGTTAAAGAGTTGTTAGGGTCAAGAACTCAAGATGATACGTATGGTCTCCTATAAGAACCAAACAAAATGGAACAAAGAGTATTTGGTATCTTTATTTTCCTTCGCCACAGGCCACGGGTTTTGCTTGGCGGTTAAGACGCTCAGTTATCTTTCGTGCTAATAGATTTTCAGGCTTCGCTTGTTTCAATATAAAATGTTTTACAATAAAAAAAAAATCCTTGTAAAATGAAATTTTATCAAAAGTCATTTTCGGAAAATATTTTACATGTTAAGTGTTTTTCCATTAATTTGTGCAACCAAACACCCAAATACTAATAAATATTTTCTAGGAAAATGTTTTACACTCAAACAAACGGAGCCTTAAAGTGTCATATGTTGTTGCAAACTATAGTTTTTTTTTTCCCTGAGTCCCCCTTGTTCAAAATTGAAATACGCCCAATTAGTGGGTCAGAAGAGGAAGATATACTTCCCTTTTTTTATTCCCCATTTTATGCACAAAGTGGTAGCAGCCGCAGCACAAATAGCCTCAAGGTGTTAAAGTCAAATTTTATCCATTACAGACTAACAGTTCGGGTTTTTTTTTTTTCCCTTCTTTTGGTTAGAGTTAGCTTTCTCAATTTTTTTCATCATTTTTGGGGGTTTAGGGAAAAAGTTTTTCTAAAATCTAAAAACATCTTTAAGTGTCTTGCAAATTGTTTCCGTAATAAGATTTGAAAAAAAAAATTGCTAATGAACTATATTTTGTGTCTACCATAAACGATGCTACATACCCATAAACAGTGTCCAAAAATTGCCCAGAATATGAAATTCAGTGGCTCAAATTTGATTTCAAATTCTAGGCAATTTTCTAAGTAAACTTTGATGGGTACTTAGCGTTTCCGGTGGGGGAATGGATTAATTAATTAATTAGGATTAATTTATGATGATGATTGACATACATATATATATGCAGGCAAAACATGAGAGGCATGAGAACACAGCTCTGAGGAACGAGAATGACAAGCTACGAGCGGAGAACATAAGGTACAAAGAAGCCCTCAGCAATGCTTCTTGTCCCAACTGTGGGGGCCCAGCTTCCATTGGGGAGATGTCCTTTGATGAGCAGCATTTGAGGATCGAAAATGCACGTCTTAGAGAAGAGGTAATTAACAATACTAAATTACTAGAAAAATACAATATGTATTGTACATACTTTAATATATACATTTGTGATATGTATTCATGTGATTATTTGATTACATAGCCTAACGACACCGGCCAATCCATATGAAGCTTTGCTCCGGTTTTAACAGACCACCCTGCAAGTTGGCAGCGAAATTAGGCAACGTGCAAATAAGCAAGCTACCGTTAGTTAACCAAAAGCCTAAAAGGATATAGATTTAGGCATATCGATATACATTATATGCCTAAATCTCTATCCTAATTTTACGTAGCATTGCTCTTTTAAGAAACTATGGATCATTTGTTGACAGATTGATAGGATATCTGGGATTGCTGCGAAGTACGTTGGGAAGCCAATGCACTCATACCCTCAAGGACCAGCACGATCGATCGACATTGGACCGGGCAATTTCGGACATACTTCTGGGCTGGTAGCGGACTTATATGGGGCCGGCGATCTTCTCAGGTCAGTTTCAGGACCAACTGAAGCAGACAAGCCCATGGTTATTGAGCTTGCAGTTGCAGCAATGGAAGAACTCATCAGAATGGCTCAAGCTGGGGAGCCCTTGTGGATCCCAAGCCCAGATGACTCCTCTGAGGTTTTGAGTGAAGAAGAGTACTTCCGGACCTTCCCTCGGGGAATCGGGCCTAAACCATTGGGCCTTAAATCCGAAGCTTCTCGTGAATCTGCAGTGGTTATCATGAACCATATTAACCTTGTGGAGATTCTTATGGATGTGGTAAGATTAGTGTTGGCTTGTTTTTTGAAACTTATGGCATCATTTCTTGAAAGTCAGTCTGTTTGCTTATGGTTAATGATCTGTTATTTTTTCTCCATGAACAAATGCTTATTTCCCTGGCCAAATGTACGTGTAGTCGCACGATGTAATGAAAATCTCCGAAATCTTGAGACTCAACTGTACAACTAGAATTACATTCGGACACGAGAGGAAGGTCGGTTTTGAGACTCAATTGTACAAATAAAATTAAATTCGGACACGAGAGGAAGTTTTGCGACCAAGGACCCCGTGCCAAGGTGTAAAAAAATGTAATGACAAAAGAGGAAATGCCTGCATACCTCTGTTCCCGTATAATTTCAGCCACAGTTGCGTGAAAGACTCACTGGTAGGAGTCTTTTTGTGTATCTTGTGAGGCAAATGAGTATAGATTAGTTGGCTAACTTGGCTCCCTTATAAAATTAGATTCCTGTGTTCTGCAAACAGTGGATAAATTTGGAACTTCGCAATGTTCTTCATTCTAATCAAATGCATGCAGAAATATATATTCGACTTTTATTTCCCGTCTTCCAATTTATTTTCTTGCCCTTTTACTTTTCGGCATTTTAATTTCATAACATGTTGCACAGAATCAATGGACAAATGTATTTTCTGGCGTTGTTTCAAGAGCAGTGACCTTGGAAGTCCTATCAACAGGAGTGGCTGGGAACTACAATGGAGCTCTGCAAGTGGTATGCAAATATGCAACCAAGTCCTTAAAAACAGTTCATAAATCAATAAGAAAAGATAATTGACAAAAGCTCTAGTCATATTTGGTTCAATGAACTTTGATTAATGTAAAGAACAACATGTCAAATGATTTCAGATGACAGCAGAGTACCAAGTCCCTTCCCCACTAGTTCCAACAAGAGAAAATTACTTTGTAAGGTATTGCAAACAGCATGCTGATGGAACCTGGGCAGTAGTTGATGTTTCTTTGGACAATCTGAGGCCTAGTGCAATAACCAGGTGCCGAAGGCGGCCGTCAGGCTGCCTCATTCAAGAAGTACCAAATGGTTACTCAAAGGTAATTTTTTCTTCCTTTTTTTTTTTATTTTTTTACCACATTTGCAATTAGGTTATGTAACTGGATAAAAATCTGGGTTTTCAAATTCCTAGGTCACATGGGTGGAACATGTCGAAGTCGACGATAGGGCGGTTCACAACATATACAGGCCACTAGTGAATTCGGGTCTAGCATTCGGGGCGAAACGGTGGGTGGCTACGTTGGACCGACAGTGTGAACGTCTCGCGAGTGCAATGGCTAATAACATACCAGCAGGAGATATTGGAGGTAATAAAATCACTTCGTTGTCGCTAAGGGCACAAGGAAAGACTTAATTGAATCTAACATTTTAAATTTAATTTAAAAAATGCAAACATGGATTCAAATTCAAAAAGGAAATAGCATAAATGGAGTTTTATAGATTTGGGACATCCAAAAACAGAAAAGTGGACAAAAGATTTCAGACAGCCAGACAGGGTGAGTAATTAGCTGTATTACTAAGGTAAAGGACCTTTTGTCATGAGTATTTTCATTTACCTCACAGTGATAACAAGTCCAGAGGGGAGAAAGAGTATGTTGAAGTTGGCTGAGAGAATGGCTATGAGCTTTTGCACTGGTGTTGGAGCTTCCACAGCACACGCATGGACGACACTATCGGGAAGTGGAGCTGATGATGTGAGGGTTATGACCAGAAAGAGTATGGATGACCCCGGCAGGCCTCCAGGTATCGTGCTAAGCGCTGCAACCTCGTTTTGGCTCCCTGTTCCACCAAAGAGAGTGTTTGATTTTCTTCGGGACGAGAATTCGAGAAGCGAGGTATGAATCAAACCATTTGGATTTTATTGCTTCTCTTCATAGAACTGAATACAGCTGCGGATTACCCCTGTAATTTACAACAAAGGAAGATTGGTAATCCACTATTGTTCTTGTTACATTTCAAGTTATAATCATTGACCAAATAGTCAAAAATAATGGGCTTGTCTACAGCTTCTTAACCTCCATATTATCTGGTGCCTAACAACTATCTGCAATGTTTTAATACAGTGGGATATCCTATCAAATGGTGGCCTAGTTCAAGAAATGGCACACATTGCTAACGGCCGTGATCCTGGCAACTCAGTATCCCTACTGCGTGTGAATGTAAGTCATTCACAAATATACTCACCATATATAGCCAGCTCATAATCATATACCAGAAATAGGTGCATCAATTGAACCAACATACTGATAAATCTAAATGATGTACCATAGAGTGCAAACTCAAGCCAGAGCAACATGCTGATTCTACAAGAGAGTTGCACAGACTCCACCGGCTCTTATGTCATTTACGCTCCTGTTGATATTGTTGCTATGAATGTGGTGTTAAGTGGTGGAGACCCTGATTACGTGGCCCTGCTGCCTTCTGGTTTCGCTATACTTCCTGACGGGCCGACAAATCACGGAGGAGGAGTTCCAGAAGGCGGATCCAGTGGATCGCTACTCACTGTGGCGTTTCAGATCTTAGTTGATTCAATTCCAACAGCAAAGCTCTCTCTTGGATCAGTGGCAACGGTTAACAGTCTCATCAAATGCACGGTTGAACGGATTAAAAGTGCTGTAGGCAGTGAGAATGTTTGACAAAAACGTCTTATAAAGGTAAGTCAATCTTTATACCAGTCTAGTTATGTTACATCATTGTTGCCATTTGGATAAAGGCTAAGAAGCACGACACACCTACAGGTGTCATACAAGTTACTGTCCATCATATTTAGGACACCAAAAAGTGTTGCCCGGACAGCCAAGCTCAGATAGGCGTTCAATTTCTTATTACCATATAAAGCAGGACATGTAAGAGAAAAGAGAGACACATTAGGGCGTCAGAGATCATAATGCAATTTGAAAAGTTAAGGAGAGCCCAAATGTCATGGATGCTTAGTTGTTGAATAAGTATGAAGTTATTTTGTGATTTCAATACCTAAAAAATGGTAAAAAGTATTTTTTTTTTCAAAGGGCGCGCGCATGTCCTAACTCCCACCTTTTTATAAACTTCGTTTCCTAGCTTATACGAGTCTAGTCCATATCAATGCTTCTTTCTAGGTTCAGGGCATCAAATCGTAGTAGTTTATGATGTTGAAGTTTGAGAAGGCTGACAGATATTAACTCATTTCCCATCCTCGTTCTCTCTCTTTGCTGCAGTGAATATCAAGGGAAGAAGACCAAAAACACAGAGGTGTTTACGATGTGTCACTAAACAAAGGAAGTCAAGAACGCACCTTAATGATCCTTGCCTTGTGGTATTTGTTACAAAAAGAATGCATTTCACCACCCTGCAAGGGTAACAGGTTCGGGAATTGACTTCTGCTGCTAGTGGTAAAATGTAAACAAAGACCTTCTCAGATAACTTAGAACTCCCATTCACCTTTCTTTTTGGGTCAGGATATGTATGTGGTTTTAGAAGAGGTTTTAGTAGTCGAATTGTTTGTGGTAGCTTAGTCTAACTACCGAACAACGCTGGTCTCGTTTTCTAGTTTTTCTAATTTGTAGTAGCTTTGTTATATCTAATGCAATTTCTGTTGCCTATTGCTTATGGACTGATAATTAAACTAGCACAAAGAAGTAACCCTAAGAAACATGAACTATACTTTCATGGCTATCAAGCACGGACTGTCTCGCATGACATGATACAAACACGTCAACATGAATGCTTTCCAAAGTTAAAGCCATCTAGGACAGGACACATGGAGGATACTCGGTAGACATATAATTTGATGCATTTACTTGTTCAATGTCATATATGAGGAAAGCTGGATAAGCAATTTGTGTAGCCATGTGCATGAACCTTTAACCAGAATATGATAACAGAATGTAAGGTGAAAAAATTCCTATTGACTAAACGATTATACTCATACATGATTCTATTGCTAACTTGTAACGTGTTACAAGCCTTTCTCAAATCGATAGACACATGTTTTTTTCCAAGTTTACGAAACCTATCTTTGATAGTAAGACGTCTAGAAGGGTCCAATAAGTGTGGTGTCGACTGCGTTGTTTCATCTTCCAACTCCAGGCTCAACTTGGGTTACTTTGGATATAACTTGGGTAACTAATGACCATTAGCAGATAAAAGTTCAAAACTCAGGTTACAGGTGCAAGTGGGATGTCGACCAAGTTAGAGGCTCAAGTGACTTGTTTTATACTCCATCCGTTCCAAAAAAGTCGTGCCATTTTTCAAATCAAAAGATAAAGTACTTCCGTGTATCATTTTTCGATTTTTTTTTTCACACCGAATTAAAGAACTCGTCGAGTACTTTAATTTGGTGCGAAAAAATTCAAAAAATGATACACGGAAGTACTTCATCTTTTGATTTGAAAAATGGCAAGACAGAGGAGGGCTCTTATTTAGGAACGGATGGAGTATCAATCAGAAGCCTACTAGAGTAGTTGGTGAGATAAGCACTAGACAATCTGTACTCTTGTGTAGCTGTAACATACCACCAGACATTTTTTCCAAGAGCACATTGCCATTGCTTGATTCAGCAACCCCCTAGGGCTGAAAACTGGTTGGCTATATTGATTGGAGACTAGTATGGGAAATCATGCACACAGCACTCTTTTTAGGTGTATTCATTTTAAGCTGAAACAAGATAAAAGTTTTACAGAAAGGGTTCAACTATGATGTGCTCAAACACATCACAACCTGTTCAAATGGTGGGGTGTCAGATCCAGTTCACCGTCTCTCCTATAATCAATTAGTGTCACGATATTTCAATTAATTGTTTTGTGGCATTCGATATTGCACTTGCTCGTCCCTTTCTAGAAAGAAAAAAACAACATAATGCAACCAAAAGGATGGAAGCAACAAGAAAGTTTTATCAGGTGTAAGATTCACCATTTGGTCACCCTCATGGTGCCATTCCCCACAACTTAATGTTCTACTGTACCGCTTTTTCCGATTGGTAAGTTATTTACCAGTTCTGACTGCTACCCGCAAATACCAACCAATATTTGAGGCGGAACAAAATTAGGGGTACAAGGTACCTGTTTTACGGAAAAATGGTACGCGGCCAGTATTCACAGCCTTGGTTCAGAATATTCAATAATTTCCAAATTGAGACCCAAAAACTTCTCCGCAACCACAGGTCTCCACCCAAGGGCCCCAACCCAAAAATATATAGATTGAGTATATAAAAAGTAAATTCAAAGGCAAGAAAGAGGAACAAAATATCCTACTATGGTTATTGCCGAGATGATCACCATTTGAGTGATATATTTACTGCTAGAGACCAAAAATGCAAAAAGGATATTTATTACTACATGCAGCATAGCTGCGGTGCTACTGGTTGGTTGGGTTGGAGTTGGACCAATAAATGTGCAGTTATACATGCGGTGGCCCCGAAATACATGTGCTGTACCCCTTCATATAAACAAGACCTGTCAAGAAAAAGACAACTGAAAACCGAGGATTTAAATATCGGCTGCTACGTACCAATCTTTCAGTCCTCCGGTACTGCTACACCCCGTTATACCGGCGCTATTCAAAATTCACACCCGTATCAGCCGATTCCGGCTACGTAACGGTTTTTATCAGATTTTTCATAACCAATACACGACCGCTACGATTGGTTCAGGTGCTTTGGCACGAAATTTTCTTTTACAAAAGTCACGGTTGCTACACCCAGTTCCCGCGATGTATCATTCGATGCTCCCGCTGCCGCTATACAGTCTACTACTGATATTTAAAACCTTGCTGAAAACTGATTTCATTACTGAACCCCTAGGCCTGTCAAGAAAAAGACTACTGAAAACTGATTTCACTATTATGTCAGCAAACATCTACAATTATTTGAACTTTTAGTAGTATACATTTCTTTTATTTTACCGAATAAATAGTGTTCACAAAGCTCTTTGGATGTTTCATGCATACTTGCATAGTATAGGAGGTCCAGACATAGTTCGTGGGAAAATCAAACTAGAACTTAGCTTGCTAGGTGAATGTCAAGCTATTTTAGTTGTTTGACATGGATCTCACACTAATATCCGAGTGTCAAGTGTCGAGTGTCCGACAAAAGTGGTTGGTCATTTAGTCTGTCCATATAGCGTAGCTTAATAGAAATTATTAATGTCAGTCTGCCAGATTATGGCCTTCAAAAAATGGAAATTGAGGATTACTGAAGCTTGTTTATGAATTTCATTGTTCCAATTGGCCCAACGGT
The DNA here is from genome assembly GCA_020921065.1 of Vaccinium darrowii. NCBI lineage: Eukaryota > Viridiplantae > Streptophyta > Magnoliopsida > Ericales > Ericaceae > Vaccinium > Vaccinium darrowii. The sequence continues at coordinate 16,395,639 of CM037153.1, read as the reverse complement.
GACCGGAGAAAGAAAACAAAAGGATCTTACCCGTGCAATGAACAGATTAAGGAATAGAAAGGCGATGAATTTGTACACGAATCATCCAGTTCTCTACCCGTGTAATGGTCTATTTTCTTTGGCAAGAACTGAATAGCACATTCCGTAAATGCATCCATGGATCTTCTGGTTTTGTAGCAGATTATATTGGAAGTCAGATTTGAGCCGCTCAATTTCCATGTGTTAAGGCCTCTAGTCTCAAATCTCAATCTCTAAGAAAAAAAGGGCACGTACCTCATTGTTTTTTTTGCTCTTATAAGGTCTTAGTTCCCCTTGGTATCAATTGTAGTCAAAAGAAGGTTATGCCAATTTGTATTCTTTTCTTCCTCTTAGTACTCCCATTTACTATCAACAGAAAGGGAATTTGAAGCGAATGCTAGATCAACAGAACATATCAGGAATAACGAAACGAACGGATGAAGGAATCAAGGCTTTACCTGAATAGAGAACAGTATGAAGCATCTGAACACATTAGAGTGTATTGAGAAAGCTATGAGATCGTTACAATAAGCGCATTATTTCTTGGAATTAAGAAGCAATTAATACCTAAGTAAAGAAAGCCTATGAAACTTCCCCATAAAAATGTGAACAAAAACGAACACATAAAACTTAAATAAATAGCTATGCTTAGGATTTGTGAAAATTCATTGCAAAGAGTTAATGAACAGTCCTATTGTCACTAATTTATGAGCAGACTATGGTCAATTTACTCCACATCATTATAGTTTAAGTAATAACGCCCCACGTAGAGTACTAGCCTACATAGAAGTTTACTTCAATGATATCTTCCAAAAGAATTCCCTGTTAGATTGGTGTTTTCAGAATCAGCCTCTAGAACTTCTTCCGAAAATATTTTTGAGTATTGGAAATTGAAGCAAAAAGGATTTTATCATTTTGAGTATTGAAAAACATCTGATTGTTTTCATAGAAAATGGAAGCTGTCCAGTAATGTTTTAAAAACGAGGTTCCAAATCCATGACCCAACCAAGTTGTCAAATCCAACTGAAAAATGTTCTGAAAAAACAGATTTTGAAACAGCAATTCAATAGAAAAGCTAACGGAAAACTGAAGATCGTGTTAGATGCTGATGATGATTACACAGTCAGTGACCGCATTGATGATCAAAAAATCATGTACATAGTTTTAGTTCAAACTAGCTATGTTACGTGGATCCTTCAAAATGTATATTTATGTCCGACACTCTGCACTCGGGATAATGGTATGAAATTCATGTTTAGTTGGACAATATGGCAAGCATATTTTCTAATTCAATTTTCTCATGAGTCAAGCATAGAACTATTATGATATGCATGGGCCTAAGACAACTAGATAACACCATCGAAGCTAGAAAATAGAACTCGTTCATTGAGGATTTTAAACACTTAATGGAAACTACGCGAACCGGATTCTTAGACGTCCAACATGTGTATCCAAATCATGAATCTAAGCAAATTAGTAAATTGCCAAGGCAAGGCTTGTCAGCAACCAATACTGGATTCTAATAAATTGCGTCAGTAATTTGGGCAAGAACAAGCCTACCAATATTTCCTAACTTTGTCGGAAGAAATTTAAAGGTAAACACTGTACCATATTTTTTTAAATGGAAAGACTGTACATTATACCTCTATCTGCACCTGGCGACTTTTTCTGCTTCTGCTGCTGCTGCTGCTGCTTCTTCTTCTTCTTTTCCTTGTCATTCATCTTCTCCTTCTCATACTCTATAATATAAGAAAGAGAAAGATACCTAAATGGTTGAAGTGGGTGGTTGCATTTACAGCATTGTGCTTTTATTGAATTCATGAGAGAAATTAAGGTGGTTAGGTTTCCCGGCTTTTCAAGTGAGCAAGGTTGGTTAGAGCCCATAAATTCTGCCTTAGAGCTTTAAATGGGTGATATTAACTGGTATCCAAGCCCAAACCCAGGTAGGAAAATCTAAGTTCTTCACCCCCTTTGGAGTAAAATTAATGAATACATAGGTATCCATCTTTCTTGCCTGGATCTTGAATCATTCCAGTAAGTGGAAAGTGAATTACGCAACATATCCTAAATGGTGGCACGATCGGGGTCTAAATGTTTTGTTATGTCTTAATACATGTTTCAGCGATACGAAAAGATAAAAATCAAAAAATAAACAGAATACAGCAAATTAAAAGGGGTTGACAAAAACCCTACAATTGCTAAACTACCAACATTGAGTAATTGAGGATGTAAACTGTCAGCAGACTGCATGGGTCCAGGAATTTAACCTTGGACCCCAGTCATTGAAGTTCTCTTTTTCTTACTGAACCTGAACCTCAGGCAAGATGCCTAATGAATTGGCTTGTACCATCTGCCATAGACATAAACTGAGTCAAGTTTCTACAATTGAACCACGTTGAAATATCAGTATTTAACAGTATGAGCATATTTTGACCCAAGCTTTTATGAATCAACTGAAAATTTACTCAAGTCTATTTTGAAGTTTTATAATCACTTGTTGCAGACTTTTTCGAAACAAAACATGGGCTTTTTATTCTGTGTTGTATATGGAGAAGTTAAAGGACATGATATGATGACTAAGTACGCGTTCAATTCATGTCTATTCCTCGAAACCCAAATTATCAAACCGTTTCCGCTGAATTTCTGCAGAAAATGTACTTGCTTAAGCACCAATGTTGTCTACAAGAGGTACTCTGTGAGTACACACTAGAAACATTTGGGAATCTATGCTTTCCAGATTACAGATTCAGAGGAGAGCTGAAAAGCTTGGGACACTAATATCAATTGGGCCATTGGTTCTGCAAGGGGGAGAATTGAGATCATTGCTTTACAAATTGACTTTGGCTGCAGGGGTTTATCGCATATGGCTAGAACAAAACTCAAGAGTTTTTAGAGGAAGACATAAAAATTGTGAACCTGTTCTAGCCAATATTGAAGATGATATAAGACTTCGAGTCTGTGCATGGAAGTAATGCCAAAATTCTGTAGAGAACCAAAGACTATGTAGTCAATGGAATATCTCAACTAGAGTTCTTGGGTTTGCTGCCCCTTAGTTTTGTTTCTTTTTTAGTGGTTGTGCCTATTGTTAGAGCTTGTTTTTCTTCGTATCGGGTCCCCTGTTTTGTGAGCTCATTCCCTTTGTTCTTTTGATTTGGTTGGTTTATAAATATTCCATTTACCGGGGAAAAAAAAAAAAAAAAAACCACCCACTTTTAATCAGCAATATAACATAGCTATGAATTCTGTAGCTGTGAAATATACAACTGATCAATGCATTGTCTTGGACTCTTGGTTGCATTTTTCAGTTCTTTTCTCAACTTTTGGAGGAAAAATTTAATTTGACAAAAAATTTAATTTGACACTTCTTGTACTATATTTTTCTCAACTTTTGAACTCGCAGAGTATTACCGTTTTCTCCGACACATGTTTTAGTAATACAAAAAGATCAAAAATCAGAATACAGTAAAGTTGAACCTACACTTTATGGATCTACTAGTGCAAAACTAAGGGGGATTGCCAAAAATCCTATAACTGCTAATCTACCCAACGCTAAGACCGCATGGGTCCATGAATTTAAACTTGGGCCCCAGTAATTGAAGTTCTTTTTTTCTTATGAAATTATACCTGAAACTCAATCAAGATGACAATTGGGTCAACTGAATTGGCTTGCCCTTTTATAATTGAGCCAACTTCAAATGGTTTTTGTAGTATGAGCATAAATTGACCCAAGTTTTATTTATCAAGTTGGATTTTAGTTTGTTCTGCAATTCTACCACACATGGACCATTTTAGATGAGATCTAGCAAGCGATGGAAGTTAATTCAGTTCATAGGCATCTGATATCTCCCCCAAATGGTTTTGAAAACTATCTCAACAACAAAAGAAGTTAATTCTTTTGTGGCAGACTCTACTTTTTTAAAACTTAACTTGGGTTTTATACCAAATATCTATGTCGTATATGGATAAGTTACAGACCGCGATATGATGAATAAAACCACATTCAATTGATGCATGCAAGTACCAAATTACACCTCAAAATACAAATTATCGAACCATTTCCCCTAACTTTCAGCAGAAAATATTCTTGTTTAAGCTAGTAGCTAGTTGTCTCCAATAATGCTGCTTAAACAGGAACTGATGAAGTGGAAATGGTAAAAGAAAAAAACACAAAGCTAAGAAATCGCTCTGAAATATTGAAGCTACAATGCACCCTAACTAAAACAAAACCTAGAAATCGCTCTCTCTATTCAATTGCCCGTCCAAAAAAATAAAAATTTACTCCTCCGTCCCAATTTGTTCATTTAATTTTTTACTTTTACATGTTCCAAAATGTGGGTCCAATTATATATATATTTTTTTTAAAACATTGTCCTATAAGCTAAACTTACAAAATTTCTCTCCCTCTTTTGAAAAATCATCCTCATTTAATATCGAAAAGGTTAGGGCATCTCAAAACTTTTTCGTAGCTATCACCCCTTAAAAAACAGGAATTCAAAAATTGGACAAGCAAATTGGGCGGGCGGATGGGCTGAGGGAATTATTCATTTATGTTTCATCTTCCTTTCCTTGACAAATTCGAATTCCAAACATAGCATGGAAGGCCATTAGATGGGCATGGACACAAAAGAACCATAAATACATAGCAGCAAACGTCAAAATTAACATCAAGCCATTTCCATCCATAATTGATGTACCAATATAAGATTCCTCGTCGCATAAAAAAAATACATATATCAGATTCCTCGTAAACCTAAACAGTAAATTGGGAAGTAAATGAAGTATGGAGTTCCGTACCTGAGGAAAAAGTTTTCGAGCGCGGGGTATGATAAATTTTCCAATTCCGAGCGGGCACCACGTGTGGTACCCGAGCGTGCATTGCGCCAGTTGTCAAAAATATTTTAGATGGTCCAGATTTCTCACACATCTCTCTATCCTCTTTCTCTCTTTTAAATCCGAATAGCACACACGGTACGCGCTCTGCACTCGAAAAAGATTTGAAGTGAATTTTAGTCCTTTTTGTGTTCAAATTTAGTCGCTAAAATATATGCAATGGCCGCAATGCCGTCTTTTTTTTTTTTTCTCTGTTTGATAAATCAGAATTAAATTATTAATAGTGGCAACAGAGCATCTCCAATGCTAACCTTTTTTTTTTTTTTAACTCAATTTGGGTCAAAATTTGAGTGAAAACTCATTTTGGGAGGTCCGGGGACCCTACAATGCTTAGTTGCCCTGCACTGTGCAGCTCAATATCTTAGCCGTTCAAAAGTATTTTCGACAGTTCAGATTTAAAACAAACTATTCAAGCAAATAGTTCTTTTCTTTGCATGAAGAATTTGTTTTAAATCCGGACCATTAAAAACATTTTTGAATGCTCCAGGTATGCGTTGCACTAGTAAAAACACTTTTGGTAAGGAAAAAAAAATAGGTCGAGGCTTAGATTTTCTCAAAATAGGGTAAGGAAATGGGCAAAACCCATTTTGGTAAAGAAATGGGTATCTCTGGAGATAAAATTTTGCTCATTTTACCAAAAAGATCGAAAAAACGGGTTTGAGTGAAGGAATGGGTGAACGTTGGAGATGCTCTTAAGGGCGTCCCCTGTCCGGATCGGCTTAGACTCGTCAAAATCCTATCCTAATCTGCTAGTCACGATTTTTAGAAAATTCAATCCTTGACCAAAAGTCATGAGTCACGGATATACAGATTACATTTTATAACAAAAATAGCAACAAGTAAACCAAAAACAGACAAAAACAAACAACCACATGCAAAGCATTACCTATTGCAGTAATTTAAAATTGCATTAAGCATTACATAAAAACCATGTTGGTTCAAAGTTCCAAACCAGTTTTCAATAAGCAAAAAAATAAGAATCAGTTTCTACTTTCAAATACAGTAGTTTCCAATTAAAAAAAAAGGAACCAGGAACCAGTTGAACATAGAATACTTAAAAAAACTCTAATCAAATTATTTATATAATATACATATATATTGGAGTATGAAAAACCATACTGCAACACATTATCACAAACAAAATCCTGAATTTACAGTAATGCCCTTCAAAATGTGAAAAAATTGAACAAGTGAAGAGCAATATTGTAATTTTACAAGAATAAAGACAAAAAAAAAAGGAGCATGGATTTAAATATGGGGAGTGAAAATCACTCTCGAAATTATTCTCTTTGGTTTTTTTTTTTTTTTAGAAAAATACAAAGCAAACAAGAAACTCACGAGCATTGAATGTATTTTTCTTCTCTTTTATAAGGTGCTCGGAAATATCGGGGTCATCTTACGCAAACCTTAGGCTAATTCCATGGGACTAATCAATCACTAGCAAAACATTTGGCCCATTTGGTAGAACTTATAAATTAACTGACTTATTCTAATATCTTTTTTGCTTAAAAAAAAGTAATAAATGGTCTTCGCTTGTAAATTGTAATAATGAATAATCACTTATTCTGCTTTTTCCATTTGTTTGAGTAAAAGAAGTGATATTTTTTTAGGCGTCAATCTGTAGTTCTTGTTTTTTTATTTATTTAAGTTGACAAAGTTATAGATACACAAAAAAAAACTCATTGATTTAAAGTACCTATAACGAATCATTAAGGAAAATTTAGCATTTATTCAATAATAAGCTATTATACAACTTTTTTAACCTCACGCTCACGGTTTGAACTCATATTGAAGCTCGTAAAATTGTAAAAACCTACGCCTTATAAGAACTTATTTTTACTATTATAAGCAAACGACCAAAAAATCTACAATGAAAATCCTAACAAAAGGGGCTATTGAGTGGTTCTCTCAATCAATCATCGAATAAATGGGACCCGGGTCCTGTAGTGCATTGCTCAGTAGGGCACATTCGAACTGTCAGTCTCGGCAATAAATAGACTAGATTTCAACAAAACTCTTCCATGGAAAAGTTTTGTTAAAATCCGGTCCATTGAAGAATTTTGTTAAAATCCAGACTGTTTAAAATACTTTTGAATGGTCTAAATGTGCACTACAATTTTCCTTTTCCGAATAAATGAGCCAAATGAGTTCAATAGTGAACATTTAGGTTTAGTTTAAACATTAAATAAACAGTTTTATAACTCAGGTGTTCAGACGACTTGATTGATGTTTTGTGATTGGCTAATTCTGTGACATTTCCATGTAATTGAAATCCTATGTCGTTGCTAGTTAGTTGATTGAGTGGTGAGAAGTCAAAGATAGCAATCAGTGCCAAAAGTTATTGGATTGAAGATTGTGACTCGGAAAGTATTATGGGAAGATTTTGTCTCTAAGGAAGATTGAGAAGACTAAGAAAATTGTAAAGAGTTTACATGGAAAGATTTTATCTTTGTCTAATATGGACAAATTGCGTTTTTGAAAAAGCTAGAATTATGGGGAAAAGATATTAAGAATAAGGAAACTACATAATTGGAGATGAGCATTTTGTTTAAGGAAACAAAATGATTGGAGATGTGCATTTCGCTTAAGGAAACAAAATAATTGGAGAAGCAACAGGTTCGTTTGAGCAAGTTAGTTGAGTGACTATTTGGATTGGTTCTGCTCGAGCGAGTTGGTCGAGCAACAGTGGCGTTTTTTTATTTGTCTATAAATACAACCTCATTAGGGTTCCAAAAAAAAACCCTAGCAGGCACAACGTGAATAGAGTGAGAAAAAATTCGTGAGAACAATAAAAACACTTGTGGGCTATTTCCTTAAGAGATTTGATGAGGTCTGAAGATCTATAAGCTTAGAGAATATATCTCAAGGTATTTTGGTTCATTTTCTACAACACTTGGAGTTCTTTGATGCAGTTCAAAGGCGATTAGAGATTGGTCTAAAGGAGGAGTCCTGCGTAGATCAAGGATTTGAGGAGTCGAATTCGAAGGAGCATCCATTAGAGCGGTTCATGAGGAGTCAGCAAAGAAGTTCTTAACCAATAATGAAGGAGTTCATAGTGTGGTTGTAAGAACCTTTGTTTTCGCGTTTTGCGTATAGTGCTCTCTTCTCTCCCGTGGTTTTTTCCCCGCCATGGGGTTTTTCCACGTATATCTGTGTATTATGCTTGTTGTTTAATTGTTGCGTTTATAATCTTGCATAATCACATAGATTAGGGTTTAATTATATTAATCGGTTTAATTAATTTATTTTCCTAATAGTAAATCAATAGGCGATGATTTTGGTCTTACAATTGACAAGAACAATTAATTTTTTAGAACTCCTCGAGCAAATCAATTACCCCAAAAATCATGTCGATCGAATATTGGTGGATATAATTCGAGAACACAGCTATATTGAACAGAAAACATTATAACACCAATCAGAAGCCGTTTATGGGATGTTCGGGAGTTTCATATTAATTTTTATAGGCTTTTCATTTTGTTTTTCACATTTTCTCCTTTAAAAATTAGGACCATAATATATTATGAATCTACAGGGTCTTTTTTTTTTTTTTGGTATTTCGGAAATAAAATTGAAACTAAGCAAAAGCGTCCAGCTGCAACATCAGTGCATTACAGTTACTCAATCTACAAACAAGAAATAGATAAAGACTAAGATAATGCATAAGATTAATCCAGAATGTGATGGAGATGAAGGCTATCCCGAAGCATGAACTCTCTAACGGCCAAAGGGGAACTACAGGGTCTTTTGATTATATGTTCAGAATGTATTTTTCAGCAGGAATATTGTTTAGGAGATATGTGTGGAATACATGTTGTAAATCTTTTATGTTAATAAAAATTTAGGAAGTGAAAAATTAGAAGTCAAAAAGCTAATTTCCCCTTATTTCTGTGTTTTGTTTTCTAAACTTAAAAACCGAAAATGCATTGTAGGAGAACTCATTTTTTGGAGTCTAGGTATCCAAACACCCTCTTAACCCATTTAACAGAAGATAAATGTGTTCTGAAATTATATTAAATCGATATACGACCAATGCGATTTTCACCAAGGCTGACGTTCACAACAATCTCTAAAAAGTCAACGGCTTTGGATCGTGAATTTGGATCCAAAAATAGCCCACAAATGAGCAAACTGGACTATCAAAACGGAGAGGCTTCCTTTTACTAAAAAAATGCTCAAACTTGCACTAAAAAACATTAATTATCCGACTTAGCACTAGAAGATAGTACCTAATAACCATTAACCACCCAGCCCAACTGTGTGTAACCTGTATTAGCTTGGTGCCAGGCCCAGCCCGACCGACTCGTTGGCTAGCCTCAAAACTGCTAAACCCAAGAGTAGTCTTAAAAGTCTTCTAGCCCTAAAACTGCTAAACCCAAGAGTGGTCTTAGTCTTTTGTTGGGCCAGAGCCCAAGCCAACTACATGGTAAGCCTGTATAGTTCATAATTCTTATGTGGGTCGGAATGCACACAGACCCATTAGCCCAGCCAAACCAGCCTTTTTTAAGAGTTTGGAATATGTATTTAGGCTCACAGAGTCGGATTAGGTCGAATCTTTGAGCCTGTTTACAAAATTGGATGGGCTTAGGAATATTCCTTAAAATCAAGCCCGGCCTGTATAATATACTACTACAGTGATGTGCATTATATATTCATGCTGTAAAAAAATAAAATAAATAACTAATTCTACATTAATAAGGAAAACAATGCTATATGGACATAACATCTTTATTCGAAAATCATATCTAACCGCATATTTCGTGGTCCTCGTATAACTATAATAATTAGCTAAGTTCCTGCTTTTAGTGAGTTTGCTAAAAGTCATTTTTGGATTTTGTAACTTTTGCCCTTATTCAAAATATGATTTTTACCATTTTTATTTATTTATTTTTTTAAACGAGCTAGTTGGACAGACTTGAGAGATGAAACTTTAATGGGACTTAGCTTGGAAATATAAAATGAAGCTTGTTTATAAATTGGACGGATTTGATATGCATAAGTCTCGTTATTATATAGTTTATGCCCGGCCCTATCTACTTCCTCCATTCCAAAGTATTGGTCCCTCTTTCCATTTTGAAATGTCCCAAAATATTTGTCCTATTTCTAAAAACATCCATCAAAATAAGGTCATTTTCCAGTTTTATCCTTAAAAAGTTCTTTTTCCATCTCAATTGGCTTGTCCATTATCTTTTAGTTTACAACGGTTCTTATGATTTTGAAAATTTTGTATAATAAAACTAATTCATATCTATCAAACAAGATCCATATTGCATATGTTTTGAGTTTCATATAAAAAATTAGCCCCACAAAATTGGCCACAGTAATATTAACTAGACTAAGGAGAAAAACATAAAAGACAATACAAAGTTTTCACACTCCTTAAAAACTCACTCCCCCAAAAGGGGCAAGCAAATTGGGACGGAGGGAGTTTTATCTAGGGTGATTCTATTTGCAACCCTTTTTTTCTCCATACAACCCATTTTCACAACTAAAATTCCTCAAACCAATTTACTCCATACAACCCACTAAATACACCTAAACTGACCTAAAATACCCTTCAACCCATTCGTACTTTGAATGTCGAAATACACACCCATTTTCGACAACCACATGTCGATTAATATTGAAGGTCGAATTTTCAAAAATTTACAAGTATAAACTTCGGCATCAAAATGTCGAAATAAGTTAATAATTTCAACATTATCTTGTTGAAACGTATGTTAACAAATTATAAAATTTTACAAGTACATATTTCGATATCAAAACATGAAAATTATCTATAAATTTCAACATTATATTGTCGAAACAATATATGGAATTTCTCAGGTATCGTTTTCGGAATGCAAATGTTGATGTAATGTGTAGAATTCAATATTATGATGATGAAAAAAGTAACTTAAGTCAACAATTTATTACTGAACTTTATCTTGCATAATTTTTGATTAAGTGAAAAGTGTCAACATTGATATGATGAAAAAGTCTACATATTTCGGGGTATGAATGTCGAAAAAAAATCGCAATTTTTCAAATTTGAAGGGGCATTTGGGTCTTTAGCCAACAATGAAAATTGAGGACATTTTCCTGAATTGTATGGAGAAAAAAAGGGTTACAAGTAGAATCACCCTTTATCTAATGTATGTGCAACCAAAATTAGAACCTAGTGGCAACTGCGGTAAATTCGTTCATTGCAATATGTTTTGACTTACATTTGTGATGGATTAGTACTAGTATAAATATCCATTTTTTATATACCTCACGTACCAAGGCGTTGCACACTTCAACTGGAGCCAATCTCACTGTTCACCAATATGGGCCCAATTAAATTGGGAACAAAACAATCGTATAGATTAGTCTCAAGTGAAATTCATATTACTTGGGAGGTTTTGAAGTTAAAATCTTAGGGCATCTAAAGTGGGCTTCTCAAATAATCAAGTGAGAATTTTAATATTTGACAACTCATTTGCTCAATTGTGATCTTTAATGGGCTCCCCATAGAGGCTCCTAAAGAAGATGACTCTTTAGCATGACTCCTACCGCACATTAGCTAAGTTTAGGGAGGGAGTTGGGAGCGAAGAGAAAGAGAGAAGGAGAAGAGGAAGGGGAGAATGGGGGATCCACTTACATTTTTTGTGCATAAATAATCTTTAGGACATAGTATAAAAACTAATTTTAGAAAATCCATTGGAGTACTCTCACATTGGGTAGATTAAATTTGCAAAGGGTAAATTTCACTTACCTCCCTCAAGGTTTCTGACAATTACAGGGATCGCCCCTGCTGTTTCTGAAATTCCACTGACCTTCCCTACTTTTGAAAATAAATGCCACATACCTCCCTTCCGTCAACTTCCGTTAGAAAAAATGGCGGAAAATGATGATGTCATGCTTCTCTCTCTCGCCTCTTTTTATTTTAAATCTTAAAATGTTTATAACTTTTATATTATATATTTATTTTTTATGAAATATATATATTTAAAATCTACTCGAAGAGATCTACAAAATGACATCGACATTGAATGTGAAATTATGTAAAAATAAAATCTTATTTTTTCAATGTGAATTTTAATTATATTGTTACATTATTTAATTTTTTTTCAATGTGTAAGTCAAAATTTTACGGAAAAATTCTTCTTGTTTAACAATTTAGTTTTTTTCAAAATACATTCTTGATTAAATGAATGCAGTAAATTTACAAGTCCATTTTTCTACTTATTGGTGACTTTATCCCAACAAAATTTCAAATTTTCAATGCAAATTTTAATTATACTGTCACTTTTTTTTTTTTTTTGGCCATTCGATATATATCAGTAGAGTTAGCTGTTAGATGTTAGTAAACCGCAAGGGTTGACATCCTCTCCATAGGAGTCAAACTCGAAACCTTACCCCTATTGAAGGGGCTACACGACTAGCTGGGCTAACTGCCTTGGTCTACTGTCACATTCAAAAATTAGAATTTAAATTTTACATGAATTTTATGAAAAATGACTATGAAAAAAAATTGTAAAAATTTTGAGGTTTAAAATTTTGAGTTACACCTTGAAAAATTTAAATTATACAACGTTATAATTCAAATTTAAAAATTAAGATTTTATTTTTACATAATTTCACAATGAATATGGATCTCATTTTGTAGATCTTTTTGAGTAGATTTTAAATATATAAATTTCATAAAAAATAAATATATAAGACAAAAGTTATAAACAGTTTAAGATTTAAAATAAAAAGCACGCTAGGGGTAACAAAGTAATTTCAGCATGAAAGTTAACCCCGTTAGTTGCAAATTGACGGAAGAGGGGGATCTGACATTTATTTTCAAAAGTAGGGGAGGTTAGTGGAATTTCAGAAACATTAAGGCAGGTCCTTGTAATTGTCAGAAACCTCAGGGGAGGTAAGTGAAATTTACCCATTTACAAAAGTATTGATCATTATAATAATGCAAAAGACTAGGAAAAATTTTCTTACATTTTTTTCGATAAAAGTAATCATTACACTTATTTACTGGATTTTTTTGATAAACTAGTATAAAACCCCATAAAATTTTGGTGACCCGAGACACAAGTCTTCCTCGCCTTTTCTCAGAGACAGCCTTGCTAAGTAGGACCAATATTAGGCGTTACACACCTTAATGCAAATATGAACCAACCAATAGAAAGGTGTAAGAAAGTACGGAACCAAGACAAAGAATATACCTCATTTTTCTCATGTGAAGAAAACAGGGGGATTTCTTCGAAGGACCCATGATCTGCCTACTAAAAACACATGCACGTTTTGAAATTAGGTTTGGAGAGACCAGAAGGTAGTAAATCCACAGGCACAAGGAAATTTAAAGACAACTACCACATACATGCACCACATCTCCCACCTAACATAACCAACAATCTAAAGCGCGAGACGGAGTCAGAAATCTCTTGCGGTGGAGTCAATATTTAGAAGCATACTTGATCTTTTTCTTATTTTCTAATTGGAAGTTAAATATATATACATATATATATGATTACTATGAAAATTTTATTACTGATTGACCGCCCTTAGGGAGGTGGTAATTGTGCAAAAATATCTCCACATATTCATGAAATATGCAAAGAAATTTGTAAATGTGTAATGAAATTCTTACCTTTTTTTAGCATTCAGTGAGTCTTACCCACACTTCTTAATTGATGATTAGTGAAATTCAAGGTCTAAAAAGATGACAAATTTGTATCTTTTGTGAAATTGTTTCATACTTGGTGCAATATCATTAAAATTGTAGGGTCAAATTTACAAAATATAGTAGAATTTATTAAAGCAATTTAAGGCTAGCTCCGCCCCAATACCGGCTCATGGGGCAAGCTGAGGAAGTCGCGGCTTCCGAGTCCTCCATTTAAAGCCCAAGCTGAGGAAGCCGCAGCTTCCGAGTCCTCCATTTAAAGCCCAATTAAGGACCTCCAAATTTTGGTATAGCAGTCGTGATCGCGATTTTTTCCGAAATTGATGTACACTTTGGCTGGGTGTAGCCGAATTTTTTTGACTAGTGGAGTCAAAAATATAATTCATATGCAAGATGTTTTTTCCGTTTACTAATTCCAAAAAAACACTAAATTATGAGAAATCAAAGCGAGTGGAGTCTCGCTTTGATTATAACAATACTAACATTTGCACTCTTAAATATACTCTCTCCATCCTAATTTATTAGTCCGTTTTAAGGATTTCAACTAATTACGGGAACATAAATACATAATCATTACACTTGTGATACTTTTTCTTTCCACTTTTAACCCTTTTAAACATCATCATTACATCTACTTATAAAAAATTTGGGACATCAAAAAATAGTGTTTGAGACCAAAAATTTGGGAAGAGGGAGTATTTACTTTTATTCATGGCGGTACATGTGATGCAGTACTATGTCGCAGTGATGGGTCAAAATGGGCAATAAGTTTGCAGCGGCCATAAATTGTTGTTCAGTCCAAAAAAAAAAAAAAAGCCATAAATCTGTTGTTGAATCCGTGGCACATGGGCAAGGAAGCCTTTTTGGATCCTCATTGTCCTTTCCTTTGTCCTTGGTGGTTTGGTTCTGCTCTCTCTCTCTCTCTCCCCAGCCACCAAAAATGACGCAACAGAATTCACGAGAAACTAGTTGCGTACTAGTTCAAACGAAAATAGGTTTCGAATCCACAAGAAGAAAGAGAAATAACTTTGAATTATATTTGATTAAAAGCTGAATAATAATAGAGGTTACATGCACTTTTATAGGGGAAACTAGCAAACCCTAGCAAAAACTTACCAAAAAAATAAAGTACCCCGAAAATTGGGAAAACTTCCAAAATTGAAAACTAGAAAGAAAAATAAGAAATTCCCAACTGGAAACAACGAAAACGGAATTACACGCTAAGAGTAATTCATAATCTAATTATTACCTAAAATAGCAAAATTACTAAATTGAAGGCCTAAACGAATGAATTTGGCCGAAATCCACCATCAGTCACGATTAGGGCGACTGCTTCAGCCCACAAAATTACTAACACTTTGTTTGGTTGAGAATTTTGAGAAGAATATTTTGGGAAATATTTTTGAGATAGTGTTTGGATGAGTTTTTGGAAAAAGTAATAATTAGAAAGAGGTGTAATAATTGGAGAGAGATAGAGAGAAATGAAAATAATGATTGGAGAGAGGGGTATGAGTAGAGAGAGAAATGTGATTAATGATTGGAAAGATGAGAGATGGGGAAAGAATCTTTTTAGAAATTTTTTTGGAAATGTGAAGTGAACACAGTGTAAATAATCTCATTGTTTGTTTGTGAGTCTTGATTGCAGCGCGATTCTGCTTCAGCCCATCAAGTTTGGGCCTATTCCGGGCTCGTCGATAAATTGCCGAAATTTTAGAAGTTGTCTGGGCCTCTTAGGCTTCGACCGGTCCAATTGATCATAGAATTGGGCCGCTACTTGTTCTGCATCAAAAACGAGTTCGGTTTGGATTTTAAGGGAGGTTTTTAGGGGTAATAAGTAGAGAAATAGAAAGAAAATTTTATTGGAGATCGTGCAGGGTGGGTCTCGAGACCCAAACCGAACAAGGTGGAAAAAAATTATGGATACCCCATGTTGTTTATTCTAATGATTGGAGTCGTTTAATCACATTTTCTTAGGTCACTGGGATAAAAATTTAGCTTGATCGATTTTTGTCCATAAATTCACAAGGACAAAATTAAATGAATCGCTCAAACCATTACCCATATCCAAATGAGCTAACTTATTACCATAACAGCTAAAATATTATTTTAATTAAATTAAATGGCTTTGATCATTAGCGCGGGACTCTGCAATGATACCCACATAATTTGATAGACATCTTGTGTGCACCAAATGCCAAATGGTTTAACCATAATTCAGCTAAAAAATTACAGGTTTTACTACTACTCCTATTTAATATTTATTATCAATAAAAATAAGTTTTGAAAATTGAACCATATAACGAAACCTAATTAATTAGCACGTGACATTCTTCATCAAGTTCCAACCTTCACGTCTCAAATCTCAAAAAAAGTCCCGCCATTTAGAACACTGACAAATATACCTCCATTCTGTCTCAATTTCCGATACGATGAGCCAGTGGCGTAGCCAGGATTTCATATGAGTGAGGGCACCGTGGTATAATATTTTAAAACGCTTCTCAACATAAGCAGGGGAAAAAAAAAACTAAATATGTGTTGGTACTTTTATTTACAATTGACCTCGACAAGTTTTAATTCATCTTACTTTGTGCATATTGTCAGCGCTAGCTTAAAGACTCTACCTAAGTTCATTTTTTTGGAGAAATTATAAAATTATGATAACTCGCTTAACTATTAGATTCTTAATCTTTATGACAAAAAAATTAAATTAATTATAGTAACGATCCTTAAGATTTTTTTCATTTTTTTATTTCAAAATTAGCAAAACGGTGATCAATAAATTTACTCATTTTCTTGTCCCATTTGGAAATAGAAGGAAAAAGAAAAGCATAATAGAAGGAAAGAAAAAAACATGATAAAAACCACCACTAGAACTCGAACCCTGGCGTTTAAGGAGGGAGGCCAACACTTTGCCAACTAGACCAAGCATAACCATTGTCAAAAATTAGATAATTTTATTATATATAGTAAACTTTAAAACGGGCTGCAAAAAAAAAAAAAAAAAAAAAAAACACAGGGGGTAAAAATCCAGTGTGGGCACGTGCCCACCCTGGTCCTATGGTGGCTCTGCCACTGGGATGAGCTGTTTCAAAGACAATTTTGGATTCACTCTAATAACTCTATCATATTGGCGTTTCATTTTTATTTATGCATGTCTATGGAGTAGGAGTATTTCTTTTTACAATTGAGTGTCCGAACTAACTTGCACACACATTAACTACTCAATTTCTAGGGAAGCAGTGGGCGTGCTGCGCAGTTATATGTTGTGCAGTGTTCTATGCAATTCTAATCGTTTAAATGTGTTATCAATTGTCTGGATTTTTTTAAACTATTCGCGCGAATTGTTTAAAAAAACCACTAATTTCTAAGGCGGAGGGTCAGAATTGCACAACATATAGCTGTGCAGCACGACCCCCGGATCCCATTTCCAGGGCATTGTATTTATCGATTAGCAAACTTCCACATTTGACTTTCGTGAGATTCGATTTGGCGACCTCTGGGAGAACAAACCTTTTCATTATTGTCTTGTGACACTTGGCCGAACTCCTTGAGTTTAATAAAGTTCACTTAGAGCATCCTTATCTGGAGCTCCAAATTTTACACCAAATTTAATTTCAAAAACACCTTTTACAATTTAGCAAACCACTTTTACAAAAGTTCACAGAATTAGGCTTTCCATTCTACCTTTACTGCATTAAACTATTATTTCTTTCTACTTCTACTCCCCAAAAGTAATATTAAAAAAATGAACAGTGCCTGGATAGTGCCTAAATAGTGCCTAAATAGTGCATGAACAGTGTGTGAATAGTGCCCCTGGTGAGTGAACAGTGCCATACCAAATTTGGTGCGATACTGTAGCAAAGTAAAAGCTTAACCAATTTGATCAACCATTTAGTGAGCCTAATTTTGGCTTATTTTGAGGGTAGAGCCAAATGAGGATGCTTATTACCCTCTCTTCTTCCTTTTTTTTTGTTTGTGAAAATTGTTATACTTTTTGGCCAAATAATTTCCTTCCGGATTTGTAAGTAAATAACAAAATTATGCTATATGAAGTGAACATGAAAAAATTAGAGATATTTAAAATAAGATTTAAAAAATATTGTTTGTTGTGAACTGTTTTGAATTATACTAGTTACTTTTTAAGTTTCGGTCATATCTTTTCTATTTTTGCAATTGTCAAGATGACTAAATAATCTAAAATTAACCAAAAATAAAAAAATTACATAAACATTAAATATATTAAAGAAAGCCAAACTACGATTTATGTATTTGAATAAAGAATAAAGATGTTCATATTCTTCTATATTTGATTACTGCATTATGCTTTTGTCTTTTACTCCCAAAAAACACACACGAATAAAACTAGAGGTACCAAATCAGAAAAGTTCATCCATCAAAACTGAAGGTGTCAAAATATTGTAACTGGGGGAGGTGCTCTGCAGCCCTGTGCAACACAACGTGCTATACCGTTTCTTTCGGTGCTGTGTTGGCATCGTTTTGACGACCGGAGACGTCTACCGCGTAGAGCTCGTTGATTACTACAAGTGTACCAAAAATTAACTCGATCGAATATCGTTAAGTGACTCATCGGAACACAAATAACATGAAAAAATGTGTTCAACGGTTTTTCATCAAGTGTTTCAAGCTTTATGAGTTTCGAGTTTATTTCAAGTTATTTGTGTTCCAATGAGGCACTTAACGATATCCAATCGAGTTGATTTTTGGAACACTTGTAGAACTTGACGAGCTCTACGCTGTGGACGTCTCCAATCGTCAAAACGATGCCGGCACGGCGCCGAAAGGAGCTGCACAGCACGCTGCGCAGCACCTCCCCCGGTTCACCAAAATATTATACTAAAAAATATTTAGGACACATATACATGGCCACCTTGTTGGGATTTGGATTTTGAGTAGAAAGAGAAATGAAATTAATAATTGAAATTAGGGATAATGATTAGAGATAGATAGAGAGAGAGAGAAAAAACAAGACTAATAATTTAAAATAAGGGTATCGATCGGAGGGAAATAGGGATAATGATTGGATAATAATTTAAAAACTGGGTATTGAGACCCAAATCAAAAAAGCCCGGCCTATACTTTTGCAAAACTACAGTTTTATTTAATGAATAAAACTACTGGTACAACATTTTGGTGTACACCACATTGTGTAGCCCATGTTGGGGTTTCACACAAATGATTGGAGCCGCTTAATTTATTTAAAATATTTTTTAAGGATTGTTGTAAAAAATCAGCTCGATCGAATATCAGTAAAGGCTTAATCAATTTTTTGCACAATTTTCTGTCTTAGAAAATTGTGCAAAGAATCGATCAAGCTTTTAAACTTTTACTGATATTCAACTGAGCTGATATTTTATAGGTATCCTTTAAAAAAAAAAATCGATTAAGTTGAATAGCAGTGATTATTCGTGAAATCCCAAAATAAGTCCTAAATAAAGCAATGTGCATTTCGTGAGCATCAAACGGTGTTCCCATAGGCTCGTGTTGTAATTTGCATTCTTTGTAATTTGCAAATTGATCACGAATTTCTTTCTTTTCTACATAGCCGCCTCTCCTACAATTCTATATAAACATGAATCTGCCTCCCTCTTCAATTCGTTAAACCCAGGCGAAGAAGATCTTTCTCTTCACCTCTCCCTTTCTCGTTTGATCCGTCAAAACAGAAACACTTCCGTGAGGAGTTTTCAAAGCCAATCTCCTTTCTTTCTCAACTGCCCTGTTTATTTTTTGGTTCCTTGTATGCCTATCAGGTTTCCTCTCCCCTCTTCCTCTTAAACCCTTTTCCACTCATAATTCAATTCATTAATCAATTTCCTCAAACCCAATTTGATCCATTTTATCACAACACCACCACCACAATGATTTCCTCCATAAAGCAATCAACCAACTCCTTCACACACTACTCCCGTCCATTACCCAGAAATCATTCACGCTTAAACCCTCAAATCCAATCACTGCCCACAATTTCAAACCCCAAACAAACCCTAACCCACAAAATCTTTACCCAAAAACCTCTCATTGTATCCTCCATTGAAGGGTTTGGTCCCAAATTGAGAACCCAGAACCGAAACCCTTCAATTGAATGCAATGCATATGGAGCCGCCGACCGATCTCAACCCATCGACATTGCTTTAACAGAGAAATCAGAGGCTGCAAAGAGGGCGAAAATCGGTGTGTATTTTGCAATTTGGTGGAGTTTGAATGTGGTGTTCAATATATACAACAAGAAGGTTTTGAATGCTTTTCCATACCCTTGGCTGACATCGACGCTTTCGCTTGCGGTGGGGTCGTTGATCATGTTGGTTTCGTGGGGTGCAAGGATTGCTGAGGCTCCTAAGACTGATCTGGAGTTTTGGAAGAGACTGTTTCCGGTATGAAAAAGTTGGGTTTTTGGTTTCTATTTTAATTTCATTAGGGTTTAAGAGAGTGTAGATCGGTTGAATCTTATTGTTTCTTTTCTGTCTTCTAATATTTGTGTATGTAGCAGATAAAAGGTTACATTAGACGTTAAACGTAACACGTAACGCTATTATTGGTTCAGCAGTAAGGAAACCGGGGCGAACGGGCTACCGAAATTTCAAGTTTTCGATATTACTGTTTTGTTGAAAAATGTATGAAATATAGGTTCGCCCATCTAACGTTTTCTTCTGAAGTCTAACACTCGCCAGTTCAAATTCAATTACAAATGCATTTTTACATTAGAAGCTGCGTGGAAAACGAAATTGGATTCTAATTTTCAGAGAGATGTATCACTCTAGCTTATTATTTTTGTTAGAGAATATGTATGTACTTGGAATATTGCATCTGTATATGTTTATTCGTAGTATCTTTGCAATTTGTGTTGTTATAATTGATATGGTCTTTCATATGTAAAAAAAACTTTATAATCTTTGCCCGCCCATCGCTCAAATCCTCCGTCCGGCCCTAACTTCAGCTTAAAATTTTCCTTTTATTTATTTATTTATTTTTTTGCCTTCTATTAATATTTGTCCAAAATTTGGACCAACATTTTAGTCACTGAAAAATATGGACCAGTTTTTTGCTTTTAAAAAAAATTTACTGTAACAAAAAAAAAAATGTGAAATTCCATTTCCTAATAGAATTTTCGAACTTTGGTTTATAATTTTTTGACTTTTCTGCCTCATGTTGTCGATACGAACAAAGAATAATTTGGTCCTATATTGGAAAAGTTTACTGAAGACGAGAAGATTCCAGAACTTCTCTTTGGTTAATGTATTCGTAGAGGTCCTATCATTTTCTTGAACATTTGTTACTGATGCAATGAGCCCAAAAATTGTTGCTGAATTGAAATTTTTATGCAGGTTGCAGTAGCGCATACAATTGGGCATGTGGCTGCAACTGTGAGTATGTCAAAGGTTGCTGTTTCATTCACACATATCATCAAGAGTGGTGAGCCGGCTTTTAGTGTGTTGGTGTCAAGGTTTTTACTCGGCGAGTCTTTTCCAGCATCTGTTTACTTGTCACTTTTGCCAATCATTGGTGGTTGCGCACTTTCTGCAGTAACAGAGCTCAATTTCAACATGATAGGTAAGAAGAAATTTAGATGATGTACATTGCTACTTGATCAACTAGTTTTTGTTCCATCTAATTTGTTTTGCTGTATAAATCCAAAAACACCCATAGTTCTATTGAATTTGGCTGTATAAATCCTGCAGTACGCATAGATATTTATGTTCACATAATTTGGTTTGTGAATTAGGTGTGGGGTGTTGTGATTATCATAGGGTGATTTTGTCGGTATTTGAGGTTGTGTTGGTTTATTTGGCTGTAGAAATCCCAAAATACCCATGATTCAACTTCACATTATTTGGTTTGTTAGCTCTGTGTGTGTATGCTGTGGTATAGGGTGTTTGACTTTTTGAATTTTGTTGGTTTGTGGTGTAGGGTTTATGGGGGCTATGATATCAAATCTGGCATTTGTGTTCCGTAACATATTCTCGAAAAGGGGAATGAAGGGGATGGCTGTTAGCGGGATGAACTACTATGCTTGTTTGTCTATGTTGTCTCTATTGATCCTTACACCTTTTGCAATTGCTGTTGAGGGCCCTCAAATGTGGGCTGCTGGCTGGCAAACTGCTCTCGCTCAGATTGGACCGAATTTCGTATGGTAACCTCACTTGCAACTCTCCTGAATCTCCTAAAGTTGAAAATACGTGTACATATGCATGGCAATGAATGTAGGTCTATGTTTACCGACAGTGTTGTTCTTCCCCCTAAGTTACTGGATTGTTTGGTTGGGTGACAACTCTGCTATATGCCTTGTTTTATTTATTTATTTTGAACCGGGCCATGTGATTCTGTTATGCATGCATTTTTTGCTCTACAGAGAAAATGAAGATCACCCTGTTTTGGAGGATTATAAGCTTTGTGCTTTGAGTTTGGTTTTTTCTTGACATAGCAAAAAGTAACTGATACCAACTTTACTTGGGTATTTTGGGTATAAGTTTATTTTGCAATTTAGACGGTGGGTCTTTAGTTGAATGTCTTTAGGAAACTGGACTTCTAAGGACACAAGAACATGGTCCTGCATCCCTTTCTTGACATTTCCCTCTAAATAAGCATGAAAAGAAGTCATTATTGGAGATTCATGGCTGAAGTCGGTTCATCATCTCTAAATTGAATTGGTCATCGCTGATTCATTTTTAGTCTAGGAGATTTATTTGACTTGCCATTTAGTTTGAATAAGGTTTCTGCCCTTTCCGAATTGAGTATCAGGCATGCTGTTTTTGACCTGAAACACACTAGTCATTTAGTTTGGATAAATTGTTGTGATTTCCTAAATTTGTTTCTCTGGTTTCTTTTGGACGTTTAATATCAATTATCATGTGACGGTTTTGTGTTTTGGTAGCACTTTTATGTCATTTGTACTTGAAGACTTGGTTTCTTTTGGATGCTTAATATCATCATGTGATGGTTTTGTGTTTTGGTAGCACTTTTATGTCATTTGTACTTGAAGACCTGAACTCTTATTCACCTTCGATAACGTGCTGATGAGAAACTACGCTGCTGATACAATTTGTGTAGGTGGGTTGTGGCCCAGAGTGTCTTCTATCACTTGTACAATCAGGTATCGTACATGTCATTGGATCAGATCTCTCCCTTGACATTTAGTATAGGAAACACAATGAAGCGGATATCTGTCATAGTCTCCTCTATCATCATCTTCCACACGCCAGTCCAACCCATCAATGCGCTTGGTGCCGCCATTGCAATACTTGGAACATTCCTCTATTCACAGGTAAAACATTTTTCTCTCTCTCAGTGGCTTTGATAGCTTGTAGTATGGATGGGCGTAGCAATGTTGATACAAGTGGGGTCAATTGACCGCATTGAGTTGTTAAATGTTGTTGTCTTTTCATAAATCATTTTAAGAGTTTAATTACGAGAATTCCCATGAAAATTTACTGCTTGCGTGTTATTTTCCTTATATTTTCTCCTCTATGATTTGAAGTTTTGCCTCTTTCAGAAATAAATGTTCTCCATTGTAAAACAGGAAAGTTTCCGTACCTAGTTCTAGATGAAGTTTTTAACTGCCATTTGTACCTCATAGATTTTTGCTGGGAGCCGGCAATGGCTGGCCATTTATGAGTACGAAATTTTCATGTTTGCATAATTCGTATAATGGTCGTTTGTGTGACTGACAAACGACCACGAAATAGCCTGTCAATCCTTTTAAGGCCATTAGTAGAAGGAAGCTAACCAGGGTTGTAGCTAATTCCCAATGTGAGCGAATTCAAGTCCGACAAGCATTTCTACTTTGCGCGAGTTTGAAGGTAATCAACTTGAGACACCGAAATTGAAGTGTTTGCAACATTTAGTAGAGTGTCTTATCGTTACCCCAGTTAAAAAGATTTGGGGCCTCACCTCACTTAAATCTTGATTGATATGGAACCCTGGCTTGTTTTTGGACCCTTTTCCTTATCCACTTCCCATAATCATCTCTTAGGTTCTCTGCACAACTCGTTTTTAACCATCATTGTACATGAAGTTGCATTCGACATCCGTGAATTCTACGCACTTTTTCTTGGAGAACTTTTGAGGACGATGGCTTTTAATTTTTTGTAAGCTGTTGATGCTATTGCTGATGTAGCTTTTGTATCTCATTCTCTCTAGATATTTAGCTTTAAGTATGTTTTTCTAAAAACACCTTACAAAGTCGATTTAGATCACTAAATCCATTCTTTAGAAACAAAGGTGTATCATGTTTCGAAACGTCCATTCTAAAACATAATTCTGGCATATTATCATTTGCATGGTAAGTCAGGTTCAAAGTCTAGCACAAGTGCACAACTGGTTTTGTCATTTATGAAACATGTTCTGCTTTGTAACTTTGACTGATTACCATATCACTATTGACAGGAAAAGCAATGAGAGATCCAATCACAAGTGCACAACTGGTTTTATCATTTATAAAACATGTTCTGCTTCGTAACTTTGACTGATTACCATATCACTATTGACAGGCAAAGCAATGAGAGATCCATACACAGTAATAAGATTTAATTGAAGAGACGCGTATGAGATAGCTTCCCTGAAGAGTCGTTAGACACCAGCCGGGTGTTCGTCTTCCTCGTTCTGGAGGATTTTCAAAAATAATTCTGTGTTCGATCAAGTCATCATAAAGTTCATGAGAATGTGGTGACATAGGTGGTTAGGTAGATAATGATACCCGATTTATTATTAATTTTTTTTGACAAAATGATTGCAATTTTCGGCGAATGAAGTTTTGTTTTTTGGTGCAATGAAGTTTTGTACCCGTATGCTTGAGCCTTAATAATATGGAGGTATATCATCAGTTCTGGATTCATTTACCTTTGTGCTACATTTTTTTTTTGGTACATAGAGAAAAGCATAAAAACAAACTAAACTAAAATCTCTCATACGCCACCCCCCCTCATGTCTGCTTCGAGGAGGGGAATGATATCAACTGGAGGGACAATGTGTGACACCCATTTATCCTCTTGCTCCACTCCGATGTTGGCTAGTTTGTCCGCGACTTTATTTCCGTCACGATACGTATGGCTCAAGGAGCAGCCCGTGGCAGCAATCATCGCCTTGCATTCTTGTGTGAGGGTCTTATGGGGGGAGTGAACAGGTGCTTCCCCTTCAATAAGCTCTATGGTTGTAGCAGAATCTGACTCCACTTCAAGAGCCCCCATGTTTTGACTTTGAACCAATTCCAATCCTCTAAAAATGCCCCAGAGTTCAGCTTCCAAGCTAGAGCAATCTGGAAGTCTACCATAGAATCCCAGCACCCAATGACCTCTTTCCTCTCTGAATACTCCACCGAATCCAGCAGGGCCTGGATTTCCATGACTGCTCCCATCAGTGTTGAGTTTGAGCTTCCCCGTACCTGGAAATTTCCATGCAACAAGTTTAACTTGACAAGTCGCAGTTTTAAATCTACCACTAAAAGCGTTAACAATTTCCGATTGGAGCACTAGGCATTGTCTATAAATAATGTTAGGATCAGGGCTAATATCATCAAAGACTTTTTTGTTTCTTGCAATCCAGATTTTCCAAAGAGTAACAATAACTAAAACAGAGTTAGGAAAACCCCCTGAAGCAACTTTAATCTGATTGATGTTAGCCTGCAACCACTCTCTCCATTCTTCCAAGTCAACCATGGTGGGAACCTGAACATTTGGGAATCTAGACCAAACATTAGCACTAGTAGGGCAGTTAAAGAAAAGATGAAGGATATCCTCCCTAGCATTATCACACCTAGGGCAGGTATCAACATTAGATAATCCCCTAATACACCTCTGTTTATTGGTCAGCAATTTACCCTGCATACAAGTCCATAAGAAACCCTTCAACTTGGCAGGAACTTTGAGTTTCCAGATCCACTTCCAGTTTATATCAAAGTTACTATAATCAGTCAGGTAATCATAAGAGGATTTGACAGAGAAATTACCATTCTGATTCAAAATCCACTGAGGAGTATTCTCAAACTCAACATACTTAATAAGAAGAATACTGGTAACTTTATTAGCATTAGCAATGCCCATAGTTTGAGTGACTAGGGAATCATTCCAATCCTTCGTAGCAGTGATAAAATCAGCCATAGTAGCATTGTCAGTAGAAGCATTGTGATTATTAACATTCAGAGCATCATTACCACACCACCAATCATGCCAAAAGGAAATATCCCTACCATTTCCAACAATCCATTTGATGTTTTTTATCACAAAATCTCTCACTTTGATAATACTTTTCCAAGTGTGTGAAGCTCTTTTATTGATGGGCCAAGTTCTAAAGGTATGATGTTTCAAATACTTACTATTAGGGATGGGCATGGGGAGGGTAGGGGGTGGATACCACTAACTCCATCCCCGATCCCCGAACCTATATCAGTCCTCATCCCCTCCCCGATCCCCACCGGAGATTTTATTTTAACCTCCATCCCCGCCTCGATGCGGGGAACGGGGATCCCCACGGGGAATCGGGGATCCAAAAATCTATGCACTAGTCTATGCCATTACCCATTAAATTCAACCCCTAAGGCCAAAATTCCATTCCATCCGTGCAATCTGGGATGGAGTTGGGTGAGATCGTGTAGCCTGGAGGGGATGAGAGAGTAGAGATGGGATGGCTATGTGAAGTGTGGGAAACCCTAAGTCCTAAATTCCTAATTTAAGTTATGACCATGAGAATGAGATTGGGGTTAATGGGTTATGGACAGTAGACAGATCACAGACGGCCCTAACCTTGAACCCATAACCCATTCCACCTTATATATATATATATATATATATATATATATATATATATATATATATATATATATATATATATATATAAACGGGGATGCAGGGAGGGGCGGGGATCGGGTAGGGGACTAACAATACCATCCCCTACCCGATCCCCGAATTTTTTTAAAAATAATCCCCATCCACTACCCGATCCCCGAAAAAATCCCCGAATCCCCTCCCCGAATGGGTAGGGGACGGGTTGGATAGGGGCGGGTCGGCCGAGATGGCCATCCCTACTTACTATAGAGGATCTGAATCCAAAGAGGTTTCTTTTCCGTGGATATACGCCATCCAAATTTAGACAGTAAAGCTAAGTTGGAGGTGCCAGCCTTACGAATACTCAAACCACCTAATTTCTTAGGCTTACAAACAGTATTCCAGTTGACAAGATGAACTTTTTTCTTATCAGCCTTATCACCCCACAATAAATTCCTATTAATTCTATCAATTTGATTAGTCACCACAGTAGGAAGCATGGTGGTTTGCGTAGTATAATAAGGGATAGTGAATGTGACAGATTGGACTAACGTGGCTCTACCCATAAGGTTCAGAGAATCAGACCTCCAACCAGCTAGCTTTTTATTAAGTCTCTCAATGATGTATTGGTAGTCTTTCTTAGACACCTTAGAATGAATGAGAGGGACTCCCAAATACATTCCCTGATTCTTAGTAAGACCAAAACCACACCCAATGCTCAAGTTTTTGGCTGTTCCAGTATTAAATTTAGGGGAGACAAAGAGTTTAGATTTGTGAGCACTGATCATTTGTCTAGACTCATCACAGAAATTATTTAATGTCTCACTCATAACATTACATTGATCCATAGAAGCAACACCAAATAACACAATATCATCAGCAAAAAACAAATGAGATAGACAAGGTCCCTCAGGGGAAGCTTTAATACCTTTCCAATGGTTCAGGAAAACTCTCTGGTTGATACGAGCAAAGAGTCTTTCCGTGCAAATCACAAAAAGCTAAGGTGAGAGTGGATCTCCTTGACGCAAACCCCTCTTAGGTTTAAAAGGGGGAAAGGGATTTACCTTTCCAAAGTATAGAGAAGATTCAATATCAGTCACGCAACTCATGATAAGAGCAATTAATCCTTCATTAAAATGGAAATATCTAAGAGAATCAAGCAGAAAATCCCAGGATATTCTATCATACGCTTTATCAAAGTCGATTTTCCAAATCATACCACCTATACTAGCCTTGCTTTTCCTAAGAGTGTGAATAATTTCCTGACAAATAATAACATTATCAGCAGTTTGTCTACCTGGAATAAAATTAAGCTTAAAAAAGGGTAAAAATCTTAAATTATAATAATTTTTGCACATGTTAACAAATGACTGAGATTAGAAGTGGAAGATCCAACGGTTGAGGGGAAATGGGGCATGGGTGCCCCAATACCACTTTGGGGCAACATAGTCGGACCGCTCTTTCCCAGTTCAAATCTCTCTCTCTCTCTCTCTCTCTCTCTCTCGCAAACCCACTCTATTCGCTGTGTCCGTATTTGTTGATCCATTTTTTACAATTGTGGCATATTTTGGAATTGTCTATATCTTTTAATTTATAATGTCAATTTTTTGGAATTGTCTATATCTTTCATGTTTTGAAATTGTGAAAAATTATAATGTCAATTTTTATTTTTATTATTATTTTTTTTGTGTAAAGAGCCTTGTACCTTGCACATAGCTTGAGTCATATATGCACTATATATATTCTGTCATTAACAAAAATAATTTTGACACTTATCATCACTCTTATTAAAATTTTATTTACCATAAGAAGTGTAAGGTTTTAATTTTGGTATAGTTACATGACCAATTGTATTTTTTTCATGGATTACAGAAAGTGGATCGTGCCAAGTTCAACGGAGAAAAGCATGTGATTTGTCTATTGGAATGGCATTGGCTGAGTGCATCATTTTCCAAACAAAATTATGTGTAAGCATATAAGTAAGGGCATATAAATGAGTCAAATAGCCAAGAACTTATTGCCTCAAGTTTGGCTTCAAAACCTAGCAATCTTTAAAAATATCGATCTCAATTTAATCGAACTAAGTAGCTTCAATTCTTCAAACATTATAAATTCACTACAAAAAATTGAATTTTAGTGTCACCCTAGTGACAGTAAGGTGTCACTAAAAGTGTGTTGCTAAAGGGTATTTTAGTGACAGCTTTTTGTACTAAACTGTCAGACAACGCACTAAAAAATTGTCACTGAATACCCTTTAGCAACACACTTTTAGTGACAACCAGGTGATAAAATCGTTGTCACTAAAGATCATTTTTTTTTTTTGGGTAGTGATTACAGGAGCACAGTAGTAGTAAGTTAGTAACCAAGCTTTGTTTGTTCATGAAATATTAAACAAATTGATCTCAGTTAATGAGTTTTAAGCGAGCAAACACAAACTCGAACTGGTCGATTAAGTAGCTTCATCTATTTATCCTTTTTAGTATGGAATTACTGTCTAATATACTAATTATATCTTCGTATTTTCACAGATTAATCAAGCAAGCAATCAGAGATGAAAGCAGGATTTCATATACGGGGTAACCATAAGATATTGAAATTTTAAGGTTGAGTGTGAGTGCGTATAAAAAAGTATGGTTGTACGTAATTTTCTATGGATTACGGAGTTGACGTGAAGAAATAACTTACTGTACGTCTTTGGTGCTTAATTTACCTCTCCTGACTCCTCTATAAAAGGGAGGCCACATTCTAATGCTTTTCTCACATTCATATCTTCCATTCCATAATAACGTTTTCTCTCTACTATAAAAATGGCTGTTCTTCACACGACCATCCACTATAAACCTTTTCTTGTTTCTCTATTAATTCTACTTGTGCATTTCAATATAACAGCTCTCTCTCTCTCTCTCTCTCTCTCTCTCTCTCTCGTGATGTGCACATAAAAAAAGGAGATGGATTAATGTGTATATATATGTAAACGTTCTTTAGGAAACAATATATATGATCGATCGAACATCTCTACAGATGCATGTTTCTCTAGGATTGCTTGTTTATAATAAATCAAAATCCTCTATTTTGTTGATCTCTCGTGAAGTCTTCAAGTGATTGTAAAATAGAATCCCCATGATCTCAAAAAGTTGATTATTCGAGCCGTCTATTTTTATAGGTCTTGATGTACTTGTCATCCATGTAAAATTTAATTAGACTAATGACTTTGATAATTTTGACTGTTCATTGCTTACTCTTTGGACAAGTACAACTCCACCAAACCTTTCTCCGATTGGAACGATTTATATATACTATATGTCAAGGCTTCAAAAAATGAATGTATCGAATAGTTGAGTGGGACCATAATGAGTCTCATTTTACATTACATGAGGAATCAAAACATGAGAAAGCAGGATCTCGATGTGTTTAAAAATTTGGAAACAAAGAAATAACATATTGGCTAAATGAAACAAAATGCATATATGCAGAAGCCCAAATTGGGGTGTGCAACGGACAAAATGGCGACAATCTACCATCAAATCAAGAAGTAGTCGACCTCTACAAATCCAACGGCATTCGAAGAATGAGAATGTACGCTCCAAACCCTCAAGCTCTCCAAGCCCTCAGGGGATCGGACATAGAACTTGTACTTGATGTCCCTAACAACGATCTCCAATGTCTCGCTAACGCCGCTGCCGCTGCATTTCAGTGGGTCGAAGATAATGTCAAGAACTATTATCCAGGTGTTAAATTCCGATTTATAGCCGTTGGGAATGAAGTGAATCCAAACCCTGGTGAATACACGGCTCCTTTAGCTCAATATATCCTTCTTGCCATGTCAAAGATCTACGACGCACTTGCCTATGTTGGCTTGAAGGATCAAATTAAGGTTCTTTACTTATTTAATCTTTATAACATTGCTACGGGCACAAATGTTTAGACAAAGATCCAAATAAACATGTGTTATACTTATACACCCGATGCATTTTTTTTTTTTTATTTGTAAAACATTGCTACGGGCACAAATGTTTAGGTTTTTCTAACTTCTTGTTTTGGCTTATTATCTTCTTTAGTAAAATTTTAATTCTGACAAAATGTATCAAATAAGTAAATGGGAGGGTCCGGTTGCAAATAATTAACGGTAGTTCTTATGCCTTAATTCTTTTACACTGCTCATCCCACTATTACCGGATGGGAGGTCATTGTAATTATTTCAAAGTAGTGGTGCTACCTCTATCTGTTCAATGTAAGTTTTACTTTACCCTACTACTTACTAATCGATTTTTGTCATCCTTAGTATATAAAACCTCAACAGGTTTCCACTGCAACATACTCGGCACTCGTAAGCAACTCATTTCCTCCTTCTAAAGGCTCTTTCGAAGGCGCCGCGGGGTCATTCATGGGACCAATAATCAGTTACCTGAACAACACCAACAGCCCGTTACTCGTCAACATATATCCCTACTTCAGCCACATTGGCAATCCCCGAGACGTGCCTCTTCAGTTTGCCCTTTTCACGGCCTCAGGAGTTGTTGCAAAAGATGGCCAGTTTGAATACAAGAACCTTTTTGACGCCATGTTGGACGCTGCTTACTCTACTGTCGAGAAGGCGGGCGGACCCAACGTGGAGATTGTGGTGTCAAAGAGCGGATGGCCGTCTGAGGGCGGCCCTGCTGCTTCAGTGGAGAATGCAGGGACTTATTATACGAACCTTATCAATCATGTGAAAGCAGGAGGGAGTCCAAAGAGGCCTGATAGGGCTATTGAGACATACTTGTTTGCTATGTTTGATGAGAATAAGAAGAATGGAACTGAGAGTGAGAAACATTTTGGGATTTTCTCACCTAATTATAACAAGCAGCCTAAATACAACCTTAATTTCAACTAGGACTGTTGTAAGTCTTAATTAGGAACTGCTCCTTCCGTCCCAAAATGCTTTCTGGTCCGTAAAATGATGATTTAAAAATAATACACTTTTTTTCAAGAAAAAAAATATTTTTTCAAGAAAAAAAATATTTTTTCACAAATTAAAAGAATTTTTCTTGACTTTATTATTATTATTTTTGAGTTCTCGTTTTACGGACCGGATAAATATTTTGGAACGGAGATGGTAAGTAAGAATAAATACTTCACCATGCAAGAAAATAAGATGATCATGGAGAAATATCTTGATCCCATGTACTTGTCCTCTGGAGATTGATGTACTTCATAATATATTTATATAAATAAATCTTGTTGTCTAGCTAGTATCGTTGTAATGATCCGTAAATTTGTTTGGGATTAAATACCCTAATAATTGTATGAATTCTCTATGGTAATATTCTCATTTTTTTCTTAATTACTAAGATCAATTGTTTTATAAAACGAAAAAAAAAAAAAAAGAAATCTACCCTTCTCAATTGTTACTTACCCCTTCAATTTTTGTTGTATGGCATAAGGACCCTAGTACTAGATTTTCCAACAAATAATATATATATAACGGTTTTAATGCTCGGAACAAGCCCTTCCCGAACATTTTTTTTTTGCTAATTTCTCGCGGGAACCCTTAAAAACACCTTCTAAACACATTGGATGATTCGGATCCCGGCCATTTGGCCGGGAAGGGGGTGGTGTGGACGTAAAGTTTGGTCAGGGAGTCCTGACTGGATCCTATATATATATATATATATATATATATATATATATAGATAGTAAACTTCCGGTCCAAACTCCCTTAACTTCTTAAGTTACGGACCTCATTGATCCCGATCGAATTTCGATGATCTGAACCGTCCATGTGTTTAAAAGGTGTTTTTTAGGGCCCCCGTGAGAAATCATCAAAAAAAAATACTGGGAAGGGCTTGATCCGAGCCGTTTTTTCACAAAAACTATATATGTACAGTTTTGTGAAAACGGCTCGGATCAAGCCCTTCCCGATATTTTTTTTTGATGATTTCTCGTGGGGGCCCTAAAAAACACCTTTTAAACACATTGGACAGTTCGGATCATCAAAATTCGATCGGGATCAATGAGGTCCGTAACTTAAGAAGTTAAGGGAGTTTGGAGGTGAAGCTCACTTTATATATATTAGGCTCCGCTTCTAGTCCGGACTCCGGACTTCCGGATCTCCACGTTCCCTATATTTTTTTGACGATCCGAACTGTCCAATGTGTTTAAAAGGTATTTTTAAGGGTCTCCGCGAGAAATTAGTTTTGTAAAAAACTACTCAGATCAAGCCCTTCCCGATTTTTTTTTTTATGATTTCCCAGGTGGACCCTTAAAAACACATTTTAAACACATTGGACGGTTCAGATTTTGCAAAAACAATTTTTAAAACATTCAAAACACCAAAAATCCTCTAGTCAGTGGAAAATCTGCCCATATATATATATATACATATACCCCTTCCTATGAAATATCCCACACTTTGCTAAAGTGCACAACTCACCTTTCTTGATCAAATTTTGATGATTCGAATTGTTCAATATGTTTAAAACGTGTTGTAGACACCCCAATTTGAACCTGAGAAAATCCTTGGCATTCCCGATGATGAAAATGGACCAACAAAACACATTGAAGCTTGAGTAAGTGCTTGAAAACCTCTTCAAAATAAACCCTAGCTTGCACCATCTTCTAGTGCATTCAAAACCCTTTTTATTGATATATGATACGTCCAAACGCATTTTGAAATGAGGGAGATGTGCGCATTTTACTAAAATGACTTGTTTTCCCAACCTCTTGAGGGTAATATGGTCATGGATTTTGATGTACAAATCATATTGGGTTCAAACCACTTGGGTTAGAAAGTAGACTCAACCATCTTTCCAACGCTTCAAACCACGCGCAAAACGATTTTCGGTAGCACCCAGACTGGCCCCACGAAGTTTGGTATACTGTGCAGTCTTCCTTTGGGCGCCCAGACCCTCTTTGCGCGCCAAGACCTTCCCCTTTGGGCTCCCAGACTTGCTTTGGGTGCCCAAACCTCACTCCAGATTGTGTGGTTCAAAAGGTAAATTTGAGCGGGAGGATTATGGGGGAAATATTTTCAGTTGATATTTGCAGAACACCTTTGTGAGAGGTGGTAGGGTGTTTGAGTGCTCTATTTTGATCCCTAAAACAACCCCTAATGGGATAAATCATCCCTTAATCCTCTATAAATACCCCCATCATCCCTCATTTTCAGAAGAGGATCAATCCATTACAATCCTAAGCTGTTACTCTGTCAAAATGTGTCCAGGAAGATCACCCCAAACCAAAGCAACTCTTCCTCACCCCTCCTAAGTCTACAAACCCTCTTCTTTATCATCCAATCAACCTAAATACACCAACCTCCTTGATCAAGCTCACATCTATTACCTATAATCATGACTCATTAGTTCCAGTAGCCTAAATCCCAGCCCATCAAACCTCCTAAATTAACCAAAAGGTTGCAACCAAGTTCAAAATCAAGCATCCAAGGTAGTTTACCTACTTAAAAGTGTTCAAAGGGTTCTCTGAGGGACACCACCCAGTTTTTGCTAGTTCTTAATACTAGTCGAAGACTTGGGAAGGTTAAAAATGCAACAAAAGGGGCCAAAGCTCTGCACCCGTATTGGGTATGAGAGCCCAAAGCCCCCCCCCCGGGGGGGGGGGGGGGGGGGGGGGGGGGTGCTATTGGG
The DNA here is from genome assembly GCA_020921065.1 of Vaccinium darrowii. Classification (NCBI taxonomy): domain Eukaryota; kingdom Viridiplantae; phylum Streptophyta; class Magnoliopsida; order Ericales; family Ericaceae; genus Vaccinium; species Vaccinium darrowii. Next base: position 16,361,695 of record CM037153.1, on the reverse strand, counting down.
TGTTTGGCCCCTGCACTCTCCTCAATTTACTTCATATTTTTGGTAAAATTACTGAAGAGTGGTCCCCGCAAATTAGGCGAAAATTGCAATCCTGCATCCGCCACTACAAAGCCCCCCCTTTGAGCGCCCAGTTTCTCTCTCTTTTACTGCATTTTCTCACTTCAAAACAGTTTATTACTCCCTCCATCCATGTTTGTTGGTCCCTTTTCAGGTTTCCAACTTTTTAAGGGAGCACCATAATTGCTTAGTAATTTTTCCTCTTTCCTGTTTTGCCCTTCAATAAAATTTGTACAATTCTTTTTACTGTAAAATGATCTGGCGCCAATCTAGGAGTAAACCAAAACAGGGGCTCAAGGGCGCCAACACCTGGATCCCTTATAAAATGCCGCCAAAAATCAAACCAACCAGAGTACAGTAGATTTCAAGGAGCGGGATTTTCAAAACAATTCAAAATGCTTTCAAAAATAGTTTTAAACTTTAATTCCAACACTTTCCTCCCAAGTCTCAAAACAACTTTGGTTTCCTAATCCTCTCTCTCTCTCCCTCCCTCCCTCCTTCTCCACTGGTGATTTTCTTTTTCTCTAAAAAGCTTTTTTACTTCCATGAATCATGGATGCTCCAACATAAATCTCCTCTGTTTATTACGGGAGTAAAAGTAGGTCAAAGAAAAACCTAACCAATGAACAAAGGCAAGAGATTTTCCTCTATATGTTGCGACAAAGTGATGGTGGGAAACTGAAGAGAGGGCTTGTAAAAATGTAGCTGCACTATTCTCTGTCAACATGAAAACAGTTCGTCGAATTTGGCGCAGAGGAAAAGCTTGTATTGCCACTGGGTTACCAATTGATGTGTCCAACAGAATCCCCGGAAAAGTTGGTCGAAAGCGGGTTCAATTTGACCTAAATCAAATAAAGGAAGTCCCTCTTTGTCGCCGCACTAATATACGCTCTTTGTCGAAGGCTTTGAATATCCCAAAATCAACATTTCATAAGAGGATTAAAGAAGGTATGATCAGGTCCCATTCAAATGCACTCAAACCTCAACTATCTGATGAGCATAATAAACAAAGGCTTTATTTTTGTCTTTCAATGCTCGAACCAGGTAGTCTAGGAAACCATCCAGTGTTCAAGAATATGTTCAATTATGTTCATATAGACGAAAAATGGTTTTACATGACCAAAGAATCAGAGAAGTATTATGTACTTCCTGAAGAAGCCGAACCGCACCGTACTTGCAAAAGCAAGCGATTTATTACGAAGGTCATGTTTCTAGCTGCGGTAGCGCGACCCCCATTTGATGCATATCAAAATGCAGTGTTTTCGGGTAAAATTGGGATTTTCCCATTCACGTTTAAAGAACCTGCAAAACGAACAAGTAAAAATCATTTGGCCAGTACAATGGAAACGAAGGCCATTATACAAGTAAAGAAGGACCTTATTCGCTCGTATTTGATTGAAAAAGTTTTACCCGCTATCCGATCGAAATGGCCTCGTTCAAGTGCAAGTGAAACTATTTTCATTCAACAAGATAATGCAAGGCCGCACATTCAACCATTTGATGTCGAATTTCTTGAAGCTGCTACAAGGGATGGTTTTGATATAAGGCTATCAAATCAGCCTCCTAATAGTCCTGATTTGAATGTGTTGGATCTCGGCTTTTTTAGAGCAATTCAGTCTTTGCAACACCAAGAGGCACCTACAACCATTGATGAGCTTGTGCATGCCGTTGAAAAATCGTTTGATAAACTATCCCCGAGTGCTCTGAATAACGTATTCTTGACATTACAATCATGCATGATTGAGGTGATGAAGGTTTATGGTGGCAACAACTACAAATTGCCACATATGGGAAAAAATCAATTGATGAGTGGTGGTGTTCTTCCTCTTCAACTTGAATGTAGCAGTGACCTTGTGGACAATGCAATGAATTACCTCCAACAGCAAGCATAATCTAAGGTGATTTTTTTTTTCATTTTCTGAATAGGTACTCCCTAATTTCTTTATCTTGCTACCTTTTTTTCACCATATTTATATTGTTAACATAGAATACGAGGAGCAAATTGATTTTCTGTTTTTTCCAGGTCAGCTCAAAAGATTTTTGAAGAGTTCTCTAGTGATCAATGAAGTTGGTTTTTGAAGTCATCTGAGTTGAAGACCTTTTTTGTGAATGCCCTTTGTTGATGAATTTGCCCCAGTCGTAATAGCCTAATAGGCAATGGAGTAGTGCATGCAGAAAATGTCTGTGTAAAAATGGAATTTTTTGTTTTTCTGAATTTTGTGCCAAGTGTTATGGACAATGGAAGCACTGTAAATGTTGTAAATTTGTAAATGAAGACATGTTTTTGTGAAGTTTGGTTTTTGTAAACTTGTCAGCATGTGTAAGAGGCAATGGAGGAATAGAGGAATGCACTAGAAATTTTGAAATGTTCTCGGGTAGAATTTGCCCCAGTCGCAACTCTCTTTTTTTAATGCGATAATTGCACTTTTGAATTGTTAATCAATTTTTGAAGATAAGGGTAAAATAGTAAAATTGACACAATTTAGTTATTGACTTTCAAAAATGGACAATCTTTAAGGGACGGAAAAAAGTATGTTTGTGGACCAACAAACACGGACGGAGGGAGTATGTTTCAAATTCATTTATAATATGTTTTGGGAGTCGGGAAGTAGAGTTCATGGTTTGAATATGCTATAAAGTAAGTTTTAAAGTTCATTTGGAGGTTAAATCATATTTTAAAAGGGGATTTGTGAGCCATATGTTGGGATTCCACCCCGTGTGGGCCTGTTGGGCTTAGGCCCAGAGGGAGTGGATTAGGGTTTGTCTGTGTAACTCTATAAATACTCTGTGATGCCTTGTGTATTAAGTGTGGTAGCACAATGTAGAGAGAGAGAGGCAGAGAGTGTGAGAGGGGAGCCGGTTGTGGCTCTCCCGGAGAGAGAGATACACGAGAGACTTTGTGAGGCTTTCATTATTGTGAGTTGAGAGTGTGAGTGTGTAACACAAGATCACGGATTTCCTCCGGATTATAGTGATACCCCCCTCCCCGTGGACGTAGGTTTGATTTGGCCGAACCACGTATATTTGTGTGTTGTATTTTCTCTTGTATTACTGCTTCTGTTGCGTGTGGTGCGTTGTTGGAAATCCTAACACCATACACTTATTATATGAAGTTTTTCAACAATTTCATGCATGATGTGAAACGTGATAGAGGGTGGATGAGGATTTTCAGGTGCACCCACACTCATTCTAGGCACCTTGAGGGAGCCTTCGTTGGGTTTATATAGAAAAGCCTAATGCATCTCTCCCAAGTTCAAAATCATTTTGTTGGTGTTTATATGCATAAAGGGCTCCATTTCATGCAAGAAGTCATCTTAAACCCTCTTTGTTTCACTCCAAAACAAGTCAAAATCATGATTTTCAAGTTCAAACCATCTTTTAAACTTGATTTTTAGGAAAAGTATTGAGTAACAGTAGCCTATACACCATTTTGTACATGTTTGAAGAAGAAACAAAGGTCAAAAGATGGTTTAGACAGTAGCTCAAACCAATTTTTGGGCACCCAAACCAGCTGCTTTGGGCACCCATAACTACTTTGGGCGCCCAAACCCTACTGCTTTGGGCTCCCAGAGAGTAACCAAGGGTGTGATTTGTTCTTTGTGCTAGGGTGTGTGGCAATTATTTTGGGTCCTTATATGCTGTTCTGCCACAATTACATATTATTCATCGCATCATTCTTCATCATCACACATTCATAACACTTATCGTAAGCATCCACGACTTCTACTGTGGTATTATGATCGTGTTTATGTGCTCTCTTTTGTTTCATGGATAAAGTTTACTTAAGCAATGTTTTTGTGATCCCTTGAACATTTTGTAGAGACTGGACGTTGTGTCGGGCGAAAGAGGTGCCTTAAAAACCTTCCCCTCTCGTAACTTAGCTCCCGAACCCGAGAAATCATGGCAACGATGGGCCGGTAAAAAAGCCTTTTTCAAAATATGGGTAAAAGAGTCATTTTGAAAACGGTTTCTCAGGTACGGTCCTTATAAAACCCTGGTGGCAACTCCAAAAATCAAATCCATTTTCGAAACTTGAAATTTTGCGGGGCATCCACACGTGTTTTTAAGGGTCCACTCAAGGAGTCATCAAAAAGAAAATGATCGGGAAGGATTTGATCCAAGCAATTTTCAATAAAAACCTTATATGTATAGTTTTATAGAACACAGCTCAGATAAAGCCCTTCTTGGTCATTTTTTTAACGATTCCTCGTGAATAATCTTAAAAACACAGTTTAAACACATTGAATGGTTCGGATCGTTGAAATTTAATCGGGCAAGTTGATAATTCTGTGACTCCCGCACTTTAATCAAAGTGCGGGATGCCTCTCATTCTCCCATTTTTCGATTCAATTTTGATTATCTGAGTCGTTCAATTTGTTTAAAACGTATTTTTAAGGTCCACGCGAGAAATCATAAAAACAAAATGGACAGGAAGTGGTTCATCCGAGCAATTTTTTCGTACAAACCGTAGATATATATATATATATATATATATATATATATATATATATATATATATATATATATATATATATATATATATATAGGATCAACTTCTAATGAGGGATCCCTCATTTTAAATAAAATGAGGACCAAGCAATTTTTCCACTTTCCGAATTGAATTTTGACGATCCGAACCGTTAGATGTGTTTAAAATGTGTTTTTAAGGTCCACCGCGAGGATTCGTCCAAAAAAAATACCCGCAAGGGCTTCATCCGATTAGTTTTTGTTAAAAACGTTATATATAGCGTTTTTAACAAAAAATGATCGGATGAAGCCCTTACGGGTATCTTTTTTGGACGAATCCTTACGGTGGATCTTAAAAACACATTTTAAACACATCTAACGGTTCGGATCGTCGAAATTTGGTCGGGAAGCATGAGGTCCTCATTTTAAATAAAATGAGGGATCCCTCATTAGAAGTTGATCCTATATATATATATATTTTATGAAAAAATTGTTCAAATGAAGCCCTTCCGGTCATTTTTCTTTTTATGATTCCTTGCATGGACTCTTAAAAACACGTTTTAAACACATTGGATGATTTAGATTATCAAAATTTAATCGGAAAATGGGAGTCCCTTACTTTAACAAAGTAACAGATCTCTTACGAGAAGCTGGGGGTGTGTGTATAATTGCTTTGTCTTTGTGCTTTAATTAATTGTAGTTCCTTCCTAACCAAATTACCTCAAAAACCTAGTTTACTTTCCTAATCCAATCACATTCTAACTAGATCCTATCAATTTAGTTCTATTTGGACTAATCGGCACATTAGTCATTTTACCCCAAATTCCCATATGGTAAATATCAAGACCAAGGTTGAATCTCGGCCGGTACGTACTGGATTTATGTGATTCCGGTAACCTTTCCCTCTAATTCCGTTCCGTCCTAAATTCCAGACCTTTCCGGTCGGTTCCGGTCAATCCGGACAATACCGGCCGGTACTCATTTATGGCGATTTCGCCGAGAAATTGCAGATGGCAGAAAGTCCCAAGATCCAAAAAAAAAGAGGTTGGGAGAAAAGAAATGTCCGGCAAATCACCGGCGGCGAGTTTAGGCAGTTGGAGGGATGTAAATTGAGTTTTACTGTTGCTTTAGGGGCTACCTCCATGATTGTTGTTTCTGAGTTCTTCAGATCCGCATTTGTTGAACTTCTATTCTCTCTCTGCTTGACATGTCTCGCTGCTCGACATCTCTCTCAGTTGGGCATCTCTGGAACTTTCGGTGTGTGAGCATAGGAAATGTTTAGTGGAGTTAAAGAGGGAGGAGAACAATACAGCTGTATAGAAAAGAGGAGGTACAATGGCTACAGTGGGAGTATTAATGATACAGGTGTTCATTCTCCTTCTTTTTTTTCTTTTTTTCTTTTTAAATAAAAGATACACTAAGTAATAGGGAACTTGTTAAGTCTCTCTTCGAGAACTTTGCGCATCTTTTGAAAAATATTGCGTTTGTTTTGTTATTATGTTATGCACTTGGAACATTTGTTTGTTAGTTTGAAGGTCATTTTATGGTATTTGTTGTCTAATTAAAGTTAATTTTATGAAAAATTGGATGATATAATTTACCCAAAAAAAAAATTGGGTGATGATACGAGTAAAAACTTCGATTTTTATATATGTATATACATGTAGTACCGCTAAATCCGAAACGATACCGGTACTCGCCCGATACCGATACTATACCGTACCAGTAAAAAAACTGATACCCTGTCCGGTAAAGGATTTAGAACCTTGATCAAGACCCAACGCAATTTCCTTTTTTCAAACAAGTTCAGCCAAGTCAGGGGAAAGAAAAAATTGGAGAAAGGGAGACAGAGAAGGGAAGAAAGGAAGGACAATTTTTTTTTGTATCCCCTAAGGCTACCAATTCCATGTACCTCCATTCTCATCCACCACTTGCAGCAAGTAAGAAAACAATCTAGTTCATTTTATTTTCTTATCCCAAGCTTTAATTTCTTAGCTAATTCCACGTTTAGCTCAAGTTATTTTACAATTTTATAGATGTTACATTTTTTTTTTTATCGGTATATATAGATGTTACATTTCAAGTGTTAAGTTTTTGTTACGTGCAATTTGAGTATGTTTATAAAGCAAATGAACCATGATATCCTGTTCAAAAAAAAAGAAAAAAGAACCATGATATTTAGTTGTGCTAATGGAGATGCTTGTGGTGTATGTAAAATGCTTTTTGTTATTCTTGAAACATTGTGTGAAAAACGTTGGAAAAGGAAAAAAAAAAAAACTGGAAGATAGTTTTTTAATTTCATCACTGGACAGTTTCTGTTTCCTGTTTAGGACAGTCAACTTCCGAAAATTCCCCAAACTTCTATAAAACTCCATTTTGGTAGATTCTTGCACTGAAAGTTTTAAAATGGTGTTAGCTATCAAGGAAAAATATGGGGAAAAAAAAATTAAACATCTGAAATTATAACTTAAAAATGTCATTTTCTTAAGCCAGTCCTGTTTGTACCAGTTCTGGAACATCACAGAAAGATCCCATTTGCAAGCCTTTTTTGGGAGTGTTTTCGGCATGAGTTATCTTTCTAACCCCCTTGGCTATGTTCTTGTAAATATTTGTGTATTTTGGGCATCATTAGATAGGATTTTGAAGCCGGAACATTGTGACGTTACTTTCTCTCATCTTGTACGGGAGTCAATCTCCCCCACAATTTATTTATTTCTTGCAGAATTTCCTTTAATTCCTCGGTGACGTTTGATTCCCAGTGTTTACAAATTTCTGTTAACTCGCTAAATCGTCGGATGAAAGGTGACTTACTTTTTATTTAGGATTATTGCTTTCGTGTTACGTATATAATTTTTATATTGTAAGGGGAGTGGGAAATAAAAAGTCAGTATATATTTATCGTGAGGTGGTGAATCGCTAATGTTTTGTATGCACGAAAGAGAGATTGAACGTTGGGAAGAAACGATGATTTGTGTACAAAAATTTATGTTTTTCAATTATTCGGACCATTTCAAGATAGAACCAAGGAAAACTCAAAACAGTAAAGTTGTAGACCTCGAAAAGATAAGCGACTTTCATATAGAACTCGTCTCAATCCATTAACATCTATAGAATTAACTATGATTTTTCGAAGTTGACTGTACTGTATAGTTTCGGGATGAATTAACATTCTAACAAAAAACCTAATTTTTGACCCATTTTAAAGTGAAAATTGGAGTTTTCATAACATGAAAATTGTTCCAAATCTGATAATATACACTGATGTTAAATCTCGTGATTTTTAGAATGCGTTTTTAGTAGACTGAAGTTGTTAGGTCGATTTATGTTGAATAAATTGATTCCTTATTATTATTCCTTCGTTCGGTTAAATCGTTGGACTTTTGTGATGCATGAATCCCAAATTTATTTTATCGAATTTCATGATTAATTAAGTGATAAAAAAATGTGGTTTATTAACCGAATTTGTGGGATGGGACGTACTATCCGGTATGGGTCTTGAACCAATCCCAAATATTCCCAGAGGTATTGAGCCGTGCCATGAGCCTAGAGGCTGGGCATAGTGGACGGGAGCCTAATAGATTGTTTATTTGTGGATAAGAACCGATGCGATATAGTTGTGGTTTCGGTTGAGACACTAAAATCATGATTTGTGTGATGTAGTGGGTTGTAAACCCTTGAGGGTTGATGATGGGTATAGTGAATATACTGTGTTGAGAAATGTTGTAATAACTAGATTATTGATGCTTATAAATCTTTTGTAAAGGGGTAGCTTTTGGTGTACTACTGAGTGATTTTCACTCATGGTATTATTTTTTTGTGGCCGTAGCTTTTACGGCAGGTATGGAGAATAATGAAGTGTATGAAGAGCCAACCACGGGGTATATGAGGCGGCAGAGGAAAATGAAGGAGATGAACTATTGGAGCCGTGGCTCTACCAGTACTTTCGTTAATTAGATGGCTCTGTTTTTATTTTAAGGTGAACATTAAATAAATTTCAGATTTCAGACAATGTTAAGTTTCTTTTGACAATTTCAGTTGTAATAAGTTAGTTAATTTTCTCTACCCTTGGCAAATTTGAAGATTTTTATATTTAATGACGTTGGCATTTGTTTTTAAATAAGATGTAAATTTATTTCTTAACGTACTCAATCTGACAATCTCCCAGGCGTTAAAAAAGTGATAATCCAACAAGAAGTTAGATGGAAGAGTCAGTGGCGAAGCCACCTTAGGGTCAGTGTGGATTTTGAGGGGCTTTTTTTTTTTTTTTTCTATAGAAAAATATATTTAAGTTTCAATTTGTACATCACTTTTATACACGAAAAATTATTGAGTGCTCTTGGGGTACCACCGCATGGTGTTATAAGGCCATTCTTCTACAATATTATGCGAGACTCAAGACTAATAGTATGTGATGATGAAGCCCGATAAAAAAAAAATGATGTAGAAGGATGTTAGGACAGCAAGTGTCAATGCCTCAGGATCACTAACTAACTAATTACTCACAAACCTGCTTTAATTCACTGAATTTTTGCCTCAAAACTATTTCGTGTTTACGGAATTATAGTGGCAGCTTCAGGAATTCTCTTGAGGGTGTTCAGAAATTCTACTACGGTCCTCTAGAAATTATTTTTTATATAACTGGGTGTTCCAGACTATCCTGCGCACACTCATGTGTAAAGGGGAAGGAATCTAAATTGAGCAATTTTGTTGTGAAAAGACGAAGACTTGAGTTGGGCCATGATCTGTTTGGCTATTTCCATCCCACCCTCTTCCACTTGCATTTATTGACAGAGAGAGAATAGACTAGGGATTGATCTTTTTAAACCGTATTTCACACACATAAGAAAGGGTATGAGAAAATGGTGTCATTCGACAGGGAAAGGCTCATCTCTAGTCCTGATCCATCCAGTCCCATCCAATTTTGGGCATTCGTGGATCTTTTGTAGGCTTACAACGGTTAATCCAAACCATTCAATTTATGAGTCTTGCATTGGATATTATTATTGCAAAAACTGTGTGGTCAGACACGATAGCTGTGAGAGCATAACACATTTAACACCTTCGTGCAAGAAATTTAAAAAGAATAGCAAAAATGATGTTCGTGCATCCAAATATATATATTTTTTTCCGCTAAATCAAAACCTTGTTGCCACAAACTCATACTACACGGCAGTTGGGAACAGTGGCAGCTTCAGGAATTCTCTTGAGGGTGTTCAGAAATTCTACTACGGTCCTCTAGAAATTATTTTTTATATAACTGGGTGGTCTAGACTATCCTGCGTGCACTCATGTGTAAAGGGGAAGGAATCTAAATTGAGCAATTTTGTTGTGAAAAGACGAAGACTTGAGTTGGGCCATGACCTGTTTGGCTGTTTCCATCCTACCCTCTTCCACTTGCATTTACTGACAGAGAGAGAATAGACTAGGGATTGATCTTTTTAAACCGTATTTCACACACATAAGAAAGGGTATGAGAAAATGGTGTCATTCGACAGGGAAAGGCTACTCTCTAGTCCTGATCCATCCAGTCCCATCCAATTTTGGGCCTTCGTGGATCTTTTGTAGGCTTACAACGGTTAATCCAAACCATTCAATTTATGAGTCTTGCATTGGATATTATTATTGCAAAAACTGTGTGGTCAGACACGATAGCTGTGAGAGCATAACACATTTAACACCTTCGTGCAAGAAATTTAAAAAGAATAGCAAAAATGATGTTCGTGCGTCCAAATATATATATATTTTTTCGCTAAATCAAAACCTTGTTGCCACAAACTCATACTACACGGCAGTTGGGAACAGTGGCAGCTTCAGGAATTCTCTTGAGGGTGTTCAGAAATTCTACTACGGTCCTCTAGAAATTATTTTTTATATAACTGGGTGGTCTAGACTATCCTGCGCGCACTCATGTGTAAAGGGGAAGGAATCTAAATTGAGCAATTTTGTTGTGAAAAGACGAAGACTTGAGTTGGGCCATGACCTGTTTGGCTGTTTCCATCCTACCCTCTTTCACTTGCATTTACTGACAGAGAGAGAATAGACTAGGGATTGATCTTTCTAAACCGTATTTCACACACATAAGGAAGGGTATGAGAAAATGGTGTCATTCGACAGGGAAAGGCTACTCTCTAGTCCTGATCCACCAGTCCCATCCAATTTTGGGCATTTGTGGATCTTTTGTAGGCTTACAACGGTTAATCCAAACCATTCAATTTATGAGTCCTGCATTGGATATTATTGTTGCAAAAACTGTGTGGTCAGACACGATAGCTGTGAGAGTATAACACATTTCTCAAATATCCACAAAAAAAAGATACTCCCTCCGTCCCATAAAGTTTGGTCCCTACGAAATTACGTGAAATTTTCAAACTAAAAAATAATGTATTTACCAAAATAATTTTTTAATTTTTTTTGCACCGTATAAAAGTTCTCGATGAGATCTATCAAACAAGATCCATATTGACTAAATAATTATTTTCGTAAGCATGTTATTTTTTAGCTTGAAAATTGCACGTAGTTTCGTAAGGACCAAATTTTATGGGACGGAGGGAGTATATTAAAGTGTTTCACAAAAAAAGATAGCACGCATATATTAAATTATTGATCTATATTTTATAATGTAATGAGTAATCACTTGGAATAAGTATAAATAGATTAAACAGAGATAGTTAAAAGTGTTCTTATATCTCTTTGAGCTAAATGTGTTGAGACAAAGAAACACCCAAATTCTCAAATATCCAATTTATATTATTCTCTAATGGAGTATCAAATAGTGCATGGTGAATTCCGTCATTAGGTTTGGGTGTTCAAAATTTTTGGGTAATGTGTTCAAACAAGTGTTCAAATATTTTGGTTAGGGTGTCCAAAATGACAAAAATTAAAAAATAAATAAATTTTTACATGTATTTCTAAAAAAATTATTTTTTTCAAGGTGTTCAAGTGACCACCCTCGGCTCTTTTTAGAGCCGCCTCTGCGGAATTATATTAACTATCATAAAATACAAGTCTCTTGAACAATCGAATTAAAATCAAGGCATGCCTGTTAGATTCTTACAAAATACTAGATCTTTCTTACAAAACAAAAATTATGCCCACACTGATAAGATTTTCTGGCTACGCCACTAGGAAGAGTAAAGAGGCCCAACGAAGAAACAACAGCAAAAATTGCACCCAAAGCTTCAGAAATACTACCTGCCAAACCGACACCAAACTTCATCCCAAAACAGCAACCACCAGCAACAGTATATCAAACTCCCACTGTCAAACCAACATCCATCAACCAGCTAGCAGGACTAGGAACACCAATTATGGTATCAATACTCAATAGTCATACTTTTAGAGCCAAACCTTAGAAATAAATCTCAGATATCAATCCTAAAACATTAGCAGTAGAAGAGAAGACATAGGCCTCGCAACGCGTTGATAGGGTGCCGTGAAATATCCTCAAGGCTCAAAGTACTTAGGACATCAAGAATTCCAAAAAAAATCTATATTGCAGAAAAGCTTTCCACAAAACCAAAATAGAACCAAAATCCCACCCAAACAGACCCATAAAACCACCACAAAGAAACAGCATGCCACATTCCCCAACTTAAACCCCCAAAAAACAAAGAGATCCTCCCTCCCTCCCTGATTCTAAAGAGATTACCCTCTTAGACAACCCTCCCACTCTGTCCAAAAGAACCTTCAGGCGATTCTGGTCTGATATAATTTAGCAACCAGAGGTGCTCCTCTGCATAAGCGCAAACTCCTTTGCTTCGATCGCAATTCGCAATCATGTTTTTTAGCGGTAGAACATCACTCTCCACCATGTCCACTCCTAGCATTTGCCATAGTTATTGTTGTTTGGACCTTATCATTTATTACCTCATGATCTCGCCTTGTCCCTTGTGAAGAATTTGAGTTCAGGACAAAATCACTATGTCCAGAGCTCATGCAAGCCTCATACATTTGACTTCTTATCCTTCTTCTGCCCTCGGTTGGGCTCCGAGATTGTTTCCCTAATCAATCACTAGTGGTTCGTTCAATAGAATTAAACTTCTATCACTATTTTCCACTTGTTCAGTTGTTGCAGGAGTCTCCAAATTCTGGTCATGATTACAACATTGGGCTTTGTTTCCACTACGATGGTCCTGATGACTGACTACATATGGGCCCGTTGAGTCCACTACCCAAGAGTCCAGTCCATGAAAATAGATGTCTAAATTACATAATACATATTTTGGATTAAGGGCATTTGTGCTAACTTTTCGAGTGAAATAAACTAATAAAGCAAAATAAGTTTACCTATATATAATTGCTAACAAACACGCTTCCTTAATTTTTTTTAAAATAAATAAATTTTATAATTCTGTTTATATATAAGGGCTAAATCATATTCATGCTTTTGTAGAAGTGCAGGATCTGTTACGTTATGTAAATTAGGAAACTAGATCTTGTTTACCTTATTTAGCTTCCTTGTAATTAGCTTGTAATTAGGTTTACCATATCTAGATTATTAGGGTTGTATATATTCCTAGTTAGTGAATGGAATAAAGTATGCTCTTCTGAATTTACATGGTATCAGAGCCAGGTTGAATTATTTTTCCACCATAGTTATTGTTCTTAATACTCATCATGAGCGAGAAGAAGGTTGAATCATCCGGATAAAAAACAGTTCCTATTTTTGTCCAATCTGAAGGGCCGTTTAACGCTGGAATTATTCTTACCGAATCGAACTATGATGTTTGGTCTCAACTGATGGAGATGCATATTGCCGAGAGGGAGAAACTCTCCTATATTCATGGCAAAACCAAACCACCGACAGAATCTGAAGATGGTTATGACAAATGGTACGCTGAAAATCAAAAGGTAAAGAGGTGGTTATTGATATCTATGACGCCAGACATCATGAAACGTTATTTACGGGTACCAACTGCCCGTGAAATATGGAGTGCCTTGTCAACAGCCTTCTACGATGGAAGCGATGAACTGCAGGTATTTTCCTTGAATCAAAAGGCCTTTACGGCCAAACAAGGTGGAAAATCCCTCTCTGTATATTATGGAGAGTTGTGTGAAATTTTTCGTGTATTGGACCATCGTGATAAAGTGGTCATGGAGCACGCTGAAGATATTATAATTTATAAAAAATCTATCCAACGGCAAAGGGTACACATATTTCTCGCCGGATTGGATAGTGAATTTGAACAGGTTCGTGGAGAGGTCCTTCGCAAGGAACCAGTTCCAGATTTGGAAGAATGTTATGCGTTGGTTCGACGCGAGGCAGTGCGTCGTGCTACCTTGAATGGGGAATCAGAAATCTTGGAGACCTCTGTCATGCTGGCTCGCAATCGCCCAAGTTCAAAACCACAAGATCATTCCCGTATGCAGCAGACTCGGCAGGATCAGTCACAGGAGCAATCCCGAAGTACTAGTAAACCATCTGGCAAGCCATCCTACATATGTACTCATTGTGATCAAGCAGGTCACACCAAAAGTCGTTGCTATGAACTAGTCGGATATCTAGAATGGTGGGATCACAATCGTGATTAGAGGAAGAGAAGCTCTGGTAGAAACTCTACTACGGTACTTGCTGCAGGAAAGGCAGATGGAGATGATGAAGTTGCCGAACGAGCCTCTGCGTTGGTAGCAATGGCAGGTAACAGTAATGGTAAGGCTTTAAATATTTCTGCACCTGTTTTGAATAATACATGGATAATTGATTCAGGAGCCATAGATCATATGACATTTGATTCGAGACAAGTCCCATCCCTAAAACCATCTCCCAAAAAATATGTGTCCACCGCTAATGGTACCCCGGCTCCAGTTATTAGAGAGGGTGCTGTGTCTCTTACAGATGATTTAAACTTGGATTCTATTCTAATTGTCCCTTCCTTGGATTATAATTTATTGTCAGTTGCTCAAATAACCTTGACCTTACATTGCCTTGTTATTTTTTGGCCTGATTTCTGTGTTTTTAAGGACATCCGAACGAGACAAACGATTGGTTGTGGTGTTAGGCGTGGAAGGCTGTATTACCTGGACTTGGTGTCGAAGAGTTCAGAAAAGTTACGTAAGGCCTTGGCAGTGGACAGTTCTGAGGGGGAGAAGAAAAATTCTGCAATTTGGTTGTGGCATCGACGTCTAGGACATGCCTCGTTTGGTTATTTGCAGAAGTTATTTCCTAGTTTATTTTCCAAAGTTGATATTTCTGGATTTCGTTGTGATGTTTGTGAACTTGCAAAAAGCCACCGTGTCTCTTTTCCATCAAGTTTGAATAAAAGTTCAGTTCCTTTCATGCTTATTCATTCTGATGTTTGGGGCCCATCTCCAGTTACTACCTTAGGTGGAGCACGTTGGTTTGTGACATTTATTGACGATTGTACTAGGATGACCTGGGTATGCGTAATGAAGTCCAAAAGAGAAGTGAATTTATTGTTTCTAAAATTTCATACAATGATTCAGACTCAATACAAAGCGCAGGTTCAAGTCCTTCGTAGTGATAATGGCGGAGAATATATGAAGTCTGAACTTCAACACTATTTGACTACACAGGGCATTGTTCATCAAACCACGTGTACTACTACACCCCAGCAAAATGGGGTGGCAGAAAGGAAAAATCGGCATTTGTTGGAAGTTGTTCGTGCTTCCTTAATTGAAGCTCATATGCCTGTATCATATTGGGGTGATGCTCTTACCTCTGCTGCATATCTTATTAATCGTGTTCCATCCAGCACTATCAAGTTTCAAACACCATTTCAAGCTCTACAGGATGCTACCAATGCTCCCACTGTTCCTAATCTACAACCTCGTGTTTTTGGATGTGTGGCGTTTGTACATCTTCATAAACATCAACGCAGTAAATTAGATCCTAGGCCAAGCATATTCCACTGGATGTTGTTTTTCATGAAGATAAGATGTATTTTTCGTCTGAGTCTGCACTTCAGGGGGAATACCATCAGGAAGAAGTTCAAACTCAGGCTTATGATTATGAAGTTCTGAATTATGATCATGGAGGAATATCTGAACATATGGACCATAATGTAAGTTTGGATACAGGTTATGTTGACGAAAGCTCATGCAGTTCTGAAAGTGGTTTGGATACAGGTTATGTTGAAAAGTCTCAGGATATTGAAGTGGAACCATTGTCTGAATCAATCTCACTACAACCTGACACACATAACCAATCGCTCGTTGAGGATACTCCTGAGTCTGTACCAAATTCTCCTCGAAGGCATAATCCTCCTCGTAGTAACAGAGGTATTCCTAAACCCATGTATGAACCTGAACTTACTAGCAAGGCCAAATACCCTATGAGTAATTATGTGTCCAACCATCGCTTGTCTGAATCAAATAAATCATTTGTGAATCAATTATCTACTGTATCTATTCCTAACAGTGTACAGGAAGCTTTAGCTGACCCAAGGTAGAAAGCAGCGATGAATGAAGAAATGAGGTCCTTGCAAAAGAATGAAACATGGGAACTTGTTGACCTTCCATCAGGGAAGAAACCAGTTGGGTGTCGATGGATCTATACTGTGAAATACAAAGCAGATGGTGCCATTGAACGATTCAAAGCTCGACTGGTGGCGAAGGGGTATACTCAAACATACGGGATTGACTATATGGAGACGTTTGCACCCGTGGCTAAAATCAATACTGTTCGAGTTCTGTTATCTCTAGCTGTGAATCTAGATTGGCCATTGCAGCAATTTGATGTAAAAAATGCTTTCCTGCATGGTGACTTGACAGAAGAAATCTATATGGATTTCCCACCTGGATGTTTTATACCAGGAAAACATCAAAGGAAAGTGTGTAAATTGAAGAAGTCGTTGTATGGATTAAAACAATCTCCCAGAGCCTGGTTTGGAAGATTTACAAAGTCCATGAAGGCCTTTGGATACAGACAGAGCAACGCAGATCATACCTTGTTTTTGAAGCAACAAGAAGGTAAAATTACCGCACTTATTGTATATGTGGATGATATGGTGGTTACAGGGAATGATCATGAAGAAAGAAAGGCACTACAGAATTACTTGTCCAAAGAACTTGAAATGAAGGATTTTGGTCCATTGAAATATTTTCTTGGGATAGAAGTATCTCGATCTGCTAAAGGAATCTTTCTGTCTCAGAGAAAATATGCTCTAGATTTATTGCAAGAAACTGGGATGTCTGCATGTCAACCAACAGATACTCCAGTGGAGGAAGGGTTAAAGTTGTGTATTGACTCTAATCAAGTATCGGCTGACAAAGGGAGATACCAAAGACTTGTAGGGAGATTGATGTACCTGGCTCACACAAGACCAGACCTTACCTATGCCCTGAGCATTGTTAGCCAATTCATGCATAATCCTGGAGAACAACACATGAATGCAGTAATGCGAATTTTGAAGTATTTAAAGTTTGCTCCTGGAAAAGGAATATTGTTTTCCAAGAGTATTGATCATCAAAAGGTTGAAGCGTATACTGATGCGGATTGGGCTGGGTCAATAGATGATAGACGATCTACCTCAGGTTATTTCACCTTTGTAGGAGGTAACCTTGTGACTTGGAGAAGCAAGAAGCAAAATGTGGTTGCACGCTCAAGTGCAAAAGCTGAGTATCGAGGTATGGCTCTTGGGATTTGTGAAGTACTATGGCTGAAACATCTCTTACAAGACTTGGGGTATCCATCGACGCAACCAATTCAATTGTATTGTGACAACAAGGCTGCATGTGATATCGCCCATAATCCAGTTCAGCATGACCGAACAAAACATGTGGAGGTTGACAGATTTTTTATCAAGGAGAAGTTGGAAGCAAAGATTATAGAATTGCCCACGATTCGATCAGAGGATCAGCTGGCTGATGTCCTTACCAAAGCAGTATCAAATAAGTTGTTTTCAAAATTTATTGACAAGTTGGGCATGTGCGATATTTATGCACCAACTTGAGGGGGAGTGTTACGTTATGTAAATTAGGAAACTAGATCTTGTTTACCTTATTTAGCTTCCTTGTAATTAGCTTGTAATTAGGTTTACCATATCTAGATTATTAGGGTTGTATATATTCCTAGTTAGTGAATGGAATAAAGTATGCTCTTCTGAATTTACAGGATCGATGACAAACCTCGAAGCACGATATCCTTTGTAATGGGTTGGATTAGATTAATTTGTGATTTAAAAATAGTGTAGATTCTTCCAACGCGTCAACCTTAAAAAAAAACATCAAAACCAACCACTTCAATTAAGCACATGTAAGCCCCAATCATAAAAGCCAATTCCTTCAGGACCAAAATTTACAAACGAAAGAACAAGATATCACAAATTGCATATGACCCAAATAAAGAGCTAGGGATCACTTTATCTATAAAGTAAAGATGAACTAAAAATCTTAATCATGCAATCTCTTTTTCTAAGTAGAAAATAAAAGCCAATTCCTTCAGGACCAAAATTTCTCGTATTTCACGAAGAAACATTAAAATACCTTCTTATCTGTAGACCTAACAAATTGTAAGCTCCAAAAGCTAAGCTCCTATTTGGGTTGACACTTTCATGACCAAAATCCACATTTCTGTGTATTCCCCTTTTATTGAGTTGTACGCTTTATTGTTCAATTATTTTTATTTTTTAGAGCGTCTGTATTAGGGTGTGGAAAGGAATCTCATAAATTGTATTTTTAGTTTTTTCACATGAGTGCGTTAGTTGTTAGTCAGGACTCGTTTTAAGCTAAAGAACATCGCTCCAGCAAATTAATTAGTTGGACTTCATTACACGGTAGATTTTTAAGCACAAAAACTTTTTGCTCGAGCAAAATGGGCGGATTATTTACAGCATTGCTAGCATGTTATGGGGCCTATATATATGAAGCCATTAGGTCGAAAACAGGACTGCAGCCATGAAAAGAACCAAGCACATATATTTCCATCCCTCATTACTTTCAGCGGCTAAGGTTTCGTGCACCTGGAAGAATTACAAAGATCGAATGATTCTTAATATCATCTTCGAGGGGTTTTCTCTCATCAACAATACTTTTCTCAGAATAAAGCCTTTTCGTGGAGTAGCAAGACAATAGGTTGGAAAGCTTGAGGATTCATTCGGCAATCATGCAGAGGTGTGATTAACGTGGGTTCAGCTAGTAGGTCTTAGGTTTCGTAGTAAGGATACACGAACACTGAGTAAGATCTAATGTATTCACGCACTATAACTCAAAAAGAAAATTTTAAAAAAGCCCCCGTTGAGTGAGAATGAGATCGTGTCCAATATGACTCTTGGGTGCATGGTTAGTTACCTTGCGTCGGGTTTAATATAACTTGAGAGAAATGCCTAGAGATCACTTAATTTTCGGTATAATTTTTCATTTTCGTTCCAAATATTCGTTCTTTTGAATTTTAGTACATTTTTTTCATCGACAAATGTTTTTTATATATCACGAAGATTAAAATATGAAATCAGTCTAATAGAGAAAAAAAAATGTATTTAGAGAGCTTCAAAGAGTGAACAAAGAAAATAAAGAAATGTTGGAGCTGCTGCTTCTACTCGGTCATTTGGTCAATTTGGAAAGTAAGAAATGACCTCATCTTCGATAACAAGACCTCTCCATGGGAAGATTGTGCTGAATTGGTGAAAATTAGGGTTGCTCTCTGCGTTAAAGGTTTGAACAATCTGAGATTCTACACTGTGGAGGATTTTATTGGCAATCTCGACGCCATTAGACATCTCAGGATCTAATTCATCTTTGATCTCTGTTTTTTGTTTTTGTATCCATTTAATTTCTATGTTGCAATTTTTTCCTTTTTTTTGGGCTTCAACTATTTGTTGATCCCTTTCTCCCTCGAAGTACCCTTATCGAGTATTTATATATCTCTTCTTTGCCGATCAAAAAAAAGAGTGAACAAAGACCCTCCTAGTTCTAGTGCTATTGCTCGCGAAATCTCAACCTACCTCTCATCCTCTCGAATTTTAGTGATTTGGGATATTGTCATTTTTTTTTTGGCCATTAGTTATACATCAGTTTCAGGGGCCTGCCTCTCATCCTCTTGAATTTTAGGGATTTGGGATATTGTCTTTTTTTTTTTTGGCCATTAGTTATACATCAGTTTAGGGGGTTAGAGGGGGAGTTAGTGAGTTAGTCCAGAGGGGGTCTAGAAGCTAGACATAGCCCTAAATCCCAAACGCCTCCACCGAGGCTCGAACCCTGTTCTCCCTTGTGGGGGAACCAGGAGATAACCGCCAGGCTACAAGTCCTTGGTTGATTTGGGACATTGTCGAAAGATATTTTTATGCTCTCACTCCTGTTTTCAAGCAAACATGAAATGACTAAGTCGCAGACATACCTAAGTTTTGGCTGGTCTAGGTTCAAAATGGTTTATTTGGAGTCATCTTTGGAATCAAATGAAGACTTCTCTTTGGTCTTTCATAAGAAAACAATCAATGCTCATGCAGACAAAGACAATGACAAGAAAATGTGCCAACAATTGTGGCAAATTAAGACTCGGAACTAATCTCTTCCGTCCGATCCAAACAAAAAGTCTTTGCCGTATAAAATGGGGAATAATAGGTTTCTCACACGTTTTCCTTAAAACAAATGGTACATTGTGTGGAAAATCAACGCCTTTGTGGACGTTGAAATAGTCCAAAGAATTAAGGAGGGAGAAGTAAAGTATGGATTACGTATTTGACGTGAAGAAATAACTTACTATCTTTTGTGCTTAATTTGCCTCTCCTCTATAAAAGGGAGGCCAAATTCTAATGCTTTTATCACATTCATATCATCCATTCCATATAACCTTTTATCTCTACTACAAAAATGGCTGTTCTTCACGCGACCATCCACTACAAACCTTTTCTTGTTTCTCTATTAATTCTACTTGTGCATTTCCATATAACAGGTCTCTCTCTCTCTCTCTCTCTCTCTCTCTCTCTCTCTCTCTCTCTCTCTCTCTCTCTCTCTCTCTCTCTCTCTCTCTCTCTCTCATAAAAAAAGGACTTGGATAAATGTATGTGGTATGTCCGTATTTATGTCCTTCAGGAAATGAGCACTGCTAAATATCCATAATTGGTACCCAGAATTTACCCAAAATCCAAAATTGAACATCACAGATTCAAGTTGCTTCAATCTGAACCGTTCAATTTTGAATTCTGGATAGATTCTGGGTACTCTTCTGGGTACCCAGACTTTCGGTTCAAGAAATAGTAATGCCATGCATGTAGGAGTGTATATGTATCTGCATTTTCTAAATTTTGAACAGTGAATTACTCTTAGTAATCATGCATAAGCCTGTTTAACTTAATTAGATTAATGAATCACTGTTTAATTTCTCCAATTTATAAGTTTCTTAGATATAAACAAGTAGAGAACCATAAGGTGCACGTGGGTCATGAAAATATTGTGGAATCCATGAATCGAACATCACTATACATGCATGTTTCTCTAGTATTGCTTGTTTATAATAAATTAAGATCCTCTAATTTGTTGATGTATCGTGTAGTCCTCAAGTGATTGTACAATAGAATGCCCCGCAATATCATTAATTTAATTAGTGGGATCATAATTGGTCTTATTTTGCATTACATAAGGAATTAAAACATGAGAAAACAGGATCTCGAGGCATTTTTAACTTCTTCTTTGTTTTGAATATTGAGGCGTTTAACAAATTTTGAAAACCAAGAAACAACATATTAGCTTAATGAAATAAAATGCATATATGCAGAAGCGCAAGTTGGGGTGTGCAACGGACAAGATGGCAACAATCTACCATCCAGTCAAGAAGTAGTTGACCTCTACAAATCTAATGGCATTGGAAGGATGAGAATGTACGCTCCAAACGCACAAGCTCTCCAAGCCCTCAGGGGATCCAACATAGAACTTGTACTTGACGTCCCTAACAGCGATCTCCAACGTCTCGCTAACGACGCTGCCGCTGCATCTCAATGGGTCCAAGATAATGTTAGAAACTATTATCCAGACGTTAAATTCCGGATAATAGCCGTTGGGAATGAAGTGAATCCAAATGCTGGTGAATCCACGGCTCCGTTGGCTCAATATGTCCTCCTTGCCATGTCAAAGATCTATGATGCAATTGCGTCTGCTGGCTTGAAAGATCAAATCAAGGTTCGGTTCTTATTCAATCTTTATAACATTGCTACGGGCACAACTGTTTAGACAAGGATCCAAATAAATATATGCATTTGGTTTCTAAATCCCCAACAGGTTTCCACTGCAACATACTCGAAACTCGTAAGCAACTCATTCCCTCCTTCTGATGGCTCTTTTGATGGCGCCGCGGGATCATTCATGGGACCGATCATCAACTTCTTGAAAAACACCAACAACCCGTTGCTCGTCAACATATACCCCTACTTCAGCCGCATTGACAATCCCCAATCCATTACTCTTCAGTATGCTCTTTTCACGGCCCCAGGAGTTGTCGCACAAGATGGCCAGTTACAATACAGGAACCTTTTCGATGCCTTGTTGGATGCTGCCTACGCTGCCGTGGAGAAGGCGGGCGGACCCAACGTGGAGATCGTGGTGTCAGAAAGCGGATGGCCATCAGAGGGCGGCGCTGATGCTTCAGTGGAGAATGCACAGACTTATTATACGAACCTTATCAATCACGTGAAAGATGCAGGAGGGAGTCCAAGGAGGCCTGGGAAGGCTATTGAGACATACTTGTTTGCTATGTTTGATGAGAATCAGAAGAATGGAGGAGCAGAGAGTGAGAAACATTTTGGGATTTTCTTACCCAACAAGCAGCCCAAATACCAACTTACTTTCAACTAAGACTGTTGTAAGTTTTAATTAGGAACTACTCCCTCCGTCCCAAATGTTTGTCTGGTCCGCAAAATGACGATTTAAAAAGAATACATTTTTTTCAACAAACAAAAACAAAAAATCATGCTTTTTCATAAATTAAAAGAACTCATTCATATCTTGCAAAAAAAATTGAAATTTTCTTGAAATTTTTTAGTCTCATTCTACGGACTTGACAAATATTTAGGGATGGAGGTAGTAAGTAAGAATAAATACCATGCAAGAAAATAAGACGATCATATGGAGAAATATCTTGATCCCCTGTACTTTCCTCTGGAGAATGTTAAGGATTATTTCCTAATAAATAAATAAATCTTGTTGTTTGGTATCCTAGCCTCCATAAATTTGAAACAATTGAATCATGAATACTATGAGAAACCTTTTTCTTGAGCGTGTGTGTAATATATTGAAAAAACTCTAATTTGCATAGGTTTATAGATATTTTATGTTTTAGCTTTTGTAAAAATCAGCCCACTAATAAAAAATCAATCAATCAGACAATGGAAAGCAAACAATCGAATAACACCAGATATACATGAAAAACCCTAAATGGATAAAAAAAACCACGGGAAGGAATCAAAAACACTATACTCAATGTGTAGTTACAGGCAATCTTACCTAAGATTAGAATCATCACAATCTAGCCTATGATCTACTAGCCGAATCCACGTTGACCACACCCAGTGCTTTGACTGCCGTTGCCTTGAATCCACGAGCCTTCCGTTTGCCTTCCGGAATCCACCGAAGGACTTTTATTGCGTAGGAATCCTCCTTAGGGATTTTCTCATATAGGTTGGATGCAAACAATATCGAAACCTCTTGGAGATATATCTTCCACTCAGTGATACATGGATTGTATCTGTACTCCAAGATGCACATCAAAGAAACCTCTCAAAGATGAATTTCTAGCACAATAAGTCCATGGACCTTCGAAAATCTTCGAGATATATGAACCCTAGGCGCACAGGGAACAAAGTGTGGCTGTTGGGTTACAAAAAAATGACCTTATAGCTGTGTATTTATAGCTGCTAAATTCGGCCATTATTGCTGGATGTTTTGCTCAAGCAAAATACTAGCAAAACCAATCAGAATGTTTTGCTGCCACACACACTTGAAAAATGGTCGAGCCAAACTTGCAGCCTTCAACTTCTTGTTCAATGTATTCAACCCCTCCTGACTAAATCTACCGCACTCAAACAAAATACATAATGAAACAATTCCTATCCACAATCCTAAAACAGACACTCTAGAAAAATAGGAAAAAAAATACATACAACTCAATAAATTGTGATACACAAAATGTGTATTTTGTCAATGAAATTGCCAACACAAAAGAGCTCGGCTTATTGGAGCTTACATATATAATTACCTAATGTTGTTATAAGTTAATGAAAGTGATTAAAAATTAGCGTACAAGAAGCATTTTCGTCCCTCCTTTTTATACACTGTAGGGTAGGGGTCCGGATATACCGAGCACCTTTCCTAACCGGGCGAGACACCTCTAAGGAAATGGCCGAAAGGCTGCCTATGAGGGACTCTTCGAATGTACGGCACAATATGATGAAATGCATTCAACAAGAGCAAACCGGGGCTTCGGCCCAACGTCCCGGGGATTCACCAAGACACTCACTATATCTAAATAACTAACAACCACGTAGAGTTAGTGATGAAGAAGCACGGCACGACGCCGAGAGGTTAGTCAATACCCTAACCAACTCAAGAGTATCGGAGAAGTTCCGGAAGGTAGTAGCCAGGTGCTGACTCAGCAGAGGCTTTAATGCTTCATGTGAGTGTTACAAACTGTGATCATGACAAGTGACGTCATCCGAGCGGTTATGACACGTGTCATGACTTTACTGGAAGCATGTGCTCGCAGCATCTCCTATCAGACTCGTCATTATGACGTCAACCGAATGGTTAGGTCACGTGACGAGCACAAACGTACTTGGAGGACAAGCCAAAGCTCACCTATAAAAGGTAACCCCAATCAGAGGAGAAAGGTACGCACCATTCTCTCTGAAAACCCTAGATCTACATTTCACACTTCATCTCCTTCCTCTACGAACGTGACTGTCGGAGTGTCGTTCTGGACTCTACGAAACAATCCAGTGTTAACGAGGGTATTAAGTGTGCAGGATCTAGTGCACTCGAGTGAAGGACGATCATCTTCAACCACCATCACCGTCGGGAAGAATCATCTGAGAAAGAGGGCTCCACATACACAGTTTTTAATCCACACAAATGGATAAATGATAGTTATATAGTTTATGAGCCTGCCAAATTAATACGTTGAGGAAATCTCTAATATCTATTGGAGTGGCAAAAATATTATTAGAAAGTTACAGGGGTTCATGGCTAGTCATCTCAAAGCTGATTAATTGCTGTAAAAATTGCAACAAAAATGGAAATTGCACTCTAAGTATTTGTGGCGGTGACATTTTTGAAGTAAAGAATTAGAATCATTTGGCCAAAATGGATAGCCTGGCTCAACTATATTGCAGCAATCTATTAAAAAAAATAAAAATGCATAGGCATGTTTGCTTGGCCAGATATGAGTATCAGATTTTACTATATATATATATATATATATATATATATATATATATATATATATATATATATATATATATATATATGTCTAAAGGGCCACTTACAGTTTTCGGTTAAAACTTAATTTTATTGTTTAGATTAAAAGTGTATTGAATTTTATATCTGCAAAACACAAGATGTATAATATCATTGGGTGTACGTAAAACACAAGATGTATAAAAGGCATATATGTACATTGTACATAAGTACAAGCATTTTATGCATGGAGTTTTGGCACAATCAAAAACAGTTTTGACATTAACATTACCATAAAAAAATTACAAGACATTAATTTTAACAAAATAAAGCCCAGATATCAATACTAAAACATTAGCAGTAGATGAAGAGAAGACAGGCCTCGCAACATGTTGATAGGGTGCCAAGTAAACATCCTCAAAGGAGGACATCAAGAATTCCAAAGTCATTTTTCATATTGCAGAAAAGCTTTCCACAGAACCAAAATAGAACCAAAGATCCCACTCAAACAAACCCATAAAACCACCACAAAGAAAGAGCATACCAGTATGCCACATTCCCCCACTTAAACCCCAAAAAACAGAAAGATCCTCTCTCCCTCCCGTAAAACAAAAAGATCTCGGAGATACAATGTAAACTCCTTTGGTTCGATCTCAATCATGTTTTTCAGCACTCGAACATCACTCTCCACCATGTCCACTCTTAACATTTTGCCAACACTTTGTTGATTGGACCTCATCATTTATTACCTCATGATCTTGCCTTGTCCCTCGTGAAGAATTTGAGTTCGAGAGAAAATCACTCTGTCCAGAGCTCATGCAAGCCTCATACATGCATTGGACTTCTTATCCTTCTCCTGCATTCGGCTGCGCGAAGCTTCACTAAAAGATTGATCCGCTCTATTTGACACGCTCCTAGATTGTTCCCCGAATCAATCACTAGTGGTTCATTCAATAGATTTAAACCTCTATCACAATTTTCCACTTGTTTAGTTGTTGCAGGAGTCTCCAAATTCTGGTCATTACAACATTGGGCTTTGTTTCCACTTCCATGGTCCTGATGAGTGGCAAACACTCTTCCTTAACTTCTTTTTAAATAAATAAATAAGTTGTATAATTCTGTTTATAAGTGCTAAATCATATACATGCTTTTGAGGATGTGCAAAATGACAGGAACCGCTGATTGCCAAACGATCGGCCGTGATTGCTCACTATAGGGGTGTAGTAAGCTTACTCACTACAAGCCTCCAGAATCCTGACGGGGATTGGGGGGCCCGAATCCTAAATGACTAAAGCACGATATCCTTGGTGATGGGTTGGATTGAATTAATTTGTGATTGAAAATAGTGTAGATTCTTCCAACATGTGAATCTTAAAAAAAAAACATCAAAACCAACCACTTCAAGCTCGTACGTGTAAGCCCCAATCTTAAATCCATGCATGACAAATAAAGTACTAAGAACTTTACAAAAGAAAGAAAAAGATATCAGCAATTTCATATGACCCTAATAAATTAAGAGCTAGAATCACTTTATCTATAAAGAAAATGATGCAGACCGGGTTGCGTCAACGTGGATGGATCGGTTGCGTCCACGAAGGCCTAAAAAGTCCTAACAACCGAATTTCGTTCAGCGGTATCGATACCAGTCTTCCAATTGGCGAACAGAAGGTTCCTGTATCGATACAGGATTATACCTGTATCGATACCGAGTGCCCTAAACTCGGCCGGTTGGTTTGCTTCGTTAATTTGCTGTTATTTCCGATTTTTTTCCCTTTTTGGTACTTTTACGTTTTCCATTGATTTGCCTTCCTTTTTTGGAAACAAATCAACTAGGGTTTCTAGTTTCTTATATAACAAGTTGTAAGCGTAAACGGCTGGGGTTGGTTGTTATTGAATTAAAGAAAACGAGTTTTACTCATACTTTGATCGTCTAAGGAGGGAGTACCTCTGGGTCGATCTTTTGTTCGTGTTTCTCTTGCACGATCGATTTCGTTTCCATAGGCTGCGCTGCATCAGTTGGTATCAGAGCACACGTTGCAATCCTGTCATGGCGGCGAGGCGCGGTGTAGGACGTGCAAGAGGGGGTGGTCGAACCGCTGGTATTGACGAGATCTATGAACGAGATGATGCTGCTAGGGATGCTCGGATGGAGGAGGGTTTTGCTGAACTCAAAGCCATGTTTGGAAACATTGTCCAGCGCATGGATGCTTTAGAGATCGCTGACCCAACTCGCCATCGGCTTGTTAGACCTAACCCTCCGATCAAGGATGGTTTTTCGGACGATGAAGATATCAATCCTTTTGGTGGCGGAAACTACCAAGGGGGGCGGTATAGAGGCGTTGCGGCTAGAACCCGTGACTCTCGTCAGTGGGAGAACAGTATGAAGATTGAACTACCAGAGTTCCACGGCACAATGTCGCCGGAGGAGTTCTTGGACTGGGTGAATGCTGTTGAAGAGATTATGGATTTCAAAGAGGTTCCTATGGAAAGGAGGGTCCCTCTTATGGCTACCAGGTTAAGGGGTCGAGCCTCTGCGTGGTGGCAGCAACTTAAGATCAGCAGGAATCGACAGGGAAAAACCAAGATCACAGATTGGGAGAAGTTGAAAAAGAAAATGCGGGTTGAGTTTCTGCCCCATAACTATACCCGTATCATGTACCAGCGTCTGCAGAATCTTCGCCAGAACACACGTTCTGTCGACGATTACACTGACGAATTTTATCAACTCGTGGCCAGGAACGATCTTTCAGAGACACAGGAGCAACTGATTCTGAGGTATGTTGGTGGTTTACGTGCACAATTTCAGGATGAGTTGATTATGTATGATTTGTGTTCTGTTTCGGATGCCCATCAGCGAGCTCTGGTGTTAGAAAAACGGTTCGCTAGGAGGCCAGTAGGCAATTGGAGTAGCACTGCTCGAGCATCTGCGGGGGCTGCACCATCAACTCGTGCAGTACCTTCTCAACCCGCAGTGCCGGCAGCAATCAAACCGGCGGCGGCGGCATCAACCTATAAATGTTTTAAGTGTGGGGAACCAGGGCATCGTATGGCTGACTGCAGAAAGAGTGACCGCCCTGGAAAGGCCTTGTTTATAAAACCAGATGGGGCTATTCATGACTCACTTGAGGGTTATGATCAAGAGCCTTTGTTCGATAATGGTAGTGAGGAGATGGAGGAAATAATAGTTGAGGGGGACACAGGCCCACTGCTGGTGGTTCGAAGGGTGTGTTATGCTCCCCGAGAATCTGAAGGGGAGTCGTGGTTGCGCAACAACATATTTCAGTCCACTTGCACAATTGGTGGCAAAGTTTGCCGCTATGTGATTGATTCAGGCAGTTGTGAGAACGTGGTGTCAGAAGAGGTAGTGCAAAAATTGAACTTGAAGACAGAGGCGCATCCCAATCCTTACAAATTGAGCTGGTTGAAGAAAGGTGACGAGGTAAAAGTTTCTAAGCGATGTTTAGTTTCTTTTTCAATGGCTTCTAAATATAAGGACAGTGCATGGTGTGATGTTGTGGCTATGGATGCTTGTCATCTGCTGTTGGGGCGTCCGTGGCAGTATGATCGTAAGGTCGCGCATAATGGAGGGACTAACACTTATAGTTTAATTTACGGTGGTACAAAGATCAAATTGTTACCATCGAGGGGGTCAGCCCCCGTGGGGCCTAGTCTATTAACAAGAGCGCAGATGGAAGAGGAGATCGCTGAATCTGGGATTGCTTATGTTCTGGTTGGGAAGGATATTGGGCAGGATCAGTCCAAGGCTGCAGTTCCGGCTATTATTCAGCCCCTTTTGTCGGAATTTGGGGATGTTTTCCCAGAGGAGTTACCGGAGGGATTGCCACCGCTACGTGACATTCAGCACCAAATTGACTTGGTGCCCGGTGCTAACTTACCGAACCAGGCCCATTACCGGATGAGTCCGAGGGAGCATGAGGAGTGGCGTAGACAGGTGGAAGAGTTGCTGTCCAAGGGTTTTATTCAAGAGAGCCTCAGTCCTTGTGCAGTTCCGGCTTTATTAACTCCAAAGAAGGATGGTTCATGGAGGATGTGAGTGGACAGTCGGGCTATCAATAAAATCACTGTGAGGTATCGATTTCCCATTCCTCGTTTAGATGATTTGTTGGATCAATTATCAGGGGCCAAGGTGTTCAGCAAGCTGGATTTGAGGAGTGGTTATCATCAGATTCGGATCAGACCAGGGGATGAGTGGAAGACTGCCTTTAAGACTTGTGAGGGTTTGTATGAATGGCTGGTTATGCCATTTGGTTTGTCAAATGCGCCTAGTACTTTCATGCGTGTGATGAACCAAGCGCTGCGACCGTTTATTGGTAAGTCTGTGGTAGTTTATTTCGATGATATTTTGATTTATAGTGCTACGCCGAACTTACATATGCAGCATTTGAGAGAAGTTCTGGAGGTTCTACGAAGGGAGAAGTTGTTTGGGGGTCTGATGAAGTGTGCCTTCATGATTGACTTAGTCCTATTTTTGGGATACATTGTTTCGAAGGATGGACTTGCTGTGGATAATGGGACTGAGTACAAGGATGGGGATTTTCTGAGGTTTTGTGAGGAGCATAGGATTCAGCGACACTGGACAGTTCGAAAGACACCGCAGCAAAATGGGGTGGCAGAAAGGATGAACAGAACCATAGCAGAAAGGGCACGGTGTATCAGACTTAATGCAGGGCTTCCAAAAATGTTTTGGGCAGAAGCAGTGAGCATGGCAGTGTTTGTGATAAACAGGTCGCCTAGTATTGCTTGAATGGGAAGGTAGCGGAAGAGGTGTGGACAGACAGAGAGGTTGACTACTCAGTTTTGAGGATCTTTGGGTGTCCAGCCTATGTTCATGTTCCCGGTAATGAGAGGTCGAAGCTTGATGCGAAGTCCAAACAGTGTATCTTTATTGGGTATGAAAAAGGGGTTAAAGGGTACAAGCTTTGGGATCCGGAAACAAGGAAGCAGGTGATCAGTAGAGATGTGGTATTTGATGAGGATTCAATGGTTAAGGCACATCAAGGGGTACAGAAATCTGAGTCAGGGGAAAGTAGCAAGCAGCAGGGTATACAGATTGAGCTGGGTGATTCTGACACAGGTGGCGACACAGATATAGGTGGAGACACAGGTGGTTTTCAACCAAAGGAACAGCTTGATCAACAGCAGAAGGAGCAGCAAGAGAGCATAGCCACAAGGAGACCCAAACGTGTTATCAAGCCACCGGAGAGGTATGGGTTTGAGGATATGGTTGCTTATGTTTTGTCCACTACCAGTGGGGATCCGTCTACTTTTCAGGAGGCCATCACTACTTCTGAAAAGGACAGATGGATGGAAGCCATGGTGGAGGAGATGGAGTCCTTGCATAAGAACAAGACTTGGGAGCTGAAAGAATTGCCTCAAGGGAAGAAAACAGTGGGTTGCAAGTGGGTTTATAAGAAGAAGGAAGCTGCGTCTGAAAAGGAAAAGGAAAAGTTCAAGGCTAGGTTGGTAGCAAAGGGGTACTCACAGAGGAAGGGGATTGATTATGATGAGGTCTTTTCTCCAGTGGTGAGGCACACTTCGATCCGGATTCTCTTGGCATTGGTGGCTAGCTATGATATGGAGTTAGAGTAGCTGGATGTGAAAACAGCATTTCTCCATGGTGATTTGGAGGAGGTTATTTACATGGAGCAGCCTGAGGGATTCATGCAGCCAGGGACTGAGCACCTTGTTTGTAGGTTGAAGAAGTCACTTTATGGACTAAAGCAGTCTCCAAGACAATGGTATAAGAGGTTTGACTCCTACATGGTTCGGATTGGGTTCACACGCTGTGAGTATGATTGTTGTGTCTATGTTAAGAGCCTTGACGATGGTTCATGTATTTTCCTATTACTTTATGTGGATGATATGCTTATTGCTGCAAAGAGTATGGTTGAGGTGAACAGGTTGAAATCTTTGTTGGGCAAGGAGTTTGACATGAAGGATTTGGGTGCTGCTAGGAAAATACTTGGGATGGAGATTCGCAGGGATAGGCCAGCGGGGAAGCTATGGTTATCTCAAAAGGATTATGTGATGAAAGTGTTGGAGAGGTTCAGCATGGATAGTGCTAAGCCTGTTAGCACACCTTTGGCGAGTCATTTCAGGTTGTCTACAGCACAGTGTCCGAAATCTGATGAAGAAATTCAGGATATGTCAAAGGTGCCTTATGCCAGCGCAGTTGGTTGCTTGATGTATGCAATGGTGTGTACTAGACCCGATTTGGCACATGCAGTTAGCACAGTCAGCAAGTACATGGCCAATCCAGGCAGAGAGCATTGGAAGGCAGTCAAGTGGATGTTCAGATACTTGAGAGGTACTGTAGGCCGTGGGATTATGTTTGCAAAGCAGGATCAGGTTTCAGTTGTAGGGTTTGTGGATGCGGATTATGCTGGGGGTATGGATGACAGGAGGTCTACTACGGGTTATGTGTTTACACTTGCGGGTGAGCCTATTTGTTGGAGATCCATGGTTCAACCTCTAGTTGCTCTATCTACTACTGAGTCTGAATACATGGCGGTGACTGAGGCAGCTAAGGAAGCATTGTGGTTGAAGGGTTTGGTGAAAGAACTGGGCATAGATCAAGGTGGAGTGCAGTTGTACTGTGACAATCAGAGTGCCATTTATTTGGCGAAGCACCAGATATATCATGCGAGGACCAAGCACATTGACGTAAGATTTCACAAGGTGAGAGAGTTGATTGCTTCGGGTGATTTGATATTGGAAAAGGTGCACACTTCTGAGAATGCAGCTGACATGTTAACAAAGATTGTGACTGTGGACAAGTTCGAGCATTGCTTGGACTTGGTTAATGTCTCCAGATGCTAGAAAGGAGGCGTCCTCCCAAAGCTTGTTGGTTCGATATAGTTATCTCCTGAATGGGCGAGGATATTCGCCAAGGTGGAGATTGTTGGAGCTTGTGGCTCATATGGTGTGTATGAGAGGTACTGAGAAGTTCCCGGAATCGATAAGCAAGGTGGGAAGCATTTTGGGGGTGACGGTATCGATACAGGAGTTTCCCTGTATCGATACCGGAGCAACAAGGATTGAACAGAATGTATGGGTATCGATACAGGGTTTTCCCTGTATCGATACCGAGAGGCTTAAAACAGCCAGTGAACGGTGTTTTAAGGGCATTATAGGTATTCAGGCTATAATGCAAATTAGGGTTGGAATAGAAGTGATAGCCGCATATAAATACTCTCTATTGTAAAACCCTAGGGTGTGCTCTTCAATAAACGACTATTCTGTGTGCTCCCGTGGACGTACCCGGTTTTGGAGAACCACGTAAATCCTGTGTTGATTTCCTTTACTGTTTTCGTATTCTGTTGTGTGCGTGTGGTGATTATTCTAACACCCATACATTTGACATCTTATCCTTCTTCTTCCCTCGGCTGGGCTCCGAGATTGTTTCCCTATCAATCACTAGTGGTTCGTTCAATAGAATTAAACTTCTATCACTATTTTCCACTTGTTCAGTTGTTGCAGGAGTCTCCAAATTCTGGTCATGATTACAACATTGGGCTTTGTTTCCACTACGATGGTCCTGATGACTGACTAGGTATGGGCCCGTTCAGTCCACTACCCAAGAGTCCAGTCCATGAAAATAGATGTCTAAATTACATAATACATATTTTGGATTAAGGGCATTTTGTGCTAACTTTTCGAGTGAAATAAACTAATAAAGCAAAATAAGTTATTACCTATATATAATTGCTAGCAAACACTCTTCCATAATTTCTTTTAAAATAAATAAATTGTATAATTCTGTTTATAGGGGCTAAATCATATTCATGCTTTTGAAGAAGTGCAGGATCGATGACGAACCTCGAAGCACGATATCCTTTGTAATGTGTTGGATTCGATTAATTTGTGATTTAAAAATAGTGTAGATTCTTCCAACACGTCAACCTTAAAAAAAAAAACATGAAAACCAACCACTTCAATTAAGCACATGTAAGCCCCAATCATAAATCCATGCATGACAAATAAAGTACAGAGAACTTTACAAAAGAAAGAACAAGATATCACAAATTGCATATGACCCAAATAAAGAGCTAGGGATCACTTTATCTATAAAGCAAAGATGAACTAAAAATCTTAATCATGCAATCTCTTTTTCTAAGTACAAAATAAAAGCCAATTCCTTCAGGACCAAAATTTCTCGTATTTCAGGAAGAAACATTAAAATACCTTCTTATCTGTAGACCTAACAAATTGTAAGTTTCATAAGCTGAGCTCCTATTTGGGATGACACTTTCATGACCAAAATCCACACTTCCGTGTATTCCCCTTTTATCGAGTTGTACGCTTTATTGTTCAATTGTTTTTATTTTTTAGAGCGTCTGTATTAGGGTGTGGAAAGGAATCTCATAAATTGTATTTTTAGTTTTTTCACATGAGTGCGTTAGTTGTTAGTCAAGACTCGTTTTAAGCTAAAGAACATCGCTCCAGCAAATTAGTTGGACTTCATTACACGGTAGATTTTAAAGCACAAAAACTTTTTGCTCAAGCAAAATGGGCGAATTATTTACAGCATTGCTAGCATGTTATGGGGCCTATATATATGAAGCCATTAGGTCGAAAACAGGACTGCAGCCATGAAAAGAACCAGGCATATATATTTCCATCCTTCATTACTTTCAGCGGCTAAGGTTTCGTGCACCTCGAAGAATTACAAAGATCGAATGATTCTTAATATCATCTTCGAGGGGTTTTCTCTCATCAACAATACTTTTCTCAGAATAAAGCCTTTTCGTGGAGTAGCAAGACAATAGGTTGGAAAGCTTGAGGATTCATTCGGCAATCATGCAGAGGTGTGATTAACGTGGGTTCAGCTAGTAGGTCTTAGGTTTCGTAGTAAGGATACACGAACACTGAGTAAGATCTAATGTATTCACGCATTATAACTCAAAAAGAAAATTTTTAAAAAGCTCCCGTTGAGTGAGAATGAGATCGTGTCCAATATGACTCTTGGGTGCATGGTTAGTTACCTTGCGTCGGGTTTAATATAACTTGAGAGAAATGCCTAGAGATCACTTAATTTTCGGTATAATTTTTCATTTTCGTTCCAAATATTCGTTCTTTTGAATTTTAGTACATTTTTTTCATCGACAAATGTTTTTTATATATCACGAAGATTAAAATATGAAATCAGTCTAATAGAGAAAAAAAAATGTATTTAGAGAGCTTCAAAGAGTGAACAAAGAAAATAAAGAAATGTTGGAGCTGCTGCTTCTACTCGGTCATTTGGTCAATTTGGAAAGTAAGAAATGACCTCATCTTCGATAACAAGACCTCTCCATGGGAAGATTGTGCTGAATTGGTGAAAATTAGGGTTGCTCTCTGCGTTAAAGGTTTGAACAATCTGAGATTCTACACTGTGGAGGATTTTATTGGCAATCTCGACGCCATTAGACATCTCAGGATCTAATTCATCTTTGATCTCTGTTTTTTGTTTTTGTATCCATTTAATTTCTATGTTGCAATTTTTTCCTTTTTTTTGGGCTTCAACTATTTGTTGATCCCTTTCTCCCTCGAAGTACCCTTATCGAGTATTTATATATCTCTTCTTTGCCGATCAAAAAAAAGAGTGAACAAAGACCCTCCTAGTTCTAGTGCTATTGCTCGCGAAATCTCAACCTACCTTTCATCCTCTCGAATTTTAGTGATTTGGGATATTGTCTTTTTTTTTTTTGGCCATTAGTTATACATCAGTTTTAGGGGCCTGCCTCTCATCCTCTCGAATTTTAGGGATTTGGGATATTGTCTTTTTTTTTTTGGCCATTAGTTATACATCAGTTTCGGGGGTTAGAGGGGGAGTTAGTGAGTTAGTCCAGAGGGGGTCTAGAAGCTAGACATAGCCCTAAATCCCAAACACCTCCACCGAGGCTCGAACCCTGTTCTCCCTTGTGGGGGAACCAGGAGATAACCGCCAGGCTACAAGTCCTTGGTTGATTTGGGACATTGTCGAAAGATATTTTTATGCTCTCACTCCTGTTTTCACGCAAACATGAAATGACTAAGTCGCAGACATACCTAAAATGGGGAATAATAGGTTTCTCACACGTTTTCCTTAAAACAAATGGTACATTGTGTGGAAAATCAACGCATTTGTTGACATTGAAATAGTCCGAAGAATTAAGGAGGGAGAAGTAAAGTATGGATTACGTATTTGACGTGAAGAAATAACTAACTATCTTTTGTGCTTAATTTGCCTTTCCCTTATAAAAGGGAGGCCAAATTCTAATGCTTTTATCACATTCATATCATCCAGTCCATATAACCTTTTATCTCTACTACCAAAATGGCTGTTCTTCACGCGACCATCCAGTACAAACCTTTTCTTGTTTCTCTATTAATTCTACTTGTGCATTTCCATATAACAGGTCTCTCTCTCTCTCTCTCTCTCTCTCTCTCTCTCAAAAAAAAAAAAAAAAAGGACTCGGATAAATGTATGTGGTATGTCCGTATATACGTCCTTCAGGATATGAGCACTGCTAAATATCCAGAATTGGTAGCCAGAATTTACCCAAAATCCAAAATTGAACATCACAGATTCAAGTTGCTTCAATCTGAACCATTCAATTTTGAATTCTGGATAGATTCTGGGTACTCTTCTGGGTAACTAGACTTTCGGTTCAAGAAATAGTAATGCCATGCATGTAGGAGTGTATATGTATCTGCATTTTCTAAATTTTGAACAGTGAATTACTCCCAGTAATCATGCATAAGCCTTTTTCCCACTAATTAAGTTAATGAATCACTGTTTAATTTCTCCAATTTATAAGTTTCTTAGATATAAACAAGTAGAGAACCATACGGTGCACGTAGGTCATGAAAATATTGTGGAATCCATGAATCGAACATCTCTATACATGCATGTTTCTCTAGTATTGCTTGTTTATAATAAATTAAGATCCTCTAATTTGTTGATGTATCGTGTAGTCCTCAAGTGATTGTACAATAGAATGCCCCGCAATATCATTAATTTAATTAGTGGGATCATAATTGGTCTTATTTTGCATTACATAAGGAATTAAAACATGAGAAAAAAGGATCTCGAGGCATTTTTTACTCTGTTTTGAATATTGAGGCGTTTAAAATTTTGAAAACCAAGAAACAACATATTAGCTTAATTAAATAAAAATGCATATATGCAGAAGCGCAAGTTGGGGTGTGCAACGGACAAGATGGCAACAATCTACCATCCAGTCAAGAAGTAGTTGACCTCTACAAATCCAATGGCATTGGAAGGATGAGAATGTACGCTCCAAACGCACAAGCTCTCCAAGCCCTCAGGGGATCCAACATAGAACTTGTACTTGACGTCCCTAACAGCGATCTCCAACGTCTCGCTAACGACACTGCCGCTGCATCTCAATGGGTCCAAGATAATGTTAGAAACTATTATCCAGACGTTAAATTCCGGATAATAGCCGTTGGGAATGAAGTGAATCCAAACGCTGGTGAATCCACGGCTCCGTTATGTCCTCCTTGCCATGTCAAAGATCTATGATGCAATTGCGTCTGCTGGCTTGAAAGATCAAATCAAGGTTTGGTTCTTATTCAATCTTTATAACATTGCCACGGGCACAACTGTTTAGACAAGGATCCAAATAAATATATGCATTTGGTTTCTAAATTCTCAACAGGTTTCCACTGCAACATACTCGACACTCGTAAGCAACTCATTCCCTCCTTCTGATGGCTCTTTTGATGGCGCGGCGGGCTCATTCATGGGACCGATCATCAACTTCTTGAAAAACACCAACAACCCGTTGCTCGTCAACATATACCCCTACTTCAGCCGCATTGGCAATCCCCAAGCCATTACTCTTCAGTATGCTCTTTTCACGGCCCCAGGAGTTGTCGCAACAGATGGCCAGTTACAATACAGGAACCTTTTCGATGCCTTGTTGGATGCTGCCTACGCTGCTGTGGAGAAGGCGGGCGGACCCAACGTAGAGATCGTGGTGTCAGAGAGCGGATGGCCATCAGAGGGCGGCGCTGATGCTTCAGTGGAGAATGCACAGACTTATTATACGAACCTTATCAATCATGTGAAAGATGCAGGAGGGAGTCCAAGGAGGCCTGGGAAGGCTATTGAGACATACTTATTTGCTATGTTTGATGAGAATCAGAAGAATGGAGGAGCAGAGAGTGAGAAACATTTTGGGATTTTCTTACCCAACAAGCAGCCCAAATACCAACTTAATTTCAACTAAGACTGTTGTAAGTTTTAATTAGGAACTACTCCCTCCGTCCCAAATATTTGTCTGGTCCGCAAAATGATGATTTAAAAATAATACACTTTTTTCAACAAACAAAAAACAAAAATCATGCTTTTTTCATAAATTAAAAGAACTCATTCTTATCTTGCAAAAAAATTGAATTTTTCTTGAAATTTTTTAGTCTCGCTCTACGGACTTGACAAATATTTAGGGATGGAGGTAGTAAGTAAGAATAAATACCATGCAAGAAAATAAGATGATCAGATGGAGAAATATCTTGATCCCCTGTACTTTCCTCTGGAGAATGTTAAGGATTACTTCCTAATAAATAAATAAATCTTGTTGTCTGGTATCCTAGTCTCCATAAATTTGAAACAATTGAATCATGAATACTATGAGAAACCTTTTTCTTGAGCGTGTGTGTAATATATTGAAAAAACTCTAATTTAATTGCCTAGGTTTATAGATATTTTATGTTTTAGCTTTTGTAAAAATCAGCCCACTAATAAAAAATCAATCAATCAGACAATGGAAAACAAACAATCGAATAACACCAGATATACATGAAAAACTCTACATGGGTAAAAAAACCATGGGAAGGAATCAAAAACACTATACTCAATGTGTAGTTACAAACAATCTTACCTAAGATTAGAATCATCACAATCTAGCCTTTGATCTACTAGTCGAATCCACATTCACCACACCCAGTGCTTTGACTGCCGTTGCCTTGAATCCACGAGCCTTCCGTTTGCCATTCAGAATCCACCGAAGGACTTTTATTGCATAGGAATCCTCCTTAGGTATTTTCTCATATAGGTTGGATGAAAACAATATCGAAACCTCTTGGAGATATATCTTCCACTCAGTGATACATGGATCGTCTTTGTACTCCAAGATGCACATCAAAGAAACCTCTCAAAGATGAATTTCCTGCACAATAAGTCCATGGACCTTAAAAAATCTTCGAGATATATGAACCCTAGCCGCACAGGGAACAAAGTGTGCTTGTTGTGTTATAAAAAAATGACCTAATAGTTGTGTATTTATAGCTACTGAATTCGGCCATTATTGCTGGACGTTTTGCTCAAGCAAAATACTAGCAAAACCAATCAGAATGTTTTGTTGCCAGACACACTTGAAAAATGCTCGAGCCAAACTTGCAGCCTTCAACTTCTTCTTCAATGTGTTCAACCCCTCCTGACTAAAATCTACCGCACTCAAACAAAATACATGATGAAACGATTCCTATCCACAATCCTAAAACAGACATTCTAGAAAAATAAGAAAAAAAAAACATACAACTCAATAAATTGTGATACACAAAATGTGTATTTAATTTGTCAATGAAATTGCCAACACAAAAGAGCTCGGCTTATTGGAGCTTACATATATAATTACCTAATGTTGTTATAAGTTAATGAAAGTGATTAAAATTAGCGTACAAGGAGCATTTTCGTCCCTCCTTTTTAAACACTGTAGGGGTCCGGCTATATCGAGCACCTTTCCCAACCGGACGAGACACCTCTAAGGAAACGACTGAAAGGCTGCCTATGAGGGACTCTTTGGATGTACGGCACAATATGATGAAATGCATTCAGCTCTTGGAGGAAGGTTCCCAGCTCTCAAGAAAACCTTTGGTTGTGTAGTCAATGGAATCTATCCCGTAGAATATTTAGAAGTTGAGTCTTCTTTGTTGCTTTTCTTTTGACCATGTTTGGTTGTTCCTTGATGAGTTGTAGTGCTTTTGCTTGGGATTTTCCCATGTTGTAAGTTTGGTTGTTTGGTTTGTAAAAAAATTTAATTTACCAAAAAAAAAAAAAACCATTACCAGGCAAAAACAAAATTTTAAAAATGCCCCCGTTGAGTGAGAATGAGATCGTGTCCAATATGACTCTTGGGTGCATGGTTAGTTTCATATAACTTGAGAGAAATTCTAGACTTAGAGATCACATAATTTTCGGTAGAATTTCTCATTTTCGTTCCCAATATTCGTTCTTTTGAATTTTAGTAAAAATTTTTCATCGGCAAATGTTTTTCATATATCACGAAGATTAAAATATGAAACCAGTATAATAGAGAAAAAAAAATGTATTTAGAGAGCTTCATGTTGGGATGCAGACAATCTTCAGCAGTACCGGGGGTATGGGGGCGGGAGCCCCCAGGGACACAAGTGTGTAATTTCTGGAGTGCGACTTTAGGAGTATTCCAGACTGCAACGAAAACGATATTTCAGGGACCTCAGTGTGTAATTTCGGCCATATGTCCGACCTAATTATTTCGTTGTTTGTGTGTAATTAGGGTTATCAGTTTTCAGAGAAAAACATAGAGAGAGGCGAGAGAAAACGCAGATCTCAGAGAGATTGCGAGAAGACTTGTACTCTTGATTTCGATGTCATAGTGGACTGGTGTAGCTCTCGTGGTTTTTCCCCGCGTTGAGGTTTTCCACGTATATCTGTGTCTCGTTTCTTTTTCGTTTTTCATTACGCACGATTACTTAATTTTCTGTTCTGTGATTCATTGTTTCCAAGATCTATAGGGGTGTTGTGGGGTTGCGAAAATCCTAACACTTCAAAGAGTGAACAAAGACCCTCCTAGTCCTAGTGCTATTGCTCGCGAAATCTCAACCTACCTCTTATCCTCTCGAATTTTAGTGATTTAGGATACTGTCAAAAGATATTTTTATGCTCTCGCTCCTGTTTTCACGCAAACATGAAATGACCAAGTTGTGGACATACCTAGTCTCAAGTTTTTCGCCGGTCATAACGGTTTATTTGGAGTCATCTTTGCAATCAAATGAAGACTTCTCTTTGGTCTTTTGTAAGAAAACAATCAACGCGCAAGCAGACAATGATAATGACAAGAAACTGTGCCAACAAGACTCGGAACTAAACTCTTCCGTTCGATCCAAACAAAGAAGTCTCTGCCGTATAAGATGGGGAATAGTACCATCTCACACGTTGTCCTTAAAACAAATGGTACAAGTGTCTTGTATCCTGCCCTACCACGAGTCGTTTATGCACTTTATATATTTTGACATTAACAAAATAATTTTGGCACTTATCATCAGTCTTATTTAAATTTTATTTACCATCCATAAGACATGTAGGCCTCGTTTGATTCGGGTATTAGAAGGGTGGGATTGGACTATTTTTGTCTAATCCCGCGTATCCCTTGTTTGGTTCCCGAAAATGGCATAGGATTACACAATCCCGGGACAATTTTTGTCCAATACGTATGGGATTACACAATACCTTGGGGGGGGTGGGACTAATTAAGCCCGGACTATTTTTCTCGGTGAGTTGTCGGCTGCTATTTACAAAATTGCCATCCAGCGTCTTCTTCCTTCTTCATTCTGACAGCGTCTTCTTCTTCTTCATTCTCCGCGCCGCTGTTCCTCTCTCTCTCTCTCTCTCTCTCTCTCTCTCTCCACCAGACCTCTGGACACCGGATCAACTTCGTCGGCAGCAGGTATGAATCGTTGCTTTGAGATCGATTTACTGGGTTTTAACTATAAACTGGGTTTTGTTGCGAATCGAACCCTGAGTTTACTGAGATCGATTTATATGTTGCTCTGAGATCGATTTACTCGGATATTTAGTTGCTCTGAGATCGATCGATTATATGTATATGTATCTATATATCTATATGTATATATATATATATCTAAACTGGGTTTACTGCTACTGTTGCTACTTGAACAGTCCATTTTCTTGATACATCGATTTACTCTCTTTCTGACATTCACGTCGTATGGTTGCTACTCGGATAATTTAAGTG
The DNA here is from genome assembly GCA_020921065.1 of Vaccinium darrowii. Lineage (NCBI taxonomy): Eukaryota > Viridiplantae > Streptophyta > Magnoliopsida > Ericales > Ericaceae > Vaccinium > Vaccinium darrowii. The sequence continues at coordinate 16,320,809 of CM037153.1, read as the reverse complement.
TCTCTGATAATGGTTGTATACGAAGATTTTCTTGGTATACATGGATCTTGATTTCTCAATCTTGAGTCCTAAAAATTATTCCCAAAATTTAGTTTGGGAAACCAAACATGGAATTGTCTAGAACACGGATATCCCGATGTTAATCCTACACGAATCAAACAAAGGATTGAGTGAGATTCAGTACTAAATTAGTCCCAGGACAAATAATCCCGGACTATTAATCCCAGGACTACAAATCCCACTTATTTTAGTCCGCGAATCAAACGAGGCCGTAAGGTTTTAATTGTGGTATAGTTACACGATCAATTCTATTTTTTCATGGATTACCGAAACTGGACCGTGTCACGTTCACCGGAGAAAAGCATGGCATCGGCTGAGTGCATCATTTTTCGAACCAAATAATGTGTAAGCATATAAATTAAGGGCCTATAAATGAGTCAAACGAGCCAAGCACTTATTGTTCAAAGCTTTGCTTCAAAACGTACGTAGCAATCTGTAAAAATATTGACTTAGTTTACGTTCAAAAAAAAATATTGACTTAGTCATCTAGTTAGCCAATTTCATCAAATTAACTTTAATCGAACTAATCCCAAGTATGTTCAATTCTTCAAACTTTATTAAGTTACACGAGCCCGGTAGTAGTAATCAAGCTTTGTTTGTTCACGAATTAAACAAATTGATCTCAATTAATGAGTTTTCATCGAGCAAACACAAACTCGAACCGGTCAATTAAGTAGTCTTTTTTTTTTTTTTTGGTGCTTGTCAATTAAGTAGTCTAGTAATTCATCCATTTACCCTTGTTATTATGGTGTTATACTGTCTAATAGACTAGTAATATCTTCTTATTTTCACAGATGTATCAAGCAAGTCAGTGATGGAACCAGGATTTCATATACAGAGTAACCATAATTGCAACAATAAGATATTGAAATTCTTAGGCTAAGTGTGAGTATAAAACGTATGATTGTACATAATTCCCAATTCCTTAGACGTTAATTTTTTTATATGACTGTATACGGGTCCCGGACATGATAATTAAGTAGAATAGAATATATATAAAAAAAAAAATTGCAGCTATTAATCAACGCATTTATGGACATTGAAATCTAAGAATAATAATAGTCAAAAAGAATTGAAGGTGAACTGAAGTATGGAATACGTAGTTGACGTCAAGAGCTAATTTGGCTCTCCTCTATAAAAGGGAGGCCACATTCTAATGCTTTTATCACATTCACATGTTCCATTCCATATAACCTTTTATCTCTACCATAAAAATGGCTGTTCTTCTCGCGACCATCCACTACAAACCTTTTCTTGTTTCTCTATTAATTCTACTTGTGCATTTGCATATAACAGGTCTCTCTCTCTCTCTCTCTCTCTCTCTCTCTCTCACATAAAAAAAGGACATGGATAAATGTATGTAGTATGCTCGTATGTACATCCTTCAAGAAATAAGCACTGCTAAATACCTAGAATTTACCCAGAATTCAAAACTGAACGTCACAGATTCAAGTTGCTTCAATCTGAACCGTTCAATTTTAAATTTTGGATAGATTCTGGATACCCTTCTGGGTACCTAGACTTTCGGTTCAGGAAATAGGAGTGTATATATATCCGCATTTTCTAAATTTGGAACAGTGAATTACTCCTAGCAATCATGCATAAGCCTGTTTAACTTAATTAGATTAATGAATCACATGTTTAATTTCTCTAGTTTATAAGTTAATAATGTCTTAGATATAGACAAGTAGAGAACCATACGACGCACGTGGACATCAAGAAAATATTGTGGAATCTACGAATCAAACATCTCTATACATGCATGTTTCTCTAGTATTGCTTGTTTATAGTAAATCAAGATCCTCTAATTTTTTGATGTATTGCATAGTCCTCTAGTGATTGTACAATAGAATGCCCCGCAATATCATTAATTTGATTATTCGAGCCGTCTATTTTTATAAGTCTTGATTTACTTGTCATCCATGTATAATTAGACTAATCGCTTTGATGATTGTGACTATCAATACTTACTCATTAGACAAGTTCAATTCCACCAAACCTTTTTCCAATGGAAACGATTTTGGTCATTAATTGATGATATATAGTGATAAATACCAAGGCTTCAAAACATGAACGTCTTGAATAGATGAGTGGGATTGTAATGAGTCTTATTTTGTATTACATGAGGAATCAAAACATGAGAAAACAGGATCTCGATGCATTTTTAACTTCTTCTTTGTTTTGAATATTGAGGCGTTTAACAAAATTTGAAAACCGAGAAACAACATATTAGCTTAATGAAATAAAATGCATATATGCAGAAGCGCAAGTTGGGGTGTGCAACGGAGGAGTTGGCAAGCCTCTACCATCCAATCAAGAAGTAGTTGACCTCTACAAATCCAATGGCATTGGAAGAATGAGAATGTACGCTCCAAACGAAGAAGCTCTCCAAGCCCTCAGGGGATCCAACATAGAACTTGTACTTGATGTCCCTAAAGACGATCTCCAACGTCTCGCTAATGATGCTGCCGCTGCATCTCAGTGGGTCCAAGATAATGTTAAAAACTATTATCCGGACGTTAAATTCCGGATAATAGCCGTTGGGAATGAAGTGAATCCAAACGCTAGTGAATCCACGGCTCCGTTAGCTCAATATGTGCTCCCTGCCATGTCAAAGATCTATGATGCAATTGCCTCTGCTGGCTTGAAAGATCAAATCAAGGTTCTTTTCTTATTCAATCTTTATAGCATTGCTACAGGCCCAACACCAAATAAACATATGCATTTTTTTAGTTTTATTTATAGATTTAGTGAGTGTCTCGGGATGTCTTAGATTTTTCTAACCTTTTTTTGGCCTACTCTCTTCTTAAGTAAACTTTTAAATCCCGACAATATGATTCAAATAAGTAGGGTGGGTTCTGTTGCAAATAATTAATGTCAATTTTTATGCGTACTTTTACACCGTTTATCCCACTATTACCGAAGGGGAAGTCAGTGTAATTATTGCAAAGTAGTGGTGCTTAATTGCTCTATCTGTTCAATGGCTAAGACAAATTAAGTGTTACTTTACCCAACTAATTAATTACTTTACCCATTGGTGTCTAAATCCCCAACAGGTTTCCACTGCAACATACTCGGCACTCGTAAGCAACCCATTCCCTCCTTCTGATGGCTCTTTTGATGGCGCCGCGGGCTCATTCATGGGACCGATCATCGACTTCTTGAAAAAGACCAACAACCCTTTGCTCGTCAACATATACCCCTACTTCAGCCGCATTGGCAGTCCCCAAGACGTGTCCCTTCCGTATGCCCTTTTCACGGCCCCAGGAGTTGTCGCACACGACGACCAGTTAGAATACAGGAACCTTTTCGATGCCATGTTGGATGCTGCCTACGCTGCCGTCGAGAAGGCGGGCGGACCCAACGTGGAGATCGTGGTGTCAGAGAGCGGATGGCCATCTGAGGGCGGCGATGATGCTTCTTTGGAGAATGCACAGACTTATTATACGAACCTTATCGATCATGTGAAATCAGGATCAGGGAGTCCAAGGAGGCCTGGGAAGGCTATTGAGACATACTTGTTTGCTATGTTTGATGAGAATCAGAAGCCTGGAGCAGAGAGTGAGAAACATTTTGGGATTTTCTCACCCAACAAGCAGCCCAAATACCAACTTAATTTCAACTAAGACTGTTTTAAGTTTTAATTAGGAACTACTCCCTCCGTCCCAAATGTTTGTTTGGTCCGCAAAATGATGATTTAAAAAGAATACACTTTTTTCAAAAAACAAAAAACAAAAAATCATGCTTTTTTCATAAATTAAAAGAACTCATTCTTATCTTGCAAAAAAAATTGAATTTTTCTAGAAATTTTTTAGTCTCGTTCTACGGACTTGACAAATATTTAGGGATGGAGGTAGTAAGTAAGAATAAATACCATGCAAGAAAATAAGATGATCAGATGGAGAAATATCTTGATCCCCTGTACTTTCCTCTGGAGAATGTTAGGGATTATTTCCTAATAAATAAATAAATCTTGTTGTTTGGTATCCTAGCCTCCATAAATTTGAAACAATTGAATCATGAATACTATGAGAAACCTTTTTCTTGAGCGTGTGTGTAATATATTGAAAAAACTCTAATTTGCATAGCATTATAGATATTTTATGTTTTAGCTTTTGTAAAAATCAGCCCACTAATAAAAAAAATCAATCAATCAGACAATGGAAAGCAAACAATCGAATAACACCAGATATACATGAAAACCCCTAAATGGATAAAAAACCACGAGAAGGAATAAAAAACACTATACTCAATGTGTAGTTACAAGCAATCTTACCTAAGATTAGAATCATCACAATCTAGCCTATGATCTACTAGCCGAATCCACGTTCACCACACCCAGTGCTTTGACTGCCGTTGCCTTGAATCCACTAACCTTCCGTTTGCCTTCCGGAATCCACCGAAGGACTTTTATTGCATAGGAATCTTCCTTAGGTATTTTCTCATATAGGTTGGATGAAAACAATATCGAAACCTCTTGGAGATATATCTTCCACTCAGTGATACATGGATTGTATCTGTACTCCAAGATGCACATCAAAGAAACCTCTCAAAGATGAATTTCCAGCACAATAAGTCCATGGACCTTCGAAAATCTTCGAGATATATGAACCGTAGATGCACAGGGAACAAAGTGTGGCTGTTGTGTTACAAAAAAATGACCTAATAGCTGTGTATTTATAGCTGCTGAATTCGGCCATTATTGCTGGACGTTTTGCTCAAGCAAAATACTAGCAAAACCAATAAGAATGTTTTGCTGCCACACACACTTGAAAAATGCTCGAGCCAAACTTGCAGGCTTCAACTTCTTCTTCAATGTGTTCAACCCCTCCTGACTAAAATCTACCGCACTCAAACAAAATACATAATTAAACGATTCCTATCCACAATCCTAAAACAGACACTCTAGAAAAATAGAAAAAAAAAATACATACAACTCAATAAATTGTGATACACAAAATGTGTATTTTGTCAATGAAATTTCCAAAACAAAAGAGCTCGGCTTACTGGAGCTTACATATATAATTACCTGATGTTGTTATAAGTTAATGAAAGTGACTAAAATTAGCGCACAAGAAGCATTTTCGTCCCTCCTTTTTATACACTGTAGGGGTCCAGATATACCGAGCACCTTTCCTAACCGAGCGAGACACCTCTACGGAAATGGCCGAAAGGCTGCCTATGAGGGACTCTTCGGATGTACGACACGATATGATGAAATGCATTCAACAAGAGAGAACCGGGGCTTCGGCCCAACGTCTCAGGGATTCACCGAGACACTCACTATATCTAAATAACTAACGACCACGTAGAGTTAGTGATGAAGAAGCTCGACACGACGCCGAGCGGTTAGTAAATACCCTAACCAGCTCAAGAGTGTCGGAGAAGTTCCGGAAGGTAGTAGCCAGGTGCTGACTCAGCAGAGGCTTTAATGCTGCATGTGAGTGTAACAAACCGTGATCATGACTAGTGACGTCATCCGAGCGGTTATGACACGTGTCATGACTTTACTGGAAGCATGTGCTCGCAGCATCTCCTATTGGACTCGTCATTATGACGTCAGCCAAACGGTTAAGTCACGTGACGAACACAAGCGTACTTGGAGGACAAGCCAAGGCTCACCTATAAAAGGTAACCCCAATCAGAGGAGAAAGGTACGTACCATTCTCTCTGAAAACCCTAGATCTACATTTCACACTTCATCTCCTTCCTCTACTAACTTGACTGTCGGAGTGCCGTTCTGGACTCTACGGTCCAATCCAATGTTAACGAGGGTGTTAAGTGTGCAAGATCTGCTGATCTGGTGCACTCGAGTGAAGGACGATCATCTTTAACCACCATCACCATTGGGAAGAATCATCTGAGAAAGAGGGATCCACATACACAGTTTTTAATCCACACAAATGGATAAATGATAGTTATATAGTTTATGAGCCTAGCAAATTAATACGTTGAGGAAATCTCTAATATCTATTGGAGTGGCAAAAATATTATTAGAAAGTTACGGGGGTTCATGGCTAGTCATCTCAAAGCTGCTTAATTGCTGTAAAAATTGCAACAAAAATGGAAATTGCACTCTAAGGCCTTGTTTTCCAATAGATTTTAGGTACATAAAATTTCACATTTTATGACACTCCAATCTCAACACATAAAATGTAAAAGTCATTTTATGAGATTTTCATAAAATCCTCCTAAAATCAAGGAAAACTACTACATTTTATCAGTTGGGAAAACAACTCCATTTTATCACCTCTCCATAAAATGCTCATTTTATGAGATTTTCATAAAATCTACCTAAACTCTATTGGAGAACAAGGCCTAAGTATATGTGGCGGTGACATTTTTGAAGTAAAGAATTAGAATCATTTGGCCAAAATGGATAGCCTGGCTAGCTCAACTATATTGCAGCAATCTATTAAAAAAAATAAAAATGCATAGGCATGTTTGCTTGGCCAGATATGAGTATCAGATTTTACTATATATATATATATATATATATATATATATATATATATATATATATATATATATATATATATATATATATATATGTCTAAAGGGTCACTTACAGTTTTCGGTTAAAACTTAATTTTATTGTTTAGATTAAAAGTGTATTGAATTTTATATCTGCAAAACACAAGATGTATAATATCATTGGGTGTACGTAAAACACAAGATGTATGAAAGGCATATATGTACATTGCACATAAGTACAAGCATTTTATGCATGGAGTTTTGGCACAATCAAAAACAGTTTTGACATTAACATTTACCATAAAAAAAATTACAACAAGACATTAATTTTAACAAAATAAAGCCCAGATATCAATACTAAAACATTAGCAGTAGATGAAGAGAAGACAGGCCTCGCAACATGTTGATAGGGTGCCATGAAAACATCCTCAAAGGAGGACATCAAGAATTCCAAAGTCATTTTCCATATTGCAGAAAATCTTTCCACAGAACCAAAATAGAACCAAAGAAAGAGAATGCCAGTATGCCACATTCCCCCACTGAAACCCCCAAAAACCAAAAGATCCTCCCTCCCTCCCGAGAAACAAAAAGATCCTCCAAAAGCACCTTCAGGCTTTAGGTGATACCGGTCTGTTATAATTTAGCAAGCAGAAGGGCAAACTCCGCTGCCTATGTTAGATATTTTGGCACTTTCCGGGGTTGTACAAAAACCATCAGTCGTATACTTATTTTGAATTGTTATGGGTAGATTTTTTAGGGGGTAGTTGCTCGCTCGATGCTCCTCTCATTATCTGCGCCAAATTGACCGCTACAAGGTAAGATGCATTGCACAGTATATCGTGCATATTTTTTTAAATAAAAGATTATATTTCTGCATGTTTGCATTTCCAATAAAACTCTCTGAAAATTTGCTTTCCATATCAATCAAACGATTTTATTTTGACACACCGAAAATTTGCTTGCCATACTCATATAAATATTTTGATATCAAGCAAATGCTTTTTGAAAATTCTCTTTCCAAAGATTGTGTGTTCTATATATTACATAAAGTAAACAATTTTTAATTTTAACTCTCCGGAAATGTTAGTTCCATATATATCATTGGAAGGTCCCTTTTTTGGAGAGAATAAAGGGAGAGATTGTTTTCCTAGGGATACTCTTAAGCATTTCCTTACCTATATAATAGTGATACACATCCTTGATAAGGTATGCACATGATTTGGACAGCAAAAACCGAAACAGAGACTATATGATTTTGTTTGTGCATTAGTTCTTTAACAGATTTTTTCATTATTTGGAAAAGAAATCAATCGTTAGAAAGTTCCCCAAATCTGTCGTCTAATTTAGGGATCATCTTTTAAGGAAGTCAATTTAGATACTTGTCATATATGAGTTTATTCCTACAAGACTTCCTTACATTAAAAATTTTTATTCTATTTATTTTGGAAAAAAAATCGATGATATTTTGTTTTGCCATGCACACAGTCCTATCATCTTTCCTATATATATGGGTCATTACCATTGATAGTGCACATGTTTTGACGTAAAAAATTATAAAAGAAACTTCATATTTTTATTGTGGGTTACTTCTTTCAAGCAACACATTTCACATCATATCATTTGGTGTTCGTGTTTCGTGGTGTCGTGAACTGTTGTGGCCGAATCTCTTTGGAGATTGATTCGGAGCCGATTGAATCCGGAGATCGGGCGTGAAGTCTGTGGTTCATCTATTGAATCTTGAAGAAGCTCTGGGAGCATCGGAGATTGGCGAGAATAGGTAAAGGCTTGGGGTAAGGTTTTTACTATTTCGCAATCTGTACTTCTTTTTTATTAATAGAATAAAGCAGTAGTGTCAGGTCGTGGTTTTGGCTTAGGGTTATTTAGGACCCTAAGTTTTTCCACGTAAATCGTGCGTTTCTTGTCTCCATTTTATTTTCACTGCACTACTTGTGGTTTGGTTAAATTGAATTAATCAAAACAATTAAGCAGCTTTTTATTTGATAATTTTTAATTTGTTATTCTTCTTAAAAACTGGTAATTTTTATCAAAACTCTTATATTCACCCCCCTTCTAGGAGTAAATTGAACGCTTCCGCATAATTTCAGCCTAAGGGCAAACTCCTTTGCTTCGATCTCAATCGTGTTTTTCAGCACTCGAACATCACTCTCCATCACGCTCCGAGATTGTTTCCCGACTCAATAGATTTAAACCTCTATCCTATTTTTCACTTGTTCAGTTGTTGCAGGAGTCTCCAAATTCTGGTCATTACAACATTGGGCTTTGTTTCCATTTCAATGGTCCTGATGAGTGACTAGATATGGGCCCGTTGAGTCGAATACTCGAAAGATGAAAAATAAATGTCTAAATTACCTGATACATATTTTGGATTAAGGGCATTTTGTGCACCAGTAAGTTGTGAACTTTGAACAAACAAAAAATGTACAAATTGAACCTTAAAATAATTTAACTTTTCGAGTGAATTAAACTAATAAAGAAAAATAAGTCATTATCTATATAGAATTGCTAGCAAACACTCTTCCTTAACTTCTTTTTAAATAAATAAATAAATAAGTTGTATAATTCTGATAATAAGTGCTAAATCATAGACATGCTTTTGAGGAAGTGCAAGATGATAGGAATCGCTGATTGCCAAACGAACGGCCGTGATTGCTCACTATAGGGGTGTAATAAGCCTCCGAAATCCTGACGGGGATTGGGGGCCCGAATCCTAAATGACGAAACGCAAAGCACGATATCCTTGGTGATGGGTTGGATTGGATTAATTTGTGATTCAAAATAGTGTAGATTCTTCCGACATGTGAATCTTAAAATAAAAAAACATCAAAACCAACCACTTCAAGCTCATGTAAACCCCAATCTTAAATCCATGCATGACGAATAAAGTACTAAGAACTTTACAAAAGAAAGAAAAAGATATCAGCAATTCCATTTGACCCTAACAAAGAGCTAGAATCACTTTATCTATAAAGAAAAGATGAACGAAAAATATTAATTATGCAATTTCTTGTATTTAAGGAAGAATCATTTAATTACCTTTTTTCAGGGCCAGATTTTTCTCGTATTTGAGGAAGAAACATTTAATAAAGAATTGTTATAGGGTCCATTATAGCTTTTTATAAGCCCTCTAGTCCACCTAATGTTTTCATAACACCTCTAGTCCACCAAATCACTTTTTAAATGCTCTTAGGTCCATTCTATTTTTTTACTAGACAAATGTACCCTTACATTAAATTTAATACATAATATACCTTCGCCGGAAAAGTCACCGGCGCCGGAAGTCTGCCGGAAAAGTTCGCCGGAATTCCGCCGGTGTCGGAAAAGTTCGCCGGAAAATTGGACTTCGCCGAAAAGTTCGACGGAAAATTCTGCCGGTGCCAGAAAAGTTGCCGGAAAATTGGACTTCGCCGGAAAATTGACCGGCGCAGATGTGGTTATCTGAACTGTGTCATTTTTTTAAAAAACCTACTTAGGATCAGATGTGGTTATCTTGACTCGCAAGAGGTGGTTATCTGCACTCATAAGATGTGGTTATCTGGGCATATTTTTGTTTAAAAAACTTACTTGTGATCGAGTCCTCAACCACCAAAGCACTACAAGAGGTTGAGGAAGAAGAAGATGATAGAGGTGGTGTTGAACGATGGGTTGGGGAAGAAGGTGAGGGTGAAATGCAACGAGGACGACACCATCGGCGACCTCAAGAAGCTTGTGGCCCCCCAGACTGGGACTCGTCCCCATAAGATTAGGATTCAGAAGTGGTATAACATATACAAGGACCACATCACTCTCAAGGATTATGAAATTCACGACGGCATGGGCCTCGAACTCTACTACAATTAAAAGATGTGGTTATCTGGACTCAAAAGAGGTGGTTATCTAAACTCATAAGATGTGATTATCTGGACTACTGTGATCAAAACCTCATCCACCCAAACACTATTGTTGTATTTATTTATTCATAGTGCACCAAAGCACACTTTCTTTAATGTAATGAGGATTGGTTTTAGTTGTGGACTTGCATGTCCAAAAAATAAAAAAACAAAAGAAAAAGCATTGGGAGGAGTAAAAAAGCATTACAAATGGAAACAAACAGTAAAAGACAAACCCCTGCAAGGATGCAAATAACCACTACACTCCACATTTACTTTGCACAGTTCCCACACTCAGGAGCCAAGCACGTGATGACTGTAGTGAGAACTTGATAACCTCTTTTTATCTTCTTCTCTCCCACAACAGTAAAATACAGGCAAAATACCGCAGCGTGTTCATTTTCTCTCATCGATCGATAATCCATTTTTTCAAATTAGAACCAACGATACTTCTTCTCTTGCTTCATCTTCATCGCACCGACGACTAAATGTACAGGCGATCGATCGCGTTTGAATCAGAGAAAGAGTGATTTAGAGAGAGGAAGAATGAGCAGATCGAGAACAATGCCGACGATATCGGCGACGGCGTCCTTGAAGGAGGCTCCGGCGGACTTGAAGAATCCAAACTCGTCGGCGACTTCTTTGGACGCGTCGGCGGCGAGCGAGACGGCGGAACCAAAAAAGATGCTACGGCGGCGGAGGAGAGGGTATCGAGTTTTGGAAGCGAGGAGAGAGAAGGCAACGGTGAGGAAGAAGGTGAGGAAGAAGCAGAAGACGAAGAGAGGGATGGTGATGGTGAAGCCCTAGATGGAGAGAAGGAGACGGGGCTCATACCTTTGGTCGGCATATACGTACAGGTGTCGGATTTGTTGATAAGGGGGTAGTTGGGTCTTTTATTATTCTAGTGGATCTTATGTCTTAGAGAATATTTGGGTGGACCTTAGACTCTAGGAAATTGCTATGGTGGACCCTATACCAACTCTTCCAACATTTAATTCCCTTTTATCTGTAGACCTAACCAATAGTCTTATTGTCAAATATTAGTAAGACGATGAAACCCATTCTAATAATAGTAGATGAGTTTTCAAATAGAGAAAAATAAAAATAAATAAATAAATAAATAAAACATACTTTGACATCAATGTAATTGAGACGCTATGAGTGTAATTGATAACAGAATAATTCTTTAGGAATACAATTGAAAGTTTTAAAAGTTTGGGTGACGATGAGACATTAATGTCAAAGTGGGGGGTTTCTTTGAATTTTTCCCTTCCAAGAAAAATAGTGGTAGAGTGGTGTGTCTCAAGCATTGTTCTCTTCTCTTCGGTGGTTAGTTACCTTGCGTCTGGTTTCATATAACTTGAGAGTAATTCTAGACCTAGATCATATCACATAATTTTCTGTAGATTTTTTCATTTTACTTCCCAATATTCGATCTTCAGAATTTTAGTAAATCTTTTTCATTGGCAAATTTTTTTTATATATCACGAAGATTAAAATATAAAATCAGTATAATATGAAGAAAAAAAAATGTGTTTAGAGAGCTTCAAAGAGTGAACAGGGATTAAATCGATTCAAATTTTAAACATTGGGGATTAAATTGGACAACTTTATACATTGGGGACCAAATTGGCCAATCACTAATACATTGGGGACCAAAAAGGTAAATAAGCCGACTGGGAACTATCTCACACGTTGTCCTTTAGAACAAATGTCATATTATGTGGAAAATTATAATGCCAAATTTTCTGTGTACAGCCTTGTACCTTTCACATAGCACGAGTCGTTTAACAAAAATAATTTTGACATTTATCATAACTCTTATTATATACCGTCCGTAAGACGTGTAAGGTTTTAATTGTGGTATAGTTACATGATCAATTTTTTTTTTTCATGGATTAAGAAAGTGGGGGATGGCAATAGATGCTGAGTGTGTTCTCTGTTGTGAACATGAGGAATCCTTGCAACATCTTTTTTTTTATTGCAGCTTTTCCCGGCAGATATGGAATGATGTGTTGGGTAAGTTTGGGATCCAATGAGGGGCAAGACAATGGCATGTGGAGTTTAAATGGGCATGTGATCATTGTAAAGGTAAATCTTTCCGTGCTATGTTATTCACATTGTTCCTTGCTGCTGCCTTGTATTATCTATGGCTGGAAAGGAAAGCTAGTATATTTTCGAGGGATGCTCAAAAGATTCTAGTATGGTCCTTGCAATTGTGGAAGAAAATGTGAGGTACAAAGTCAACTCTTGGAGGAAGGTTCCCAGCTCTCAAGAAAACCTTTGGCTGTGTAGCCAATGAAATCTACCCCGTAGAATGTTTAGAAGTTGAGTCTTCTTTGTTGCTTTTCTTTTGACCATGTTGGGTTGTTCCTTGATGAGTTGTAGCGCTTTTGCTTGGGATTTTCCCATGTTGTAAGCTTGGTTGTTTGGTTTGTAAAAAAATTTCATTTACCAAAAAAAAAACATTACCAGGCAAAAAGAAAATTTTAAAAATGCCCCCGTTAAGTGAGAATGAGATCGTGTCCAATATGACTCTTGCGTGCATGGTTAGTTTCATATAACTTGAGAGAAATTCTAGACTTAGAGATCACATAATTTTCAGTAGAATTTCTCATTTTCGTTCCCAGTATTTTCTTTTGAATTTTAGTAAATTTTTTTCATCAGCAAATGTTTTTCATATATCACAAAGATTAAAATATGGAATCAGTTAATAGAGAACAAAAAAATGTATTTAGAGAGCTTAAGATTGGTGATGTGGGGATGGGCCGCTTAATATTAGATATCCGGAACCCACACTGAAGATCAGGTTAAGATCTTGGGGAGATTCTCCCAATGGTTTATGCACTGCTTCTTTTGCTTATGATATGATTAATAATGATAGCAATGATTTGAAAGGTTGGAGTTGGTTTTGGACAATGAAAGTTCCTCAAAAATTCAAAACATTCATTTAGCTCATTTTCCATAATAAGCTCCAACTATTTGCGTGCTAGGAGAGGTATGACTAATTCGGACTTATGTCCGAGATGCAACGGATCTTCTGAAACCATTAATCACCTGTTTCGGGTTTGCCCTAAAGCTATTCAACTTTGGGACAAATTCCGCATGGGCAGAGCCATGAGAGAAGGATTCGAAAGCTCCACAATTGACTGGATTTCTCACAACTTGAAAAGGAGTAAAACTTTACGCATAACACAAGAAATTCCCTGGAACATACTTTTTTGTGCCATTTTGTGGCAAATCTGGAAGGATAGAAATAGAAAAAGCTTTTATAACATAGACATGATTCCAGAATTTTAAGCACATACGCTCTTGAAATCGTGGAAGCTTTCAAATCCCCCCCGGTCTCTGGCCTTGCTAAAAACCGAATGACACTCTGGTATGCTCCTAATGCAGGAAATTTCAAATTGAATACAGACGGCTGCTGGTATGAATCATCTGGAAAAGCAGGATTTGGAGGAATATTCAGAAATGAAATAGGAGAGTGGGAACTGGGATACTTTGGAAGAATGATGGCATCCTCAAGTTTGGAGACAAAGCTATGGAGCATATACAGGGGATTAACTATTATATTGGAGCAGGGCCTATACAATGTCCAGATTGAATCTGATTCACAAACGGCGGTGATTCTGTTCAATGAAGGTGCAAACGCAAGTCACCTTCACAACAATATAATTAATGATGGGAAATATCTACTGGAACGCACTAGAAGCAACCTCACCCATATCTACCGTGGAGCAAATGAATGTGCGGACTTTCTCGCAAGGTCTGGAGCAGAGCAAATGGAAGACCTGGTGGTGGCATACTCCCCTCCCTTGGGCATTAGGGAGTACATGATCAGAGACAGCCTCAACCTACACCAATTTCTTGACTAGCTGCCTTCTGTTTGTTCCAAGAAGCTATGTTGTTTAGTTTAACACTTATTTATTCCTGTTGTTTCGGTACCAACTCTCCTGCACCTCTGATGCAGTTTGTAACTCTTGCTTAATCTCGTAATGCATTTCCAAAGTAACAAAAAAAAAAAAAATACATTACCAGGCAAAAAGAAAATTTTAAAAATGCGCCCGTTAACTGAGAATGAGATCGTGTCCAATATGACTCTTGGGTGCATGGTTAGTTTCATATAACTCGAGAAATTCTAGACTTAGAGATCACATAATTTTCGGTAGAATTTCTCATTTTCGTTCCCAATATTTTCTTTTGAATTTTAGTAAATTTTTTTCATCGGCAAATGTTTTTCATATATCACGAAGATTAAAATATGAAATCAGAAAAATAGAGAAAAAAAAAATGTATTTAGAGAGCTTCAAAGAGTGAGCAAAGACCCTCCTAGTCCTAGTGCTATTGCTCGCGAAATCTCAGCCTACCTCTCATCCTCTCGAATTTTAGTGATTTGGGATATTCAAAAGATAATTTTATGCTCTCACTCCTGTTTTCACGCAAACATGAAATGACTAAGTCGTGCACATACCTAGTCTCAAGTTTTTGGCCGGTCATAACGGTTTATTTGGAGTCATCTTTGCAATCAAATGAAGACTTCTCTTTGGTCTTTCGTAAGAAAACAATCAACGCGCAAGCAGACAATGATAATGACAAGAAACTGTGCCAACAATTGTGGCAAGACTCGGAACTAACCTCTTCCGTTCGATCGAAACAAAAAAGTCTCGGCCGTATAAGATGGGGAATAGTACCATCTCACACGTTGTCCTTAAAACAAATGGTACATTATGTGGAAATTAAATTATAATGTCAAAATTTTTGTGTACAAGTGTCTTGTATATATCCTGCCCTACCACGAGTCGTTTATGCACTTTATATATTTTGACATTAACAAAATAATTTTGGCACTTAACATCAGTCTTACTTAAATTTTATTTACAATCCATAAGACATGTAAGGTTTTAATTGTGGTATAGTTACACGATCAATTCTATTTTTTCATGGATTACCGAAACTGGACCGTGTCATGTTCACCAGAGAAAAGCATGGCATCGGCTGAGTGCATCATTTTTTGAACCAAATAATGTGTAAGCATATAAATTTAGGGCCTATAAATGAGTCAAACGAGCCAAGCACTTCTTGTTCAAAGCTTTGCTTCAAAACGTAGCAATCTGTAAAAATATTTTCTTAGTTATCTGGTTAGCCAATTTCATCAAATGACCTTTAATCGAATTAATCTGAAGTAGCTTCAATTCTTCAAACTTTATTAAGTTACACAAGCCCGGTAGTAGTAATCAAGCTGTAAGGACCAAGTTTCGGATTCCTTTGTTTTGGCAATTCCGTTTGACAAAACACACATTTACATCGAGTTGTAATTTTATTTTATAGAGTGTCTATTTAGGTGTGGAAAGGAATCATCTCTTTATGTAATGGTTGAGAGTGCGGTAGTATTTATTTTAGTGGCGAGTTGAGTAGGTTATTTTACTTGTTCAGAAGTTGCTCAACGACTTGCTCAAGCAACCTGTCAAGCAAATCTGCTGTTCGTTAGTTGCTCGAGCAACTTGGTTCTTGCTTGAGCAACCACTATGCGCCTATATATTCGCATCAACTAGGTTAAACGAAATTTGAGCAGCCACACTTTATTCTCTGCACTCCTACTCATCCTTAAAACACTTGTGACGGCTAGGGTTTGTGGAACTTGAAGATCTTTGAAGGCCGGATGCTTAGAGTTCATCTTCAAGGGGTTTAATGCTTCAACAATCAACTTTCAGTTAGAGTTCTTTGGTGGGATTCCGAAAGTATCTAAGGAAGGCTTGTGCGTTTCAAGGCGTTGGCGATCAAGATCACTGGGTGCGGTGTACGTGCGACTCGGCAGGTGATACTTAGAACGTTGTGAGTGATTTACATCGTTTGGATAGGTATATCTGTAACTGCACAATGAGTATAGTGATTTTGATTCCTTCCCGTGGTTTTTTACCCATTTAGGGTTTTCCACGTATATCTCTGTGTTGTGGGTTTTGACTGCTTGCGTAATTTTCTGTTGGTCGATTTGATTAGTGATTCGCATTCATACTGTTAGGGTTTTAACAGATTTTAAGGGAACCCTGTTTTTTCAATTGGTATCAAAGCTAGCTGCTCCTTCCGTTAGGATTTATTTTCTTAGAGCAGATCCATCATGAGTATGAATATGAATCACGTGTCTAGAAATTTGCCTATACTTGATGCTGATAATTTTGATTACTGGAAATCTAGAATAAAGGCTATAATGAGATCCGCA
Organism: Vaccinium darrowii; assembly: GCA_020921065.1. Taxonomy (NCBI): domain Eukaryota; kingdom Viridiplantae; phylum Streptophyta; class Magnoliopsida; order Ericales; family Ericaceae; genus Vaccinium; species Vaccinium darrowii. The sequence continues at coordinate 16,304,171 of CM037153.1, read as the reverse complement.
GGTGAAGAAATTTGGGATTCATGTATTGTGGGGTACACTCGACCCATGAAAACAGTAGAGGACAAAGAGGTTAAAAAACCCCAATCTGAGTTATCAGTCGCCGAAAAAGTATTACTTCAGGCTAACAACCGTGCACTTGATATTTTATTTTCTGCTGTTGATATTAATGAGCACAGGAAAATAGCTAACTGTGAAATAGCGAAAGAGGCTTGGGACATTCTGGTTACTTGTCACGAGGGAACAGACGTGGTTAAGCAGTCTAAGCTGCAAAGGCTTTCTACGGAGTTTGAGACCATCAGAATGCAAGAGGAGGAGACATTCAATCAATTTTACTCCAAGCTCATCGCCATCGTCAATAGCTGTGAGAACTTGGGTGAGCCAATTCCTTCCTTTCGTATTATTAAGAAAATTTTACGTTCCTTACCTCCTAGATTTAAAACTCAAGTAACTATGCTGGAAGGTAAGAGAAAATTAAAAGAAAAATCTGTTCAAGAAATAGTTGGAATTCTCCAAACTTATGAGGCTGACCTATTGCAATCTGAACCTATTCAGCCTAAAGTAAAACATTCGGAGTCTTCAATTGCTTTTAAAAGTACTCAAAAAAAATATAAGAAAGGTTCAGATAGTGATAGTGATGTCGATTTCGAGGAGATGAAAGCCTTTTTCAAACAATTTAAAAATAGTATGAAAAAGAAAAATGATAAAGGAAAAGGAGAATTTTCTAACAAAATTAAAAAGGAGGGAATGGGACCACCTGAGGGGCCACAGTGTTTTGAGTGCCATGGCTTTGGTCATTATGCCAAAGAATGTGCCAATAAAAAGAAAGAGAAGAGTTTTGTTGCTCAAACGTGGGATGATAGCGATTCTGATAAATCAAATGAAGAAGAAGGTGGCAAAGAAAATAATGATAGAAACTTTTTGGCTTTTGGAGTTTCTTTAAACCCACAGAGTCTTTCCGAATCGAGTGATTCTGAGACAGATAATAGCGAGCCAGAAAGCTGTGATGATTTAGATGAGGCCAGAGAGGAGTATAACAAACTCCATATTTTTAGTAAAAAATTAATGAAGGTGAATGATAAGCTTTCGAATAAGGTCAAGAGTTTAGAAGTTACTTTAAATGAACGCACTCGAGAGAGGGATGAGAGAAATAAAGAAATTGAGATTCTTCTCGAGAAAAACAAAGCGTTGACTTGTGCCAAGTCTAAGGAGAAAGTAAAGGATGACACAAAGACAGGGACCCAAGTGTTGGATCATATTCTTTCCATCCAACGACATCCTAGCGATCGTTCAGGGCTGGGTTATCATGCGACATCTTCAACTCCGCAAATTGGGACAGAAGGGATCAATCATAAAGATAAGAAGAAGAATACTAATGGCATGCAGAACGGGCTCAATTCTCCTGTGGCAAAGAAGCAAACGACAACAGTGGTAAACGGACATCTCAAACGCATGGAGGTAAAAACTAAAGTTATTGATAAAGCTAAGTCTCAGGTTTTTAATCCTGTTGTTAAATTCATTCCTACTTGTCATTATTGCGGTATGACTGGCCACATTAGACCAAACTGTAGGAAAATGCATGAGTTGAACACTTCACATGATGTATATGAAGCTCATTCTTATGGTCATAATAGTTTTGTGCCAATTTGCCATCATTGTGGAATTAGAGGCCATATTCGTCCTTACTGTTTTGCCCTTCATGGTTATTATAGGACCCCTCCCCGCTACCATAACATGAATAATCATAGGGAGTACTTTCAGAGGCCTAGACATAAAACTCATTCGCATGCTAATTTTACTTCGAGAAATCCAACACCCAAAACTACTAAAAAGACTAGTGTTGAAAAGGGCAAGCCTAGACAGATGTGGGTTCGTAAAAGTGATTTAGTATCTCGCGTTGACGATGATCTTGACTCTCTAGATGACTATAGTTCACTTGGAGAGTTTGGCATTGCCTTTTAAGGCTAGGTTTTGGTTCCATAAATTAGGTTTATTTGATCATGCATATCTTAATACCTAGATTTATGGAGTTTAATTTATAGTTTGTTTCATAGTTGTCTTATTTTTGTTTTCTTTGAGTTTTTATATAAAAAAAATCAAAAATTTTATGTCTATTTATCAGTTGTTTTGTGGATTGAGCATGATAATTTTCAGTGCGTAGTTGACTATCATCGGATTTTATGAACATGTTCATCCTTATTTTTATTGCACTTCTTTTTGGTATTCTCCCTGCAAGAACATTTGAATGCCAATAAACCATGAGTATCCGACATTCTGTACACTTATTCATGGCTATTATGGATGGTTGACAATTAGGGGTCTTGTTCTCATAAACTTGATCTGTATCTTGAGATTTCTTTTTGAGATTGACCCGTGGTTAGAATTCCAAATGTGATGTTGAAATCCATCCACCACCATTTGTTTTTTGTCTCCATCTCCCCGTCCAGAATTGAGAGAATGAATGACTTGAGGAAAGGGCTACCTATAGGACAAAAGTCCTAGTAGTGTGACAGCCGCCGATGATAGTGCAAAATACAATGAAAAAAATATTTCCATCGGTGAGGTTATATAAAAAAATGAGAGTTTATGGAAAATGTATTAGTATTGGACCACTTGCTTAGTAACCGGTTGCATTCGGCTTTATCCAGTCCGGACGATCGCGTAAAACGGCGAGTGGGGTAAAAGAGAATACATTGTAAAAAGAATAAAAATTAGAAGTTGAGGGGGAGCTCCGCAAGTACTTATCAACAAAAAATCATTGAGGACCTAGCTTGGTTTGACTTCTTGATGGGGCGTCATCTTGATACTCCTATTGTTCATGAGAATATGGGTCCTAAATTGAGCTAACCTGATATCTAGGCCATGGATGCACACACACACTTTCCTCATATGTCGTTGATCATGGTTTGTTGTTTTTCTTCTGGCTTGCATGGTGTTCTATTATCAAGTTGTATCTTAAAGTTTGGATGTCTTGTTCATTGCATCTCATGATATAATACTTGCGCTAAAACATTCTCATGCTCATATCTTCAAAAATTTTATAATCTTTTAGCATTGAGTTTAATTATGTTTTATTGAGCTTTGCGTGCTTTTAGTACTTTGTCTGCTATTGAGTTTAGGCATCATGCTATTTGTGCTAGTGTTCGCTTCTCTCTTAAATATCTCACTTGGCTGCTTCTCTTGAGCTTTTATTGTTCAATGCACTCCTTTGTTTACATTTATTGCTTAATTGTTTATCCTATTCGCCCTTTGTCATTCCATGTCAAAAAGGGGGAGAATGATGAAAGGGGGAGTAGGTTGCCTAATGTTCTAATATATTTGGATGTTGAGTTTTGTTTGCAGGCTCTCTACAACCCGTTCATATAGGATAGATTGCCTTTGTAGTGTGTTTTGTCATGGAAGTGCCAAAGGGGGAGATTGTAAGGACCAAGTTTCAGATTCCTTTGTTTTGGCAATTCCGTTTGACAAAACACACATTTACATCGAGTTGTAATTTTATTTTATAGAGTGTCTATTTAGGTGTGGAAAGGAATCATCTCTTTATGTAATGGTTGAGAGTGCGGTAGTATTTATTTTAGTGGCGAGTTGAGTAGGTTATTTTACTTGTTCAGAAGTTGCTCAACGACTTGCTCAAGCAACCTGTCAAGCAAATCTGCTGTTCGTTAGTTGCTCGAGCAACTTGGTTCTTGCTTGAGCAACCGCTATGCGCCTATATATTCGCATCAACTAGGTTAAACGAAATTTGAGCAGCCACACTTTATTCTCTGCACTCCTACTCATCCTTAAAACACTTGTGGCGGCTAGGGTTTGTGGAACTTGAAGATCTTTGAAGGCCGGATGCTTAGAGTTCATCTTCAAGGGGTTTAATGCTTCAACAATCAACTTTCAGTTAGAGTTCTTTGGTGGGATTCCGAAAGTATCTAAGGAAGGCTTGTGCGTTTCAAGGCGTTGGCGATCAAGATCACTGGGTGCGGTGTACGTGCGACTCGGCAGGTGATACTTAGAACGTTGTGAGTGATTTACATCGTTTGGATAGGTATATCTGTAACTGCACAATGAGTATAGTGATTTTGATTCCTTCCCGTGGTTTTTTACCCATTTAGGGTTTTCCACGTATATCTCTGTGTTGTGGGTTTTGACTGCTTGCGTAATTTTCTGTTGGTTGATTTGATTAGTGATTCGCATTCATACTTGTAGACACCCCGATTTTGAACCCAGGATGCGCTCGAGCATTCCCGATGATGAAATAGACCAATCGTGCATACCTCGAGGCTAAGAACAAGGCTTGAACTCACCGAATCACCCTAAACCATTCTAAACCCTCCTAAAACAACCTTAAACCAACCAAAATGACCAAAATACCCTTCAAACCATCCATAAACCATTTCAAAACAAACCCAAGCCTACACCATCTTCTAGTATATTCAAAACCCTCTTTTTTTGATATATAATATGTCCCAATCCATTGTGAAATGAGGGAGATGTGCCCGTTTTACCAAAATCACTTGCTTTCCCGACCTTCTGAGGGTAAAATGGTCACATATTTTGATGTACAAATCATCTTGGGTCCAAATTACTTGGGTTAGAAAGTAGACCTTTCAAGCTTTCCAACGCTTCAAACCACGCACGAAACGGAGTTCGGTAGCACCCGGGGCGGCCCCGCAAAGTTTGACCCTTTGAGCAACAGCCTTGAGCGCTCAAGCCCTGGACCTTGAGCGCTCAAACCCAAAAATCCCACCTTGAGCGCTCAACTCTATTCCAGACCAGTTTTCTGCAGAGCATCTAATCATGATATTCTACTGCAAGAGGAGCGTCTACCTATGTTTTCTACTGCCTAAATACACTTCCTAGACCCTTGAACATTTCCTAATCACCCCCCAAACCCAATTCAAAAATTAAACCCATTTCCCTCCCATTTCTCTCTCTATATAAACCCCCTCCACCCCTTTGGCTGAGCTCTTACACACTCTCACACCCTTCATCAGCCCTCTCCACTCTCTCTCATCACTTCAATCACGTTTTAGCCTTTCTCTCCTCCATAGCCACCACCCTCCATCATCTTCAACCTCCAAAACACCCAAAAATCTCATCTTTAAGGCCTACAACACATGGGTCTTTGAGAAACCAACTTCAACAGCCCCTCTCTCACTCTAATAAGCCATTTACAGTCCATACACTCCATCAATTTCGTCCAAACCTATCTCTTCCATCAAAACCCACCTCATCCAAGCCAAAATCACCATTTTAAGCTCAAATACTCCATCATCCACTCAATCAATCACTCAATTAGCCCTACACTCACACTCCTCTGTCCAAAATACTTCATCTATAGCCTATAAACACAGCCACTATCCATCCATTCATCAAACCACAAGTTCAAGCCTTAATCAAAGCCAAAAGGTAGAAAATCATGTGAGAAATCACTGTTTTGGTCTTGCTGAGGAAGACCAGTGAGTTCAATCAAGTTCCTTATACTTGAATGGAGCTCACAAAGGTCAAAAAGTTGCTCAAAAACGTTTTCAAAATCTGTAGTGACAACAGGAGTTGAGCGCTCAAGCCCCATGCTTTGAGCGCTCAATCTCAGTTCTGAACAGTTTCTATTTTACTAAGTTTTGGACTTTCTCTGGGTTTTGATTGTTATCTAATAGTTAACTATGCTCATGTAATTCTCAAAGTAGCTTATTTCTATCTCTAAATCACATGCATGAGTGTTGATTAATTATTTCATGATGATCAAGAGCCAAAATTCTTAAAAATCTTGTGTTTGAATGCAACACAGTGACTATGATACTTCATAAACTTTTGTACTATGTGTTTATGGTCCCGAGAATCATCCAGAATCCGTTTTCCTTAACAAAAGTCAGAAAAATCATCTAAAGGCTTGAGCGCTCAAAGTCATCTGTTTGAGCGCTCAAGCTGTTCTTGAGCAGTTTATTGATTCTTGGTTGTTTTGATGATGGATCATTCTTTATTTGATTTATGATGTGAATATGATATTATTTCTATACTGCTGGTGCCTACATTTGTTGAATCATGACGGTTTACCTTTTGTTTCATCCTTTGAGAGATCAAAGCCTCGCCTTTATCGATCTGTTTCTCCATCAAAATAGTTTATGAGTATTTGATCTCGCAAAGAATGAGCTAAAAAGGTAATGTAGAGGCTTGGAATGTCAGAAGCCAGAAACTGGTTTGAGCGCTCAATCCATGGGACTTAAGCGCTCAAACTGGTTTGGAGGGGTTGAGCGCTCAAGCCTTCATCTTTGAGCGCTCAAGCCTTCATCTTTGAGCGCTCAATGTCAATTCTGGAATCCAGATTGTGAGTCAGTGTATTAAACCTCATATTCATGATTTCATGGGTCTTTGTTCAGTTTCTGTTGACGTTCATGCTCTGTAAATATTTATTGTAATTTCTTATTTTCGTCATCCCCATGTGAATCATATACACAAGCATCCACGTCAAATTTGTATTGTTATATTTCCTTGCTACTTATGTGATTCCCGTTCCCGATTCCTCATTTTAGTGTTTCGAATTAAGTTTCAAACATTTCCAAAATCCCACAAAATGTTGAGTAGAGACCAGTTCACGGACCGGGCGAGAGGGGTGCCGTAAAACCCTTCCCCTCTCGTAACCAAACCCCCGAATCCGAGAAATCTTTGGTTCCGCCATGATCAGTGAAATCTTTTTCAAATGGGCAAATGAGTCATATTTTTTATCGGTTTCTCGGGTTCGGACCTCAAATCCAGGTGGCGACTCTAACAATCTTCAATGTTTTCAAATGCGAAACCGAACCAATCTCCGTGGGCCGTCCACAATACTGTTAGGGTTTTAACAGATTTTAAGGGAACCCTGTTTTTTCACAAGCTTTGTTTGTTCACGAATTAAACAAGTTGATCTCAATTAATGAGTTTTCATCGAGCAAACACAAACTCGAACCGGTCAATTAAGTAGTCTTTTTTTTTTTTTTTTTGGTGCTTGTCAATTAAGTAGTCTAGTAATTCATCCATTTACCCTTGTTATTATGGTGTTACTGTCTAATAGGCTAGTAATATCTTCTTATTTTCACAGATGAATCAAGCAAGTCAGTGACGGAACCAGGATTTCATATACAGAGTAACCATAATTGCAACAATAAGATATTGAAATTCTTAGGCTGAGTGTGAGTATAAAACGTATGATCGTACGTAATTCCCAATTCCTTGGACGTTAATTTTTCTATATGACAGTATACGGGGTACCGGACATGATAATTAAGTAGAAGAATATGGGGGGGAAAAAAATAGCAGCTACTAATCAACGCATTTATGGACATTGAAATCTAAGAATAATAATAGTCAAAAGAATTGAGGGTGAAGTGAACTAAAGTATGGAGTACGTAGTTGACGTGAAGACTTAAACTTGGCTCTCCTCTATAAAAGGGAGGCCACATTCTAATGCTTTTTTCACATTCATATCTTCCATTCCATATAACCTTTTATCTCTACCATAAAAATGGCTGTTCTTCTCGCGACCATCCACTACAAACCTTTTCTTGTTTCTATATTAATTCTACTTGTGCATTTCCATATAACAGGTCTCTCTCTCTCTCTCTCTCTCTCTCTCTCTCTCTCTCTCTCTCTCTCTCTCTCATAAAAAAACTACATGGATAAATGTATGTGGTATGTCCGCATGTACATCCTTCAAGAAATAAGCACTGCTAAATACTTAGAATTTACCCAGAATTCAAAATTGAACGTCACAGATTCAAGTTGCTTCAATCTGAACCGTTCAATTTTAAATTATGGATAGATTCTTGATGCCCTTCTGGGTAACTAGACTTTCGGTTCAGGAAATAGGAGTGTATATATATCCACATTTTCTAAATTTTGAACAGTGAATCACTCCTAGTAAATCATGCATAAGCCTGTTTAACTTAATTAGATTAATGAATCACATGTTTAATTTCTCCAGTTTATAAGTTAATAATGTCTTAGATATAGACCAGTAGAGAACCATACGATGCACGTGGATATCAAGAAAATATTGTGGAATCTACGAATTAAACATCTCTATACATTCATGTTTCTCTATTGCTTGTTTATAATAAATCAAGATCCTATAATTTTTTTATGTATTGCATAGTCCTCTAGTGATTGTACAATAGAATGCCCCGCAATATCATTAATTTGATTATTCGAGCCGTCTATTTTTATAAGTCTTGATTTACTTGTCATCCATGTATAATCAGACTAATCGCTTTGATGATTGTGACTATCATTAGACAAGTTCAACTCCACCAAACCTTTTTCCAATGGAAACGATTTTGGGCATTGATGATATATAGTGATAAATATCAAGGCTTCAAAACATGAACGTATTGAATAGATGAGTGGGATTGTAATGAGTTTTATTTTGCATTACATGAGGAATCAGAACATGAGAAAACAGGATGTCGATGCATTTTTAACTTCTTCTTTGTTTTGAATATTGAGGCGTTTAACAAAATTTGAAAACGTAGAAACAACATATTAGCTTAATGAAATAAAATGCATATATGCAGAAGCGCAAGTTGGGGTGTGCAACGGAGGAGTTGGCGACCATCTACCATCCAATCAAGAAGTAGTTGACCTCTACAAATCCAATGGCATTGGAAGAATGAGAATGTACGCTCCAAACGCAGAAGCTCTCCAAGCCCTTAGGGGATCCAACATAGAACTTGTACTTGATGTCCCTAACGACGATCTCCAACGTCTCGCTAATGATCCTGCCGCTGCATCTCAGTGGGTCCAAGATAATGTTGGAAACTATTATCCAGACGTTAAAATCCGGATAATAGCCGTTGGGAATGAAGTGAATCCAAAAGCTGGTGAATCCACGGCTCCGTTAGCTCAATATGTGTTCCCTGCCATGTCAAAGATCTATGATGCAATTGCCTCTGCTGGCTTGAAAGATCAAATCAAGGTTCTTTTCTTATTCAAATAAACATATGCATTTTTTTAGTTTTATTTATAGATTTAGTGAGTGTCTCGGGATGTCTTAGATTTGATTTTTTTGTTTTATTTATGCATTTGTTCAATGGCTAAGACAAAGTAAGTGTTACTTTACCCAATTAATTAATTACTTTACCCATTGGTGTCTAAATCCCGACCAGGTTTCCACTGCAACATACTCGGCACTCGTAAGCAACCCATTCCCTCCTCTGATGGCTCTTTTGATGGCGCCGCGGGCTCATTCATGGGACCGATCATCGACTTCTTGAAAAACACCAACAACCCTTTGCTCGTCAACATATACCCCTACTTCAGCCGCATTGGCAGTCCCCAAGACGTGTCCCTTCCGTATGCCCTTTTCACGGCCCCAGGAGTTGTCGTACAAGACGATCAGTTACAATACAGGAACCTTTTCGATGCCATGTTGGATGCTGCCTATGCTGCCGTCGAGAAGGCGGGCGGACCCAACGTGGAGATCGTGGTGTCAGAGAGTGGATGGCCATCAGAGGGCGGCGATGATGCTTCTTTGGAGAATGCAGAGACTTATTATACGAACCTTATCGATCATGTGAAAGCAGGATCAGGGAGTCCAAGGAGGCCTGGGAATGCTATTGAGACATACTTGTTTGCTATGTTTGATGAGAATCAGAAGCCTGGAGCAGAGAGTGAGAAACATTTTGGGATTTTCTCACCAGACAAGCAGCCCAAATACCAACTTAATTTCAACTAAGACTGTTGTAAGTTTTAATTAGGAACTACTCCCTCCGTCCCAAATGTTTGTTTGGTCCGCAAAATGATGATTTAAAAAGAATACACTTTTTTCAATAAACAAAAAACAAAAAATCATGCTTTTTTCGTAAATTAAAAGAACTCATTCGTATCTAGAAAAAAAATATTGAATTTTTCTTGAAATTTTTTAGTCTCATTCTACGGACTTGACAAATATCTAGGGATGGAGGTAGTAAGTAAGAATAAATACCATGCAAGAAAATAAGATGATCAGATGGTTAAATACCCTGATCCGTGTTCTTTTCCTTTGGAAAATGTCAAGGATTACTTCCTAATAAATAAATAAATCTTGTTGTCTGGTATCCTAGCCTGCATAAATTTGAAACAGTTGAAACGAAGTTGAATCATGAATACTATGAGAAACTTCTTTTTTTTTTTTAGCATGTGTGCGATATATTGAAAAACTCTAATTTGCCTAGGTTTATAGATTTACTACGTTTTAGCTTTCGTAAAAATCAGCCCACTAATAAAAAAAAATCAATCAATCAGACAGCGGAAAGCAAACAATCAAATAATAGCAGATATACTTGAAAAATCCTAAATGAGTAAAAAAACCATGAGAAGAAATCAAAAAAACTATATCAATGTGTAGTTACAATCTTACCTACGATTAGAATCCTCAGAAAAATGGAAATTGCACTCTAAGTATAATGTGGCAGTGACATTTTTGAAGTTAAGAATTAGAATCATTTGGCCAAAATGGATAGCCTGGCTCAACTATATTGCAGCATTCTATTAAAATAATTGCATAGGCATGTTTGCTTGGCCAGATAAGAGTATCAAATTTTACTATGTCTAAGGGGCCACTTTCAGTTTTCGGTTGAAACTTAATTTTATTGTTTAGATTAAAAGTTCATTGAATTTTATATCCGCGAAACACAAGATGTATAGAAGACATGTACATTGCACATAACAAACATTTTATGCGTTGTAGTTTTGGTACAGTCAAAAACAGTTTTGGCATTAACATTTACCATAAAAAAATTACAACAAGACATTAATTTTAACAAAATAAAGCCCAGATATCAATACTAAAACATTAGCAGTAGATGAAGAGAAGACAGGCCTCGCAACATGTTGATAGGGTGCCATGTAAATATCCTCAAAGGAGGACATCAAGAATTCCAAACACTTTCCATATTGCAGATCAAAGCTTTCCACAGAATGACAAAACCAAAATAGAACCAAAGATCCCACCCAAACAGACCCATAAAACCAACCCAAAAGAAAGAGCATACCACATTCCCCCACTTAAACCCCAAAAAAGCAAAAACATCGTCCCTCCTTCTCAGATTCTAAAGAGATTATCCTCTTAATTAGATAACCCTCCCACTCTGTCCAGAAGCACCTTCAGGTGATACTGGTCTGATATATATATAATTTAGCAAGTATAGGTGCTCCTCTGCATAAGTGCAAACTCTTTTGCTTCGATCTCAATCATGTTTTTCAGCACTCAAACATCACTCTCCACCATGTCCACGTACTCCTAACATTTTGCCAACACTTTGTTGATTGGACCTCATCATTTATTACCTCATGATCTTGCTGTTGTGCCAAAACTTGAAGTAAAAAATATAACCAAACCAACAAGAAAACAAGAGACAAGGATTTACGAGGTTCCCTCCCAAGCACGAAGCTCTAGAGGTACGTCCACGGGGAAAGAGCAAGAGGATTCACTATCAATGGGGAGAAATTACAAAGAGCCGGCTATACCCGTAACTCTACTTGAAGCATCCAATAGATATCTAGGAACAAATCTCTATTAGAAACCCTAACAGAGCATCAAAGTCTCACATACACGAAAGAGACGACTCCAAAACCTAGATATCTCAAATCCCCAGTCAAGACCAAACCCTGGGAGACCACAAGGCTCCTATTTATAAGAAAGTATAAAATTTAGGTCAAAAACACATTAAAACGCGCAGCCGCCACCCCGTTTGACCGGACCAAGCTTACTTGGTCCGGACCCGAGATGCTGGAGCAAAACTACACCAACCGGTACCCTTCGTCCGAACCAAGAAAATTCCTTGTCCGGACGAGGGATGCTGCAAGCTCCCAAAACGTCCCAGATTCGCTGGTCCGGAACCAGTTTCCCTTGGTTCGGTCCAGAGATGCTGAAACTAGCATTTTCGCACCAAAAATTGTACCTTTCTTCGAACGTCTTGAATTCAAGGCATATCTCCAACAATCTCCACCTTGACTTGAATTCCCTTCCAAGCCAACAACATAATGCAATCCTCTCAACACTCGCTCTTCCCCCCAATGCCCCTCACGGGGCAGCCCCATGTGGGGCGATCACCAACGGCACCAACTTGCATGGCTCAAGCACCACTGCTTGACCTTGCGAACACGACTGAGAAACCCAACCGCACGTGCCACCAAATTGAGCCTTCCATCTTCCAACGGGTACCGCTCACCCAATGCATCCCTCCAAGAATGCCCATGAAGATCCGCTCGAACTCCTCCTGGAGTTATAAAACCAAGTAAACAACCATCTTCCACCAATTGTCGACCCAACGCATCCATCCCTGATGCCAAAGAAGACGTGCTCAAACTCCACACGGAGTTAACCGACTCTACCGCAGAGCCCCATGACCCCACCACGGAGCCTTGTATACCCTCTCGCATACTCCCAATAGTTGAACTAGAATTCAGAACTGATGAAGACCCCAATGATGAAGCACCTACAATCGTGCTACCATCTAGCACATAGAGATTGCCCAATTTCTGAACCTTCAAGAAAACTTGAGCACCCAACGACACACTCAAGACTCCACCTTCACAAGCATACTTCCAACCCACAGAGTCAAGAGCACCCAATGAGATGAGGTTCTTCTTCACTTCTGGTACATGCCGAACACCAAATAAAGTCCTTACAAATTGATAGGCGCGTGGAAAGCTTGCTTTTGAGCGCCTAAGTAGGGTGATTTAGCATGTTAGACATGCGTTTAAGCTTCGTTTTCCATTTGATATTTGCACGTGGTATTTTTGGTGTGTTGAAAGTAATTTGCAGGCATTTTAAGGTTGTGGGTGTGATTTCGAGACATTGGAAGTTCATGCACGTAGACCAATAGTGAGAAGCGATCGGATTTTGCATGGAAGTGATCATAACCCGTCGGGAGCGCTATACCATTTATCTGGAGCGCTCAAATTTGGCACAAAAAGCTCAGAAAATAAACAGAAGGTTCTTGAGCGCTACACCAAAAGTGGTGTAGCGCTACCGGCGTGTTAAGAGTCAACGGTCAAAGAGGAGGAACAGCGGTCAACACAGAACAATAACGAAGCGGTAACGCTACCTTGTTTTTGCGGTAGCGCTACCGAGCGCTTATGGGACACGGTGAACGGCGTCGTTTGGTCCTTCCGCGTAGGATATTTTCGGATTCTCGTCGTTTTTCTTTAGGATTACGAGATTAAGTATAAATACTCTTGTTAAAACCTAGATTAGGGTTCCACGAATTTTTCCTAGTTTTTACTTTTTGAAGAATCGGCTACAGTTTTTTCTTTTCAGCATTCTACGTTTCAGTTTGTTCGAGATTTACAGAATTTTCAGCTTCCGGATTGGTGTTGCGAATTAATAATCAAGTTCGATTTCTCCTTGCAATCTACGGTATCGTTTTCTATTTTCATATTTAATCTTGCGAGCATGTCTAGATCTAGGATTCATTCAATTTCTGCAGTTATTATAATCATGAGTGAGTAGTCGCTTTGAGTGCGGCTGCGGGGCGAAGGCGCCGCGCGTCTAGACTAATCAATGTTTCACCTCGAGGCCGAATTAACTCAACTTTCAAGCAATTTTAGGAAACAGAAACTTTTCTAACAAACAAATCCAGGCATTACCGGAATTCGAATGCGCACAGAATCTGGTGACAGGTGGTGCGCATTTGTTAGGAAGCTTTTCTTTTATTCTAAAATCAGTGGAAAGAGGAATTGTGGCTCGAGTAAATATCAGTTAGGCTAGTCGTGGACGATGGGTGCTTGACCGACCAGGTGACTAAAAATAAGACTAATAAAGACGCGTCCCAAGCGTAGGACTCTTGACCAGTGTAGCACAATAATTCCGGAAGTACCGGAGTCGAACCACAGAGACGACTGAAGTGCTTGACTCAAAAGTGTGAAAGTGCAGTTTGATCTGGCTCTTAGGTAGCCACCCTTTGATTTTATGAGATTTATTAACTAATCACTAAGCTAATTGAACTTAGTGCAAATTAATAAGGAGAGCACAGCTGAGGGAACCCAGCGTCTATGCCTAGCCTAACCAATATTTACTCGGGCCACAATTACTCTTTTTACTGATTTTAGAATACGAGAAAGGCTTCCTAACAAATGCGCACCACCAGTCACCAGATTCCGTGCGCATTCGAATTCCGGTAATGCCTGGGTTTGTTTGTTAGAAAAGTTCCTAGTTTGTTTGTTTGTTAGAAAAGTTCCTAGTTCCCAAAATTGCTTGGAAATTGAATTAATTCGGCCCCGAGGTGAAACATTGGTTAGTCTAGACGTAGGCGCTTTCGCCCCGCAGCCGCACTCGATACGACTACTCACTCATGATCGTAATAATTGCAGAAAACAAATTAAACCTAGATCTAAGCATGCTTGAAGATGAAATATAGAAAATAGATGATGATACCGTAGCTTGCAAGGAAAAACATATCGAACTTGATTATTACTACGCAACACCAGTCTGACAACTGAAATTCTGGAAATAAACTTGAATGCGAAACGCTGAATGAAGAACTGTCGCCGAAAACTTCGAAAAACAAAACCTAAGTAAAAGTCGTGGAACCCTAATCTGGGTTAACACAAGAGTATTTATACTAATCTAGTAAATCTAATGAAAAACAAACGAAAATCGGAAATAATCCACGCGAATAGACCAAACGACAGCGTTTACTATGCCTGATAGCCTCTCGGTAGCGCTACATGTATTTATGGGTAGCGCTACCGCTTCATTCCCGTGCGGCGTTGACCATCCGTTCCTTGACCCTTAACGCGCCAGTAGCGCTACGCCACTTCTGGTGTAGCGCTAAAAAACATTCTGTTCAGTTCTGGGACCCTTTTGTGCCCAATTTGAGCGCTCCAAGGAATTGGGGTAGCGCTCCCGACGGGTTTCAATCACTCCCATGCACAATCCGCTCGCTTCGAACTCCTGATCTACGTGCATGAACTTCCAACGTCTCGAAATCACACTTACGCCCTTCAAATACCTGCAAATTACTTCCAACACACCAAAAATACCACGTGCATATATCAAATGGAAAACGAAGCTTAAACGCACGTCTAACATGCTAAATCACCCTACTTAGGCGCTCGTAAGCAAGCTTCCCACGCGCCTATCACATCCCCCAACTTGAGCGTTACTAGTCCCTTGTAACGAACGAAACGGAAATAATGAAACAACACAACGACTCAATAAGGGATACGAGGGTTATGCAACCTGTACAGAATCAAATGAACAATTTAAATACAGTCTCTTTACCACCCACAGCTCAGTCACATGCATGCCCTAGCAAAAATTCGAATAAATCCATTACTCGACAAGGTTTAAGATAGAATGCTTTCACGTGCCACAATATCACTCTTACTCACCGAAACACTCTACATCCCATGTAAGGCGCCTGGCGAACAACGTGGAATGAACAGAATCACCACATGCCAGTCAAAACAACGCCGAAATATGCAATAGAAGCTCAATAATCAAGATACCACACATTCACAATTCAAATATAACACCTGCATGCAAGAGAGTCAACGACATGCATTGGGTCAACTAAAGGCTTCGTAAGGCTTATAATGACCGTGGTTAATAAGATAAAGGGAAACACGCAAAGGGTGACGGCCTATAGAAGCTCATGGTCAGTCTACCCAACCTGGCCGTCACCAACACAAACAAGCACAACACGAATATCACATGATAACAACTAATACTCTAACATCATACCGAACAAACCATCACAAATAAAGTTCAACACAACCACCGACCACAAACACGGTCACACCACCGACATAAAATAAACACATAAAATGTCATAGTTCTCGACCCAACAAACACATAAACTAACAAACCATAAAACTAACACCACCAGTCCAACCATGTCCAACTCGTGCTCAATCATCATCCCCTCCAAACTCAGCATCAGACTGCTCCTCCTCCGCTGGTGCATCCGCGAAGTCATCACTCACCTCCAACTCCGGCCACTGTCTAGGCTGGAAAGGTCCCGGATTCTGACCGGCAAGCCGTGCCTCCAAATGGCGCTGCCTATCAAGTATGTCCATCTGATTCCTAGTCAACTGCACTTGCCCTCTCTTCAGCTTCCGGTTACTCTTCGCCAAACACGTTACACACCCAAAAATCTTCTCAAGCCAAGTCTTGGTGCTAGCACTAGGCGGCGGCGGAGTATGCATCGACCCCTCAGCAACTCTCACTTGTGCTCTACTCCGAGTGAGGATGGAAGAATCCATGTCCTTAGGGTTCAATGGATCATTGCTGAGGTATCTCCTGGCCAAGACAATCTTACTCCTCAAAATCTTACTTACCAAGCACGGAAACGGCATTCTCAAAGAGGTGGGGGCATCCTTAAAATCACACATTTGCCCGAATACAAACAGGGCCCAATCACACACCGTGTCCTCGCTCATAAATGCAAACATCAGATTCCCCACAAACTTCTGGGACGCACCCTCCTTGCCCCTGGGGTACAAATTATAACAAACAACCTGGTTCATAAACCGGTAATCCTGTGTGAGCCTACCGGGCCAATGGGGAATCCTAGCATTCCTACGGTCATCATACAAATAACCGTTCACCTCATCATCGTTAAAAGTTGACTCCGGCCTAGGGTAGTTTGTGGGCCTCGTAGGCCTCACATATCCCCATGCAAGGGCTATCTCTCTGGCATCAATAAACACTGGGGTATTGCCAATTTTGGAGACAATCAGTGCCTCCGGAGTCAAAAAGGTCCCCGGCTCCGGAACAACCATATTTTTATAAAACTCCTCAACTAAAGCAGCATTAAAACCGGGATTAGGCTCAAACCAAAAGCTCATACCTTGGTCACGGATGGCTTGAAATGGCTGAAAGTTCTCGGGCCATACCCGTCATCTATGATATGCCTCTCATTCTTCACCCCCCTCTGCTTAATCGAGGCCTCCCATTTAGCCTGGTCAAACTCTGAAAAGTGTTCAGCGCACAAAGGTCGGTCAACTCCTTGATCTCTAGACTCACAGGAGCGAAAAAGGAAAACGTAGGTGGCCCGAATCAACAGTGAAAGATACATTGGTGGGGATTCGTTTTTCTCCTTGGGCTTAAGTGGGGAACATTGGGCAGTGAGCTCCTCATTCCCTCTAAACTCAGATAACTGTTGTAAGCCCAAGTCAACCTCCTCTACATCGTTAGATAAACCTACTTCCTCTTCCTTAGGAGTAAACTCCTCATTCCCTCCAAACTCGGAAGGTTCCTCCAAACGATCATCAACCCGTCCCTCAATGAGAAGTGGGTCGACTTCCTCTCTTCTATTGACTTGAGGCGGAGAAGGAAATGTCTCCCACTCCTGTTGGATTTGTCCCACTGCCTCTGTGAGTAGAGTCAACTGGGACCTAAGGTTCCCAATGGCTTGGGTGGTTTCCGCGGTGAAGGTCATCTGCGATCGCACAAGAGTCTGTACCCTCTCCTCAAGCTTCTCATCATGAGGGGGATAAGTCAGCTCTAGGGGTGGGCCAGGAGAATAAGGATCAAACCCTTGCGGGTCTTGGAAAAGGGAGCCAAATTGGGTCATGTGGTCCTGGGCAGGTTCGAACGACTGTATTTCTTGCAGAGGCAAAGGCAGTGCATGTGGTGGCACTGGGGGTTCGGAATACCACCATGAAAAAGATGGGTGGTGGGACCACCCTAGATTGTACGTATTTGGATATGGATCCCACCGCTGATTAATAACACTCACCCTAGCCTGATTATTTCGATAAGCTTCCTTGAGTGCATAAAAAGCGGAGCAGGTATAAACAGAATGCCCCCAACACTAACACATCTCACAGAATTCTTCCATTGTCACCTCGTTCACCCAGTTGTTTCTTTTTCTTTTTTTTGTTTTATTTTTATTTTTATTTTTATTTTTATTTTTATTTTTTAACTCGACTCAAGACACAAAATACTTACCACTCGACTGACTCTAGATGACTCAACCTAGAAACAAAAAGATGCTAAAAAAAAAAAAAAACAAAACACACTAAAACTCACACTCTTGAACACACGTTGCCGTCCCCGGCAACGGCGCCAAAAATGCTTGACCGACCAGGTGACTAAAAATAAGACTAATAAAGACGCGTCCCAAGCGTAGGACTCTTGACCAGTGTAGCACAATAATTCTGGAAGTACCGGAGTCGAACCACAGAGACGACTGAAGTGCTTGACTCAAAAGTGTGAAAGTGCAGTTTGATCTGGCTCTTAGGTAGCCACCCTTTGATTTTATGAGATTTATTAACTAATCACTAAGCTAATTGAACTTAATGCAAATTAATAAGGAGAGCACAGCTGAGGGAACCCAGCGTCCATGCCTAGCCTAACCAATATTTACTCGGGCCACAATTACTCTTTTTACTGATTTTAGAATACGAGAAAGGCTTCCTAACAAATGCGCACCACCCGTCACCAGATTCTGTGCGCATTCGAATTCCGGTAATGCCTGGGTTTATTTGTTAGAAAAGTTCCTAGTTCCCAAAATTGCTTGGAAATTGAATTAATTCGGCCCCGAGGTGAAACATTGATTAGTCTAGACGTAGGCGCTTTCGCCCCGCAGCCGCACTCGATACGACTACTCACTCATGATCGTAATAATTGCAGAAAACAAATTAAACCTTGATCTAAGCAGGCTTGAAGATGAAATATAGAAAATAGATGATGATACCGTAGCTTGCAAGGAAAAACAGATCGAACTTGATTATTACTACGCAACACCAGTCTGACAACTGAAATTCTGGAAATAAACTTGAATGCGAAACGCTGAATGAAGAACTGTCGCCGAAAACTTCGAAAAACAAAACCTAAGTAAAAGTCGTGGAACCCTAATCTGGGTTAACACAAGAGTATTTATACTAATCTAGTAAATCTAACGAAAAACAAACGAAAATCGGAAATAATCCACGCGAATAAACCGAATGACAGCGTTTACTATGCCTGATAACCTCTCGGTAGCACTACATGTATTTATGGGTAGCGCTACCACTTCATTCCCTTGCGGCGTTGACCATCCGTTCCTCTGCTGACCATTGACCCTTAACGCGCCGGTAGCGCTACACCACTTCTGGTGTAGCGCTAAAAAACATTCTGTTCAGTTCTGGGACCCTTTTGTGCCCAATTTGAGCGCTCCAAGGAATTGGGGTAGCGCTCCCGACGGGTTTCGATCACTCCCATGCACAATCCGCTCGCTTCTAACTCCTGATCTACGTGCATGAACTTCCAACGTCTCGAAATCACACTTACGCCCTTCGAATACCTGCAAATTACTTCCAACACACCAAAAATACCACGTGCATATATCAAATGGAAAACGAAGCTTAAACCCGCGTCTAACATGCTAAATCACCCTACTTAGGCGCTCATAAGCAAGCTTCCGACGCGCCTATCACTGGGTTCCCTCAGCTGTGCTCTCTTTATTAATTTGCATTCAGTCAAATTAGCTTATTAATTTAGTTAATAAATTTCATCAAATCAAGGGGTGGCTACCTGAGAGCCAGGTAAAACTGCACTTTCACACTTTTGAGTCAAGCACTTAAGTCGTCTCTATGGTTCGACTCCGGTACTTTCGGATTTATTGTGCTACACTGGTCAAGAGTCCTACGCTTGGGACGCGTCTTTATTCGTCTTATTTTTAGTCACCTGGTCGGTCAAGCACAAATCCATCATGCATTCTGACTGTACCACCCTGAACCGCCTCATATGCGTCAAACCAATCTCTGCGCGGACACATGTGGTAAGAACAATCAGAATCCAGAATCCACGTGGCATCCAAACGGACATCATTGACCCCCCACTGAAAAAGCAAAATCTGAACCATCAGAATCTTCTTCAGCAATACCAGCAACAACTGAACCATCCTTCTCTACAGACTTGTCCCTATTTTTCGGACAATTTTTCACAATGTGCCCAAATTTCTTACAGTAAAAACACTGTACTCCATCCAAATATGTGGTTTTAGAGGCAGAAATCCCCCTCCCACCCGAAGCCCTCCCACTAGTCTTTCCTCGCACCACCAATGCTTGATCATCATGAAACATTACTCTCCCCGGATACTTTCTTCCTTAATTCTTTAGAATATAAACTAGATTTCACATCCTCCATGGAAATTGTATCCTTCCCATATAACAAGGTAGTCACAAAATGTTCATACGATGGAGGTAAAGAACACAAAATAATTAGGGCTTGATCTTCATCATCAATCGAAACATCTATATTTTTTAAATCCATTATAATTCGGTTCAACTCATCTAAATGGTCTTTTATGGGCGTACCTTCCTTCATACGAAAAGTATAAAGTCGTTGCTTCAAGTACAACCGGTTGGCTAGCGATTTTGTCATATAGATGCTCTCCAACTTCAACCAAATCCCGGCTGCCGAATCTTCCTCCCCAACCTCGCGAAGCACATCATCGGCTAAGCACAATTGAATCGCACTGAGTGCCTTCGCATCAAGATCCTCAAATACACTATCCTGCATATCAGCAGGCTTCTTCGATTTCCCCACCAAAGCCTTGTTTGTTCCTTGTTGCACCAGCAAAGCCTTCATCTTGATACGCCATAAACTGAAAGAAGCACTATGCCCATCAAACTTCTCAACATCGAAGCGAGTCGCCATTGAAAACGACCCCGAATGCACAAACGCAGCGGAAAAACACAAGCCTCGGTTTGAACCCGGAGCTTTGGTACCAGTTGTTGTGCCAAAACTCGAAGTAAAAAATATAACCAAACCAACAAGAAAACAAGAGACAAGGATTTACGTGGTTACCTCCCAAGCACGAAACTCTAGAGGTACGTCCACGGGGAAAGAGCAAGAGGATTCACTATCAATGGGGAGAAATTACAAAGAGCCGGCTATACCCGTAACTCTACTAACCAACAAGAAAACAAGAGACAAGGATTTACGTGGTTCCCTCCCAATCACGAAGCTCTAGAGGTACGTCCATGGGGAAAGAGCAAGAGGATTCACTATCAATGGGGAGAAATTACAAAGAGCCGGCTATACCTGATAGGCACGCAATATCGTAGATATAAGTGCCTAAATAGGGTAGTTTTAACACGTTGTTATCTAATTTATTCCCTATTTTCCACTTGATGCGTTGCTTTGGTATGTTTTTGTGTTTTTGTTAATTTTTAGTAAAATAAGGTTGTTTTAGCGCCCAGATTAGATTGCGGAGACTTGAAGGCCGTAATCGAGCTTGGGGGCATGCAAGGCTGAGGAAACTTAAGTGTTGAAGTTGATTTCGTGTGGAAGTGATCGTAACCCATCGCGAGCGCTACAGGGATTTGATGGAGCGCTCAAAAGTGGCACAGCAGGGGTCAGAAATTGAACAGAAGCTTGGAGAGCGCTACACCAAAAGAGGTGTAGCGCTACCGAATGATTAGAAGGTCAACCGGTCAATAGGGGGGTCAACGGGCGAAACAAGAGATAAGGGCTCGGGAGCGCTACACCAAAAGTGGTGTAGCGCTACCGAGGGCATTATCCAGAGCTGGAAACGCGGTCGTTTTGGGTCGTTGCGGGTCCAATTCCGATTTGTTTTAGGATTTTAATTGTAAATTAAAGGGGATTCCATATAAATACCCCGTTATAACTCGAAATTAGGGGAACACACATTCATAACTTAGGTTTTATGTTCTTAACTTTGGCTGTTGTTTTCAGGATTATTTATGGATTCAAGTTTAATTCAAGTTCTTCAAGTGTTCCAGTTTTGATTTCTTGTTTTTCAAATCCGTTCTCTCGCCGCGAAACTTATGGTATCGTGTTTTATTTTTATTTCAATTGTTAGAATCATGTTTAGATCTAGGTTTAATATATTTGTTGCGTTCAATGAAAGCATGAGTGAGTAATTTCGTCGAGTGCGGCCGCGGGGCGAAGGCGCTCCGTGGCTAGTTTGATTAATGTTCTTACCTCGGGATCAAATTAATTTAATTTTTGAGCAATTTTAGAAGACGAAAACTCTTCTAACAAACAAAACTCAGGCATCGCCGGAATTTGAATGCGCACGGAATCTGGTGACAGGTGGTGCGCATTTGTAAGGGATCCTTTTTCTTATTCTAAAATCAATAAAATGAATAATTGTGGCCCGAGTAAACATTGGTTAGACTAGTCGCGGACGCCGGATTCCCACAGCCGTACTCCTCTTTAATCCATATTCAGTTAAGTTAGTCTGGTAATTTAGTTAATTAATCTCATTAAACAAGGGGTGGCTACCTAAGAGCCAAGATAAACTGTGAACCCGTCATCTTTGAGTCCTGCACACGTTCGTTCGTCTCTGTGGTTCGACTCCAGTACTTCCGGATATTATGCTACATCGGTCGAGAGTCCTACGCTTGGGACGCGTCTTCATTTTGAGTCACTCGGTTGGTCAAGCAATACCCGTAACTCTACTTGAAGCATCCAATAACAAATCTTTATTAGAAACCCTAACACAGCATCAAAGTCTCACATACACGAAAGAGACGACTCCAAACCCTAGATATCTCAAATCCCTAGTCAAGACCAAACCCTGGAAGACCACAAGGCTCCTATTTATAAGCAAGTATAAAATTTAGGTCAAAAAACACATTAAAACGCGCAGCCGCTGCCCCGTTTGACCGGACCAAGCTTACCTGGTCCGGACCCGAGATGCTGGAGCAAAACTACACCAACCGGTACCCTTTGTCCGAACCAAGAAAATTCCTCGTCCGGACGAGGGATGCTGCAAGCTCCCAAAACGTCCCAGATTCGCTGGTCCGGAACCAGTTTCCCTTGGTCCGGTCCAGAGATGCTGAAACTGACATTTTCGCACAAAAATTGTACCTTTCTTCGAACGTCTTGAATTCAAGGCATATCTCCAACAACCTTGTCCCTTGTGAAGAATTTGAGTTCGGAAGAAAATCACTCTGTCCAGAGCTCATGCAAGGCTCATACATGCATTTGACTTCTTATCCTTCTCCAGCATTCGGCTGCGCGAAGGTTCACTAAAAGATTGATCCCCTCTATTTGACACGCTCCGAGATTGTTTCCCGACTCAATCACTAGTGGTTCATTCAATAGATTTAAACCTCTATCACTATTTTTCACTTGTTCAGTTGTTGCAGGAGTCTCCAAATTCTGGTCCTTACAACATTGGGCTTTGTTTCCATTTCCATGGTCCTGATGAGTGACTAGATATGGGCCCGTTGAGTCGAATACTCAAAAGATGAAAAATAAATGTCTAAATTACATGATACATATTTTGGATTAAGGGCATTTTGTGCACCAGTAAGTTGTGAACTTTGAACAAACAAAAAATGTACAAATTGAACCTTATAATAATTTAACTTTTCGAGTGAATTAAACTAATAAAGCAAAATAAGTCATTATCTATATAGAATTGCTAGCAAACACTCTTCCTTAACTTCTCTTTAAATAAATAAGTTGTATAATTCTGTTTGTAAGTGCTAAATCATATCCATGCTTTTGAGGAAGTGCAAGATGAAGGGACCGTTGGTTGCCAAACAGACGTGATTGTTCATTATGGAAGTGTAGTGAGCTTACTCACTCTAGGCCCTCTGAATCTTAACAGGGAATATTGGGGGGCCCGAATCGTGAATGACGAACCTCAAAGCACAATATCCTTGGTGATGGGTTGGATTGGATTAATTTGTGATTGAAAATAGTGTAGATTCTTCCTACACGTGAACCATATAAAATAAAATATTTATAAAAAAAAAGAGAGATTAAATTCCTTCCGCCGCCGGTGAAAACTATAGGTTTTCCACCACCATCATATTAGGTCCCACGATGCTTTAATAAGTGATCCGAACCGTTCATCTTGTAGAGCCCACAGAGTAGTATTCTCATTCCGAAAATTAGCTTCACCAGACATCAATAGCTCATCATAATATTACATTTTGGTTCATAAAACGGATGGTCATGGAAATTTTAACTTGACAGGATCAGACCATCCATTTTATTAACTAAAATTCAACTTTTGATAGATCTCTTCATATCCAATCAAGTTGATTTTTTGCGTGAACATACTACACTTTGTGTCCTACAAAATGAACGGTTCGAATTATAACAATAAACACACGGTGGGGATTCACGATGGGCGGCGGTGGAAAACCCACCGTTTCCGCTGCCAGTGGAAAGAATTTATTCTCAAAAAAAAGAAAAAACATCAAAACCAACCACTTCAGGCTCATGTAAGCCCCAATCTTAAATCCATGTATGACAAATAAAGTACTGAGAACTTTACAAAAGAAAGAAAAAGATATCAGCAATTCCATATGACCCTAATAAAGAGCTAGAATCACTTTATCTATAAAGTAAAGATGAATTAATTATGCAACCTCTTTTTCTAACTAGAAAATAGAGCCAATTCCTTCAGGGCCAATTTTTTTCCCGTAATTGAGGAAGAAACATTTAATTACCTTTTGTCTGTAGACCTAACAAATAGTCTTATTGTCAAATATTAGTAAGACGATGAAACCCATTCTAATGATAGTAGATGAGTTTTCAAATAGAGAAAAATTCCAAAAAAAAAAAAAAAACCCATACTTTGACATCAATGTAATTGAGACGCTATGAGTGTAATTGATAACGAAATAATTGTTTAGGAATGCAATTAATAGTTTTAAAAGTTTAGGTGGCGATGAGGCATTAATGTCAAGTGGGTTTTTTTTTTTTTTTTTGAATTTTTCCCTTCCAAATAACACACAACATTAACTTGCAAAAAGAAAATTTTGAGAGCGAAAGAGATCATTTGCAATCACCAATGATGCAGTGTCACGTAGGCTGGTGTGGTTGGTGGTGTGGTGGACAGGTGGAGTGGTGTGTCTCTAACATTGTTCTCTTCTCTCCAGTGATTAGTTACCATGCCTTGTTTCATATAACTTGAGAGAAATTCTAGACCTAGATGATATCACATAATTTTCTGTAGAATTTTTTGTTTTAGTTCCCAATATTCGTTCTTTTGAATTTTAGTAATTTTTTTCAGCGGCAAATATTTTTTTATACATCACGAAGATTAAAATATAAAATCAGTATAATATGGAAAAAAAAAATGTATTTAGAGAGCTTCAAAGAGTGAACAATGACCCTCCTAGTGCTACTGCTCGCGAAATCTCAACCTACCTCTCATCCTCTCAAGTTTTAGTGATATAGAATACTGCATCCCAGGATCGAGTCTCATTTCCCCCTACCCCATGTAATAGATTAGGAATGACGCAAAAAAAAAAAGAATATTATCGAAAGATACTTTTATGCTCTCGCTCCTGTTTTCGCGCAGCCATGCAATGTCGAATTAGCTGTGGGCGTCCTTAATGGTTTACTTGGAGTCGTCTTCGGAATCAAATGAAGACTCCTCTTTCGTCTATCATAGCAAAATTACAAAGAATGCGCATGCAGACGAAGACAATGTCAAGAAAATGGGCCACCAGCTGTGGAAAACTAAGACTGGGAACTAACCTCTACGGTCAGGCACTCGGATCCAAACAAAACAGCCTCTGCCGTATAAAATTGGGAATAATACTATCTCACACGTTGTCCATTAGAACAATTGTCATATTATGTGGAAAATTATAATGCCAATTTTTTTGTGTACAACAACCTTGTACCTTTCGCAAAGCACGAGTCGTTTAACAAAAATAATTTTTACATTTATCACAACTCTTATTAAAATTTTATTTACCGTCCATAAGACGTGTAATATTTTAATTGTGGTATAGTTACATGATCAATTTTATTTTTTTCATGGATTACCGAAACTAGATCGTGTCATGTTCACCGGAGAAAAAGCATGTGATTTGTCTAAAGGAATGGCATCGGCTGAGTGCATCATTTTTCAAACAAAACCATGTGTAAGCAGAGAATTAGATAAGGACCTATGAATGAGTTAAACAAGCCGAACACTTATTATTCAACTCTGGCTTCAAAACTTAGCAATCTTTAAAAATATTGACTTACTTATCTGGTTAGTTGATCTCAAATTAACTTTAATCGAATTAATCCCAAGTACGTAGCTTCAATTCTTCAAACATTATAAATTACACAAGCCCAATAGCAGTAATCAATCTTTGTTTGTTCATGAATTAAACAAATTGATCTCAATTAACGAGTTTTCAATGAGCAAACATGAACTCGAACTGGTCAATTAAGTAGCTTAGTAATTTATCTATTTACTCTTTTTAGTATTGTGTTACTGTCTAATATACAAGTAATATCTTCTTATTTTCACATATTAATGAAGCAAGCAGCCAGCGATGGATTCCAGATTTTATATACGAGGTAACCATAACCGATCAATAAGATATTGGTTGAGTGTGAGTTTAATGGTTGTACGTAAGTTCCAATTATTTTGACATGCAGTAATGTTATATGGCAATGTAAGGGGCCCTTCTGACTCAAACATGATAATTAAGTAGGAGAATATATAAAAGAAAGTAGATAATTTCAGGTTTATCTAAATTGAGGGCGGCTCTGACCCCATAACGACTAACCTTTAGTGACTTCCATCCCATCAAGCAGCTACCGTAATCAATGCATTTAAATTAGTCCAGAAAATTAAGTTGGGAAAAGTAAACTATGGAGTACGTTGTTGATGTGAAGAGTTAACAGTTTCTTTGGTGCTTAATTTGCCTCTCCTCTATAAAAGGGGAGGCCACATTATAATGCTTTCCTCACATTCATAATTTCCATTCCATATAACCTTTTATCTCAACTACAAAACATGGCTGTTCTTCACAAACCTTTTCTTGTTTCTCTATTAATGCTTCTTGTGCTATTTCTTCCCAATTTTCACGTAACAGGTCTCTCTCTCTCTCTCTCTCTCTCTCTCTCTCTCTCTCTCTCTCTCTCTCTCTCTCTCTCTCTCTCTCTCTCTCTCTCTCTGTTTGTGTAAGTTCTTCAGGAAAAAGTAATGCCATGCATGTATTTATATCTTCATTTTTTATTTTATTATAGTGAAATACTCCTAGTAGTCATTCATAAGTCTTTAACTTAATTAAGATTAACGGATCACTGTTTAATTTCTCTAGTTTATAACTCAATAATGTCTGCAACATAGACATGTATAGAACCATACAATGCATATGGACCTCCTGAAAATATTGCGGAATCCATATGAATTGAACATCTCTGCGCACATGCATGTTTCTCTAGCATTACTTATTTATAAAAGAAACAAGATCCTGTAATTTGTTTATCTCTCGTGTAGTCCTCTTACCACGATCTCATTAATTTGATTATTTGAGCCGTCCATTTTATAGCTCTTCATCCATGTAAAATTTAATTAGACTAATCACTTTGATGATTCTGACAATTCATTGCTTATTTTTTAGACAAGTACAACTCCACCAAACCTTTCTCCGATTAAAACATAATGACTTTTATTTTGTTTTACACAAGGAATCAAACATGAGAAAGCAGGATCACGATGCATTTATAACTTCTTTCTTTGTTTTGAATGTTGAAGCATTTAAAATTTTGAAAACCAAGAAACCAACGTATTAGCTAAATGAAATAAATATGCAGAAGCACAAGTTGGGGTGTGCAATGGACAACTTGGCAACAATCTACCATCCAATCAAGATGTAGTTAACCTCTACAAATCCAATGGCATTCGAAGAATGAGAATGTATGCTCCAAACCCACAAGCTCTTCAAGCCCTCAGGGGATCCAACATAGAACTTGTACTTGATGTTCCTAACAGCGATCTCCAACGTCTCACTAATGCTGACGCTGCACATAAGTGGGTCCAAGACAACGTCAGGAACTATTATCCGGACGTTAAAATCCGGATAATAGCTGTTGGGAATGAAGTGAATCCAAACTCTGGTCAACCCACGGCTCCGTTAGCTCAATATGTCCTCTCTGCCATGTCCAAGATCTACGATGCAATTGCCTCTGCTGGCTTGAAAGATCAAATCAAGGTTCTTTACTTATTTAATCTTTATAAGATTGATAAAGGCTCAAATTCGTGCATGTGTTCAGACATGTGTACCTAATGCATTTTTTTAGTTTTATTTATAGATTTAGCGAGTGTGTCTCGGGATGTTTTAGAATTTTCTAACCATTTTTTAACTTATTATCTTCTTTAGTAGTAAAATTTTAAATCAAAACGATATGAATCAAATAAGTAAAAAGAAAAAACATTCTTTACACCACCGGTGTGACCAAAAGTTTTCTCCAAATCAACCGAATTTTGCCACATGTCCATGTTCTACTATTTGAGACCACTGTTTGAACACATGGCGCAATATAATCAATTTGGAGGAAACTTTTGTTTATACCGGTAGTGTAATGAATGTTCTCTCTAATTAACTTTTGTTTACACCGTTTATCCCACTATTACCGGAGGGGAGGTCAGTGTAATTATTTCGAAGTATTAATTGGTGCTACCTCTATCTGTTCAATGGCTAAGACAAAGTAAGTGTTACTTTACCCTACTAATCGATTTTTGTGATCCTTTGTATATATGACTCTGAATTATTCGGTGTCGAAAATCTCAACAGGTTTCCACTGCAACATACTCGGCACTCATAAGCAACTCATTCCCTCCTTCTCATGGCTCTTTCGATGGCGCATCTGGATCATTTATGAGACCGATCATCAACTTCTTGAAAAACACCAACAACCCGTTGCTCGTCAACATATACCCCTACTTCAGCCGCATTGGCAATCCCCAAGCCATTTCTCTTCAGTATGCCCTTTTCACGGCCTCGGGAGTTGTCGCACAAGACGGCCAGTTTCAATACAGGAACCTTTTTGATGCCATGTTGGACGCTGCCTACGCTGCCGTCGAGAAGGCAGGCGGACCCAATGTGGAGATCGTGGTGTCAGAGAGCGGATGGCCATCTGCAGGCGGCCCTGATGCTTCAACGAACAATGCAGGGACTTATTATAGGAATCTCATCAATCATGTGAAAGCAGGAGGGAGTCCAAGGAGGCCTGGGAAGGCTATTGAGACATACTTGTTCGCTATGTTTGATGAGAATCAGAAGACTGGAGCCGAGAGTGAGAAACATTTTGGGATTTTCTCACCCAACAAGCAGCCCAAATACCAACTAAATTTCAACTAAGACTGTTGCAAGTATGAATAAATACCATGAAAGAAAATAAGATGATCATATGGGGAAATACCCTGATCCCATGTACTTTTCCTCGAGGACTACTTCATAATATCTAAATAAATCTTGTAGTCCAGTATCCGAGCCTACATAAATTTGATACTGTTGAAATGAAATTGAAGCATGAAAGTATGAAACCGTTATATATGAGAAACCTTTAAAATGAATACTATGAGAAACCTTTTTGTTGAGCTTGTGAGCTACATATACTAGTGACCTGGTCCTGTTATAAATTAGTGAAAGTGATCAACAGCATACAAGAAGCATTTTCTAATTTTTATAAACAATTCTTTTCTTTTCTTTTTTTGAATTGCAAAAAAGATTTTATTGATCAAATATTGAAGATACAAGATTAAACACAACAAGAGAAAGCATCAAAAAGAGGAAATCTCTAATAGTAATGATTTGTATACACAGTTCCCAATTAATCCACACAAATGGATAAATGATAGTTATATAGCTTATAAGCCCCCCAAATACATTGATGAAATCTCTAATAACTAAAGGAGTAACATAAATATTATTAAAAAGTTAAGGGGGTCATGGCCACTCATATCAAAGCTGCTTAAGTAATTGCAACAAAAATGGAAATTGCACTGATATTTCTGAAGTTAATAATTAGAGTCTATATTTGGCCAAAACGTCTCGACTATACTATTACAGTCCAATCAAACAAACGAATGCAACAAGAGTGGAATTTAGTTGGTAATATAAAAATAACTATCTAAAACAATTTATGTTCATCAAGGAATTAACTACCTTAATGGAGAGCAATTTTGAAGGTTACTCACATTTGGTGACATATGTTGCGGGTTCTGTTACAAGGATTATAATCGCTCCTTTTGTAGAGTGGATTTGTTATACTACTAGAAAATCGTGCAAAAATTCATCTCAATCGAATACGTAAATCAAGTGGCTAGCTATAAGGATGAGAGCAAAGTTAAACATCAATATTTACTCGGACTTACTGCTGGTGCAACATCATCAGTATTTGCTGGTGCATTTGAGATAGTAAGGATGGGTTGTGAATGGCATCGTTGAGTGCATGTAACTGATATTTGCTTCTGGTGTATTAGGAGGATCCAGTCCAGTAATTGAGGTGGATGAATGAAAGGCCGGTGCGTGTCATGCATTTTGGGAAATGTTATCACAATACGAATATAGAAGAACAAAGGATAAAGCAAAACACACAAGTACACGAGAATTTACGTGATTCTAGTCAAGTACAAAGCAAGAACGTTTTCCACGAACAAGGGATATGGCGATGATTAATTACGAACGAAAGAGATTACAAAGAGCCAGCAACAGCAATAATTTTTAACTATTGAGGGAGGCCACAATATAAGAGAAACAGCCCAAAGAATCAAACCCAAGGATCTCCTTATGTCCCCATTTATAGAGGAGTCCATCCTTTGAACTGTTGCTGCCCCTGGATCTATTCAATTCTCACCCAGGTCTGAAGTTGTGGTTTTTTCTGGAAATTTTTGGATATCAATGATCAATCACCAATCACCTATGCTTATTAATATCTGCAAAATCAAAGTTTGATCAGCTCTGGACACTAGGCTTTCGGATTTCATCTTCTGCTGCTCTTAATGCTCTGCTGGAAACCAACATTTGGAGGATTCAAAGTTAATGGGCTTCTATTTTCAATCTAGTGCAATGGATGCTTATGTTGCTGCTGTTGACATCTGAGATAATTGGCATTACAATTTTACAATTGGAGCCAAATTGTGTGTTGCTGAATAGTTCTGTTTCCAAATGGAGCTTATTTTCTTGGCTGGAGCTCAAATCCTGCTGCTATTGATCCAAATCTTGGTGATGTCTCTTACCTGCTTGCGGTGAAGGCGGTTTTATATAGCTGGTCTTTAATCTCATAAGTGTAATTGTTCCCAAACTTGGATTGGATTGTCTGTTTTGCTTAGGCTTAGGCTGACCACTTGTTAGCTCTTTGTTATTTCCCTTTCGGGTCTATGGTGGCGTTTGATTGTCGCGGAGAGGGTGGGATGTCTCTTTTGCGTCATGATGCCGTCTTCCCATGGTTCCATTTAATCTTTGTAATCTATTTTCAAAGATTAATAAAATTTCTTTTGCCGTGCAAAAAAAAAAATTTATAGAGGAGTTCAAAAATAGAGTTAAAACACACAGAATAGATTTTAGAACAAAACAAAAATGGCAAATAACAAAACAAAGAGTGCAAATTTAGAGCAAAAATGTAGATCATTACATTTCAGTAAATCTTTTATGTATAGGTTTTAGACATATGAGATTTTTTTGGCTCGTTAATGATCGTGAACAAGCCCGCACTTGATTCAAGCCTAGGCAAGTTTTGCTCAAGCCCGAATCGTCAACTAATTTTATTTGGCTCAAGCTCATTCAAAACTGAACAAACAAACCTGACCATGTCAAAGCTTGCCCCATTCCACTCGTTTGCAGCCATAATTGCGGCCCCAATCGTGGGGGAATTAGGTTAAGCCAATTGACTCTGCACATTCAGAAGATCGTGGCAACTCTGTTCTCTGTCGCCATTGAAGGCCTTCTCCCTCTCAATCAATCAGCAAATATGAAGAGGAAGCTTGATTGCCCATTTGAAACGAGACGAGAGAAAGTATTTTGGTTTGGTCCATCACGACATAGACACTACGATTACTCTGGGACTACTGATCCCGAAATCAATGGAGCTGTTTTGAAAGTGAAATTATGCAAAGCACTACAAGTCTTAGGGGGTGAATAGTAAGACAATTAAAACCACAATATAAAGAAATATAGCAATAAGAGAAAGAACACAAACACGAGGATATACCGTGGAAACTACTTAGGGTCTAAATACCCTAAGCATAAAACCACGGCCCAATCTACTAATTGCTATAAATTAAAATATTTAATCAAGAGTTACAGGATTAGGAATTACCAACTTGCCCCAAGCTACATCTAACTCCACTCATTGATATAGCTCCCCGAGCCTCTTCTGGATTCCATAGCATCCACGAGTTCAACACCCCTCGATCTCCGTATCAAAGACGGCTCAAGATCATGAAGGCAATACAACATGATGTATGAAAGATATGATTTTCATGAAGGTTTTGGGAAAAACAAAATCAACCTAGAGTGGATCCATGGAGAGGAAGACTCTAGATTGAAGAAAGATGAGAAGAGCACGCTCAAATCATCAAGAACATCAAATTCACAAAAGAGAGAAGGGATGAGACTTTCACTCTCTAAAAAGGCCTGATTTTCTCTCATGTGGGTGTGTGAAAATGAAGGAAAAATGGCTTTTATAGTGCTCATTTTTCGTGCTCTCCAAGACAGCCACTCAAAACATGACATGTGGCCACTAAAAGAGTCTGGCAGATGCGTGTAGCGCGCAGACACTCCGATAGGATTTAAACACGTGGCATAATAAGGGTTGTTGACAAACACACGTCTGCAGATGCTTGGAAACGCTATTAAAATGATCTCAATTGTCAAGATTAAAACACGTGTCAAAGGATGCCACTAAAGGAGCAAGCATTTGCAGACTCATGCAAACGCAGCCAATGAAAAGCCATAAACTCACACTAAAATCATGGGATTTTAAAGGAAAATCAATGCCCAAGTTAATCCAAAACCATGCACGATAAAATGAGACATTTGAAAGATCTAAATGCGTGAATGATAATGCGTGAATGATTATGCATGGTTATACCTTTCCGGATAGGCCTCAAAAAGTTTGGTGCGGCATCAACTTGACAATGAAGCTTTGAGAGCACAAGAGTGGAGCTTCTAGACTAACACTTAGAACTCTACCACCCAATCTGACGCAGCGGAATTCACGAGAGAATAGTCAGCGTACTATTCCAAACGAGATAAGTTCTCGAATCCACGAGATGTTCTTGAATCCACAAAAAAAATAGAGAAACTTTATAAATTTTATTGATAATTGAATAAAAGCTAAATATGCCCATAGGTTACATCCTTATTTATACTAGTAGAAGTCCTAATTAAAAGGAAATTACTTAGAGTAGCAACCAAGCAAAACATTACTTGGAAACCTAGACTATTAGCTAAAAGGAAATAAAATAAAATCTAACCAAAGAGTTTGGTGCATGGTTATGCATGGTTATGCATGGTTATACCTTTCCGGATAGGCCTCAAAGAGTTTGGTGCGGTATCAACTTGATAATGAAGCTGTGAGAGCATAAGAGTGGAGTATCTAGAGTGGAGTATCTAGACTAACACTTAGAACTCTACCACCCAATCCCATTAATTACAAACATAAATGGTTTGACAAACTCGGAAATCGCCAATAAACCTAACAGAAAGCATATGCAGACAACTTTTAACAATAGCCAGAGTGCAGTGGGAAGAACCCCTCAACAGACAACTTTTAACAATAGCCTACAGTGAATTGGGCAGAACCCCTCGATCCATTGACAACTTTTAACAATAGTCTGGAGTGAAGTGGGCGGAGCCCCCTAGGCACAAAAGTTTGTGCCACAATCCTGTGCTCCTAAAGACGCAATCTGATTGTAGTGAAATCAGTATTTTGTAAATGGCAGAGCAATTTCGGTCATCGGTCTCACCTGTTTATATTGCTAGTGCTATGTAATTAGGGTTAGAGCGTTTCAAAATAAACACGAGAGGAGTCGAGCATCCGAGAGAGAAGAGAGAATATTTGTACTCCATATTCTTCGATTATAGTGGAGTGGTATGGCTCTCGTAATTTTTTCTCGCGTTGAGATTTTCCACGTATATCTATGTGCCTTTTCTGTTTTCTGTTTATTACGCATTTTCCATAGGGGCATTCTAGATTCAACGTGTTGTTTGGTTACTAACATCTCCTGCCGTTGTGAATGCAGAGTATCCTATGTTGCAGGTCGGGTTATCTTGGTTGTGGCGTCTGGAACTATAATAAAATGGGAGGTCGTTAACGGAACATACACTAGTACCATTTTAACATCTGCTAGTCTCCTAAACAGGTCGTCATATACCAATCCCAAAAATACTATGCGAGATGAGATCGAGGCTCGTGTTTATTGAGCCGATGGTAAATCATTTAGTGGTCGTGTCTCTGCTCATGATTTTCATTTCAACGTTGCTGTAATCGATCCCGTGTCCCATGTAGCATTGCCTACTGCTTGTCTTGCAACTTTGGATGATTGATGATTCATCTCTACAGATTTATTTAGTGAGATCACTTCACCTGTTGGTTGTCCTTCGATTTCGGTAAAACTTTGTTCGTCACGGTACCGACACCAATGAGCTAACGGAGGCGGGAGGCTCTAGGTAAATTCAGCCTAGATTGTTGCAGATTTGACAGCAGAGAGCTTCTCAAGACTAATTGCGTGATTTTTAAAGTTGATGTTGGGGGACCCCTTATCAATTGTCATGGTGAAGTTATTGGAGTGAGTTTTTACAACAAAAATTGTACCCCCTTTTTGCCAATCAACACTGTTTCCATGAGCTTGAATTGATTCCCAAAAAAAATCGGGAACCTCGTCGACCTTGGCTTGGCTTGGCTTGGGATTGACTAATCTCTACGCAGCAAAGTTTAGGCAAGATAAGAAAGTCGAATTTCGATATCTCAAAAGGTGGTGTACTTGTGGAAGAGGCTATAAAAGGATCTCCGGCCGAACAAGCTCGAATACTCGAGGGTGATGTTATTGTTCAATTTGGACAATTTGTTCGAGGTGTGTTCTTGAGTTGTTTGATACAATATGGAAAAAGGTTGGGAAATCTGCAGAGGTGGTTGTGATGAGAGAATCCAGCTGTGCCCATTTGAAGTTTGAAAGTGTTTGTTGGTGAGACCAGCTCAGATAAAGTGAAAAGATGGCCATTCCCCGCGTCACAGTGGGTTGGTGAGCAAAAGGTGGGCCGAACATATTAAGTTATTAAAAAGAACATTAGGGACCCTTCGTTTGAATTTGGCTTTCCTTCGTAAAATCTCAAAAGTTTAACTTTGCAATCTCTTTTCTCAAATTGCGAATCAAAAAAATGTCATATTAATGACACTCAGCGTTATAAAGACTCTGGGACTTAACAAAATTTGTCCCGACATGGCAAGATTTTTTCCCCATTTCACCTGTTCTTACTTTCATTCTGAATCGTTCATGTTTTGTCAAATCCACTATAATTTGGCTGTCACATCTCTTCAGCTCTGGCTAGTCATTTTGCTGTCAATTTTCTTTGGATCCGGTTCCTCTCTAGTACCCCTCCCCTCCCGTCCTCTCCAGTTTCACAACCGTTCACGTTATAAATTTCGCCGAAGACTTTAACCACACCAAAAATTATGTTGATTGTCACATATTTATATTTATAAAAGACACACAAATGGGTTCAAACCCAGTGGGCGCAATATAATTTTTAGTATAAATTTGTGCCTATCAAGTATTGATCATTATCCGATCAACTCGATTTTTTGTGTGGTTGAAGATCTCGATGAGATATACAATGTGAACGGTTCCGATCATTGTAGTGCGCCAGGGATTAATTCGAGATTGGAGAGGACTGGAGGGTAGGGGTACTGGAGAGGAGTCGGATCCATTTTCCTTGCTTTTTAGCAAGGGCAAAATGCATATTACCTCCCTACGGTTTGAGCTTGTGGCACGTTAGCTCTCTAACATTTAGAAATTATCAATTCACCTCCTCGTTGTTTCGGACTAAAATGCCAAGCTAACACCGATAACGGAAAATGCTAAAATGATCGTAATACCCTATGTCATTATTATATAGATTGTAATTTGACAATGAGTGATTTGTGCTTCCCTTTTTTTGGCAAGTCTTTCCAATTTTTTCCTTCTCGTATTTTACTACATAAAATTTTGTCTTTCATTCTTTTGGATATATTTAGTTAGATAACCATTCATAAAATTACAAAACAAAGACTCGACTGGGTAACTTTTGCTAATTATTTTATTTTTTCTTCATAAAAAACAAGAAACATTATTTTGTCAAAACAAAAGAAAACATGTTTGTGCACATGAATATTATGATAACAAACTGAAACAAAAAGATATATTTTGACGCAGGTTCGGAACTTAAATTTCAATGCCCCTAATTGATTGCTCATCTCCTTCATTTTAAGCAGTGGAACCAAGTAGTTAATTGGAGTTGTTTGAGGTTTAGAGCCTACTTGAGGTCCCATTTCCTTCACTTTCTTTGTTTATGACCAATAATGGGATTCTCTGTCTCTGGAAAATTGATTAGGTAATAGTTCAAACTTTCAAACACCAACAGCACCTTCAATGGTGGAAAACCGAGAACCCTAGGGTGATGAAATGGAAGACGTGACAAAGAAACCCTACGGTAATGAATTGGGATGTGTGACAAAGAAGATGATGTACGGTTGTTAATTTGTTTGGTTACTTGCTTGTTTTTTGGAGAAGATGAAGGAGGAGGATTGTCTTCTTACGTTGAAGTTCAACTTTATTTTCTTTTCCAGTTCTCATAACGGGCGGGTGTATTACACCTTCAGTTAATTTTTGTAGGGGCCGTTCACTGGAATGACCTCCTTGGACGCCCGGAACAGTACCGTGGGGGTGGAGCTGGAGATGACCGCTCTGGACCAGCTGGAAGCTCATCGGAGAAAGTGGCTGGTGCTCCTAGAGTACGCCGGAGAGGAACCTGCACAAGGGAACAACCACGTTAGCGCCTAACCCGGACGGTGGTGGTCCGGGGAGGCACTCCGATGGTTAAGTAAGCAACGGGAGGAGTTGTATATCGGGGATCTAGAGAGAGAAAGTGCAGCTGAAAGCCAAATGTAGAGAGAGAGAGAGATTTGGGGTGTTTCTCTTTCTCGTCCCCTTCATGCAGGTATGTGGAGGCGTATTTATAGGGGAAGGAGCGCGTGCCCCGCACGCCCCTCGGGGGGACCTCACGCGCCCCGTCACCATCGCTGCACTTGAGTATATGGACATGTGTTTGTCAGACAAGTGGCAGTTCGGCCACTGTTCCTTCCCAAAGTAGTAACCTTCTACTGATAGTCCCCGCCGGGCTAGTCCTTCTGGCAGGCGTAGCCTGTGGAGTTGGTGACCTGCCACCTGCGCAGGGCACGTGGGGTGGCGGAGATCATTAATGGGCCACCCAGGCTGTCAAAGGTGTCTTCACCGAGCACCCATGACACCTGGCGAGACCATCCCCAGCACCGAGGTCAATCGACTCGGTCCGGGGGCGCCCGGGGGCCATTCCCGAGCGCTCATGAGGCTTCCCTCTGCCACGCCGCTTCCGTGCGCCGAGACCGGGGAGCCAGGACATACCGAGACCCTAGGCATGCCGAACACACCTACCGGACAGAGGTCCTCGCCGAATCCCCTCGGAGCCGTGGCCCCTCCTGAGTGAGGTGGCCCCTTTGGACCCCAGTAAACCCGGCTGCTACAATTTTCAAGAAAAATTTAACGGTAGCACTTTAGTCCAAAACCACGAAGAGATGAATTCGTCATTTCCAAATGTTAGGGAGTGATGTGCAAAATTTCAAACCACGGGAAGGTAATTTTCAATTTCATTTTGCCCTTTAAGCAATTTACCAACCTTTTTTTTGTCAATATAGTTTGTCCCACGTGAAGTACCCCATTTTAAAAGGGCTCTGTCTTGCTGCTTACTTGAAAGGTGCAAATGAGCCTTTTGGCCCATGTCATCAGTGTTAGCAATTGCATTTTTTTTAACTGTTGAGGTATCTGTTCGTGTTAAAAGAGCTTAACGTTCACGTCTAAGTGATATCGCATGGTGGTGGTTTGGGTTCTTTCCATTTTTTGTGGTGACTGAAAATGCAACGGACAAAACATTCAGACACAACACTTATATGGGGTTGAACCCATCTGTGAGTCCAACCCGTGGGCCCCATCTCTATGTGAGTGTACAACATTCGGACACAACACTCATATATATAGGATAGAACCCATCTGTGAGTCCGACCCGTGAGTCTCATCTCTATGTGGGTATTGTGTTCGTAACATTATTGGTAGTAAAATTCACTTTTATTTTCTGAGCCGTTGAATTAAAGGTAATTCTGTCGATCTAAAAAAGGTTTCTTTCGATTGTGAAAGATCTCACATTTGGGGATCTTAGATTTGCTGCTCTTAGTGCTCTATAACAGGGGCGAAGGGAGGAAGATACATAGGGATAGTTATACTTTTGCCCAGGTTTTTGCTATTTTAACCCTATTTTACATCCTTTTTTTTGCTCAAACCTATTAAGAGTTCAAATTTTGACTCCAATTGCCCAGGCTTTTGCTATTTTGACCCCATTTTATACCTCCTTTTTTGCCCAAATCTATTAAGAGTTTAAATTTTGATCCCCCTTGTCAAAAATCCTGGCTCCGCCCCTGTCTATATATACATAACCATATTAGGATTGAGGACCTTAAAATCTCTCTCTGTCTCTCTCTCTGGACAATTTCTTTCTATTGGAGAACATGGAACTTTCACTGTTGTTTCACCTTTTCTTTGTGCTTGAGATATGCTTCTTAAATCTCATGGTTTCTTCCAATAATTCAGTAGCCATGAAAGAAAGGGAAAATCCATCTGCATTCCCAAGAAATTTCCTATTTGGAACTGCATCCTCTGCTTATCAGGTTCTTTAAGCTCCTTGTCTCTCTATGTCAAAAGTCAAAACCAAACTAGTATTTTAAAAAACTTGGTTCTTGAAATATTCTTCCTTAATTCATTCTCCGCCAAATTCAAATCCCAACTCCGCCATTGACCTCAGGAACATAAAAAAAAAAAAAAAAAAACTTGCTTCTTGAAATTTTCTTTCTTCTAACATAGGCTATGCCAAATTCAAATCCTAACTCCGCCACTAACCTTGGGACCATCCAACTTGCTATGTTTGTGGTCAATTATTTTTCTCCTTTGACGATGGTATCCCCTAGATTGTCCGTCGCCTCTTAAGATTCGTACCTCTGACTTCCCACCGTAGAATTAAGATTCAAATACCTCAGCACCAAAGATAGAGCTAGGGGGCCAGTACGGAACAAAAATTAAAAAAATTCGTCAATGCGTAGTGAAATTCCTGGTTCCGTCCCTGCTCAGCAAATCACCCTAGTTGGTTTTTATATCGTTTTATTGATTCAATGGTGATTTTTTTTAGTTTGAAGGAGCTTTCTCGAGTGATGGAAAAGGCCTCAACAACTGGGATGTTTTCTCACACAAACCTGGTGAGATTTCCCCAGCATGTTACTAAAAGACTTGTATACTGTTTACATTTATAAGTACAATTTCTCCTCTCAATTACATTGGCACGTATAATCTCTCACAGGAAATATAATGGACCGGAGTAATGGAGATATTGCCGTTGATCATTACCACCGTTATCTGGTAAAGTTCTTCGCTATCCATTGCTGCTATTTATGTTTTTTCGGTAACTCAAGTGTTCGGACGAATCGGACCTACTTATGCGTATCGCGTAAAATTACCTAATATGCAGGGACGTAGGAACGATAAGTACTCGACAGAGTATAGTTAGACCGAAGCCATTGACGAGTTCTAGGGAAAAAAAGAGAAGGGACGGAACCAAGACTTTCACTACGTATGAGCGTACAAACCATTATTGAGTTTTTAGTTTGATTTAGTTAAGTTGAGAAAAACCCAAACCCAAAAACCCAACAAGAGTGAAGAAAGTTTTAAAAGAGCATTTTAAATCTGGCACGTCAAAAAAAACGTTTGGATGGTCCGGATGAGGTGGTGTGCATTTGGGGTACACTCGGTGGTGTACCCCAAATCATTTTCGATAAACTTTACCCTCCTTTCGAACTTCCAAGAAGGTGAATTTTCGGTATTAGAAGTAGAAAACTTGTATGCATCTTAAAACAATTAATGAGTAGAATTTGAAAATAATAAAGCATAATGTTTTAACTTTGAACAGCTCTAATAAGCACGAAATTGAAGAACATGATGAATTATTGATGATGGAAGAGAGTACAGGCAGGCCATGGCACCTGCCAGGCTTCCAAATTCAATCTCAATTAATTATCAGACAAAAATCTTATAAATTATTTAGAACATTATAAATTGGGAGATATAGACGATTGTACGTCGAAATTGGAACAAAGTATTTTAGAGGTTACAAATAGCAACTTGAAAATTACTAGATTTTTGTGCCACAATCTCTCCAAACTCTGAAAAAGTTTTGTACTCGGCCCCTACTTTTTGAAAACTCCCGAGTCCTGCCCGCATATTTTGATGGGGCAGGGCATGATTTCGGTGATTATTAAAAATCTTGTGACACGACTGAAAGATAAGTCATATTCAACGGCAATTTTATAAACAAAGTAACATTCCATGGTCTTGGAGCACCTGTGACAATACTTAAACACCTTTATTTATCACATATTTTTGTGGGACTTAGTACAATGTGAGGCACCACGCGACGGTGCGCTAAGACCATGGATTAATTGGTCTTTAAAACAACACTCACCTATTTTCAAAATGAAAAATACTAAAATCAGCCTAATAGGCTGTCGGTAAGATTTAAAAAGTATTTTGAAATGTATGAAAAGTAGATAAAAGTTCATGAAGGTACTGTGAAATGTGTAAAAAAAAAACGCTAAAATGTGCGGGGTTTTTTTGTCTCCAATTTCAAAATTTCTTTTTCGCCACAAAGGTAACTATTTGGCCCTCATTTGGAACAATACACTGCCATTTTGAGGGTGGGGAAACAGTAAAACAAGGGGAACCGACCGTGGTGCACCGACCACGTACCGATGGCGTCGGGGACGCCGTTGTAGGTCCCAACCTATCAATCCGAGCCATTATCCTTCTCAAAATCAAATTTTCGAGTTTTGAATGAAATGGGCATGATTTTGAATCGAGATCATACAGCCGTCCAATTGCCTAGATTCCCGCGCTGGCCCACTCGGAATTTGATTTTGAGAAGGATGAACGGCTCGGATCGATCGATTGGGACCTACAACGACATCCCCGACGCTATCGGTATGTGGTCGGTACACCACGATCGGTACCTATAGAAGCGTTGGTGGGGAAGGGGCACAAGGACAGATTGTTACACTTGATAGTTGATAAAGGAATGCACGAGAAGCTTGTACCCCACAACGATTGTGCCATCAAAAGTGAGTATTGGCCCACTGAGGAGGGCATAAAATGATTTATGCAATCTGAGAGGGTCCATATTTCTTTTTTTTTTGGTACATAGGGGGGTCCATATTTCTTGTTCCCAACGCAGTGCATTTTTTTTTTTTGAGAAACAGATAAAAATTTCATTAAATCAAATTCACAGTACACAAATCAAACCAAAAAAAAAAAAACATCCCTAAAACTAAACTAAACAGAACGGAAAAACAAAAAAAGAACGAAAAACAGACCGCCAGAGCTATCGCTGCCGCTGTCACACCGTTTTGAGAAACAGATAAAAATTTCATTAAATCAAATTCACAATACACAAATCAAACCAAAAAAAAAAAAAAAAACATCCCTAAAACTAAACTAAACAGAATGGAAAAACAAAAAAAAGAACGAAAAACAAACCGCCGGAGCTATCGCTGCCGCTGTCACGCCGTCGCTGCCACTACCCGTCGGTGTCGGAGGCCTAGATCGGCCTCCCCTTGGTCCAAAAATAAAGATTCCGGCCGCCTACACTGGAAGGAGAGCAGATCCATCCATGCATGAGGAGTCACCGGCAGATCCAAGAGAGAAAGAAGTAAAGGAGAAGGGAGGAGGAGAGGGAGGGGAAAAGGGGCTCGAGGAGAGGGGAAGGAGACGGTAGGGGAGGGGGAGGGGGATATGTGGCAGAAGGAGATCTCCGGTGGGGGAGGGGGAGGGGGAGGGGGATATGTGGCGGAAGGAGATCTCCGGCGGCCCTGAGATCCATCTCTCACACACACACACTCTCTCTCTCTCTCTCTCTCTACTCTCTAGTCTAGCTCTGTAGTGCATCTTTTATACACACTTCTTTTATTAAAAAAAAATATTCAAATTTTTTTTTAACTCATCATATATTGAAAACGGCATCCAAACATTATTTACATCAGAAACAAGAATTGACAGGATCACAAGGGAAACAATCCAATGAGCGTCCACATTGCATCATTAAGATGGCTCGGAAAGGAGCCCCAGCCACGCTAACCAGACCCCCAAACAATAACACGAAACGCCGATGGAAATTCATTGAGACGAGGTTTTTTTAGATTGCGTCAAAGCACTACACGATTGTAGTGTGCAGCTATGGGTTCATTTCAATCCAATCATCCTAATCTGAATCGTTGATATTATATTGTTGATTTTAAAGAAATTAGTAGCCAGGAAATGTTAAAAGGATGAATTTTAAGACAAATGTATCGAAACTAACGGGGGCCAGTAATATTTGATTAATTTAATTTTTGTACATATAATTATGCTTACCGAATCTTACAATATAAATTGTTTGGATCATGATAATTGAGTTTGAGATGAATCTCACCAAGGGTGCACTACAAATCTTTACGGACTTTTAACACACTACAGACTCCCAAATCTATAAGTCACACTCTTGAGGTCCAAGGTCAATGATTTCTGACACAGTATTTTTACTTACTACACAATCTTATCTCGATATCGGTAAAAGTCAGTAGCCAAATGCATCACTAGCTAGCTTGCTCCAATCTTAACGAGATCTCAATGAAAGTCAGTAGCCAAACGCATCACTAGCTACGGATGTTTGATCCACTTGGCTCGAGGGGATTCGTTCATTTAGTACAACTCCGTTCTTGCAATTGGGTCGTACAACGTACGTTAACTCATTCTTCTTTTCCGACAAAAAAACCTGAATCTCATGAGACATGGAAATCCTCGAAAATCAGACAAACATGAAACTACGATTAATCCAATAACAAAGCAAATATTATATGTTATGAGCTTGTGATGATGAAATCAGGAGGATTCAGATCTCATGGAAGATATGGGAGTCAATAGCTTTCGATTCTCTATATCTTGGGCCAGAGTTCTACCAAGTAAGTTTTACACTTGTCCAAAAAGAAGCTTCAATTTTGAAAAAACTTCTTCCTCATTTCCATTTTTTCAGTTTCCTAGCAGAAGATCATTTGATTTCTAAAATTTGGAAACAGGGGGGAGATTTGGGAAAGTGAATATGGCCGGCATCAGACATTATAACAAACTCATTGACTCGCTCTGGCATAAAGGTTGAGTTTCGGTGAAAATTGATAGTATTATTAGTTGTAATTAGTGATGTTCAAACCCTAATCAAATGAATAGGAGAACGTAGTACCTACCACTCCACTTGCAGGTTGAGTTTAACTCTTGCGGGAAAAGGTTCAGATAATTTCATGCCGCCAATCATAGTTTCAAATTTTTGATTCAGGGATCCAGCCATTTGTGACATTGACTCACTACGACATCCCTCAAGAACTGGA
This sequence comes from Vaccinium darrowii, assembly GCA_020921065.1. Lineage (NCBI taxonomy): Eukaryota > Viridiplantae > Streptophyta > Magnoliopsida > Ericales > Ericaceae > Vaccinium > Vaccinium darrowii. Next base: position 16,260,769 of record CM037153.1, on the reverse strand, counting down.
AGATAGATATGGAGCCTGGCTAAGCCCAAAAATGCAGTAAGTCGTGTCTTATTATACCCTACTGTGACACAAGGTACATCTCTAAATGGCTAAGAAAATAATTCTTGAAAAGATAAAAGACTAGTCAGGATTTTCTGTCAGTGGGATTAAGAATCTACAAAAGTTGTACATAATTCATGTCTTGGGGCAAGATCTAGTGAATCGATTTGTAGGGTCTTGGTGCATAATTATCAAAATATCCAGAAATATATGTACGCGTTTGTAGGAAATTTTAATCCAGAGGGGTCAATTGACCCCCCTTGCCTCTTCTTGGGTCCGCCCCTACTGTACTCCCTCCGTCCCCAAATAAGAGTCCAGTATTCCATTTTGGGTTGTCCTTGGTAAGTGTCTATTTTGAAAAGTTAATGGGTAAAAGTTCGTACAATAAACATTGTCATTTTAAAAACTTAATGAGTAAAGAGTTAATGGGTAAAAAGTAACTGTGCGTTGTGAAGTACTTGAATTACTAGAAGACAATCGAGTTCTAAGCTGGACATGTAAAAAAAGGACGCAGGGAGTAACGTTTAACACCTGAATGTTATGGCGAAATTTATCCGAATGTTAAAGATTTTATGATTTGGAGTGCATTACCAGTTACCACTCAAAAAAAAAAAATGGAGGGTGAAAAACATTTTCCTATCGTATGACCTTGTGATGAAAAATACCCTTGCTAAAGTTCCATCTTGTACCGAGACTAAGAAGCATGGACATGACACAACAGTTTTCCAAAACCAGGATATGAGTACTTGGGGGTATACGACAATAACCACATTTCAAGAGTATTTATTTTTGTTACGTACATGAATATCACACCACTACCAATAAAACAAATAAAAATTCAATGTCGAAAACCCTACACGTACAAGTTAAACCTTATTCAACCTACTGCATCTTAGGTACTACTATAACGTAGGTACTGAACATGCAAATATACGGTCCCTCACATGTCCTGAGATGTTTTGACACAAGACACGCTTTCAAGCTGTCTCTAATGTGTCAACAGAGAAACTAATAACAAAAGAATAAGGTCTGATGTGCATCCTACTAAGGTGTCGCTAAAATCCCCTATTAAGTGTTTGTGCTTCATAGCCTAGAATAATTTTAACTAAGAGAGACCATATGTTTCCAGAGATGATTTCAGATACTATGCAGACGTATGTTTCAAATACTTTGGGGACAGAGTTAAGTACTGGGTTACCTTCAATGAGCCCAACGTTGCAGTAATTCGCGGTTACAGATCTGGCATCTACCCCCCATCTCGCTGCTCGGGTTCATTTGGGAATTGCAGCAATGGCGATTCAGAAAGAGAGCCTTTTATTGCTGCTCACAACATTATTCTGTCCCATATAGCTGCTTTTGATCTCTACCGAGCTAAATACAAGGTATGGAAACAAGTATACAACACATTTTCTGATCATTACCTATAGCTTCAACCACCCAAGCTAGTGCTTGGTGGTCAATGGGTCTCCCAAAGGGTTTGGCCCTAGGAGGTCACAGGTTCGAGCCGTTTTAACGAAGCCCTTCAACTCTGCCATCAGTTCCCGCCTACTGGCTGCTTGCCTTGGGGGCGGTTGTTGGCCCTTTGGTCCCTTCTGTCACCCACCACAGGTCTAGAGTGGTCACGGCCAGAGGAGGGCTGCTATGTGACCCTCCTCCACCCTTTTTGCTGAGCAAACTCAACTATAGCTTGAGTCAAGAAACATTAATCAATACTCTGCTACTCTTTGCACACGCCATTGTTTTTGTCTTTTATTCTCTTGACAAAAAACAGGAAACATGTCTTCCCTACACATGTTTCAAGAGCTTGTTTTGAAAACAAGCACGGGTTAGGTAACGTCAGCGGTTGGAGAGGGAGTGGCCAGAAGCTAAGGGACGGTTTGTGAGTGGTGGGCTCAAATCCCAAGACGCTAGAACCATATAATCAGAGTCATGTTTGGCAAAGATAAAAGGAAAAGAATACATATTTGGAATCTTTTTTGGGGCCAATCTGATATTTGCAAGGTTAAATGCGTGAAACACCAATACACTTATACCTATTCTCACGAATCTTTCCAATATATGGCGGGAGGAATAGTGAGAGGCAGAGTGGTTGAAGAAGGGAGCAGTGATTGGAAACTTTGTTTTGAAAAAAAGGTCAAAAACACTTCCTTTTGTTTCCTCTATGGTTGGAAAGTTTGAAACAAGCTACCTATTTAGGCAATGAAAATTGTTGACAAATGCGTATTTGTTTCCAGTATTCAACTTTTTTTAAAACAAAAACCAAATACAAAATACATTCACGTAACCAAACTGGTTTCTTTCTTGCTAAGCATCCAGAAAACACAAGGAGGAAGTGTTGGCATTGTTTTAAATGCCATATGGTTTGAACCTATCAGCAGCTCCTTAGAAGACAAGCTGGCAGCTGAGAGAGCTCAATCTTTCTACATGAACTGGTAAGAAATCTTTCCTCTTCCCTACTTCCTTGTCATAACATGACAAGCAAACAACTAAAAACATGATTTTGCAGGTTCTTAGATCCGATTATACTAGGTAAATACCCAGAAGATATGCATAAGATTTTGGGATATATTCTGCCCAAATTTTTGGAAAAAGATTTGCAAAAAATGAAAAGGGGGTCAGATTTTATCGGGATAAACCATTATACTAGTTTCTACATCAAAGACTGCTTAGTCTCTGTGTGTGAACGGGGACCAGGAAATTCCAGGACAGAAGGTTTAATTCTACGGACTGCTCTGAAGGACGGAAACTTTATTGGAAAATCTGTATGTATCCTCTGTCAGTCTGTTGTCCCTATAACCTAGACATAGGACTATATCATTTCACAACTTAATCAACCCTGCTTTTGTTTATGTATTGTAGACTGCAGTGGACTGGCTATATGTTTACCCCAAAGGAATGGAAAAAATTGTGACATACATAAAGGATAGATACAATAACATACCGATGTTTATCACAGAAAATGGTGGGTAAAGAAAATTTTGAAACGCTTTCAGAAAAGCTTTGGCTACAATGTTGAATATGTTTCTTATGATTGTGTAGGGTTCGGTGAGATGAACAATCCCAATACCACAATCGAAGTTTCCCTTAACGATGTCAAAAGAGTGCAGTATATGTGTAGTTACTTGGATGCCCTAGCAACTGCTATAAGGTACAAATTGCAAACCCAACAATTAACTAGAGAGTGACTGATAATCATGTCTTATGTTTTCCCATTGATGAAATTGAAATCTGATAAAGGAATATTGAAGCTAGCATATGCAATTATATGGGCAGGAATGGAGCAGATGTGAGAGGGTACTTCACCTGGTCCTTGCTTGACAACTTTGAGTGGATATCTGGATATACAATAAGGTTTGGGCTTCACCATGTTGATTATCGCACCCTCAAGAGAACAAGGAAATTATCTGCAATGTGGTACAAACAGTACATTTCTGACCATAAGGCTCGCAGTACGTTAATGTCTAGGAATACAGCAAGTAAGCTTGCGATGGAACTTCAACGGGAATGAAGATGAAATGCAAAATGAAAGTTATCTTCATCTTTACAAAAAATCAATCTTGTGGCATGTTCTTTCATCTATCCCCTTTGGTGCGCATACAATTTTATTGAAAGATCAGTTTCCTTCATTATCATTACTCTTTCGTCTAAACAGCCTTAACTAGTTCTTTGAAGATTACAAGAATAGATAATAGCGACAAGAACTTCAATTGCATCACACCACTCATCGCCAACCCATTTTTATTCCAACCCATTTCCATTTAACCATGCTCTCCCCTAACCATTTTGAGTCAACATTGCTGTCATGCTGTGGATGCATGAAATGATCTGGTAAATTCAGGTGAGAGTTAAACCGAGGTGGTTCCTGAGCCACCGCCTCCACCAAAATCAACTGTGGTTGAGTATAGCACTTCAAATTCCCTTGGATTCCAAAACAACTTCCTTCTCGAGTTTTGACGGATTAATCTATCAAAAAATGTGGCAATGAAGTGTTTGTTGTTGTTGACGGAAAGTGTTCTTTCTAGGTGGCCCTTCTCCATAAGTGCACCTGCGGTCTTCCTATCTCCACCAGGGTGATCCAGCCTCATAGAAGTGCTCCCCCTCATCCCATGAAATTTGACAAGCTTGAAGACCAATAGCGACACTAGGTTCTTTCCCATAATATGAAACACGCTCCTGCATAGAAACTGCTTCATCATTCTCACTTGGATATTGAGCCTTGTACTTGCCAAATGGATTAATCCCAGGATTGGTCATTTCCGCAATTACAGCAGGCATGTACATTGAATCGCCCACTATTGGGGCTCCACAAGCAGCCAATTGTGCTCGAATCTGGATCAAATAACTAAATATTGTCAAAGTAATAATGATAGCAGCAGAAATCCTAATGATGGTGCTTTTGAATGAGGCTCTCAGAAGTCAGAACAAACAAACTAAAAATCTTGCAAGTTGCAGTGTTTTTTGGCAACAAAGACGGCTTCTGCTAGATGCCTTTGGAACTGCAAACATTTTCTCTATTTTCAAACTAAATCTCATCGTATTTTAGCACAAAAAAAAAATGACAAGTTTTGTAACCACTTATTTTTTGGAACTGGAAACATTTTCTCTATTTTCAAAGTAAATCTCATCGTATTTTAGTAGATTCGCAAACAAGATTGACAAAAAAAAAATTGAGAAGTTTTGTAACCACTTATTTTTTGCACCACCCCAGAACCAAACAATAATCACACAACATATGCTGCAATTGTACAATGTCACTGCTTATGAAGATATTACTAGAAAACAAACCAGAAAGGGCCTCAAACAAAGTACCTGATGTGTCCGACCTGTTAAAAGGTTTATTTTACACTCATATGCAAAATCTTTTGAAGGCCATCCACAGTCCTCAACACAATACTTCTCTTGAGTTACAGAGTTTGGCCATGGAACCTTCTTGCATTCCAAGACCTCAAGTTGGCACAAGGGCCATCCTTCAATGAATTCTGTATGGCATAACAATTTTAAAGTTGGTCCGGTCAGAAAATGAGGAAGACAAAGTTGTTTCAGCACAACACCACCTTTCGGAAAAACCATTCAGCAATTTATTCAGCAGCATGCATTGGTGTCATATTAAAACAGGAAACAGCAAAAGAAGTTTGCAAACTTTTTTCTTCTCTCCAATTGCAATACCCACAGCATCCTCCAATGATATCAAGTGACTTTTCATGGTGTACAAATAATTGGGAAGAAACTGTCACACAAGTCTTAACTAAAACGTCAGAGAGTCATACATTTTCGTGATCTCATATATCTCGCATCTTAGCCAAATGCAATTAAGCACTCGTAATTCTGTCAAGTCTAAGAATACACAAAAAAGTATAATGTGTCTGTCGGCAAGAAGATATTGAAAGATTACTAATTAAAAAGCTCAAAAATGAATGTGTGAAATACATATTCACAGTACTTAACAGAGCTGGTTACCTTCCGAAATAAGTCTCGGAGCCATATTGACACGCCGCATATAGTGGGTAATTACTCCAACAGGAAGAGGAGCAGCAGCAAGAGCTAGATATAACTTCTTCACTTTTTTGTCCTGATGATAGACAGTATAAAAGCTTCAGAGGGAAGGGACCAAAGCAGACAAGCTGAAAGAAATAGCAGATCTGACAGCTAAAATAACATATATCCCATCGTGCATGTCAATTTGTTTTAAATGCTGTCCCCTTATGGAATGTGAGGTACACAATTTGGCTGCAACTCGTCACTTTATATGTCATGATGTTCTCTCTAACTCAGAAAATAAATTTATGAACTTACTCTGATTTTTCTATGGAATACTGAACAATACTCCTTCGTTCTAGCAAACACAACACTGCAATAGATCCAACCGATTACCAAATATTTGTAATGCAACAGTGAAATAAGCAACTATGATGATCCAGTTGAAATACCATACCAGCCTTCTGAGCAATTATCAATCTGATGGGTAGTTTTTAGTGGTTCCGTAAATCCCAAGGCACGAGTAGCAAAGGTTGCACAACTTTCTTCAAGATTATCTGTAGTTCCTCCAACCTTAAACAAAATACAGGCGCAGTCAGCTATCAATGAGGCACAAAATACAAATTAATGGACAGGGGAAACCTTTAGTAGAAGGGTGGCAAATGGAGACAGAAGTCCATGTAAACTATATCAGTTAGCTAGCTGAGAAGTTATGCATTCTGGCAAATGACACTAAAATTCAACTCTTTGATAAGAATAATAGAGGAACAATCAATTGTGCTGCTCATTACGACTAGGATCTTGACATCAAGATGTAAGTGTTTTGATTGATTGGTTGACATAAACATAAACATAAAGATGAATATAAATCTTAGTTGCAGGATCCTTCTAAAACAGGTGCGCTCCCTAGACAGGAGCTCGCTCCCATCCAGATGGGAACCTGCTCCTAAATAGAATAGGAGCTTCCACACTAATTTTAGGGACGACATTCTCACTTCTCTTTTCAAATATATGCAAGGAAGAAGAAAAAGAAAAAAGAAGTTAGAGAGATTTAGGACTCTCTCTTTCTCGTCTTGTATTCTACTACTTATCTACATATTTAGTCCATATATTTGGCATAAAAAATTCTATTAGGTTGTCATTTCTCACTCATTTATATACATATATATAATATTTATATGCACACTACTTTTGCAACTATAAAACATATGTACAATGCATACAAATATATATAAATTTATCCATATATATTTATTTATTTATTTATTTATTTATTCATTAAGTATTACCCCGCCACTCCCAACCTAGGGAGCTTCTACATAGCCCCGCTCCCACGCACCCGCCCCCGCCCCCGTCCCCGCTCCCGCTCTGTGCAACTTAGATATAAAATATGTATATACACACATATTAATATTTGTTCTTGTTTGGTTCCCTCTAAATGGCAAGAGACAAGATAGAGATTAAAAAAAAGGTCACTTCCTTGCAATAAATTGGAAATTTCCTCAGTTTAAAAGTATTGCTCTTCCTGCATCTTTGATTCGCAATAAGAAAATTGTGGCAGAATCGTTTGAAAAGATAAAACACAGTCAGAGGGAGGATCATACAATGTCAGGAATCAGACCCAAGGGGTACAACCGTACAAAAGCACAATGAAAATGAACATTAATTATCACACAGTAACCAAACATGTCATATCCTACATCAGAGCAGAACATTGACAATGCATCTAGTTTCCTCAAGTACAAGTGCTTCCTGATCAGATCACCACATAATGAACTCACAACTTTGCCAAAATCAAATAAAAGAAAAGATCAATAAAAAATGGAACATTTTACATACAGATGTACCCGCTGGTTTATCAAGAACAACATAGGATTCAGATACAGCAATAATTCTTGATCTCCAGTCAATCTCATAACACCTGAACAACACAGAAATGTCAAGAGAAGCCAGCCTTTTTAATACAAATAAGGAAAATTATCGTGAGGGATACTAATAAATAACCTTGGGAAGCGTTTTGGGTGGACATGCACCCTTAAATAAGTTCCAGGTTCAACAAACTCGTTAACATGAGTTATTCGAAAAGTTTTTTGAGCTTCTCGAACAGTTTTCCCTTTAATGGAAGATCTCTTTCTCAGAATGGATGGAGCTGTAGCTTCCTTAAATATCTTAATTTCTTCTGGTGTTGCAGTTGGAGGCGGCACAGGGCATACAAGGGCATAATACACAGCTCCAAAATAGATAAGATCTGCAACATACCTTAAATGGAAAGACTTTTATTGTTCAGGAATTAACCTGGTTAATGGCTTGTTATAAGTAAGGCCACGGAGGATACTAATAGGAGAATCAATTAATGATACTCTAAAAATATGGCAGCACTCACAATGGAGGAAGATCCAATGCCTTACAAACATATTCCAGAACAGGGCCTCCAACAGAAACAACCAAGTGCTCAACTCTTGGCGGACCACTTTCTGAGGGGCACGGAAGCAAGCGATGATATTCAGGATAACTGGAAGAAAATGAAGGGCTAAACATCAGCAACTCAAAACGGAAGCCTTTAAAAGTTAAATAAATCATAAGAACTTATACATCTCAATTCGAAGTAACACGTAGCAGCACAAGCTATAGTTGGCCATTGGTACTAGGTAGTGCGTCATTCATCCATATCAGAGGTGATATTATGCCTGACGAAATTTAATCGCCTTGCCTTGTGAGTGGAAAGGAAGAATGTAACACATCCTATGAATTTCTATGTCACAATCAAAAAGACATTTAATTTCTGAATAAATGGTGTACTCTATGCTGAAGTTCAGCTTTGTTTCAATGATGTTTCTGTTGGGAAAATGCCTTTTTCCAATAAAGTTTTTAGCAACTTCGAGCCAAAATTAAAAGTAGGACCCAAACACCTTTTGAGGTGGGTCCAAGTGATTTTAGAATTTAGATATCCTACGAAAGGAGTTTAAACCATGGAAAGACTAAACAAAAAAAACGTCAAGAGATGAATGAGATAGCGTCTCATAAAGTGGGCATAGTTGAGAAGGTGAAAGTCCCCCTCCAATCTCCATCTCACATAGCTTGAAGATGTAAACATTTGTGGGTATATAAGCCCCAAATTTGATTTTGGGCTTGGGCTTGGGCTTGGGCTTGGGCTTGGGTTTGTAAGTCTGTAAGCCTTGCTGTATGCCTAGAATATTCTGGAATGGAAGTGAAAGGTTGTGGCTGTTGTCTTGACTCACCAGTTGCAAACCTTTCAGCTTTCCACATCCAAAATAAATCCTCCATGTTTATCAATCATCATGATCGAATTAATGGTTATACAGATGAAAAGGTCTACCGCCACAACATAAATTGAGTTTATTCCTTTCATTTGAACAGCAAAAATTATCAATGCTTCTTTCATAAACTCTAGAATATCATTTTCTTTTATCGAATCCAAAACCTTAGAGTTATATTTTGTTTCGTTCAATTTGTTCCGTTAGGCCGAACAAGTTCAGTTCCAACTTTGTTCATCCAGTAACAAAAAGAGAATACTAACGATGTTCAGGTTTGCCGGGAAGTCTCATCATGTGGTGCTGTTGAACTGAGAGCAAACTATTGTATCTTATGTTAATTGATACCCCAACCACCATTCGGGAGGTGATAAACTGTTTTAAGGACAATATTTAAACACACGGGCCTCGTTTCAGTTTATAGATTCTGTTTCGAACAGATAACTGTATGGTTTACCACTGAGCAAAAAAAAAAAAAAACAACTGTTTGGTTTACCATTTCTATTCCTAACCAATGTAGGACTCAAGGATTAAAAGCTGTGAAGTATCACAGACATCCGTAACAGCCGTCGTAATTCATCTCAGATTGGTGAAGTTTCACTAACTTTCTAGTATGTTGATTTGGTACCATTAGTAGAGCTTCACTTGTTTATTTTTTCTACCTTGTTATATAATATTCAGTTTGATTTTTGAGACTAATTTTCCTTAAAATTTCTACAATATCCGGGTCATTCATCATAGCATTTCAATTTGCAAGCACTTAAGGAACCTAAAATCATAAAACAAGAAAACCGTAACACCCCAATTATTAGCACCATGAATACAAGAAAAGTAGATTACCACCCAAGTCAATCGTGTCTTCTAAGTTTCGATGGTTTAGTACAAGCTCTCAGCAAAAGCATTAGTGGGATTCAAAACTGTCCTTACTCATGAACTTTCAACCATACAAAACCCTTAACATTGTCACCAAATAAAGGGGAAATTACGACCCAAAGGTTAGCTCACGGGGTAAGTTTGGCAGAGGTAAGTGCCTTACGAATAGCGGTAAAAGAGATTCGGGTTGCGGTTGCGGTCGGTTCCGGATTACCAGAAAACAAAAATGGGGAAATTGCAACAATCTAAAGCTCATACATAACCAAACAGGCACCAATTGCAATTTGTAGGAATAAATAGAGGAGAGTGAAATGCGCTTACCAACTGGAGGAAGAAACGGGAATTGAGGGGGTGGTAACATCTGATGAAACAGCAGAGGATTCAAAACCGAAGGTTCTCTTTCTCTTCGGAGATGCCCAGTTGGCGTTGAGAGAGTGGGCAGAGGAGGCTAACGTGCGCACGAGGGACGCCGGGGTGGCGGCCAAGGTCCGGCAATTCGACGCCCTGAGGTTGACGACTATTGACGCGAAACCGGCGGCAATAATCGCCATTGGTATTAGGATTATCTTATGGGTTGCTCTCAGAGCCCAGAGGACAGATGGGATGACCCAGGTCGTTTTTTCCTTCATTTCTTTCTCGATATTTTTATATAGGAGTAGTAATTATGTATTCTTTTGTGATAATTTTTAAAATTAATCATGGTAATTATGTATTTATCTTTTTGTGATAATTTTTAAAATTAACTATGCGACTCATAAACAATACAAGTAAAAATTTGGACAAAGTTGAATGGAATTCATATATGACATTAAATACAAAAAATACAGTTGCACGGTATTTTTTTCTTACTCGATCTACTTTTTTTTTTTCCTCGTGATTTTTACTTTTTGAAACTCCTTGTCAAAACAAACCTTTAATCTACAAAAATTATCGTGAACCCATCAAAAATTTAAAAAAGACCGTTACCCAAATAAAAATTTAGAAAAGAACCAAGGGCCTTGGGGTTTATGAATCGGGTTGACTTGAATCTAATTAGACTTGGGCCCCAGAGTTCATAAATCGGGTTCGGGTGGGCATGAAATGAAGTAAAGTTTTTAGTTTCAACTGTGCGTTGAAAACTCGAGAAAAATGAGAGAAAAGAAAGGAAAATTGAAAATTTTCCCTCCTCTTGTTTGGTTTGGAGAGAAAGAAGAGAGAAATAAAAAAATCTAAGTATTGGGAATAGTAAAAATTTCCTTCCACTTTTCTCTCACTATCCTCTCATTTTATTTTCTCATTTTCTCTTCCCTTCCACATGTTCCAAACACACCCTAAAATCCTTTTTTGTTTTCTCATTTGAGCCCTTAAAGGTTTAAACTGATAATAGGCTAAAGTCGTCTTGTAGTGCTTGTAGGATTTCATAAGAAACCCTAAACCCAAGAACTCATGTCAAACCATTGAAGAAAATTATAGCGGATGCGTGCCTGTTGCTATGAAGGATGAAAATCTTGTGTATGTGGTTGTTCATCTTCCACCTCCAAAGCCCTACTCTTGATCTTGACCTTAGCCTCACACGCGATGGGATGGTACGAGAAAAATGTTAGGGTTTGGAGTTGGGACTTAACCATATATTTATAGGTCTTGGTTCCATCATAGCTCATCATAGTAGATGGAACCCTATTGAGCCTTAAATGGTCTCTACACTTAATAATAGCCCGCACCACTTAACGCACGTGATATAACCCAAATACGTGCTATCAGAGATTTGTCAATTACCCAGTCATATTTATTAAATGATCACAACTCAATGGGTAATACCGACACCACTCAAACCTTATTCGACAATATACAATATCTAATTATATGATTTTTGTAAGTCCACCTACAGAAAATTGCTAACAATGCCAATATATAGCATGACAAGAGCCAAACCTGAAACCTCAAATCTTGCATACCCCTCCAAACTCATACTTTTTGACTTTGTAGGGGGCTTAAGAAATAGAGCCAAACTATCACCTCGTTTCTGTCATTGAGAAGAATAGTTGTGAACTTTTCAATGAGATATACGAGGTGAATGGTTCAAATTATTTTTGTAGGCCTGCCACAGAGCCAAAAAGTGAGTCGAAGGGGTATGAAAGATTATAGTGGCCCTGTTCGTTTCCCAGTTTAGTTTTAGTTTTAGTTGTGATGACATCAACCTTGTTCGTTTAGTAGTTTTAGTTTAGTTTAGCTATGGAAAAAGGTGTAATGAGTAGAGAGAGATAGAGAGAGAAATGAGTGTAATGATTACAAAACTAAAACTAAGCTAAAAATATGAAACGAACAAGGCCATCATCATTTCCCTCATTTCTCTCTCTATCTCTCTCCACTCATTACATCTGATGACATCATCAAAACTAAACTAAACTATCTAACCAAACACAACCAGTATGGTGGGGAGCTTAACTTTTAACTAAGTCAACTAAGAAACTTAAAGTCTATGTAACCAGTGTAAACTTATTGAAAGAAAGTATTGATTTCTTTAAGTCGGGTCTCAATACATTCCAAATTACTCCATCCATTTGTGTTTGTTTGTTCATTTTCACTATTCTACACCCTGTGAAAAATTATAAATATCTTTCAATACAAACCTCTAAAATATACGATATATATCTTATTTGATAGATCTCAATTAGAATATTACAAGAAATTTCCAAAATCATGAAGCCCGGTAAAATTTGAAAGATATAGACAATCAAAATATGACATGAATGCCGAAAATGGACCTTCAAACATAGGCAGAGAGAGTAAAAAGTTTGTTCAACCTTTATTTGGTTACGACCTAACTGTTCTTCCTAAATTTTTGCTCTAGTATTGTTCCAATTCATTTCATTTTTGTAATTTGTTTAGGTTTATGTCATAATTTTTGGGCTTAAATATTGTTGTCTCAACGAGAGATGTTAATAAAGTATAATAATGTAGACCGAAGTTGAAAACAGTTTAGATAGGACAATAGTAAAGACAAAAAAAAGATAGAATTGTTTGAAACTCTTTTGTTTTGAGGTGAATGTTTTTTTTTTCCCCCTCTGTCGGTCGTAATTTTTACTTTCTAAAACTTTAATGGTCGAGATAAATTGTTAATTCAAAACATATTACGTGAAAATTTAGGAACAAAAAGTTTATGTTGACAAAGTCATTAACCTTTACATTAATTGATCAGGAATTTGGTGAATTTCCTAAACCCTACAAAATGATACTTTAGGGGGCGAAATGTAACTAAGCATAGACTATAAAAATTAAGTGGGAGATTTTTTATGTACAAGTTATTACATAAAAATTAAGTGGGAGATTATAACAACTTCATTTTACCATACATTCCACACAGTTTATATTTTTTCCCTTCGTGCAATTACACTAAACAAGATCATTTTATATTGCCTACAAATGTATTAACTACAAAAGAACACACACATGGTCATATTAATTAATTCAATATGTACTCCATATATAATTTCGGCATGTTTCATCACAATATGGAGAAGACCCTTGACAATATACAGTGCCATTTGAAAGGCCAAATTAAGAACCTAAATGCAAAATGTTCAATGCATGATTGTCACGCCCTCGTTTTTATAAACATAATTACCAAAAATATCCACGTAGGATAGTCAACAAGTCAAACATGAACCGATAAAAAAGTCAAAGTCTACGTAAGAAAGTCATAGTTTAATACAATCAACCGATCCAAATTTAGCGATACCTGGTGCCCGTACCCAAATACATAACCTATTAGTTTAGAAATGTTGTTACAAGTTCTACAGTCAAAAGATTGAATGAATTAAGAGTTACAATGCCATCTCGGCCAAAAATACTTCTATGTCAAGATGAAAGTATAACTCCATCAATAAGTTTTCAAAAGTCATGCATGCACGCATCCCAATGCAACCACGTCATGCTCCTCAACGGGTACCTGAAAATGAAAGGGTGAGCTACAAGCCTAGTAGGAAAGCTCAATCTCTAGCTACTATGATCATGTGAATGATAGATGCACCATGAGAGGAAAGAAGTGCACGAAAAGTGGCTAAGGCAGGAGACGAGAACATTCACGTGCTAAGGTGTCCACCAAGTATCCAACTACGTGTCATCGTGTCCACAAGTGTCCCGTTATGTTTCTTAAGCGTCCATTGTGCCCCAGTATCATTCCAAATTTCATCTCACACATTAAAGTCTTAGAAAGTTCATTTGAAGTACAACATGTTTAAACCAACTCACACACACATCCACCCAATTTACTATATCACGGGAATTACGGGGCCCGGCTCCCATAGCTTCTTAACTCGAGTGATGGCCGAATTTCTTGGGCTCCGCGCACCCTTGACCAACTAATGTTGGAATTATATAAATGGCCGGATTTCTTGGGCTCCGCGCACCCATGACCAAGAGAACACCGTAAGGTGGCCTTGGGATACAACCAATATCATATTGTAAGTCATTTGTACCAACCAGACTCATAACACACACCATTAAGTTCAACAAAAGCCCATAGTTCCATTTCATGGCTAATAATGGTGTTTTAAACACAAGTATGCACTCCAAACTCACACCGTGTCCCAACATAAGCGTTGATGTCAAACGGAAGTCAAACAATCGGTATTAAGTTCAATTATGAGTGTACAAGATGTTGGAGGAAGGCCCAAGGTACCCCAAGATCAAAGGAAGTTCAAACAAGAAAACAAAAAAAATTTGGGACAGAGGCATTTGGTATCTATACCCAGATGCAGGGGTATAGATACCAACTAGACAGACAGACGGACAGAGCCTGCTGGTATAGATACCCAGATTCTGGGTATAGATACAGATCAGTTTCGGACAGATTTTCAATTCAAGGCCAAACTCATCAATCTTTGATCCAATCTCAAATGTTTATGCAAGAATTGGTCCAATACAAGTAAGGGAGGTTAAATCGAACATAAATTTACATTGGGCTTATCAATTTACAAGATTTGATCAAGAATTAATCAAGAACACATACCCAAGAATGGGTTTTTCAACGAATGACCAATAATCATGAAATTGAACACATGAATGGCATAAATATCATACAAATGAGGATAGGAGGTGGAGATTAGGTTCCCTACCTCAAGGGTTGAGCTTCAAACTTGAGAAAATTGAATTCTTAGATCCCCAAATTGGAAAATCCCGTTTTTGAGCTTCAAGGTGCAAAAAGAGTAAGTTCTGGGCTTCAAATCACGCATAGAACAATATTCCAAGGTCCATTTGTGAAGGGGTTTGATGGAGAGGGAGATTTGTGAGCTTGGAGTGGCTTTAATGGAGGAGAGGAGAGAGAATGGGGCAGCTGAAATATTCAAGAGGGGAAAGGGACTGATTTTTTTGCTCTTTCTCTTTCTCACTTAAACACAATAATAGCTAATTACACCCACACCCCATGCATTGACTTATGTATAGCAAATCTCGCCCACGTGTCTTATTTTCGCGCGTTGACCCTAGATTTTTTATAAAATTTAATTCCTCACATTTCCCCATTTTTATTTTCATAAAAAGACTTTATTTTTCGGGTCCTTACAATGATCATAAAATGAACTAATGCACTAGATTAAGCCATGCACCCCAAAACAAGACAATTAAATGGCCTAAATGCAAACATGATATGCATGATTATACCTTCCTAGATAGGCCTCAAAATACTTGGCACGGCATCAACTTATTGATAACGAAGCTTGAAAGCACTTGAGTGGAGCATCTGGACTCAAACCTTAAAACTCTACCTCCCAAACCCCAAATGAAAATCAAGCTAATTACATACTCCGAAAGGCTTGACATAACCCGAAAAATGGAGAAAATTTTGGGTACAGGGAGGTACCCTCTCGGCACATCCGGGCCGTCCAACAATGCAACCAACGGTCCGGATTGAAAGTGACGTCCGGATTTTTAAAAAATATATATAAAAGAAAAGAAAAAGTGTGTTTTAATCCGAGCCGTCCGATGCATTTTTGGACGGCTCGGATGTGCCGAAGGGGCACCATGTCACCCATACCCTATTTGCACCCAAAATTTTCTCCGGAAAATGCCAACAAAACTAAGACAAACAATAAGACTTCAACAATTGTAATATTTGTTTCCTCTCCTTCATCTATATTATTCTTCTTTGCTGATCAAAAAAAAAAGACTTCAACAATATCCTCGAATTCTAATCTGAATACAAGTTAACAATCAAAATGGAAACTATTAAATACCCGTACGACCTTACAAAATGTAATGTACTCTCTACATACATATCTACACTATAGCCTATATAGTATATACAGGAAATAAAAATTTCTCAAAGGAAATGTGCTTTTGGAAGGCCAAATGCAGCAGGAACTGTAACTTAAAAAATGCTAAAAGGTAAAAAGAAAATTGGGAAACGGAAGGAGTAGTATTTTACATTTTAGAATTATTAGTTTTAATATATGACAGGGTTAAAATTCCTATCTATTCTCACTAGTCAAAATCAGATTGATTAATTTCAACCACCTTCCCTTCCTGTCCTTCACTTGAATTTTCTGGCAGAGAAAGTCACATATTCGGTTTGGGTTTTGAGACAGGTTTTGAGGGGTAATGAGTAAAGAGAGGGAGAGAAAATTTTATTGGGAACCGTGGAGCC
Organism: Vaccinium darrowii; assembly: GCA_020921065.1. Taxonomy (NCBI): domain Eukaryota; kingdom Viridiplantae; phylum Streptophyta; class Magnoliopsida; order Ericales; family Ericaceae; genus Vaccinium; species Vaccinium darrowii. Next base: position 16,244,488 of record CM037153.1, on the reverse strand, counting down.
TTGCAGGGTGAGTTTTGAGACCCCAAACAAACAAGGTGATAGAATGCGGCTCTGAATTACATCAGACCTGATACCGATATATCCACCCCTAAACATGTATGAACATGAAGCATGTTTTTTTTTAAACGAACATGAAGCATGTTTATCTTGAGGCTAATCAATGCAAAGATCATTTGGCAAGAATCGGTGCCGAACTAGAAGAAGAATTGGTGGTTTGCAAGGACTCTCCTCACTCAGTTTGTGAGGACTTTTTGACAATAATGAGTGCCGAATTGGAAGAAGAATTGGTGGTTTCGAGGACTCTCTTCAATCTGTGAGCACATATTTGGTGTTTGCCAATATAGAGATTAGAGTCTAGCACATGTTGGTTGCATATAACTCTTGTTTCGTGGTCTGTTTTTGTTTGTTTTGCCTTGTTTTGTTTGAACTTCCAAATCTTTGATGTACCAAAAATATACTCCCTCCGTCTCATATTTGTTGTCTCCTTTCATTACTTACAACACCTTAAAAAATTAGTTATATTTTTTTAATGTATAATGTTTTGTATATTAATAATGAATTTCGTTTGATAGTTCTCGATGAATAACATTAAACAAAGTTTTTAAAATTGTAAAAAAATATTATATATTAAAAGATATAAACAAGTGAAAAATGACACGCATACTTGTAAATGGACAAGAAATTCGGAGCAAAGGAAGTAACAAAAGAAAGAACATGAAGAATTTATGCATCTCGGGTGGGGTAGATAAAACTCATTCACTCCACGTAAGAGGGTGTTTGAGAGCCATTTTTCCACTTTTCATTTTCACATTTTTGAGTTTTGGTTGTTTGAGAGACGTAGGCCAAAATGACTTCTCCTAAAATGAGTTTTTCAATGTAGAATTTAGAGAGGAGAAGTGAAAAAGATGTGGTGAGGAGCTTTTCCATTTCTTATTTTTTACTTTTCTCATTTTAAAATACCCACAAAATGTATTTTGGACATCTCTCAAACACTACTCTTGCTATAAAATGCATTCTGCATATTTCTCTCAAACACTTCTACCAAATTCAAAATATATTCTGACCATAATCTAAAAAGTCAAAAAGCGAAAAAGTTGAAAATGAAAAACTGAAAATGAGGCTCTCAAACACCCCCTAATTATGTTCTGCCTAAATTTTGTTGTAGTATTTTTATTCACTTTTTCAGAGTTGTTGAAAAACTATTGTTCACTTGTTTGAATAGCATGTTAAAAGGACTAAGCTCCTCGTGTGATCCACATTCATGCATCTTATAATTTATGTTCTAGACCTCGCTTTCCCAAGTTGTGAAATAGATACACATGATCAATTTATGTGTCATAATGTCTAGTGTGTCCTATTTTGATCATGTACTATTCGCTTTTTGGTATCAATTTATGTGGGGCTTTCTACTGACTTTAATTTGACTCCTCACTTTTGGGTGGTAAGATTAGGCCACAAAATTAGTCGTGATGTGTGCTAGTTGGTCCGGATCCTTGAATTATTTATATGTAAAAAAATATTAGATGAACAAGTAGCGAGCTTTGAGGCGACAAAAGGACTAGATGTCCCCCGCTATTATGGACTATGGAGGTTGCACCGCAAGGGCAGATAAATAGTTCACTTCAGAAAACTGGTGCTGCCATAAAGTTTTTATTCGTTCGCTGCTTGACCGACCAGGTGACTCTAAATTAAGACTAATAATGACGCGTCCCAAGCGTAGGACTCTTGACCAGTGCAGCACAATAATTCCGGAAGTACCGGAGTCAAACCACAGAGACGACTGGAGAGCCTAACTCAAAAGTGTAAGAGTGCGGTTTAAACTGGCTCTTAGGTAGCCACCCCTTGATTTTATGAGATGTTCTAATTAATTACTAAGCTAAATTGATTATACGCTACTTAATTAAAAGAGAGCACAGCTGCGAGAATCCGGCATCCACGCTTATCCTAACCAATATTTACTCGGGCCACAAGGAATCCTTTTACTGATTTTAGAAAACGCGAAAGGCTCCCTAACAAATGCGCACCACCTGTCACCAGATTCCGTGCGCATTCGAATTCCAGTAATGCCTGGGTTTGTTTGTTAGAAAAGTTTCTAGTTTCTAAAATTGCTCGAAAATTGAATTAGTTCGGCCCCGAGGTGAAATATCGATTAGAATAAAAGCGGGCGCCTTCGCCCCGCAGTCGCACTCAAAGCGACACTACAAGAGAAAACACATTTGGCGACCAAATCAATTTTAGTCGCTGATTGTAGCACCTTCAGCGACCAAATTTTGTTTGTCGCCGTATGTAATACTTTTGGCGACAAAATCGTTTTAGTCGCCATATGCAGTACTTTGGGCGACCAACTCAACATTTGTCGCTGATTGTAGACCCTTTAGCGACTAAAATTTTTTTGTTGCCATAAGCAGTACATTTGGCAACCAAATAAATTTTGGTCGCCGTATGCAATGCCTTTGGCGACCAAATTTTTTTTTTGTCGCCTATGCGATGCCTTTGGTGACCAAATTTTTTTTTTGTCGCCTATGCAAAGCCTTTGGCGACCAAACATCGGCTTTGGTCGTGGAGACATATGGCGACCAAAAATTTTAGTCGCCGATGGTACTAAAATAATATAATAAAATAAAATAAAATACTTTTCAAAAAAATATATATAATAAAATGTAGTGCAATACATAATTTATGATAAATAATGTTATATATTTGTTAGTGTAAAAAGGAATATACGAAAATAATAATACATATAAATTGTTTCTAACAAATGAAACATAAATGCATAGGTAGCCCAGTGGTTAAGGTGTTGGGTTAAGAAGTGGGAGGTTGTGGGTTCAATTCTTGGTAGGCGCATGTGGCACATTATTATTTTTTTCTTCATATGAACTTTCGGCGACAAAATATCGGTCGCCGTATGGCTCCCCTTTGGCGACAAAATTTTTTGGTCGCCGTATGGCTAACCTTTGGCGACCAACCAGATTTTTAGTCGGCGTATACATTCCCAAACGAGGTTTCGGCGACAAACTGGGCGACTAAAATATTGGTTGCCAAAGTATTAGGGCGACTAAAAACAACCCTTTGACGACAAATTTTTTGGTCGCGGAAAGCGATTTCTCTTGTAGTGCGACTACTCACTCATGCTTGAAATAATTGTAAATAACAAATTGAACCTAGTTCTATGCATGCTTAACGAATTAAATATGAAAACAAGAGAAACCAATACCGTAAATTGCAATAGGAAATCTGAATTTGATTAATAACTCGCAACACCAAACTGAAGATGAAAAATCTGGAAATCCGGAACAATGAAGAACAAAAGAACTGCAGCCGAAAAACCTCAAAATCCCTAACCCTCGTAAAATCGTCGAACCCCCATATGGGTTAAAACAAAGGTATATATATCAATCTCCCCAAATCCCCAGGAAAAACAAACGCAATTAGGAAAATAGACTACACGCATAAGCCGAACGACAGCGTTTAGTGGCCGTGGAAACCGCTCGGTAGCGCTACACATGATTTCCAGTAGCGCTACCGCTCTGCTTCGGGCGTGCTTTGACCGGTTGACCTCTCTTTGACCGTTGACCCTCAATTCTCAACGCGCCGGTAGCGCTACACATCTTTAGGTGTAGCGCTCAAGAATCCTCTGTTCAGTTTTGGGACCTTTTTGTGCCCACTTTGAGCGCTCCAACAAATTGGGGTAGCACTCCCGACGGTTTTCGACCACTTTCATGCAAAATCCGTCCGCTCCCAACTCTGATCGACGTGCATGCTCTTCCAATATCACAAAATTGCACTCAAATCCCTGATTTTCCTGCAAAATACACTTAACACCCACAAAACGCCTCGTGCACCTATTAGACGGAAAATAAAGCTTAAAACACACGTCTAACGTGCTAAATCACCCTACTTAGGCGCCTGATAAGCAAGCTTACCACGCGCCTATCACATCCCCCAACTTGAGCGTTGCTAGTCCCTAGTAACGAACGAAACAAAGACTAAAAATAAAACCAACAACATGATAAGGGATACGAGGGTTATGCAACCTGTATAAAATCAGATGAACACTTCTAAATTTCATCTCTCAATCACTCGTAACTCGGTCACATGCATGCTCCAACGAAAATTCAAATAACTCCATTCCTCAACAAGGTTTAAGATAAAATGCTCCCACGTGGCACAATATCACTCAAACTCGCCGAAACACTCTACATCCCATGTGAGGCGCTTGGCGATCAACATGGGATGAACAGAATCACCACGTGCCAGTCAAAATAACGCCAAAATATGCAATGGAAGCTCACGAATCCAGATACCACACATTCATAATTCAATATAACACATGCATGCAAGAGAGTTAAGCGACGTGCATCGGGTCAACTAAGGACTTTATCGAGCTTATAATGACCACGGTTAACAAAATAAAAAGGCAACATGCAAAGGGTGACGGCCTAAAGAAGCTCATGGTCAATCTACCCAGACTGGCCGTCACCAACACAGATAACCACAAACATGAACATCACCTAATACTACTAAAGTTTAAACACCATCCAGAATAAAACAAACCAAACCAAGTTCGACTCAAACCACCGACTCACAAACTACCACCACCGACATAAAACAAACACATGAAAATAACAAGGTTCAAACCCTCAAACATCACATGAAATAACATAACACTAACACCACCACAAACAGGTCCAACCCGTGCTCAACCATCATGTCCTCCAAACTCAGCATCAGACTGCTCCTCCTCCGCCGGCACATCCCTGAAGTCATCACTAACCTCTAACTCCCCCCACTGCCTAGGCTGGAAAGGTCCCGGATTCTGCCCTGCAAGCCGTGCCTCTAAATGGCGCTGCCTATCAAGTATATCAGTCTGATCTCTAACCATCTGCGCTTGCCCTCTCTTCAGCTTCCAGTGGCTCTTAGCCAAGCATGTCACGCACCCAAAAATCTTCTCAAGCCAAGTCTTGGTGCTTGCATTAGCTGGCGGTGGAGTAAGCAGCAACCCCTCAGCAACCCTCACTTGTGCTCTACTCCGAGTGAGAATAGAAGAATCCATATCCTTAGGGTTTAAAGGGTCATTACTGAGGTACTTCCTAGCCAGAGCGATCTTACTTCTCAGAATCTTACTCACCAAACAAGGGAATGGCATCCTTAACGAGGTGGGGGCATCTCTAAAATCACACATTTGCCCAAACACGAACAGGGCCCAATCACATACTGTATTCTCCTCCATAAAAGCAAACATCAAATTCCCCACAAATTTCTGGGGCGCACCCTCCTTGCCCCTAGGGTACAAATTATAACACACAACTTGATTCATAAACCGGTAATCCTGTGTGAGCCTACCGGGCCAATGAGGAATCCTAGCGTTTCTACGATCATCATACAAGTACCTATTCACCTCATCATCGTTAAACGCGGATTCTGGCCTAGGGTAATTCGCGAGCCTTGTAGGCCTCACATATCCCCATGCAAGGGCTATCTCTTGGGCATTAATAAACACCGGCATATTGCCAATTTTGGAGACAATCCGTGCCTCCGGAGTAAAAAACGTACCCGGCTCCGGAGCAACCATATTCTTATAGAATTCTTCCACTAAAACAATATTGAAACCGGGATTAGGTTCAAACCAAAAATTCATACCTTGATCCCGGATGGCTAAAAACGGCGGGAAGTTCTCGGGCCATAACCCGTCATCCACAATATGCCTCTCGTTCTTCACCCCCCTCTTCTTAATCGAGGCCTCCCACTTTGCCTGATTATCTCTCTCTATCTGCTCTTGGTCCCTACGCTTAGCCCGACCCGGTTGCAACTCCTCCACACCACTAGAGGACCCCGCTACTGCCTTCCCCTTGCCAATGTGTTGCCTCTTAGACGCCATGACTTGAAGGGTTTAGGTTGAAAAGTTTGGGTTTTTAGGTTTTCTGATCTGGAAATTTTTTGGGGGGTTAGGAGAAATTTGGTACGGATAGAACGGTAGAGGAGAGTGAGAGGAGTATTTCTGCAAATTTTGGTGGAGATTGGTGAAGGTTTGGGAGAGTTATGGGAGGTCAAAGTTTAGGGTTTTGGGTAGTTATGGGGTTTGGTCGGAGGAAGAAGAAGAAGAATATGGAAGCAGAAGAAAAAGTGGGGAAGAGAGAGAGAGAGATCGGCTTTATTTTTTTCCTCGCAGACAGTCCGGGAGCGCTACACCTGTTTTGGTGTAGCGCTACTGACGTCATCTTTTTTTTTTTTTTTTGCAATAGGAAATCTCTCTCTCCCTAAAAGGGAAAATTATTGGTGGCCAAAGGTGTTGGTATATTTTTTATAACAAGAGTTGGGGTTTATGGTTAAAGGTTAGGTTTCTTTTTTTTTTTCAAGATCATGGCATCCACAGGAAAACCTCAAATTTTCCGTAGCAACCATATTTCTAATGAATAAATGAACACAGAGTTGGACCACCAAACCGACACACCACCCAAATACCGGTTTCCTAAGTCTGACACGGACTGGTTTAACAAGGGATCAATGGGACATATTTAGTGGTCTAATCATGCAAAAACGGCCTTGTTTCATCCCCTAAACACGTCATCAACCCTCGCACATGCATATAAAATATTTCACTCATGATATGCGGTACAAACGCCTACTATTTTATGCAAATGCGGAAAGTGAAGAACAATGAAACATGGGATGCTTTCAGGACATACTGTGCACTACGCGAAAACACCTACTCAAACCTGCCTATGGTGTGGAAATTATGCAACATGGATGCCAGATATATGCATGTGAACAAATTAGACAGGCAATCAACGAGACAAGAATCTAGTATGCTCACCTAACTCATACAATCAAGCATAACCATCGTATCCCCAAACTCAAAAAGTAACCAAAAATTAAAAATTACCCCTAAACTACTAACAACGCTCAAAATATAACACACACGTGTACAACGTACACCCCTTCCCCCAACTGGAAAATTGCTCTGCCCTCAGAGCATGAAGACAAAACAGAAAAATAGAATAAAAGGGAAAGAAATGGACCGACGGATGGCAGCCAACCATCATGACCCCGGCCGATATATGGGGAATTTGCCATCGCTGGTGCGTTTCTGCATTGGAACTGCTTCCAGAATCTGCTCCTTCGGACCTGAAGAGGTCCACAGCTAGTCACACAGGGCCGCGCCGAAGCTTTGTAGGACTAACAACCACCACTGTCCGTGGCGCCCCTGCTCGAGGCTCCTGAATGCCGCACTCACGCCGGCGGAGAGGCCCAAACTACCAAGGCTGGTGTGGTAGCATGCTCGTCCTGCAAAAGACTTAAGAACCAAATACATACTAGGCAACAAACGATGTCAGTAACGCCCGCTAATGAAAGCCGGGCCACAACAAATAAAATAAAGCAACAAAAGAACACCACCAGACATTCACGCAGTCTCACGTGTCATACTTTTCTCCCCATCCCCCAACTTGAATTGGAGAGTGGGTGGCTATACAAGACCATAGACACTTTAAAATAAACAAATATAATATATAAATCGCCCTTACTAACCGGAACTGGGCACACGATCCTTATTTTAATAGCGGCGTTTGAAGCTATAAAAACCCAAGTCGATGATGGGTACCCCTAATGTGAGGGGTCGGGTCCACACTCAATAAAGGGCATGGTACGCGTGAGCTACCCGTCAAAACCAATCCGAAAAAAATATCTACTCAATAATGTCGTCCGAATAAACAGGATCGACCAACTCCTCATCAGGTTCGCCTACCTCCAAAAATTCCAAATAAGGTTTGAGACGCTGTCTGTTAACTTTAAACACATGATCATCTTTAGGGTCACGGACATCGACTGAACCATTCGGATACACATGAACTACTTGGTAGGGACCATCCCAACGGGACCTCAACTTCCCTGGAAATATATGCAGACGCGAATTATAGAGTAAAACTTTCTGACCAGCCCGAAAAGTTTTGCGCTGAATATTCCTATCATGATACGCCTTAACCTTAGCCTTATAGATACTAGCATTCTTGATAAGCCCCCAATATTGTAGATATCCGGGGCTTATCTAACTCATTTCGCTCACACACGCGCGCGATTTTGCACCTTATATGTTTGATATGCGCGTAGTGTTGTTTTTTTATGGTTACAGGTTAAACACGCAAACAAGCGCATTTGGATCGCATTGGGAACCGTCCCGAGTAACCGAGGGTCAAGTGCCCCATGGCACGCCAACACCGGGCCTCAAGAGCCAAGAAATGAAGACTCGGCTAAGGCCCGAGAAATCAAAATGTCACAAGTCAAGCCAGTGGACCAATTCATGTCTCGAGCTCACAAGGACTCCCGGTGAATCCGGGAGTATTCAAGCATCCACAAGACCAAATACCATCCCTCCCGAAGGCCGCAAATTGATTAGAAGTGCTTTGGAAGAAGTCCGGAAGCATCACATTTGACCAAGGAGGGACCAAGGCATGAAAACAAGAAAAATCAGATTGGTATGGATACCTCTGATGAAGGGTATCCATACATATTGCACCCAGACGAACAGACAGATTGGTATGGATACCTCTGATGGGTGGTATCCATACCTCTAGTCGCGGACAAGCAAAATCACTGGTATCCATACCTCTGTTGAGAGGTATCCATACCAAGCCAAAATTCTGATAATTTTGAACTTGCTTTTTGGACTTTCCACTTATGGAAAGTTTAGCTTTTTGGGGTTTTTTAGGATATTTTGAGAGAGAGAAATTGGAGTATATCACCTCTCTTCTCTCCCTCTTGTCACTACACTTTCTCTTTTATTTCTTTCTTAGTTTTTGCTCCTCCCTCTCTCCTCCATTGGAGAGAGTTTAAGCTTTCTCTCTCTAGAATACTCAAGTAAGTACTAAGTTCCCGTTTATTTGTCGTTTATTAATGTTGTAGCTACTCGTTGGATCTCTATATAAATCAAGTTTATTTTCGTTTTTATCGGTTAAATTGTATTCTCCATTTTCTAGTCATTTCCTTCTTAAACTCAAGTTAGTAATTGTTGTTTGTGATTTTCTCAAGAGTTAATGTGGTAGGCAAACCTATGATTAACCATAAAAATCGGTTTTTAAGTTTATTAAGCATGTTTTTAGTTTTCTTCCATATTCTAGACTTGTTAATTAGTGTAATGGGTGAGTAGTTTAAGTAGGCTTAGTCATGGGGTGATTAGCACTCCATGACTTCGGGCTAATACGTTCCTCTCATCTCAAAAGCAAACACTTCCTGTTGATCAAAGAGTTAGGATTAATTTTATGTATCAAAATTTGGATTTGTTAATCTCTTTGATCACACGTAGTCAAGGGCTTGACCACTTGGCACGTGTGATACTTAAGGCGATGTCAATCAAAATGTTTGTCTAAATGGCACAAGAATCCTAATCTTTGTGAAGCACATTTTCTAATCAAATGGTTTTAATCTCTATATCTTCCGTTCGGGAGCATCTAACGGTGTCCCGAGCCGGTTATCAAGAGGGGATGGATTAGCCCAAGTCATGGTCGTTAAATACCCCTAGACTTTGCCTTAGTTTAATTTGTCGTTTTTAATCTTCCGAGTCGTTCTCGAAGTTGAGAGAATTCTACCAAACAAACTCCAAAAGCCAAGTTTGCCACTTTAAGGCTAAAAACCTACACTTGCAAGACAACTCTCACGCTAGGTGCATTTGGTCTCTGTGGATTCGATCCGGTCTTACCGGTTATTATGCTATGCGACTCCTAGCCCTACGCTTGGGGCGACATCATCTACGATACAATCCAAGGTCGCAAGCATTTTTGGCGCCGTTGCCGGGGATCAAGCAATTCTCATAAGCGTCATTCCTAAGCTCCTCAAGCTCACTCAATTGCAACTTCCAATGCTCACCTGCCTCAGTCAAACTGGAATTGACTGTCTGAATGGCCCAATAGGCCTTCTTCTCTAACTCAACAGGCAGATGGCAGGCCTTACCGTAAACGAGCCGATAGGGTGAAGCACCCAACACGGTCTTGTAAGCAGTGCGGTAGGCCCACAACGCATTAGTTAACCTAGTGGACCAATCCTTCCTAGTCACACCTACCGTCTTCTCTAAAATCCTCTTAATCTCTCTATTTGCTAACTCGGCTTGCCCATTAGTTTGGGGGTGGTATGATGTGGATACCTTATGAGTAACGTGAAACTCCCCCATTAACTTTTCAAACGACCGACTCGTGAAATGCGTGCCCTGATCCGAGATAATGGCGCGTGGCACGCCAAACCTCGACAGAATGTTAGCCTTAAGAAACTCTAGCACGACTCTCGACTCCATAGACTTAGTGGGAATCGCTTCCACCCACTTCGACAGATAGTCCACCGCCAACAGGATGTACTCATAACCATGAGACACAGGAAATGGACCCATAAAGTCGATGCCCCAACAATCAAATACCTCTAGAACCAGAATAGGCCTGAGGGGCATCTCATTACGCGCAGATAACTTGCCAAGCTTTTGGCAACGGTCACATGACCTACAAAACAAATGGACACCCTTAAACAGATCGGGCCACCAGAACCCACACTGTAAAATCTTGGCGGTGGTCTTCTTTGCCGAGAAGTGACCCCCACACGCCTCACTATGACAGAACTCTATGACCCCCTGCTGGTCAGACTCAGGGACACATCTACGCACAATCTGGTCCGCACAGTATTTGAACAAATAAGGGTCATCAAATATGTACTGGCGGACACTCCTCAAAAACCGCTGCTTCTCCTGGGTAGACCAATGAGAAGGAATCTGCCCAGTCACCAAATAATTGGCGATATCAGCGTACCACGGGCACTCATTAGCAGCAAACAACTGCTCATCTGGGAAGGAATCTCTAATGGGAAGGTCAAAGGTGGGATCCTCAAACTCTAGGCGAGACAGATGGTCTGCGACGACGTTATCTACCCCCTTCTTGTCCTTAATAACAAGGTGGAATTCCTGCAGTAGCAGAATCCACCGGATTAGGCGAGCTTTCGCATCCTGTTTGGTCATCAAATACTTCAGGGCTGCATGATCGGTAAACACCGTGATCTGCGAGCCCACCAGATAGGACCGAAACTTATCTAAGGCAAACACTACAGCTAGCAACTCTTTCTCAGTGGTGGTGTAATTCATTTGTGCCTCATTGAGTGTCTTGCTAGCGTAGTAAATCACACATGGGTCTTTCCCTCTCCTCTGTCCTAAAACTGCTCCGACTGCATAGTCGGAAGCATCACACATTAGCTCAAAGGGAAGACTCCAATCAGGGGATTGCACAATAGGCGGGGTCGTGAGACTCCGCTTCAACTTAAGAAAAGCCTCCTCACATGCCTCAGACCAAACAAAAGGTGCATCCTTTGCCAACAGTTGACACAACGGACGGGAGATAGCACTAAAATCCTTAATGAACCGCCGATAAAAACCAGCGTGTCCAAGAAATGATTGCACATCTTTGACAGATTTAGGAGTAGGAAGATTACGGATCAAGTCTATCTTAGCTTTGTCCACCTCAATACCCTTGGAGGACACGATGTGCCCTAACACAATCCCTTGGGTCACCATGAAGTGGCACTTTTCCCAATTCAGCACTAAGTGCTTCTCCTCACACCTCTGTAAGACCTTACCTAAATTCTCGAGGCATCCATCGAATGAGTCCCCGAAAACCGAGAAATCATCCATAAACACCTCTACAATACGCTCAACCATGTCACTAAAGATCCCCATCATGCATCTGGAAAAAGTACCAGGTGCATTGCACAACCCAAAGGGCATGCGACGATAAGCATATGTACCATACGGACAGGTGATGGTGGTCTTATCCTGGTCCTCTAATGCGACCTCTATCTGGTTGTATCCTGAATACCCATCTAAGAAACAATAGAAAGCTCGACCAGCTACCCTCTCCAAAATTTGATCAATGAATGGGAGAGAGAAATGGTCTTTCCGGGTGCTCGCATTGAGCTTCCGGTAATCGATGCAAACTCGCCAACCTGTGGGAATCCTAGTGGGCACTAACTCACCTTGCTCATTGGTCACCACTGTGACCCCAGTCTTCTTAGGCACAACCTATACTTGGCTTACCCACTCACTATGGGCAATTGGGTATATAATACCCGCATCTAAAAGCTTAAGCACCTCAGCCCTAACTACCTCTTTCATGTTTGGGTTCAAACGCCGCTGAGGCTGTCTAGATGGCTTAACACTATCCTCAAGAATGATTCGGTGTGTACGCACCGTGGGGCTTATACCATGCAAATCAGCTATGGTCCAACCTAGTGCGCCTATGTGCTCTCTCAGTAAATCAAGCAATTTCCTCTCTTGATCTTCCTCGAGGGTTGAGGAGATCACTACCGGGTAAGTGTCATCGCCTTTCAGAAAAGCGTACTTAAGCGTGTCCGGGAGAGGTTTCAACTCTAATTTGGGTGGCTGGACTAAGGACGGAAGAACCTTGGGTGGAGGGTTGCCCAAGGGCTCAAACATTAGGTCATGAGTGACCCCACATAAATCCTCGCACTCATCCTCCACCTCTAACATATCACGAAAAGTGCCTACCTCTGCTGACTCTAAGAATGATACCTCCTCAGTGGTAAGTGCCACCTCTAGAGGGTCCTTATACAGGACTGTATCAATGTGCTCCTGAATGAGTGTGTCAATCAAACACAACTCCTCTGTCTCCTCATCATCCTCGCCTAAGGTGCTAACACTGTAAACATCCACCTCCATTCTCTCCTCACCAACAGATAACTGGACCTTGCCAGTTTTGCAGTTCATGACGGCATTAGAGGTGGCCAAGAAAGGACGGCCTAGAATGATAGGAGTCTTCTCTAAAACCTCGAGACCTGGGCTAATATCCAAGACAATAAAATCTGCAGGAAATTGGAACTCGCCCACCCGGATTAACACATCTTCCACCACCCCTTTCGGAACTCTAACACTCCGGTCTGCCAACTGGAGTGTGACAGGAGTCTCTCTAAGATCTCTAAGGCCTAATCTCAAAAATGCTGAATAGGGGAGCAAATTGACACTCGCTCCCAAATCCAACAAGGCTTTATCAAACGCCTGCCCTGCAATTGCTATGGGTATGGTGGGACATCCTGGATCCTTGCACTTGGCAGGGATCTCAGTCTGAAGGATGGAGCTCACTTGCTCAGTCAGAATCACGTTGTTCTGATTCTTGCGCTTAGTCGTGCAAAGGTCCTTCAGCACCTTCGCACACTGTGGGAATGACTCTATGGCCTCCATCAAAGTGATAGGAAATTGCACCCTCTTAAAAAGTTCTAACATTTTATGGTTCATGCTTTGCTTAGGCTTCACCGCCAGCCTTTGGGGAAATGGAGCTAACGGTTTTGCTGGCGGCGTTTGAATCGTGGGGGCCGCGTCAGCAGGCACCACCATCTCAGGTGGCCTCTCAATGCTCTCAGGATTTGCTCTCGGTGCATCAACCGGTTCCGAGGTTGGAATTGGTTTTTGCTTGGCTGGAATGGACTCGTCGATCTCCTTCCCATTTTTGAGAATGGTGACCGACTTGGCTTCCTCCTGATTCTGATTCTGGTTATTCTGACCTAAAGGATTTCCTAAGTAATGGGCTCCCGCTGTTCTACCCTGAGCTGGAAACTTGCCCTTCTCCTGCTGCATATGACTAATGATGGCAGTGAGTTGTGACATCTGTGTGGTAAGGGCCCCTATCTGCTGCCTTGTCTCAGTCTGAAATGACATCTGAGACTGCATCATGGAATTGACATTCTCTTCTAACTTGTGGTCTCGTGCCATCATCTGGGAATAACCTGGGGGAGGACCACGAGTGGATGGACCTGCCCCCCTACCAGGCTGTTGCTGGTATTGGTATGGAATGACTTGGCCCTGCGGGGGCCTGAAAGATTGGGACTGAGGAAATTGCTGTGGCGGAGGCAGCGCAAGGGGTTGAGCTTGGCCTCCACCTGCAGGTCTGGCATCCGACCACCCAAAGTTAGGGTGATCCCTCCATCCCGGATTGTAAGTATTAGAATAGGGATCCCAAGTCCTAACCGCATTTACCTCCTCCTGATTGAACTGACTTGCCCCTTTGGCTGCTAGAAACCCAGGGCAAGCGGTTGCGATGTGCCCTTTGCATTCACACCAAACACAGACTTCCTCCACACTAACCTCATGAACTGGTCGAGTCTGTCTCACTTCTAAGTCTTCTAACCTCTGAGCCATTTTCTCAACTTGAGCCTGAAGTCGCTGGTCACGAATGGTGACAGGGACAATTGTGGACCCTGAAGGTCCGGCTCGGTCAAAATCAGATGGTTCTAAGGCCCTCTATTTATCAGCTAAGTCATCTAAGAAATCCCACCCTTGGTTAGCTGTTTTGGACAAGAAATCGTCCCCTTTGCAAGAATATTCTATGTGCTGGATGGTCTCAGCGTTGAGACCCAGGTGGAAAAACTCGACTAGTTGAATCCTCTCAAAGCCATGGTGTGGCAATCTGAGGATCAACTCTTTAAATCGCTCCCAAGCCTTAAGAAATGACTCACCTCTCTCCTGTCTAAACCCTTGGATCTGACGCCTAAAACTCACAGACTTAGCCTCAGAGAAGTACTTCATATAGAAAGCGTCGCGCACTTGCGCCCAAGTGGTGAAAGATTGAGACTTCTGCATCCTAAACCACATTAACGCACCCTCCTTAAGTGTTACCTCAAACAGCTTGAGGCATGCATTCTCGTATTGGGTATTGGACGCGATGTTGCGCACCAATCCCTCAAATGTCCGCACATGTTCATAAGGGTCATCGCACTCCCTCCCGTAGAAGGTAGGGAGGCTGTTCAGGACACCGGGTTTAACAGTGAAAGCATTGCGTGCCTCTTGTGTCTCTCGGGGAAACACAATGGGTCCTTCAGGAGTGGACCTCTCAGGGTAAAGATGTTGCCTTAAAGATGGCTGTTGCACAACTTGCTGATCAGCCATATCACCTACCTCTGGTGCGGACTCTGACTCTGACTCGTAAAGTGGATTACTGACACTAACTGACTCAAAAGGTAAATCGATAAAAAGCTCGCTAATAGGGATAGACTCTGCGTGAGCTAGGTCTAACCCCGAACTAGAAGATGAACCACTAGGTGACACCGACTGACCTGACCCCTTTTCTCGTCGAACTAGACGATTTGTAGGGTCACGGAAATAAAGAGGGTCCTGTTTAGGAGAACCCTTCTTACCCTTACCTATGATGACTAACTAAAAGACAAACTAAGCTACGACTCTACACTTCCGAACACTCGCTGCCGTCCCCGGCAACGGCGCCAAAAATGCTTGACCGACTAGGTGACTCTAAATTAAGACTAATAATGACGCGTCCCAAGCGTAGGACTCTTGACCAGTGCAGCACAATAATTCCGGAAGTACCGGATCGAACCACAGAGACGACTGGAGAGCCTAACTCAAAAGTGTAAGAGTGCGGTTTAAACTGGCTCTTAGGTAGCCACCCCTTGATTTTATGAGATGTTCTAATTAATTACTAAGCTAAATTGATTATACGCTACTTAATTAAAAGAGAGCACAGCTGCGAGAATCCGGCATCCACGCTTATCCTAACCAATATTTACTCGGGCCACAAGGAATCCTTTTACTGATTTTAGAAAGCGCGAAAGGCTCCCTAACAAATGCGCACCACCTGTCACCAGATTCCGTGCGCATTCGAATTCCGGTAATGCCTGGGTTTGTTTGTTAGAAAAGTTTCTAGTTTCTAAAATTGCTCGAAAATTGAATTAGTTCGGCCCCGAGGTGAAATATCGATTAGAATAAAAGCGGGCGCCTTCGCCCCGCAGCCGCACTCAAAGCGACTACTCACTCATGCTTGAAATAATTGTAAATAACAAATTGAACCTAGTTCTATGCATGCTTGACGAATTAAATATGAAAACAAGAGAAACCAATACCGTAAATTGCAATAGGAAATCTGAATTTGATTAATAACTCGCAACACCAAACTGAAGATGAAAAATCTGGAAATCCGGAACAATGAAGAACAAAAGAACTGCAGCCGAAAAACCTCAAAATCCCTAACCCTCGTAAAATCGTCAAACCCCCATATGGGTTAAAACAAAGGTATATATATCAATCTCCCCAAATCCCCAGGAAAAACAAACGCAATTAGGAAAATAGACTACACGCATAAGCCGAACGACAGCGTTTAATGGCCGTGGAAACCGCTCGGTAGCGCTACACATGATTTCCAGTAGCGCTACCGCTCTGCTTCGGGCGTGCTTTGACCGGTTGACCTCTCTTTGACCGTTGACCCTCAATTCTCAACGCGCCGGTAGCGCTACACATCTTTAGGTGTAGCGCTCAAGAATCCTCTGTTCAGTTTTGGGACCTTTTTGTGCCCATTTTGAGCGCTCCAACAAATTGGGGTAGCGCTCCCGACGGTTTTCGACCACTTTCATGCAAAATCCGTCCGCTCCCAACTCTGATCGACGTGCATGCTCTTCCAATATCACAAAATTGCACTCAAATCCCTGATTTTCCTGCAAAATACACTTAACACCCACAAAACGCCTCGTGCACCTATTAGACGGAAAATAAAGTTTAAAACACACGTCTAACGTGCTAAATCACCCTACTTAGGCGCCTGATAAGCAAGCTTACCACGTACGCGCCTATCATTCGCCCTCCAAAAACAATGTCCAACTGCATGTGTCAACTATAAAGCTAGGGTTTCTTCTGAGGCAGGATCGATTAAACTCTAGTCTTGACTATGAAATAAAATTATGATCGAGCTGTATATATTAAGTACTGCTTCATATCAAGAACGAAATAGCCATTCAAAATTCTAACAAAATACAAAAATGATAGGTACACTCCCTGGGAGCCACTCCCAGCCACACCCTCTCTCACATGGGGTGTGGGGCCCAGATCTGGGGACCACACCTCATGTGAGAGATGGTGTGGCTGGGAGTGGCTCCTAGGGAGTATATGTATCGCAGTTCAACAAAATACGAGGCCAATACGGATCCAAAAAAAACTCTTAATTTTATAGTCTTCAGCACCAAAAATCTATTTCTCATAAATGGCAAGTGACACTGGATTGATTAGGTATTGGTCACTGTAACAACTCTTAACCTCTTGAATAAATTTGAATAAAGTGACATATATATCCCTTTCACCTTGGCCCAATGACCCAATCTCATGGACGCAAACTCACAATCAAACGTGGTACTTGATAGCTAACCTAGTATGGAAATGGACCAAAATTTATGAGAAGCATAGGACATCAATTCACATGCAATGGATCTGTACGTTCAAAACAAATAAAGACAATAATTATCCTTTACTCATGTTTGATTTTTTTTTTTCCTCCTTTTTTTTCGATGTATCACATGGCATTATTGACGGTCGTTAACCTTTGAGACTTATATATATGAAGTTTGAATGCTTGATAATTTGCAATTCTAAGAAATCCAAAGCAATTTATTTTATTTTTATCTTTGGTAACACAAGATATTCAGACCAGCTTATATGCACCTTACTAATTTTTGGATGATGAATCCCATTTTCTAGAGCAATTTACTTACTTTTATGTTGTAATCATTTATGTAAGGACCAAATTCCGGAGCCTTCTTGTTTTGACAGTTCCGTATGAGAAAACACATATTTATATCAAGTTTCAATTTTATTACTTTTTCTTAATTTTCTAAGTACCAAGTCTGTATGGGAATAGAGTGAAAGGAATCTCTTTTATGTAATTCGAGGGATAATAAATCAATCGGTTTCAGCTGGGATCAATCGGCTTCGCAAAAAGGAACAATGTGTAGATTCAATTCAGGTAGACCAATGGTTCAATTGATCGGCTTATCAATCGGGCAGCACAGTTTTGAAAAGTCCATCGGTTCACCAATGGACCGATCAATCGATTTATGATGCGATCGATTGGAACTATAGCAAGTATAAAAACATGGTTTCTTTTCATTTTACGGTTATCTAGTGCTGCCTTGAAAAAAGACAAATCAACCAGTCGATCAATCAGGTTATCAATCGGACTTCTGAAATTATATAAGGACGTGTTTTATTCTCTTCTAGGGTTAACGAGTGCAGCCTCCAAACATAACGTATACACTGTTTTGAGAGGAGAAAATCCCTACCTTTTAGGGATTGAATCTTGGAGCGAATACAAGGTTTATGGAATTTTAATCTTTCAATCGAAGCTCCAAGAGGTTTCTACATCAATCATCAATCAACTTTGAGTTCTTCCAGTGGATTTTTGGAAAAAGTTTTTGGAAGGCTTGTGCGATTCCAGGCTTCGGCGATCAAGATCATTACTTACAACACCTTAAAAAATTGGTTATATTTTTTAATGTATAATGTTTTATATATTCATAATGAATTTCATTTGATAGTTCTCGATGAATACTATTAAACAAAGTTTTCAAATCAAATTGTAAAAAAATATTATATATTAAAAGATATAAACAAGTGAAAAATGACACGCATACTTGTAAATGGACAAGAAATTCGGAACAGAGGAAGTAACAAAAGAAAGAACATGAAGAATTTAATGCGTCTCGGGTGGGGTAGATAAAACTCATTCACTCCACGTAAGAGGGTGTATGAGAGCCATTTTTCCACTTTTCATTTTCACAATTTTGAGTTTTGGATGTTTGGCAGACTTGGGTCAAAATGAGTTTTCCATTTGAGACTTTAGAGAGAAGTGAAAAAGATGTGGTGAGGAGCTTTTTCATTTCTCATTTTTCATTTTTCTCATTTTCATTAACAAATATACCCACAAAATGTATTTTGGACATCTCTCAAACACTACTCTTGCTATAAAATGCATTCTGCATATTTCTCTCAAACACTTCTACCAAATTCAAAATATATTCTGACCATAATCTAAAAAGTCAAAAAGCGAAAAAGTTAAAAATGAAAAGCTGAAAATGAGGCTCCCAAACACTCCATAATTATGTTCTGCCTAAATTTTGTTATGGTATTTTTGTTCACTTTTTCAGAGTTGTTGAATTGACCTTCTAACTTTTCGAATTAATGATTCAATGATTCGTCTAAAAGTCTAAAAAGTAAATTATGATTGAAACAACTATTTACATACAAACAAAAATTCACTCAAGACAGAAAAAAAAAATTGAAACAACTATTATTTTGTCTTTAGTGTCATTTCAATTTCGGTCCATATGCGTTTCCAAAAAAAATAATTAGGTCTATATTTTTAAACTTTTTGATTCCTCTCATTCAAACAAACAATTAATTTTCAAAATTATGATAAAAAAGCGAAAACAAAAATTACAAAAAGTAAATAATGTTGGAAAATATAACAAGGCAAATCTTATGGAGTTGGCTCTGAATATGTTTTTAGAAGTTGCTATTTACATACTGACAGAGTAACCGTAATTATTTTACTCAGTACATGTCCACATGCACAGCGGGTCCAATGGTAGAATCATGACAAATCATTCGGTGGTTCTAAAGCATGCCTAATAATTAACCACTATACATTTCCATAGCATCCATGCACTTTAAAGGTTTGGCTAAATAAATCACTTATGGTTTATATTTTTTTTCTTTATACAAAAAAAAAAATTGCATTTGTTAGTAAACCAATTATGATTTTTTTTTTTTTGTCTTTATACAAAAATTGTATTTAGGAAATGGCAACAAGGTGGGGCGAGTTTTGCTATACCCTGACCTCGACCTAAAAATCTAACTCCACCCCACCCCACCCCTACCCCAAACCTGAGGGGGTAATTAATGGGTAACCCATGCCCCGCCCCCATTGGTTAACGGGTTTACTCGCCCCGCCCCGGCCTGCCTCGTCCCTCCCAGCTCCTTTTTTTTTTTACATATTAAGAAAATATGTTTTAGGCTCTAAAATTAGTGAGCACAAGTAATAAGAGTTCACAAAATAACTATTACAATTTAACCAACATCTATTATCTACAAGAAAATGAAAAATAATTGATATTGACTAGTTTTTATACAACAAAGTGTTTATACAAATTATATAATAACAGTAGAAGTAATGCATTAGTAATTTGCTTTATTTAATATTGACTATTTTTTTTAAATAACATTTATTGTTGACTAGTTTAGTATATACCAAGGGAAACGGATATCTTGTAATCAAAACTAACCGTGTTAGGCCTAATTAATGGCAAAGGAGATTCTTATAATAGCTTCAAAAGTAAGGGAGATTAGTATAATTTTAGAAACCTTGAAGTCAATGTTTTCTCTTTGAAAGAGAAATGATACACGCACGACAGATTCCTCCAACAAAGTTCTCCAACAACCAAAACAACGTCGTTTGGCATGTTGGAGAGGGAAAAAAAAAAAAAAAAAAACTCAAAATCAGATCTGGCACTCTCCCCTCCCCCTCCCCCATTTCCGACCACGGAGAGGGCAACCACCTCCCATTCCACCACCACCGGCGACCCAGCTCCTCCGGCCTCCCTCTCCACCTCCGGCGACGGCCACCGCCGCCGTCAAGAACACGTCTCGATTGGAATCTTCCAAGAGACCAAATTCGGTTCCCACGTTCTTGCAAAACGAAGGATTTTCAAGAACCCAAATCGAGACGTGTTCTTGACGGCGGCGGCGGCCGTCGCCGGAGGTGGAGAGGGAGGCCGGAGGAGCGGGGTCGCCGGTGGTGGTGGAATGGGAGGTGGTTGCCCTCTCCGTGGTCGGAAATGGGGGACGGGAGGGGAGAGTGCCAGATCTGATTTTGAGTTTTTTTTTTTTTCCCCCCTCTCCAACATGCCAAAACGACGAGTTTTTTTTTTCCCCCCTCTCCAACATGCCAAAACGACGTCGTTTTGGCTGTTGGAGAACTTTGTTGGAGGAATCTGTTGTGCGTGTATCATTTCTCTTTTAGAAACCTCAAGGGAGGTCAATATAATTCACTGTAAAAAAGAAAGACCATTCATGTACGCCGCCCCACTGAATTTTCTAAATTATATTATATTTTCAAACATTTCAATTATATTCAATAAAGTTGTGATAGTGTTATTTTTTTAACAGTACAGTAGTGTTTAAATAAAATTATTTTAAATTTCTTTTATGCGGATATTTGTCTGATCTAGTTTTTAGAGTTCCATATTTTTACTCCAACTTTTTGTTCAAATACACATTTTCTGTTAATTATCAGATTTTTTTACTAGATTAAGTTTATTGATCACCAATATAAATTTCTCGATCCGTTGTTGCCCTCATGTTACCCCTTGAAAAATTATAGTAGTGCTGACTTCTTAGATGAAATAATATCCCTTAAAAAATTATGGTTTCTCTAAAGTTGGGGCATTTATAGTTACAGTTTGTGTAGTAGAGTAGATTAAATTTTTTTAGGTACTTAATTAATTCAGTTTTACCTTTTCGGGAAAATTATACACTGTAGAAATTAATTGATAAACCAAAACTACCATAAATTAGAAAATAAGCCCAAATAAGGCTCCATTACACAAAAGAAAGTTTTGGACTTTTTGAACTCCGTCTGATTTTTAATAATTTTTGAGATCGACGGATCATTTTCTTTTCATACACCAAAACAAAAAGACATCTAGTTAAATACTCTTTCCGCCTCCAACATTTGGTCCCTCGTTCTATTCTAACCAGATAAAAAAAAGTTATAACTTTAAATCGTAATGAATTTTGCATTCAAAAAAACTGAGATTTTATCAACCCTCTTCCTCATTTGATAAAATCAAGAGGTGATTTTATCAATTTTTGATAAAATCTTTTGAAAAGATATTGTTCGATATATCTCAGTTAGTTCTATAAGACAATATTTTCAAAATCACGTAAATAAAATTAAATGAAGAGATCTAATCATTTAAAAATAACAAGAACTTCTAAAAAAGACAAATAAATTGGGACGTTGGCAGTAAATATGCCAAACCCTAAGAGGTGGGGCCAATCGGCCAAGCACATTGTATCATTAGGCAAAAAAATTTTGGGTGCTGAGTGGGTATTGCCACTTGGTACTCAAGCGTGATCCGAGCCGTTTAAATGTGTTTTGGACAACCCGGATTGATTCTCTCTCTCTCCTCTCACCCAAACACACTCTCTCTCTCTCTCTCTCTCTCTCTCTCTCTCTCTCTCTCTCTCTCTCTCTCTCTCTCTCTCTCTCTTCCTTTTCTCTCTCTAAAATCCAGACCGTTGGATCGCGTAATGGACGGCTCGGATTGCCGAGCGGGTACCACGTGGGCAATACCCACTCCGCACCCAAAAATTTCTCATCATTAGGCTATTGCATGGCTGGATCCCAATATCTTCTGCAAATTAGGTCAAACACAAATCCCTCGTCAACTCCTCTGTCTCTCTCTCTCTCTGCATTCTCTTTAAACTTCCAACCCAAAAAACATTACTCTCTACTTACCTTCCCATCAAACCCCTTTATTACACTCTGCGACTGCATGCACAACCAGCAAAAATTCAATGCGTCCCTGTAGGTAGATAAAACTCATTCACTCCAACCCCCCCTCTCTCTCTATTATCCTGAATTTATAGTAACATTCCCCAGTCTCTTCTTCACCTCATCACCTTACAAAGTTACACCTCTCTCTCTCTCTCTAAAATGGAGTTGGCAGACCTAATTTTACTCTTCTCAGCATTTCTCTTTCTCTCCACATGGTGGCGATACTGGTCGGCCACGGGCGGAGGTTCCAGGAACCTTCCTCCGGGCCCACCAGGATGGCCACTAATCGGAAACCTGGGCCAGGTTATCCTCCAACGCCGGCCATTCATGTTCATTGTCCGCGACTTACGCGCCAAGTACGGCCCAATCTTCACCATGCAAATGGGCCAGCGTACCCTCATCATCGTAACCAGCTCCGAGCTCATCCACGAGGCCTTGGTCCAGAAAGGCCCGCTCTTCGCCAGCCGCCCGCCCGACTCGCCCATCCGGCTTGTCTTCAGCGTCGGCAAATGCGCCATCAACTCGGCGGAGTACGGCCCGCTCTGGCGGACCCTCCGCCGGAACTTCGTCACCGAGCTGATTAACCCCACTCGGATCCGACAGTGCAGTTGGATCCGGAAGTGGGCCGTCGAAAACCATTTAAACAGGATCCGAAAACAGGCCCAGGAGAAGGGTTTCGTTGAGGTGATGAGTAACTGTAGGCTAACCATATGCAGTATCCTGATATGTTTGTGTTTCGGGGCGAAGATATCCGAGGACAGGATTAAGATAATCGAGGGGATACTGAAGGAGGTGATGCTGATAACGTTGCCCAAGCTGCCGGATTTCTTGCCGGTGCTAATGCCGGTGTTTGGGAACAAGATGAGAGAGGCGAAGGAGCTGAGGAAGAGGCAGATGGATTGTTTGGTTCCTTTGATAAGGAATAGGAAAGTGTTTGTCCAGAGTGGGGGAAACCCTAGCAGCGGCTGTTCGGAGATGGTACGTACGTTGGAATTTTAGTTTCGAAATTTAAATACTGTATAATATTTCATATTTCATGCACACCAAC
The DNA here is from genome assembly GCA_020921065.1 of Vaccinium darrowii. Taxonomy (NCBI): domain Eukaryota; kingdom Viridiplantae; phylum Streptophyta; class Magnoliopsida; order Ericales; family Ericaceae; genus Vaccinium; species Vaccinium darrowii. The sequence continues at coordinate 16,221,076 of CM037153.1, read as the reverse complement.
CCTATAGATACATTAATTAGTATTTAGTAGGTCCGAATAATAGTTAGGTGGTTCTCAGATCATTTCAGGACGATACATTTATGTATCTATGTGTCACGTGTCACGTTCATGTACTTAGTTGTGAATCTCGAGTATTTCAGAGTGAGGTTGTGGTCAGCATTGGAATTAAACCCCACAAACATTTGAATGGGGCGTACACTTGTTGTGAGTATGAAATAAACATTTTTCTGTACCTATAACGTACATTTCTAAAAAGTTTAAGCCAAATATGAAAGCATCATTAAATACAGAAATCAATTAAAATCATGTTTTGTAAAGCGTGAAAAATAAAATTTTCAAAAATCTACCTAGTGAAATGGGGCCATTCAACACTAGCGAATGTTGAAATTTCATTCAAAACTTAAAAATATATATTATCTTGATATTTGCATTTTAGTTCTTTTTTTGGAGAAACAGAGAGAAAATTGCATTAATTACCAACTATTACAAACTAAAAAAATTTATAAAAAAAAAGGAAAAATACAAGAAAAATCCTTAAAAATACAGAAAGAAAAAAAAAGTACAAGAAATGGAAATCTGACGTCTTGCATGCGTCATTAGAAGTCACCAGTCGATGTCTTCGCGCCTGCCGGAGCTGTTGGAAGTCGTCGCTTGCACTTTTGTTTCTTTGGAAATGGTTGAAAAATGGGAAATAAGTGGACTACATAGATGCTCTGATTCTGCATGAAAATTGATCTGCACGGGCACAAGTCTCAAGACTAACGGGAAAACTTATTAATTCTGCTGTTGTTTCTTATCTTCTCGTCGAGCTCTTCTTCTTCTGCACAATATATTTTTTTTTGTAATTTTTTCAATTTTTTTCCACATTTTAATATTTTTCTGATTTCTATCATCAAAACGAAAAATAGATCCAATGCTTTGGCGAAAATTTATAAAATATATATATATATATATATATATATCAACTGTCTATACAATCAATTAATTTATTCCAAACCCACCCGTACTTCTTGTTAGTTTCCGGTATTTTAAACATTTTCTGCTTGCCACATAAGCATTTTTCGTCAATAATTTGACGGAAGAGCAAAATTGAAATTCGTCTAAAATTATAAGGACGAAATTGACACAAAATATTTTGTAAGAACGGAAAATAGTAGCTAAGCCTGCCTCATATTACTAGTTTTCTGCAAGATTTCGGAATATTATTGATGAGGCTAGTGATTTAATCCTTCCCAACAGGTGAGTCCGTTAGGCGCAGCTTATATCGATTCACTGTTTGACCTAAAACCACCTGGCCGAGACCATTTGGGAGAAGAAGAGCTGGTGACTCTGTGCTCCGAAACGATCAACGCCGGTACCGACACGAGCGCGACGGCGGTGGAATGGGCGTTGCTTCACTTGGTTTTGAACCAAGAAATGCAGGAGAGGCTGTACCAGGAAATAGTTTCTTGTGTGGGAAAAACTGGTACTCTAGTTTTTTCACCTGCTCAAATAAAATTAACCCAGCTTTTTCTTTTAAGATAATGCACGTAATTTTATCGGGTCTTTTTCTATTTTTAATTTCTATCAAATTTTGGTTCCATATATTTATTTTTCCACAGTTTCTCTCAATTAGTGAGTAGAATGAAGTAATGCAATTTTTTTACCAAACAAAGAGAAAGGTTCGCTAGCAAAATCGCGTTTTCGACGAAACGAATGGTGGCCAATTAATTCCATTTATTTTTAAATAATAGGTGCATCTGTTTGATTAAATTAAACCTTTTTTTTTTTTTTGTCATTCGTTATTCCTAATCTATTACATGGGAGCTGGGTAATGAGACTCGATCCCGAGATGCAGTGTGGTGCATTCAAGAGCTCTACCACAACTTGCACCTTGGTTTGTTCAATAGAAAAGGTGCTTGTTACATGAAATTTTGAGAAATATGTTTTGTGAAATATTCGAGGAACATGAGAAATACTTTGGAAATCTGCCTTTAAATTTGAACATCTAACATGGAGACCCTTAATTTCTGAAATTTTGAATTTTATGTCGTAAGTGATATTATCATTCTGCTTAACTTATTTGTGTATTTTTTTTTTTTTTTTGCATATTTTACATTTTTTACACTTTTAGGGGTCTTTTTTTTAGTTTCAGTCTTAATTTTGTACTTTATTAGACTTTCCTATAGAATTTCCGTGATTATGTATATATGCTTGTTTGATTCTTGTGTTTTAATTGTATCTTCTTTGTTTTTTTTTTTTTGAGGAACTGAAACATAACTTAGGTAATACAGTATATCTTTTTGATTTCCTTGTTATTGACTTTTCAATTTATTTTTTTTTTATGATAAAAACCTAAATCAACAGGTACAGTCACAGAGGAAGATGTCGAAAAAATGCCCTTCTTGGGCGCTGTGGTGAAGGAGACATTCCGCCGTCATCCTCCCAGCCACTTCGTCCTATCCCACGCGGCTACAAAGGAGACAGAGCTCGGCGGGTACACCATACCCGCCGATGTCAACGTGGAGTTCTACACCGCGTGGGTAACTGAGGACCCAAGCATGTGGAAGGACCCGAGTGAGTTCCGACCCGACCGGTTCTTGACTGGCGACGGGGTGGACGTGGACGTGACCGGTACCCGGGGAGTGAAAATGCTTCCGTTCGGAGCCGGGCGGCGAATCTGCCCGGCTTGGACTCTTGGCACGTTGCACATCAACATGCTGCTTGCTAGGATGGTGCACGCATTCAAGTGGCTCCCGGTTCCGGGTGCCCCGCCCGACCCGACCGAGTCCTTTGCTTTTACTGTTGTGATGAAAAACCCTCTCAAAGCAATTATTTTGCCTAGGTGAACAAATATTGAAGGCTTGAATAGTATTATTGTTACGGGTACTAAATGAATTGCGGTTCGCTATATGGTATAATTAATTTCCAAGGGAGTATTATTTTAGTGGTGTCGAATGTTTTATGGATTTTAGTTTGTATGCAATGAAAAGGCGTCCGTTGTATAATTTGACGCGGTTTTCTCATTTTCATGAGCGTTTTAAGGCTAATTTAGCTTAATAATTCACTTGAACTAAAATATTTTTTATTCAAATTTTTTCGCATTTTTCAGTTTCGTACCAATTTTTTTTAATCAACGAAGAAACTATACTAGCAACTTGGTCGTCAAATTTGACATTTATGTCACATTGATCTCGGCCCCTGACAGGCTCACATGGATCTGATGATTCCCTGCAAGGCAGTAATATCGCCATAAATCCATTCACATATCGCGCTAAATTTTTCATCTTTAAAATAATGTCAAAATTTCAGTTATTTCTGGTAAAAAGATAAAGGTTGATATTTTTCATCTGAATTGTATTTAATCTCATTTCGCCTCTACAAATAATTCTAGTAAATTTTTATATTCTGAACATATTGTTAACACTCTTATAAATTTAAAAGGACTACACGATCACCAATTTGTCCTCCAGTTAGGAGTTTTTTATTGTCACAACTCGTGATGATATAATGCTTTTAATTTCACCAACAAATAATTAAGTCAATCTTCCAACTTTCGGACTCGGCCGATTTGCCACGAACGTGAAGAACATCTACATATTAAACCTCCAAGAGTATATCAGAATGGCCCTTTGACGAGCAGAACCAGGAAAACCAATCAGAAATACAAGGTTCTTATAAGTGAACAAAAAATTAGAAGTGCACTCTAAATCTCCGAGGAAAAATCTAGAAACTGATGTAGAAAACAACCTATTTAACAAAAGAAGTGGGACGTGTAATTAGTCCCACTAATTTCGGGATTCTTAATTATCTAATTATTGAATCTATATTACTAATGGAACTTGTAATCAATCCCACGAACAACGGGATTTTAATTAAGTGATCTAACTGTAAACTATTTATGCAGATGTTTTCATGAGGCAAATTTGGTGAAGAATCAATTAATGAGGGCATTTTGGGCCAATATTCATGTTTCAGGATGGAATCATAAAGATTCAAACCTCATAGGGTGACATCCTAAGGATAATATTGAAGTAGGATGGCTAATTAAATTTCTCATTAATATTGAACAAATCTGATTGGGATCCTGCTCTAAAACCATACATGAAAAACTTTTAGGAATATATATACTCCCTCCGTCCATTTTTAAATGTCCACTAGAATACGTGCAATTATTAAACTTTTCTTAAAAATTCATTCAGTACTAATCGAAAAATTAGAACAGATTCATCATTTCTCTGTCATTGTCGCTTCCTTTTCTTTTCCCCGTAGGACTTTACTTTCTTTGTTTTTTTAAGCATCGTAAGCACAATATATATAAAATCTTTCATAATGTTTTACGCTTAAATTTTTTTTGCTTAATGAAGAATGTTTAAACATTTTATTTTCTTGGTATATTGTTACATTGGACTATGAAAATATTTTTTTTTCAAAGTTATGCTTAAAAGATAACCCCCGTGTAGAATTTCTTAATCCGCCATTGAACAAATCTGATTGGGATCCTGCTCTAAAACCATACATGAAAAACTTTTAGGAATATATATACTCCCTCCGTCCATTTTTAAATGTCCACTAGAATACGTGCAATTATTAAACTTTTCTTAAAAATTCATTCAGTACTAATCGAAAAATTAGAACAGATTCATCATTTCTCTGTCATTGTCGCTTCCTTTTCTTTTCCCCGTAGGACTTTACTTTCTTTGTTTTTTTAAGCATCGTAAGCACAATATATATAAAATCTTTCATAATGTTTTACGCTTAAATTTTTTTTGCTTAATGAAGAATGTTTAAACATTTTATTTTCTTGGTATATTGTTACATTGGACTATGAAAATATTTTTTTTTCAAAGTTATGCTTAAAAGATAACCCCCGTGTAGAATTTCTTAATCCGCCATTGAACAAATCTGATTGGGATCCTGCTCTAAAACCATACATGAAAAACTTTTAGGAATATATATACTCCCTCCGTCCATTTTTAAATGTCCACTAGAATACGTGCAATTATTAAACTTTTCTTAAAAATTCATTCAGTACTAATCGAAAAATTAGAACAGATTCATCATTTCTCTGTCATTGTTGCTTCCTAGAGGTGTCAAACAGGCCCGTCGTGCCGTGCCGTGCCGCTTTTCTTCCGTGCCAACCGTGCTCGTGCCCGTGCCCGTGCCGTGCCCGTTTCCTTAATCGTGTCATGCCGTGTCGTGCCAAATCGTGTCGTGCCCATTTTCAGTCGTGCCGTACCGTGCCATTTTTCTTCATTCGTGTCGTGCCGTGCCGTGCCGATTTGTAACCGTGTCGTGCCGTGCCGGCCCACTTACTTAATCGTGCCGTGTCGTGCCGTGCCGACCCGCTTAATCGTCTGACTCGTGTCGTGCCGTGCCGTGCCGATTTGTAACCGTGCCGTGTCGTGCCCGGCCCGCTTACTTAATCGTGTCGTGTCGTGCCGTGCCGACCCGCTTAATCGTTTGACTCGTGCCGTGCCGTGCCGTGCCCATTTACTTAATCGTGTCGTGTCGTGCCATTTTTTAAATCGTGTCGGGCCGTGCCGACCCTCTTACTTAATCGTGTCGTGCCGGCCCGCTTAATCTTTTGAGACGTGTCGTGTCGTGTCGTGCCATGCCCGTTTACTTAATCGTGTCGTGCCGGCCCATTTACTTAATCGTGTCGTACCGGCCCGCTTAATTCCTTATTTTGTTTGTTATGTAAATAAGGGGAAAAAACAAAAAAAAATTAATTAACTTACTCTTTTTAATTAATTGCCCGAATTGTCATGAAAATGAGTTGTAATAAATTTGAATTAATTGCCCGAATTGTAATGAAAATTTATTTCTTGCGCCAAGCGCGAGCGAGAGAGAGAGAGAGAGAGAGAGAGAGAGAGAGAGAAAATTTATCCCTTTGTTCTTTTCAAAACTTGTGTTTGCTGAATAAACCAAAGCGGCAAAAAAGCTTTGAAGAGCCTGCAGTGCACAAAAGAAGAGGTTTCATATGAAGCAAAGTAGCAAACAACTTTGACTAGTCAAATTCAAAAAAAAGGCCCAGTAGTACCTAAAGAGCTTGCCCTTGAAGCAGTGAGCTTCTTGTTAATATTAACGCTTGGGGAAGAACTTTATTTTTAACAGTCAAACCAACGTTTGGGATTGACCTCTCGTCAGCCATCAAGGTGCAGCAAAGTTCTATGGATAGTGCTGTCATGTGCAAGTCTGAATCATTGATATGCATATGACGTATGAGAATAGGTCGCGCTAATGTCATAACCATAGCAAACTATGCAGGAGAAGCCAACTATAAGAAACTCGAGGAGTCAGTGAAATAGGAAAATTCGAAGAAAAATGCCAGTAAGAAAAACCGTTAGATGAACCCCAGTTGATTTGCAGTATGAGCTACTGTGTTTTATTGTTTTCAAATGCTATCAAGATTCTAGGTACAAAATTGAAAGTACCTCTCTCATTGGTTTTGATAACGAACCAAATCCAGATTCCAGAATATAACTATATAAGCATATGTACATCTATAGAAATCAGGTAAGCATATGGACATTAACAAAAAACAAGTGTATGGAGTGTGTATCTAATATCTATCATCTATTATTATGACAAAGTAATAGATAAAGGGAACACCTCTCTTGGCGTAAACTACCACTTACTGCCAATAAGAGGAAACAAAAAACTGTCATCATCCATATATATATTAGAGTAGAAAGCAGGAAAACTCTTTCTCTGGCTGACCAGAATTAATACCCTTCCATAGGAAGGTAAAGAGCCACAAAATGAGGGGAGGGGGTTTGGAACTTAATTCAATGAATTACAGCCAAATTCACTAAAAGCTCGTTATTTCACTGGGTTTGGAACTTAATTCAATGAATTACAGCCAATTTCACTGGAAATTCACTAAAAGCTCGTTATTTCAAGTAACTTGTAGGAACAATACCGAGGGCATCTTCCATTTTATCTTCATACCATTTCCTTACACAAAATTTTTCTGTTATGTCTTCCTTTCCAAAACAAGTTATCAGATACTTTATGCGAAAAGTGTACCATATAAGCCGATTCCAAATTTCCAATGCTATGGTAATAGGAGTATCAACTGAGAGTAAAACTATTTCTCCCACTAACTTTGGTAAAACCTTTAATCTATTAATGCTTAACCAAAGGTAAAACGAGGCAGTGGAATACAGTGAAGCGCATAACAAGACCAAACATAGACCCACCAATAACTTCAAAAGGATGAAAAGGAAGGGTGCAGGGAATTTAAGTATTATAAAACCAGGGGATTATCCAAAACTAGAGACAAGAAATAAAAGGTACTAATGTGATCCATAAAACCATCAGCAATCCGATAACAGAAAAGTAAACAAATAATTGCAAGAAATATTACCAGAGAGTTGTTATCCTTGTTGTACTTGTCCATAGCTAACTTCGAACAATTTTCGACCATCTTCAATTTCTCAATACCCCCCAGCTTCGCATATACACGGAATCAGATGAAGATAAATAGAAATCTAGTGAAGTTTTTTATGCTAGTATGAGATCAATAAAGACTAACGAGATTAATTAGTTTTCTTACCATTTTCTGGCTTTTGATAAATCACGATGGAGGGTATGTCCGTCTCTTCGACCGGGATTTCTGTACCTCTTGATTCGATCGTGACCGACGCCGGCGACCTAACAAAGGATCTCTGACTACGATTTAAGTTCTCGCTGAAGTCTGTGAGAGGGAGGATGTCGGTGGGAGGGAGAGAGAGATGGGGCACAGATCGAAATCCTCCAACAAAATATCTGGGAGTTGGGTGATAAACCTTTCAGTTGAAACTTGAAACGGTGTAGTTTTGGGGAATGGATATTACTTATTAGGGACCAAAAAGTGGTCCGCATTGAAACCGCGCCAAAATTTCCCCCGTTAAAATTTGGCCTAAAATTCCAAATAAATTGGCGCCAATTTGTAGTATCTTTTGGGACCCTGCTGGGTACAGAAAAACTTGTACAGAAAATGTACAAATCGCATTTGGGTACCCACTTTTGGGTCCCACATGAGTGATCCGAACCGTTCATTTTTCTTAAAACATTTTTTCGAGTGGGCCCACCCAAAATCAGCTAAATCGGAGGTTAGAAGTGCTTGAACCAAAGTCACACGTCCCATCTATGCACCCAACGGTAAAAATTCCCGTAAAATTGAACTACGCGAGGGTCGTTAGAGTGTTTTTCTTCGAATCGGAACTGTCTACATTTTACGTGGGAGTGATTATATCCTATGTGCAAAAAATAAAGTAAATTAATTATCATTAGGTACCTGATCATTGAGACAAAAAAATTTGTTTACAGTAAATCAACGTCCCGATGAAAAGTCTTTGAATACCCGATAGACTTCAAATTTGGCGAGAGTGATTAAAACAGCAATCCAAACAATATGAACGGTTTGGATCGTCATAATTATGTTGAGATCGCGTGGCTAGCGTACAATATCATATAGCATAACATCTTAGTTCATAACCAAGTTAGTTCGATGTATATGATCAAAAGGTAGGTGCAAACTCGATTTCTCGAATGTTCGATCTAAACCGTTACGATTTCATATCTTATCAATTCTATCATTTTCCCAGAAAACGGTGGCTATCAAATGTCGGCAACCATCTGATCGGATCAAATTCGGTGCATTTAAGAGCAATAATGTCTTATAATGCATGACTCGACGACCATCAGAGCAGTTTTTTTCGAATCGGAACCGTCTAGATTACAAGTGGGAGTGATTATATCCTCCATGCAAAAAATGAAGTGATTTAACTATTGTTACGTACTTGATCGAAGGAGACAACGTGTCGGTTGATAATGAATCAACGTCCCCGATCAAAGGGCTTTTAATACCCGAAGGACTTCAAATTTGGCGAGGGTAAATAAAATAGCAAGACAAACAAAGTGAACGGTGTAGATCGTCGTAATTGTGTTGCGATCGTGTAGCTAATGCATAATATAATCAAAAAATTTATAATGCATAATTATAAAACTTCAATTTTGATCTATCAATTCAAAAATAAAAAATTTCATTTTAATTATACAAAATTATATTTTTGTTATCAAAATTTATATTTTTGTCAACTTGATTTATTTAATAAAAAAGTATTTTTTATTTACTATGTATTTATTTATTTTTTTGAATTCCATTTATTTAATTAAAATTCATACAAAAAATTCCTTTCCCCCCCTTTTTTTTCCCTCAGTTGGCAAGTCCATCATTTTTTTCATTATTATGGCATTTGGAAACTTGATTTATTTAATAAAATGTATTTTTAATTTTCAAAAATCAAAATTTTCACTTTTATTATTCAAAAATTCTTTTTTTATTTTTCCTCATTTTTTGAAATAAAATAAAATTTATTTTCCTTATTTTATTTTTATTTTCCCTAATTCTTTTCGTTATTATACCATGCCGTGCCCTTTACATTTCCGTGTCGTGCCCGTGCCCGTGCCATGCCAGACTATAACGGTGCCCGTGCCGTGCCAGACTAAAACCGTGCCGTGCCCGTGCCGTGCCTGATTAAGTCCGATTAAGTCCGTGTCGTGCCAGACTAAAACCGTGTCGTGCCCGTGCCGTGCCAGACTAAAACCGTGCCGTGCCCGTGCCGTGCCTGATTAAGTCCGATTAAGTCCGTGTCGTGCCCGTGTCGTGCCTGATTAAGTCCGTGCCGTGCCGTGCCGTGCCGTGCCACACCAGTCCAACTACCGTGCCGTGCCCGTGCCGTGCCCCCCCTTTTCCGTGCCCCGTGCCCGTGCCGCCCTAGACCGTGCCGTGCCGTGTCGTGCCCAACTTTTACCGTGCCCAAACCGTGCCCGTGCCGGAGTTTTTCGTGCCGTGCCCGTGCCTTGGCGGGCCGGCAAGGCCCACTTGACACCTCTATTGCTTCCTTTTCTTTTCCCCGTAGGACTTTACTTTCTTTGTTTTTTTAAGCATCGTAAGCACAATATATATAAAATCTTTCATAATGTTTTACATTTAAATTTTTTTTGCTTAATGAAGAATGTTTAAACATTTTATTTTCTTGGTATATTGTTATATTAGACTATGAAAATATTTTTTTTCAAAGTTATGCTTAAAAGATACCCCCGTGTAGAATTTCTTAATCCGCCATTGTACACGGGTGCGGTCAAATCAATATTCCTAGTTGGGTCGATGATGGCACGTCATCTCACAAACGTGCTATCACCGTTCCCCAAAAATCTTTTCTCCTTCTGCCAACACTCTATCTTGAGTTATTGACATCGATCGGTTCAGAGCAGACCAAGCTGTCATTGTGCAGCATGCTAGCCAAAGGAAGCCCTAAACACATTGATGCCGCCAACAGCTCGATCGTTGGGGTACTGGATAAGCTTTCAATATACTCCACAAGTCAATGATCAGGACAAACGAGGCATGGCATGTGACATTTCTTTTTTCCCAAATTAAATTGGTCAATGGGACAGTGGTACAGATACTGCGTGCAAGAGTTGCCCTCTAAACTATGGACAGTGCTACCCGTACAGAGTATTTTGCACAGAAAATGTACTGAGCTCCTTCGGGGACCCACTTTTGGGTTCCACACGAGTGATCCGAACCGTTCATTGTTCTTAAAACGTTTTTCCAAGGGTCCCCACCAAATTTCAGCTCAATTGGACGGTTGGAAGTGCTCCAACCAAAGTCCCACCGTTCCAACGAAATTTTTTTTTGGTTGGAACGGTGGGACTTTGGTTGGAGCACTTCCAACCGTCCGATTAAGCTGAAATTTGGTGGGGCCCCTCGGAAAAATGTTTTAAGAATAATGAACGGTTCGGATCACTCGTGTGGTACCCAAAAGTGGGTCCCCTAAGAAGATCGGTACATTTTCTGTGCAAAATGCTCTGTACCCGTATCTTTATCCCTAAACTATCTAAAAATGAAATTTGGTGAGTTCAATTTAAAAAAATTAGTCTAGTTGGTTGGTGGATTTGCTCTCTCTATATAATAGATCAGGGTTTGATTCTTGAGCTTAGGCTGCAAGAACGTAATGGGCTGATTTGGCTAATTTGAAAAAACTGATTTTTTGGTTTTTTTTCGTTTTGTCCTTATTCAATTTTTTTTGCATTTATTAGTTCTCGGTCAATTTTTGTGATTTCTTGGCTTGTCTTGACGAGAGGAATCTAAAAAGTATAAAATTATTAGTCAAACTTAAATTTTTGTGAATAAAGACGAAAAAATAATCCAAAAAACTGGTTTATTTTCGGCTTTATTGAAAAAATTATTATTTTTACCATAATTTTATACTCTTTGGATTCGTCTCGACGAGATGAATCCAAAAACCACAAAATGTTAACGCAAAACTAACAAATGCAAAAAAAAATTCAATAAAGACAACGAAAAAAATCAGTTTTTTCAAATTAGCCAAATCACGTATGTTGTTACTCTTCTAATCCCAGCGTGAATGATCTATTTTTTACCAGACCGAGGAATGGATTAATCCAGGTGCGCATCAACTGAGTGAGACACCCGTGAGTCCGTGACCATCGAACCCAAAAAGAAAAATTTTCGTTGCGAACTTGTTTTTTTTTTTTTTATCTGCCATATTACTCTAACTATGAAATAGCCTGTGCAGCAACTTGAGATTTTTTAGGACTTGGTTTTCTCCAACATTTTTCTTGTTTTAAATTGCTAATGCACTGTTAAAAGGATTTTGACCTAAAAATAGAAACCTATATAGAAACTTCAAACCATAATTATATGTATTTTATATTATTTCAAACCACAATTAAACATATAATACCTTTTTTTCTTATCATTCAGCTGTCCGAATGGACTTATTTTTATTTTTAAAAAAATGTACTTTTGTTTATGTCATTGTTACATTATTCCCATCCCACTTGAAACTTTTATAACCTTGGATTGCAAATACTCAACCCCAACCGGTAACTGTAAATGCTTTTACCAGTATTCTGACATATGAAACCAGCTGGCAGCTATGGCCAGTAATACATACCGTACGTGTACAACAGCAGTGCACCACCACTGCATGCAGACTTTATTACCCTAACAAGTACCGATGTTAATTTAATTTGGAGCAGAGCTTTTTAATACGAGGTTCAGGTTCGGGTAACGAGAATTGGTAAGATACATGAAAATTTTTCTCGAAAATGTCCCGGTAAAATTATTGTTCATTCGTTTGAATATCATTTTAAAAAGACTAACATCGTCGTCTGATCCACATTCATGCGTCTTATAATTTATGTTCTAGATCTCGCTTTCCAAGTTGTGAAACAGATACATATGATCAATTTATATGTCATAATGTCAAGTGTGTCTTATATAGCTCGATCATGTACTATTAACTTTTTGTTATCAATTTATGTGGAGCTTAAATTTCTACTACTTTAATTGGACTACTCGTCCCACGTGGGTGGTGAGATTAGGTCACAAAATTAGTTGTGATGCATGTTAGTTGGTCCGGACTCCTGAATTACTATTATTATTATTATTATTATTATTATTATATGTGAGATGAACAAGTAGTGAGCTTTGAGGCGACAAAAGGACTATATGTCCCCCGCTATTATGGACTATGGAGGTTGCACCGCAAGGGCAGATAAATAGTTCACTTGAGAAAATTGGTGCTGCCATAAGTTTTTATTCGTTCGCCCTCCAAAAACAACGTTCGACTGCATGTGTCAACCATATAGCTAGGGTTTCTTCTGAGCCAGGATCGATTAAACTCTAGTCTATGAAATAAAATTATGATTGAGCTGCATATATTAAGTTTTACTTCATATCAAGAACGAAATAGCCATTCAAAATTCTAACAAAATACGAGGTCATTCGGATCCAAAAAAAAACTCTTAAGTTTATAGTCTTCAGCACCAAAAATCTATTTCTTATAAATGGCAAGTGACACAGGATTGATTAGGTATTGGTCACTGTAACAACTCTTAACCTCTTGAATAAATTTGAATAAAGTGATATATATATATATATATATATATATATATATATATATATATATATATATATATATATATATATATATATATATATATATATATATATATATATCCCTTTCACCTTGGCCGCCCAATTACCCAATCTCGTGGACGCAAACTCACAATCAAACGTGGTACTTGATAACTAACGTAGTATGGAAATGGACCAAAATTTATGAGAAGCATAGGACATCAATTCACATGCAATGGATCTGTTCAAAACAAATAAAGACAATAATTGTCCTTTTTTTTTTTTTGGTACTTCGGAAATTAAAATAAAAACTAAGAAAAGGAGTCAGGCCGCATTAAGCGAGCAGAGTGTTTGTTACAAAACCAAATAGAGGGAATACTAAGCATAATATAGAAGATAGAAGGCATAGGTTAATCAAGAATATGACGAAGATTGAGCTTCTCGCGTATCAGAAATTCACGAGCCGGCAGAGGTGGATTGGGGGTCACTACCAGATCTTCATCTTGACTTGCTCCCAGGTGGGCAAGACAGTCAGCACATTCGTTTGCTCCACGAGATATGTGAGACAGGCTACTGTTGGTTCGGTTAAGGAGATATTTCCCGTCATTCAAGAGATTGCTCTGGGGATGATTGACCGTGGTTCCTTCATTGAACAGAATTACCGCTGTTTCAGAATCTGATTCTATTTGGACATTGGTTAAACCTTTCTCCAAGACGATAGTAAGGCCCCTGTATATGCTCCATATCTCGGCTTCCAGGCATGAGGCAGCAAGAGTCTTCCCGTAGTAACCCAATTGCCAATCTCCATGTGCATCCCGGAATAGACCCCCAAAACCTGCATTTCGATTGCTATCGTACCAACTGCCATCCGTGTTGAGTTTTAGCCCTCCTGAAATGGGAGGACACCAAAGTGTTAGTCGGTTAATAGCTGGGCCAAGTAAGAGGGGTGATTTGAAAGCTTCCACGATTTCAAGCGCATAAGTGATTAGAAGTTTAGAGCTTATATCTGGAGCCGAATCAATGTTATCAAAACTTTTTTTGTTTCGGTCTTTCCAAATTTGCCAAAGAGTGGTGCAAAAAAGGGTATTCCAGGGAATTTTTTCCCCAATTTGTAAATTCTTTTTCTTTTTTAGATTGCGCGAAATCCAATCACTTGTGGAGCTTCCAGCACCACCTCTCATGTTTTGACCTGAAGGAATTTTGTCCCAGAGGGCAACAGCCTTGGGGCAATCTTTGAACAGATGCTGCAAACTCTCGGGTGAATTATTACACCGTGGACAGAGGTCCGAGGTGCTAATTCCTCTCGACGCACGAAGGAGGTTAGTGGGAAGTTTGTTGTGAAAGATAAGCCACAAGAAAGTTTTGAGTTTTTGAGGTAAATGCATTTTCCAAAACCACTTCCACCCCTTCGTGTCGTTTACTTCATTGTTCAGAAAATCATACGCAATAGAAGCCGAGCAGTTTCCATTCGGGGAGTTCACCCATGAGGGATGATCATCAGATTGAGTATAGACAAGAAGGATAATACTGTGAATCTCATTGCAAGTAGCCTCATCCACAAGATGCTCAATAGGACTTAAATTCCAAGAATTGTTCTCAATAATGTCAGCCACCTTTAGCATACCCTGAGTGTGAATTCCTGGGTATCTATCCGCAAGGGGGCCAAAACCAAGCCACCAATCGGTCCACAAATTCACAGATTTTCCGTTTCCAATGGTCCATTTAATTCCTTTTTGAAGGACATCTCTAATATGCATAATACTTCGCCACGTGTGGGAAGCGGATCTATTGCAAGGCCAGGATTGTATAGTGTGATTTTTCAAGTATTTATCCCTAAGGATGTTCGCCCAGAGACTATCATCACTATTGGAAAGTTTCCATCCTAGTTTGGTGAGAAGGGCTAGATTTTGGGTTTTGGCTTTCCTCAACCCTAAACCCCTTTTGTCCTTGCTTTTGCAAACGGTGTGCCAATTAACTAGGTGAATTTTCCTCTTGTCCGGTGTCACCCCAAAGGAATTCTCTGTTCAGGCGGTCAAGATTTTCACAAACACTAGAGGGTAGCTGCATGGTTTGCATGGTATAGCTCGGGATTGTAGAAGAGGAGGCTTGGATAAGGGTGGCTCTACCAGCGATCATGAGGGTATTAGCTTTCCATCCAGCGAGGTGATTCTGAACTTTTTCAATAATGTGCTTAAAGTGCTCTTTTCTAGTTCTACCATGTAGAATGGGTACCCCAAGGTACCTACCAAGATCATTAGTAAGATCAATCCCACAAATATTACTCAACCTGCGGGCTTTGGTCCGAGAAACATTAGGGGAAACATAAAGTTTAGATTTTGCTAAGTTAACCGTTTGCCCCGACATGTCACAGAAGTCTTTAAGGACAAGCATAATATCTCTACAATTAGAATGGTTAGCTTGTCCAAAGAGAAGGAGATCATCAGCAAAGAAGAGGTGAGTAAGAGCCACCGAATCTCTAGAGACTTTAAGGCCTTTCCAACTGCCCGTGTCACATTTGTTCTCAATAAGGATAGAAAGGTGTTCCATGCATAACACAAAGAGATAAGGGGATAGAGGGTCTCCTTGGCGGAGACCTCTTCCCGGAGCAAACTCCTCAAGAGCTTCTCCATTCCAAAGAATGGATGTGTTAACGCTAGAAACACAATTCATTATAAGTGCAGTCCAATCAAGGTTAAAATTGAAAAAAACCAGGGTATCAAGAAGAAAGTTCTAAGAGACTTTGTCATAGGCTTTTTCCAGATCAATTTTAAGAATGATACCTCCTTTTTTCCCTTTTTTGGAACGAAGAGTGTGGACAATTTCTTGAGTAACTATGATATTATCATTAGTAGATCTGCCCGGTATGAAACTACTCTGGAAAGGCCCAATAATTTTAGTGAGCAAAGGTCTAAGTCTGGCTACAATAACTTTAGTGATGATTTTGTAGCTGACGTTACACAGACTAATGGGCCTAAAGTGTTTCAGATTATCAGGATTCTCCGTCTTAGGGATCAGAGCAATAAGGGTTTTGTTAATATCCGTGGGAATGGAATTGGACTCAAAACAACTGCGAACAAAGGCACAAACATCTTCCCCAATGGTACTCCAATATTTGTGGTAAAAAATCCCTTGCAGGCCATCCGGCCCAGGGGCTTTATAGGGGGGAATATTTTGCACCATGCTCCATATTTCAGCGTTAGAGATAGGGCGACAAAGAGTATTATTATCCTCATTAGAAAGACTTTTGTGAGGGTTCACCACAAAGCAAGTGTCCGGTGTGTCATTGTGGTTTTTAAAAAGGTCCTTAAAATGATTTTGCACCATGTCTTTAATCGTGTTGGGATTATCAATCCAAATGTTATTGCTATCCTTAAGCATAGAAATCTTAGCTTTCCTTCTCCTGATGATAGTGGAAAGATGGAAATAACGAGTATTTCTTTCCCCCATAACTATCCATTGAGAACGGGATTTTTGGAACCAGAGAAGCTCTTCTTGAGCAAGAATTTTATTGTACTCCGAAATGAGATCCTTTTCCAATTTAAACATGTTATGAGAGAAAAGATTACCCTGGGCTTTCTGAATACCATGAATTCTAGCCAGGGTCCATCTTTTTTTTCGAAAAATATTTCCAAAAACTTCTTTGTTCCATTTACTGGCTGCTTGTGAAAAGTTTTCAATTTTGTCAGGCAAGTCTCTCCCATTCCAATTGCTATTAACAACATCCTCGAAAGTGGGGTCAGTAATCCAAGCAGCTTCGAATCTAAAAGGTTTATTAGTAGGTATAAGAGTATTAATACCATGAATTTGCAGTAATAGAGGATTATGATCAGAGTAAGTGCGAGGGAGGATGCGTATCATACCTTCAGGGAAAAGAGATCTCCACTCTTCATTACACAAGCCTCTATCCAGCCTTTTTTGAATGTTAGCATTACCTTGGCGACCATTGGTCCAGGTGAATTTGGGTCCAGAAGATCCAATATCCACAAGGTTGCAGTCATTGATGTTACTGGTGAATCTCCTGCGTTGTTCGTGGCTAGTATCTTGACCTTCGCCTCTACTTTCCCCCACCACAGCGGTATCATTAAAATCCCCAACTACAGCCCAAGGGTGATTGATGTCAGCAGCAAAATCTTTTAGCCCATCCCAGAGGAGTTCTCTGAGCCTGGGGTTGGGCCTAGCATATAGGGCCGAGAGCACCCAATCTTGGTACCCATTTCTCTGAATTTTAGCGTGAATGACTTGGGTGGATATGGAAATGGTGAATACTGAGACTCTAGTTGGGTCCCATAGGACCCAAATACCGCCTGCTCTACCATCAGGGTCAGTAAAACTGTCTCTCGTAAACCCCATCTTTTTGAAGAAAGTCCCCATAGAGTGGAGGCTAACTTTGGTTTCTAAGAGGGCCACAACCTCTGGCTTATGTTGACGGATCATCTCAGAAAAATTGCTTCTAAAATGTTTGTTTCCCGCACCGCGGCAGTTCCATATGAGGATGTTGAAATTATTCATTAAGAAGTTATAGTCAAGGGGTGGTATACCAGGCAAATGGATAGCATTATGCATATCAACTAGCGTTGGTTTCTTTTTCCAGCATGGCGTCATCGATGCTCGGTGCAGCTCCAATCCTTTCAGTAGCTTGATCTTCAGGCTTGTTTCCTCTGACCACCATGTGATGTTGGCTAGGAGCATGGCTTCCATCTCGGACTCGAAGGGCCAACTCACTTTGTGAGAGTTGACTGTTGTGGTTTGAATTACGAGCAAATTCATGGTATGTGAGTGTTGACAAGAGGTTTATATCTGGGGGAATTTTTTGATTTTGTGGATGAGTAGAGGAGGTAGCTGCCTCTCCAGAATGGTTAGGGGTGTTGGCGTCTGAAAAGGAGATATTCAAAGGGGTGCTAGGGTTTAAATCAATGATGATTGCTTCTGTGGATTTGAAGGAGGGCTTATCAGTTTGGGCTTTATTTTGTTGCTTGAGTAATGGGTTGAAGTCAAACTTGTATTCAACATGAGTAGAAGGCCCTTTCCTTTTCTGAGCTAAAGTTGTATGAGTCCTGGGCTTTGTCACATTGGGTCGAGCCTTGGGTTTAGCTTGCTGGGCTATGGGGCCCTTGCCTTTCCTTGGGTCTGCAATACTTGGGCCTCCCTCATTATCCAAAGGGTTTTCTCTGTAACTAGCTTTATTGGCTGGTTGGGCTTTACTTTTATCTTCTCTTAGGTCACCATTTGGAGTCGTCCCAGTTGGCTTGTTTCTGTTGCTACTCTTTCTAGTTACAAGCATCCACTCGCCATATCCTAACTCCTCTGGTTTCTCTGGGACTAGGTTCCCGTTATACATGACAGCCTTTGCGTCTTGTCTGGCAGACTCCCCAACGGTTGGAATTGCAATATCCGTCTTCTCTCTCGCCGGCGACAATCTGCAGGCCTCTTTCCGGTGTCCCACCCTGCCACAAGAGAAGCAAATATGGTGAATATGCTCATATTCAATTAAGTAATCGAACTTACCCACTGCCACCGAGATTTCAAGTGGCTGACTTAGATCAATCTCGACGCAGACTCGCGCGTAGCTACCTCTCAGCCCGTCAATGGTGTTGATGTCCACTTTGAGTGGTTTCCCAAGTTTTGATGCTATGATCCATAGGCTCTCCTCATCATAATATTCGTAAGGTAAGAATTTGAACCTCATCCATACAGCAGTTCTGATTACTACCGCCATATCGGCTTTGAACTGCGGCTGCCACTTCCGGACCGTAAGGTAATGGTCCTGGATGATCCACGGCCCTCCGGTGTAAACCTTATTATAGTTTGATTTTTATTCGAACCTAATAAGATAGAATCCCAAACCTAGATCTACAGGGGTAAACAGCCCTTCAAGATCCCATAGGTTTGAAATTCTATCCATAAGTGGTTTAAATCCCATGTTCCGGCCCAATAATTTGATGATGAGGCATCCCTTGTGATTTTGCCTTATGCGTTTCAGGTGCTCTTTGGAGAATTCCACCTTGATTCTGGAGACAGTAACTGAAGGTTCATTATCTGCTTCCTTTTCATCGCTGTCTTCATCGAATTCTGTTGTTCGTTGTTTTTCGCATTCCATAGATTGGGTTTGGGCATTTAGGAGTGCTGCCTTGAATGATCTAGCCTTTTCACTGGGTTTCTTTTGCTCTGGTAAATTATTGCATCCTTGTACTGGAGGATTTTCCATGGATGGGGTTTCCATGAATGTGGTTTCTATGTGTATTTTCAGGTGCTATGTTCTGGGACGCTCGAGTAGAATCCGCCTCCATCGGGCTTGCTTCCTCAGAAGAGGATCTTCCAATTGGTTTCCTTTGATTTTCTTTGTGCTTCTAACTAAATGATCTTGTTCTTCAGTAGATTTTGATTCGCCTTGACCTGGAGTATTGGTTTCAGAGCATAACATTGTAGAGAGAGAGAGACTATCACTTCTATGATAATAATTGTCCTTTACTCATGTTTGAATTTTTTTTTTTTTCTCCTTTTTTTTCGATGTATTCACATGCAATGGATCTGTGTCATTGGTCCACTATGAGCTGCGAAAGAAATCTTCTTTCTTTTGGTAAAAGATCCGCCATAAAACGAATACATTTATTTTTCAAATTGATGATTCATATCGTCCAGTGGACGAGATTACCATTGCATTGGTGATGTAATATTATCAGCACAATGACTTTTATATAATCAGCACAATGACCAAAGAAGTATAAAAAAATCGATCTATAATCATTAATCATGTCATATTTGGTGTTTCAATGGTTCATGTTGATACGGGAGATGGAATGAGAAGAGATAACGAAGAGAATGTGGTGGTTTGTGTGACTTCATTGCTGGGTTTTTTTTTTCCCTTCTTAAAATATAGAACTTAATATAGAGTACGAATTTTAGAACATGTACAATTTCATGCAAGAATCTGAGTATAGATTTCAATGTTTTCAAAATTTGAGCTAATTTCATCATGATAATATTGAACATACTATTGAAAAAGATGTAACCAACCTCATAATTTTAAATCTTTTCAGAATATATAACAAGTTCAAAGTCTTAATTTGTTGAACTCTTGAGAAGGAAATTTCCCTCAAACTGTAACGCCCGGATTTTTCTGAAACGTTGATTAAATCTTTCTCAAAATGATTTAATAATCTTAAGACAAATTAATTAAATAACATTATTAAACGGCAAAAGTCTTGCATATATACTTAAAAATTTAAACCTATTCTCACGATGATTACAAAATAAGTAGAGTTTGCAATGTGATTACACTTCTTGGAATTTCAAATAACATTTCTTGAATTTAAATAGAGCCTCTACTGGTTTAACATCTATGGCTCAATAAACTCCTCCTCATGAGCTAGAGTATCCTCGGGCTGGTACTGCTCCTCTAGTTGAGGGTATTGCTGGTCTCCATCTCCCTCCGTTCTTGGCATGAAACCCCAGAGCAATATATACAGCACCATGTGTGGTTAACACTGAATAAATATTTCCTTGCCCTTCTAACCATTACTTTGCAAGTTCATATAAGATACTCAATATATGACAACAATATGAACAGTAACACCTAATCCAGTTCTTTACTAGCTGTTAACTTAAGTGAATCCTAATGATCTTTTCCCCAAGTCCTTTCCTCCCACAATCGCTAGCCCGTTGCCTAACACATACCACGCTCAGAGTCCTACATCTTCCACACTCTTTGGGTATTTTACTGCTCCTAGAGTCCTTTACCATCCTCCAAACACATGCTAAAGTACTGTACCGTATCAGGGGTCCCTTACCGTTCCCTAAATATTGTACCCAGGGTCCTTTATCGTCTCCACTCACACAAGACCTTTACTACTCAGCACCACCTCAATTGTCGTTACTATTTTTCCATTACTTAACAATGTCTACGTGATCCTCTACTCGAAACCACTCCATGAACCTAAGTCTGTTTTAGCACAACATAATCACATCAAACTTATTAGCATGGTAAATTCCATAAAAAAAAAATGCGATAATAGCAAGTACAATAGTTGATAAGAGCATCAAAATAACTAGTAAATAGGTAGTATAAAATTTTGTAAATCTAAGGTCAATTTGGTAAATTAGTGAAAGCGTTGAGGTAGTTATATAATTTAGCAAAGTGTAAGGACGATCTCGTAATTTAATTAAACATGAGGGTAAGTGTTGTAATTTAAATAAGCATAGGGGCGAATTGGTAATTTGGTCAAGCACGGGAGTAAGGATGTAATTTGGTGTGTGTAGGGATAAAATAGTAATTTGATTAAGTAAAGGGTAAATTGGTAATTTAATAAAGTCTAGGGGCAAAATTGTAATTGATTAAAGTTTTAGGGGTAATTGTGTAGATGGGCAAAATATGTTGCCCATTAAAATATTTGTTTTTTTTTTTTTTTTACTTAGTCCTAAAACTACCAATTGAACACATTTTCCCCTTAATCTCTAAAACCGTTACACACTTCACCCAATTCTTCACTCTTAGGGGATGGATGGAAAAATGAGGGTTCAACCACAAAAGGTCCCAAGGCCACCATTATCACCATCCCAACTCTACCACAATCCCTCGTTGTCTCACTCTCCCTCTTTATTGTCTTCATAGCCCCCCATCAAGGCCCTTCTCTCTCTCTCTCTCTCTCTCTCTCTCTCTCTCTCGCGTCTTGTGGTCAAAGATCTCTGTTAAGGACATCCTATAGCAAAGAGAACCCAGGACAGAGGTTCCACGGTTGCATAAACTACAAGGTAATAACATGAATTTGCTTTATCAATACCTTGGAATGTTATTGATTTGTGAATTTTTTTCCGTAGACAAATCGCAAATGCAAGTATTTTGAATGGTTTGATCCTCCAATGTGCACAAGAGGAATGGACTTTGGCACCTATATTATCAAGATGTTGAGGAAGGCAGAGGAGGAAATTGTAGAATTATAGGAGCAATTGGTGAGGGTGGGAAAGGAAAATGCTGAGTTAAAGAGGTCTGCTACAGAAAATGAGCATGAAATTGATCAGTTAATGAAGATTGTACAAAAGCTAAGTGTAGAGGTGCAACAAATGACCACAAAAAACAAAGAAGCAAACAAGAGAAATAAATAGTTGGTGAAAATGGCACCTCCAACTGATTGAGATAGTATTGGCCTTGGCTATCATTTGTAGTGGCTTCTTGGCTAAGTTTTGTAATGTTTGAACAAATGGCAAATTCCTGACATTGCCATGATAAGTAGTCGCAGGATTACGGGGTAAAGGAATTCTGTTAAGCAAATGTTGGATCAAATGGAAAAAAAACCATGTTTTGAAATGAAATATATTTACCATTTTGTTAAGCACAAATATGGAGTACCATATTGTTATTGGCAGCCATATATGTGTGTAGTTGATCATGCCATTTCTTAACAGAAGCCCTGCTCCTCACTGAAAGCTTTATCTAATAAATTCAGATCCTCTCTAGCAGGGTTAATATGGGCTTGTCCTTAGCATCCAGTATGGCAGCATTAAAAGGCTCACAAATGTTATTCAGGTGCATGTCACATTTGGAAGCCACACTAAAATGTGATCTAGACCAGTGGTGGGCTTCCTTCTTAGCAAGCCAATTAAATGCTATCTCATCCATTTTCTTGAACTCTTCCATAAGGCATTTCAACCTCCCCACGTAAGCAGCTCTAGAAAGACTCCACAACTTGTCTTTAACTGCTTGACCTGTATATCTAGCACTCTTCATGGTTCTATGTAGATGCTTGACACAATGCATGTGTTCCACATAAGACAACAAGTCCCTAATTGCATTCACCAACCTCTGTAAAAACATAAAGTAAAAACAGTGATTAAAAAGATTTATAAAGATATAAAAATTAATGGTGAATGTGATTAAAAAGATAAGTATACCTTTTGTTTATCTGACATAATGGTAAATGAGGCTTCATTTGGTAGCTGAAGATCATTCTTCAAATGTTGCGAGAACTAACTCCAAATTGGCTTGTCTTCAACCTCAACCATTGCAAAAGCCAGTGGGAATATTTGGTTATTCCCATCTACCCCTACTGCTGCCAACAGTTGCCCACCATGGGGGCTTTTCAAATGATAACCATCTATTCCAATGAAAGGCCTACAACCCTCAATGGACCCTCTCTTTAATGCAGCCCAATAAATATATATTCTTCGAAACTGATCAGTATCTTTTATCCATATCTTTCTTAAAATGCAAGTATACAGAGGTCCCTGGATTTGTTCTAGCTATCTCCCCCACAGTAATCTGTAATCCCATAACTTTCCATATTGCTCACTGTGGACGGTCGATCCACGCGGCTCTTTGGTTTAAAAATAGAAAGTTGATGGAAAATGAGTCGCCACCCGGGATTTACTTAGAAAGCGATTTTGGGACCCGAGAAACCGTTGAAAGTAATTGATGACTCTTGTGCCATTTTGGAAAAGGTTTGATCTGCAAAAAGATTCTTAGATTCGGAAGCCAGGTTACGAACGGGGAAGGTTTTGTTGAAAAGCACCCCGCGCGCCCAAGAAATTCCCGGTCTCTACTAAATTTTTGTGGGATTTTGGAAAACGTTTTATTGAAAACTTTGGCAAATAAACAGATAAATAATGAGAAATAATAATAAAACCATAATAGAAATAAAATTAAACAAACGGACTTAATAACAATAATAGAAGAGTAAAGGGATGAAAATGTAATAAGTAAGTTGCAGAAAGTCAGAAAAACAGAGCACGATCAGGGGGAAAACAGAGCAAATTTTTATAGCGCAAAGGTTAGCCACACGGCTAACCTTAGTTGGCCGTACGGTGCACCTGAGTTAACCGCACGGTTAACTTTTTGAAAGATTTTTCAAAATTTTGTTTTCTCAACAGGAGTTCAGTTTTATTTGTAAAAACTAAATTTTTTGATAAAAATAACTTCTGTTGAAATGTTTTTATACTGAAAGAAAGTAGTAAATGAAGTGCATCTCCTCGCAAGAACCGTACCTTGCGATAACCGAAAATATCGCCCGATACGGATTCGAGAGATTTGATTTTAGTAAAAACATGGCCACCCGAGCCTAGGAATGATTACTGGAACCATCCTCGACCCAAGTGGATCCCCTCTAAGCACCAAGGTTTTGGGCTCGGTTCTAGAAACACGATTGTACCTTCGCGGGAACTTTGAACAGTTCTGAAAACTTCAGAAATTCTGGGTTTGAACTCCTTGGAAACGGACCTGATACTTACTGATGGATCACAGGGGATTTTGAATAAAAGAGATGGAATAGGCTCGAAATTTCTGGGGAGGTTTGGACGGAATTTGGAACGGGGAAGTGACCGGGAAATTCGTCGGCGTGTCGCCGGAATGGTACTGGAGTTGTTGTGTTTTTAGAATGGGAGAGGGGGAGGGTTTATATAGCCGGAGAAGGAATATTAATGAGTACGAGTTCCTGTCAAGAAATGATGAGATGCTTCTGCTGGCAGGAAACGAATATTTTCTGGGGTGAAACCGTACGGTGAAAAGGGGTTAGCCGCACGGTTGATACGAGTAGACCGCACGGCTTAATCATGGAAGGGTGAACCGTACGGTTTATTCAGTGAACCGTACGGCTAGGGCTGTCTTTGTCCAAAGTTTCTGAAGTTCACAATAGCTGTTCCAAGCTGCCGCTGAGCATTTCTTTCATCATTGGGGACTTATAATTTTGAGTTTTCTTTACTTTAATTTATTTATGAAAATAAGGAAGTACCCCCCTTTCGGAAACAATGGCATTGCCAGAATTTTGATATCCCAATCCAATCAAAATCTCATCCCCCCACTTTTAGTACAAAACCGAAAACGGGCACATTTTTCTCCGAAGAAAATGGGCGAAAGATGACTTTGCCTTGCTCAAAAATAACTTCCGATTATACCATTTTGATTAGAAAAATCCAAGGAACAATTACCGGGAGTTTTTATTGGCCAAATCAGATCTTCCCAAAAAAAGTTAATTTTCCATACTTAGCCGAATTTTCGAGCGACAGACAGGGGTGACTCGATCAAGAGGCGACCTGATGGTGACATGACCTATGTCGTTCGAGTCTCGAATGAGAGACGATGATGAAGGAACACTTGGATTAAAATTGGGGTGTCTACACTCACCATAAGAACCCTCTACTTTCTTAAATGCCTTCCTCATATTATTATATGTCATACCTGTTGCTATTTTTACATTAAAGTCCCCCATTACTCATTCTACAATTTCATTAATAGGCCATGAGGGCTTGATGCTGAACTCCTTTAAATAAATCATTGCCAACCAGCTTGAAATCAATAGTTTGTTTGTCCAAATCCAACCACATTTGTGGATGGGGTTTAAAGTCTTAACCTGCAGGATTTTCCTATCATCTATGATGCTTGACACTAGTATTTCCCATGGGCAAAGATCAGCACACTTAGCTCTAACTCTATCTGTCTCATTCTTTTTAAATGTGATTCCTTTTCCATTGAGAATTGCATGTTGCCTTATAGCTTCCACTCATCGAACCCTATTCTTAAAAATCATTTGCTCCTCTATAATAGGTTCTTGCTTCCCTACAACAGGGATGTATTCCTTAAACTTTGGCCTCTTCTCTCTGTCTTCATCCTCATAATCAATTTCATGAAAATAGTCATTAAGGATATCACTTCCAACAACCATTTTTTGGCTCACTCCACTCCACTCCACTCCATTCCACTATGTATTTATCCATATTAGCATCAAACAAGGCATCATCATCTTTACTCAAGTCATAATCACAATCAATAAAAACCTCATAATCGTTATCAAAATTTCTTCTTCTAATGATGGTGCTGGGTTTTGACTAGTGGAAGGTGTTTGGGTTGCCAAACCTACAAAAGTGCGATTGGCTTGTGAAAATGCTTCAAAATTCCATTCTCAACTGTTGGCATCAACATCTTGTAGATCATCTTCCACATCAACATCTTCTAGGCCCATCTCCCACATCCACAACTTCAAGGCCACTCCGACATCCACAGTAATGAGAGCTCCTAAATTGCTATTAACTACGTACACTTCTACCATCTGATTTGTAAGATTTTGAACTATGCTTGTGATGTCACCATCTACTTGGACCTTCTTAAAAACCTAATTTCCATCTAAACCATTAAACATGTAGTAGAAAGATACTTTTCCCTCATAAGACTCTACCTTATCTTCCTTAACTAAATTTCCACCATGATTCAACTTAAATCTGCAAAATTATATCATAAACAAACAAAAAGCAATAAACAACCAATTTTTACTGATCAAACAAAACTAACTGACACAAACTTAAAGACTAGGACCACATGCACAACGTTTTATACTAAAAAAAAATTTAAAAAATCCTCAACTGGTAGACCAACATTGGGACCACAGATGCATAAATTCCATAACAAACATATAATAACTGCCATTATCACTTTGAAAACCCATTTCTTAAGTCGTAAAGGAAAAACTTTCAAATTATTATACAGAAAGTGGGGAATCCTTTGCAATAACCAAGAAACTAAAATGCATGCGGTAATAAGCCTTACATTTCTGTTGTCTTTCATTTGGATCTATCAGAATCCATACCATCTTAAGCAACCAACCTCATCTTTTTTTTTTTTTTTTATGGATAATGGTGGGCTCCTGAGAGAGAGAGAAAGAGAGAGAGAGATAGAGAGAGAAATTCAGAGATGGAAGACTATGACAGAGAGGGATAATGGTGGGCTCTTTAAGGGTTTTTAGGCCTTGTTTCCCATAATATTTTATGGAAAATCCCATAAAATCTTATGGAAAACAAGGCCTATATATAGGTGGCCCCTTTTAAGGGTTCAGGTCGGATTGACACGCCTTTGGCGCCAAAAACCTTCTAGGGTTGAACCCTCTCATTTTTCCATCATCCCTTGGATGTGAGTGAACAATTGGATGAAGTGTGTAACAATTTTAGAGTTTAAGGGGAAGTGTATTCAATTGGTAGTTTAATGGCTAAGTAAAAATAATTGAATAGTTTAAGGGATAAATACCTATTTTACCCTTTTGTAGATTTGCAAAATTTAGGGGTGACTCGGTAATTTTATAAAGTTTGAGGGGTAAATTTGTAATTTAATAAGGTTTAGGGTTGAGAACGTAATATTATAAAGTTATGAGGTGCAAAGTGATGTTTTGTAAAATCTAAGGATGTAGTAGTGTAATTAATCTGTAGAAGCCTTAAAGGCAAAATGGTAATTTTAAATTAGTCAAGGGTTTAATTAAATAGTACTGTAATTTATCCAAAAGATCTTATGTATTAGGTATCTAAGTTTTCTAGAAGTTTTTTCTAGAAGTTAATAGGTCAATACATGATTTGATTTTTAGATAATTAGGAGGGTCATCATTATAAATATTGGCTTATTATTATTAACTTAGCTTTTATTCCAAAAATGTTTTCCTTTTAACTAGGAGATTTTCACTAATATTATTCAAGTAGTTATATATTTTAAAATAAACCTTTGCATAATTTGTTTCTATAAAAAAAATCTCAAGAATTATTACATTTAACACTTAATGGAATTTTACAACTAAAGGAAGTACTCTAGCATTTTAATTGAATATCCATGAATCAATCTATTTAATATTCTCTAAAATGTGATTATTTATCTATTATTCAAGATCTAATAATCATATAGTACTAATTTAAAACAATAGGAATAACATCATGAAGTCAACATGTGTTTGAAATCCATAACAGGTCGCCTAACCCGTCTCTTACCGGTAGGGGTTATAGTTCTACCAGTAGACTAGAAGCTTAGAATCCAAAAAATTGGGTTCTCTAACGATAGAGAGATCAGCAAATTACCTCTAAGGATACAAAAGTGAACTTAATTTTCATTAGTGACGCCCTTAGTTTTTTTTACCTCTAAGTACAACCTCATGATAAAAATTACCCTTTTACCCTTCAAACATAAATTTGCACTTTACTCTTTTCCACCTCCCACTTCCCACCTCCACCAAACATAAATTTTGAAATTTCATGAGCTTTGAGCTTGTGAATTTCACATGGTTTGAGCTCGTGATTTTCACTGGATTTCAAAATACAACTATATTAAACTACTTTGTGAATTTTACAAGGTGAATTTCAAACCACCTTTTGAATTTTGCCAGCTTAAAGCTCATGAATTTCATTATATTTCAAAATAGAACAATGAGCTAGTGAATTTCAATAGGTTCGGCCTCATAAATTTCACTGGGTTTCAAAATACAATGAGCTCATGAATTTTTCATTGGATTTCAAACACAACCACCAAGTGAATTTCATTAGCTAGCTTTGAGCTCGTGAATTTAGTGGATTTTAAAACACCTAAAATTTCTACAGGTGTTTTTCTGATACAATGAGAAAATTACTCCACCTTTTTCAGCTAAAACCTTTAATTCAAGTTTCAAACAACAACAGCACAAAAGTTCACGAACTATAAACGGACAATCAGATGCGAATACAATTGGCACTAGCATACTAAGTATTTATTATCCAGCGACGTTTATATTAGCTGACTCAGAGTTAATCGAAGGAGCAAATGAAGAACTCTTGGCTACGGATGCCGTGGATTTCCATCAATGGTTTGGTCTGAGCTTTCGTTGAGTAAATCTTTTGTTTGCTAGTATCGA
Organism: Vaccinium darrowii; assembly: GCA_020921065.1. NCBI lineage: Eukaryota > Viridiplantae > Streptophyta > Magnoliopsida > Ericales > Ericaceae > Vaccinium > Vaccinium darrowii. The sequence goes on along the minus strand of CM037153.1, from coordinate 16,192,540 downwards.
TTTTTTCTGTAGAAGCAACGATGTAGGGCACGAAATACGTAGATCTGTAATACCCCCAGGTTTGGGGGTAAATGGTGTTTAGTCCCACATTGGTTGTTTACATGAGGGGTCTTGGGTATATAACAAACCATGTGGGCTATTACTAGTACCTTGGGCTTAAGCATTTTGGGTCATGTGGTGTGGCTTGTGGATTAAATCAAGGTACTGGGCTAGTGGTCTACATGGGATGTTACAAATGGTATCAGAGCCCCGCCCCAGTCCGAGTGGTGGGTAGGATTCACTCTGCCACCACAAACACCAGGGGGTTGCTAGGACTATGCAACGAGGACGTTGCATCCCTAAGGGGGGGAAGAATGTAATACCTCAAGTTTGGGGGTAGATGGTGTTTAGTCCCACATTGGTTGTTTACATGAGGGGTCTTGGGTATATAACAAATCATTTGGGCTACTACTAGTGCCTTGGACTTAAGCAATTTGGGTCATGCGATGTGGCTTGTGGATCAAATCAAGATACTGGACTAGTGGTCTACATGGGATATTACAGATCCATGTCTTCGAAGCTTCATCAGAGATGTCACCGTTGAACGATGGTCGTTTGATGGGGAATCAAACGGAGCGATGTAGGGTGACGGTGGTGGTTATGTTGTTCAAGTGCTTGGCGAAGACTATCAAGTTGTCGAGATGACTTTCAACGAGGACGAGATAATTGATAAGGGTATTCGAGTTATAAAAGCAAGGGAAATCCTTGTGTGTGCTTTTTTGGAGAAAGGCTGGAGCTCATGGAAAACAAAATCAAAAATTTGGACCGACTCTTAAAAACCCCTAGAAAAATAGTTCTATTGGTAAGACTTCCTGTTTTGACAACTTTTTTCTATTTTTCTTTTAGTTTCGGTTGGGCTTATTTCAAGCCTCCATAACACTTCTGAACTATCATAATATGCTACTAGAACATGTTTATATTTATTGTAGTTAAAAGGTCAAGAGCAATCTACCTTTGATTTGAAGTTTAGGAAGAAAAATACTGGTTTGGAGAAGATGAAGTGGTTGAAGCTCCTTGGATTGATTTTGCTTGAATGGTGGGTGGATTGTGATCCTTGTGAGTAGGATAGGTCTTGTGTAGCTTGGATTTAGATTTGGTGTTGTGTGGCGGAATACCCACTTTGCTATCTTTGTTTCTCTTTTTTTCTCTATCTCTGCCATTGATTTTGGGAGGTGGTATGAGTGTGTATATAGTAAATAACATATGAGTGTTGTATAACTTTCGAATTAGAAGAGGGGTGTTTATAGGAGGTGTGAAAGGATGGAGAGTAATGGAGAATGGACTTGGGATAGAGGGGTTGAGTTGTTAATGAGAGATGGGTGGAGGGGGGAGTGTGGCAACCCAAATAAGGGGAGGAGATAGTTTGGAGGGTGATAGATTGATGGATGAGAAGGTGGAGGTGATGGTTTGAAGTGGGGTTTTGTTTTAGAAAAAACTCCCTATTGGATATCACCCTCACCGTAGAAAACTTCAAACCCAAACATTAAACATGTAGAAAGTATGGAAGCTCTTATTGGATATTTATTATGCATGTATATATATATATATATATATATATATATATATATATACACACACACACACACCACGGATCAATATAGTAAAGGAAATATAATATCCCTCAGTTGGTTTGGTGCACAATGCATGTGTCCAAATAGACAATTAATACTAAGAGCTGCTTTGGCTAAAAAGTGGATTATGGTTTTTTGGTTTTTTCGTTTCGTCTTTATTCAATTTTTTTTTGCATTTGTTAGTTTCGCGTCAAGATTTTATGGTTTCTAGATTCCTCTCGGCGAGACGAATCTAACAAGTATAAATTTATGGTCAAACCAAATATTTTTTTTAATAAAGCCGAAATACTTGGATTATTGGCCAATAATCCAAGTATTTCGGCTTTATTCAAAAAAAATTGAGTTTTGATCATAAAGCACTAGTTTGGGTAAATTGAAAAAACTGGTTTTTTGGTTTTTTTGGTTTTGTCTTTATTCAAGATTTTTTTGCATTTATTAGTTTTCGATCGATTTTTTGTGGTTTCTTGGCTTGTCTCGACGATTTAGAATGTCACCTTCGTCTTTATTCACAAAATTTTAAGTTTGGCTAATAATTTTCTACTTTTTAGATTCCTCTCGTCGAGACAAGCCAAGAAACCACAAAAAATCGACCGAAAACTAACAAATGCAAATTTTTTTCGAATAAGGACAAAATCAAAAAACCAGTTTTTTCAATTTACCCAAACCAGATAGCCAAACATTCAAGATGGTATAAAAATTAAATATAGATTATATATAAGTCTTTTACCAGCAAGTTTAGTAATTTGTAATTCTGGAATATAGCATTACAAATTGTACTCGTCAGACAAAAAGAAAAATATAGGGATTTTACAACCCGTCCCATGCCGAATGATCTTATGTTAAACATTTGTATGATATTTTCTTTGTGGATTGTAATTGTTTGTGACAATCTATTAAGTTCTGTATTTAAATTGAATTTTATGTTGTTTGTAGCGCATGAATTATTTTGTGTAGATCCTATTGCCATTTCTTGTTTATAATTTTGATATGATCATTCTCGAATATATATACCGACTCTCCAGTGGGAGGCAGTCAATCCCTTCTAAAATATCGGGACGAGGATGGGAAAGAATTCTCTAATTGGGAGTTTACCTACTACTTAAAATTTGTTCAGAACGCAATCATAGTGGAGAGATAAGTGAGGTTTGAAATTTACAGAGACATTTTTGGAAAACCGTAAATTTGTCAATGTGTTAATTTGTTACAGGAGTATAAATTTGTTGAAAGGATAATAATTAATATAAGAAACTTGTCGCGCTAATCGCAAGTTCCCAAACACCCCTATATTAGTTATATCTATCGCCTATAAAAATATTTATTTGCTTCTCATTTTCACTTCCCTCCACAACAGAAAATAAGTGATATGAGGGCGGAGATGGGGAAGAATTCTCCAATCGGGAGTTTACCTACCACTTAGAATTTGTTACGAACGTAATGATAATGCAAAAATAAGTGACGTTTGAAATTTGTAAGAGACATTTCTGGAAAAGGCTAAATCTAATATGATAATGCAAATTTGCCAATGTTTTAATTTGTTTTTTTAGATTTCTTTGAAAAGGATAATGAGTATAAAACACTTGTCGGGCTCATAGAAAGTTCTTGAGAAAACACGCCTATAATAGCATTTTGTGATTCTTTGATAAATCGACTTCGATTCTCTATTGACTAGTAATGTTGGAATATTTTTTCACAAAACGCCATTGGTTTTTACGATCATTTTCGACTTTTTATTAGTTAGTCGTATTTTACTTATGAGTAGTGTCAAATTCTACGGATAATTATTAACATCGATTTTCTACGGATAATACTTCACTCCCATTTGCTTGTCGTTTTCATCTTCCCACAATTTTCATTGGTCCTATTTTTCTCTCTAAGAAATAGAGTCGCCAAAACCTGGACTCGAGAAGAATGCTTATTCATAATTTGACGTAGTAATAATGAACAATTCCACGCGCACACCACATACGCGCACACCAAATGCACACCAGCACATCCCGATCGTCCATTTCAGGAATCGATGGTCCGGATTTGAAATGAATTCTTACCGGTAAGAATTCATTTCAAATTTGAAATGTCGAAAAAAGCTTTTGGACGGTCGGGATGTGCTGGTGTGCATGTGGTGTACGCGAATCATTTTTGAGTAATAATTAACTTTTTAATATGGTTCTTACTAACGTGTGTTAAACAAGTACACAAAAAGTAAACAAACAAATAAAAAATACACACATTCTAATACATTTTTTACACATTTCAATACATTTTTTTACATATTTCAACATTGGTTGAGTTTTTCAAATAATTTTAGCAACCTAGTTGCTAAAATCAACCATAATTTTAGCAAATTAGTTCATCAGATGCTAAAATCATTGTTGACTTTAGGCTAAAATCAACCATAATTTTAACACTTAATGAACTCATTTGCTAAAATCATTTGAAAAAGGCGTAGCCTTAGGCTAAGTTCTCCAAAAAAATTTAGCAACCAAGTTGCTAAAATCAAACATGATTTTATCTTTTGAGGTGGGGATTCATTGGAGATAAAATCACCTCCCCACCTCAAAAGATAAAATCATGCTTGATTTTAGCAACTTGGTTGCTAAATTTTTTTTGGAAAACTTAGCCTTAACGCATTTCCTTTGTTAGTCTCAATTTGCAGCCAGGCCTGAAGTTCTCCTTTTGTCTTTGGTCAAGGAGCCCCTGAACTTTCCCAATTCACGAAAGATGGCACTCGCGGCGCTGCACTTGCCACCTAGACCGTATTCCCTTTTCCTTGTAGGTTTATTTCAAGCCCTAGCGAGATCGGCATTGGGCACAGCGGAGAAGAAGAATTGACGACTTGCTTGCTTACTTACTGATGGAGAATCAGAGGGATATGGATTGGTGGGTTTCACTGCCTAAGATTGAACTACATGCCCATCTCAATGGCTCTATCAGAAACTCCACTCTACTGTATGCTCTCTCTTTCTCTCTCTCTCTCTCTCTCTCTCTCTGTTGCACATATTTGTTTGCTTATTTATGGTATATGCAGTTGCGGATGCAGGATCTGTACACCGTAGGGCCTGAACCACGTTTTTTTTCCCTTTACAGTGATAGCATAAATTATAATCCATAGCTTAATCTGATAACTCACATGTCCGGGTCAGCCTACGCGCACCTCGACTAATCTTAGGTGTCCAATCCCACCGCCTACATGCAAGGAGGACAATTCTAGTTGAAGCAAAGCGAGCAACGCTCCGTGTAGGCCGCCCAAAGGAGTTGATAGCATTTGTGAGGTTTCAAAACTACAGGGAGAAAACCTAAGTCCCGGTTTTCTAGGTATCTGAGTGACGCTACTTGGCAGGTCTAAGTTTGTATCTATGATTCATAGCCATCATTTTAGCTTATAAACATTGTTGATTACTAGAGGTTTTTCACCAAAAAATATACACTAATTTTATTGAAATTTTTTCATCAAAGAGACTTGCAAGGCTTATCTTATAGAATTTTTAGAAATTAACCTGAAATACTAAATACATTTAAAGAAAATATTTAGAGTTGTCCAGGGGCCGGGCACCCCCTTCTGTCTGACCCCTGGTTATATGTACTTGTATACTGAATACATATTTAAATGGAGGCTTGGGCTTAATTTAAAAGGAGCCTTGTTGTGGTTGTAATATTTGGAACATATAAATTCATGAGAGCTAGTGGGTATCATACTTAAAAGGTTTTAAATCTATGGGGTCTTGGGGTCTTGATAGAACACAAGGCCAAAAGCCACAAAGGGTTGAGCCGGGCATGATGTACTGCACCATGTATGAATGCCCGCTTAGTATTGCTCCTCTTTTTTTTTTTCCATTGAGCTCTATCAAGGGGTATATTTTTGGTATTTTTGGTTTCGGTATTTTCGTTCATCTTTACTGAGTTTTTGATAGATTCATATTTTATTTTTTGGATTAATCATCTGTCTCAACGAGGAGTGTCTAAAAAGTTAGAAATTATGACCAACATCAAGAAAAAGTACACTAAAGACGAAAGAAATACCAAACAGCTGGTATTTTATCTAAAGTTGCCATCTTATATGAACTTTTTTCAACTTCGGTCCACATTTTCATACTTTTTTTATTCCTCTCGTCAAGACGAATAATTAATCCCAAGCTAAACCAAAATTTCGAAAAGTAAAAAGTAGTCAAAAAATACTCCAGGTCAAAAGATTTTTGGTCACCCTAATTGTAAAGTTGAGTTGTATGAGCAGGTTGAATTTTGTTATACGGTCCAAACTTGTTTTTGAGTTTTGGGTGGAGATTTGAGAGGTACTTGTTTTAATATATGTACTTTTGATTGGGTATCAATTGTTAGTACCCAGAAAGGAAATTGTTGAGTTCATTTCAGAGATTAAAACTTTGTGGTTGATTAATAAGTATTAAAGGGTTGAAGTGATTCTAGAGAGAACTCGTTAGTTTCTGGTGGATGTGGTACTTATTTCATTTATACATGCAGAGCGGAAAGTTTTGAAAGCATTTCATTGGTGAATTTTATATATTTTTTGTCCTAGGATGCCCAGTTTTTTATGTTTTGATGTTTTAGGATGCCCAGTTTTTGCTTTACAGGGAGCTTGCTAAAGGTTTAGGTGAAAAGGGTACTATAGTTTTCTCGGATGTAGAGCATGCTATCCTAAAGAGTAAGCGCATTTTCCTATGTGCAATGACAGTCCACATTTTATATACGATACTCGTTATATGATACATCATAAAACTCTCTTCCTGATGTAGAGGACCGTTCACTTCGCGAAGTGTTCAAGTTGTTTGATGTGATCCACAAAGTTACTACGGAACTTGAAACTGTTACAAGAATTACTAAAGAAGTAAGAGAAACTGTCCCCCATTAAAATATTTTAATGCTACTCAAAACAGTTATTCACCATCTTTTTTCATGAATTAGGTTGTTGAGGACTTCGCTGCAGAGAATGTTGTTTATTTGGAGTTGAGAACTACTCCGAAGGTACTCTTGTAGTTGGTGTTGTTATTTCAATTGAACAAAGTTTGTGATAAATTTTTGCTTGGACTGATGTACTACTGCTCTTATCAAAATAATGGTGTGATAATTGTTTTCCATTAAGTAGATGATTAATAGCCATGTCAATTAATTTGGAGTTGTAGCATAGGATGAGAGGCTGTAAGGTGGTTATTAGTAATTGAAGTTGGTTCTACTTACTTACGTGTAGTGAGTAGACATTTTTTATCTTTCAATTGAAGGTAATGATGGGTTACCATGAATACAGAAAAATGATTTGAAAGGGATTAGCAAGCGGTCTTACATGGAAGCAGTGGTGAAGGGTGTGATGGATGTCACTACAGTGGAAGTTGATCTTGCTCCTCAGGGTTTGGGCATGGGACATCCTGTGAATTCTGGTGGCAGAAGCAATTTATGTAATGGAACTGCAAGAAAGCAGAAGATATATGTTAGACTTCTTCTCAGCATTGACCGTCGTGAGTCTACTGAGTCTGCAATGGAAACTGTATGTAATAAAGCCTAAAGAGAAGTTTCTAGTTTTACATACATTTGAAAGGCAAGGCTGTAAATAGTAAATTTCTGTCCTTGGTTTCTAAAGGCTAAGCTTGCACTGGAAATGAGGCATTTGGGTGTAACGGGTATTGACCTTTCCGGAAATCCTGTCGTGGGTGAATGGTACTTTTTTCGCTATCCAAACAATTCAATTTTTTCCATTTGCATTATCCTCCATTACTGTAGAGCTGTTGTATATTTGTTCCTCTTTGCGTTTGTGGCAGGGCAACCTTTTTACCAGCTTTACAGTTTGCTAAGGAGGGAGGTCTCTCCATAACTCTTCACTGTGGTGAGGTGTGTTTTGGTATTCTCATATTTCTGGTTTCAGTTTCTTGTCATGGAAGGAGTTGCCTTGACTGGTTTATTTTTATGACTTGGTGCTTTTAGGTACCCAATAAGGAGGAAATACAAGCAATGCTAGACTTTCTTCCTGGGAGAATTGGCCATGCTTGTTGCTTCGGAGAAGAAGAATGGAGAAAGTTGGAATCTAGCAAGATACCGGTTTGATATTTTGCTTCTTCTGACCCTTAACGTTATCATGATACATACTACATACTTTTCAGCACAAAAAACGTCAAAATCTTGTTCACCTGTATGGATTGGATTAGTAGACATCAGCTATTTGTACAAAAATGCTCTTCGAATGGTCTTATATTCATGATTCATCGCATTAGAATAATAGCGGTGTTATATTAGCCATTTGATTTTTGTCATTTGTTCTCTTCTACATTTTTCCAGGTTGAGATATGCTTGACATCCAATATCCTGACGGAATCAATCTCTTCCATTGATCTTCATCATTTTGGTTAGTTCTTCTGCTTCTGTCTGTTTGTGTGTACTTATATGTAAGTTCTGATTAAAACGGAATCTAAAAGGGTATAATACGATAGAGAACTTGAATAGTCACATTTATCTATGTTAATAACGATATTTAAGAAAGGTTGCCTTGACGATAATAACATGTATGCGCAATGTGCTGGCATTACAGCTGATCTGCATAAAGCAAAACATCCAATGGTCTTGTGCACTGATGATTCGGGTGTATTTTCTACCAGTCTTTCTGACGAATATGCCCTTGCATCTTCTACATTTGGTAGGTCTTACCATCTATATCCATACGAACAGAAAAACCATTGATTAATGCATCGTCGCATAACGCTACTATTTCCTTTTCAATAACCAAGGTCTTGGAAGGAGCAAAATGTTTCAGCTTGCCCAGGATGCCATTGAATTTGTATTTGCTGACGATGCGGTGAAGGCGGAACTCAGAGAGATATTTTATTCTGCTGGAAGAAAGCTGGATTCTGATGTTAGGAATTGAAATGTTGAAAAAGATCTCTTAGATTGGGTTAACTGCTTTTAGGATGCAATCTTAACTACTTTCCTCCACCTACTAATTGGGCAATCGCCCTGGCGTTTCATTGCTTTAGCTAAAAATAGAGAATTTTGGATAAAATTTTGCTTACGGTATTCTCTGTTAGATGGTTGCGCTGATCATGGTGCCAATTCTATGAGACTGAATGTTTGGCTGAATTCCTCATTGTTGTACTTGTATGGTGAAGCAGAAGTTTTGTAGGACTTTGTCAATATTGCGGACTTGGAATTCTAATTTCTAAGGGTCTCTAGGTATGGCTAATCTTCAAAACAGGTTGGCTATATGATACCTATATCTTGACCTGGGTTGACAACAGGACAATTAGAGAAATTACATGATGAAGTATAGATTAGTTACATGATTAAAAAATTTGCGTCGCATTGACGAAGTAGTTGTCGATAGAATCGTAGCCATGACCTCGAAGGTTAATAGCCCTAGTTTAAGTATCAAACTCTACTTTGTAGATAGAATTGTACCCGTGGCCTCGAAGGTTAAAAGGCCAAGTTTTAGTATCAAACGAGAGACTTCCCTCGCGACGATTTTTTGTTAACAGTAGAAAGAGGGGGGGACGTAAGGCGGCCGGCTTTTAACTCCCAAAGCCCGTCCGGCCAAATGTTTTCCACAGGTCAATTAATGAGTCGAATGATTGCCATTAGGACGCAATCAACGGGCCGAACTCTGGCAGGCAGTAAAGAATAAAGGGTTGACCTGTTGATGGGTACATGCTAACCGAAATTGATGCCGGAGTGCAAGTAATGTTGATTCTCACTAATGCAATTTTGTAGGTTCATTTTTTTTTCTTTCCAATTTTACCTCACCCTTTGGAAAAAATGATCTCTTAGATTGGGTTGATTGCTATCCTATTCATCGGTCTGAAGAAAATTCTCTAAGGTTTTCAGAGGGTGGACCTTAATTTTGCTGGTTGAGCGTGTGTACATGACTACACGGCGCGTGAAAGCATGCGTAGAGGGTGTTTGGCAGTTACCTTTTTGCATTTTGGGACTCATCACATTTTGAGTGTTTGGGGATGGTGGCCAAAATAGGTTTTCAGATTTTGGGTTTAGAGAGCAGAATGAAGAAAGAGGGTGGGAGGAGTTTTTTGACTTCTCATTTTCTGTTTTTCTCATTCGATTAACAAAAAGACCCACAAAATGTATTCTACACACATCTCTCAAACACTATTCTTGTTGCAAAATTAATTCTGCATAATTCTACATATTTCTCTCGAACGCTCTTTCCAGATTCGAAACGCATTTTAACCACAATTCAAAAAACCAAGAAGCTAAAAAGTTAAAAATGAAAAATCGAAAAGTAGGTTCCCAAATACCTCCTAAATGGATACCAATCTGTCCAAGCTACTTGATTTGCTTGAATTTAAGACTTCATTAATATTGCTTCACGGTCGTTTAGTTAACTTTCCGAAGTAGTCGCTTAGAGTAACTCCAACACTGCTAGGCAGAGTAGAGAGCCAAAAATATTAAAAAAGTACAAATTCTATTTTGCCTATTCACTTTTTCACACCACATTCCAACACTACTCTCTACTCGGCTATCCATCCAAACTAACAAAACTGATTTTTGCCCCAACCAATTTATTACACCTATAATTAAAGATGAAAACCATGGGATTATTTTCCCACCAAACCCACTGCTACCAGCAAACCAGAAGAAAACCCAGATCGGATCAAAAAAAAAAAAAAAGGAAGAAAACCCAACAAGCACAGCGAACACAAATCGGAAGAAATCAACAAATAAATCCCATGGTTGAAACAAATAATCAACAAGAAATCAACAAGTCAACAAATAAACCCAGCAAACACATCTGGAAATTGCAACTACAGCCGCCGGCAAGATCCAAAACCCAGCGATGCCCATGGCAGAGGAGAGAGAGAGAGAGAGAGAGAGAGAGGGAAGAGGGAGGGGAAAGTTTTGGCGTGAAAAGCTGAGGTGGAGAAGAGAGGCGAGGGAGTCCAACTCGCCTCTAGTAGCCAGCTGAAATGAGCGAATCCAAAGTGGCGAGGCTCTTGGACAGACGAAAACTGGTTTTGGCTCACCGGAGTGGCCAAGAGAGCGGGAGTGGCGAGGGTTTTGGAGTTGCTATTACTAGGACCGATTAATTAATAATTACCTCAATTCTCGAGAATATTTTTGCGTAAACTGCACTCTTAAGTCTTAACCAGCGCTTTCATTTTCCGGAAGAAGAAAAATCAAAACCAAGCAAAGTGGCCTACACAATTAAAAATCTTCACGTGGAAAATAAAAAATGAAAAAGGGCAAAAAAAATTGTTCGCCCTCACCAAAAGAGAGTGAACGAAATTCTCACCCAGATTTAGAAGGGTGTGGGGTCCACCAAAATGGTATGAATCTCACTCCAAAGTGATGTCATGCTTACCAAAAAGTATATTGATTTCGTGTATCTCTCATCATTTCAACCAATCAAGGTGAGAGTTTTGTACTAGTTAGGATTCTTATTCCCTCGGGTTCAAAACCACTCTCAACTTAAGTATTATCAACTCTTTCAGATCAATCCATACGAGCGATTTGCTCCGATTTTAAGTGGGCTACCCGCTACTGGACAGTGAGCATAGTATGATCTTCACAATCGTCGAGGTGAGCGGACTCGAACAACTAATTACTACTCCAGTATTAAAAAAAGAAAAGATTTCATACGGTGTCGTCCAGCTTCCTTAGCGAGGTCGCATCCATCTGTCACCATTGTAACGGCGTCGTATCTATCGTCTTGTTCGTTAAACCCCAACCAGGAAAACTTACAAAAAAACGTTTCCCCCTCCCATAAATATACACGTTCAGCGGCTCAGTTTTAATTTTCCATTGATCTGTACATCACAACAACTCTCTCTCTCTCTCTCTCTCTCTCTCTCTCTCTCGCTCTCTCTCTAGAATTCTCTTCCTAACGTAATGCTCGATTTACTCGAACAAATTTGATTCCAATTCATGAATTACATTTCTTTGCATTTGTTTTCATGTTCAATTAGATCGCCATTGCGATAACAAACAAACAAAACCCTAATCATGTCATGGGGACTGGGGTGGAAGCGCCCGTCAGACGTCTTCCATTTATCACTGAACTACGGCACCGAAGATACCCTAGACGATCACAGCCGTACCCCGTTATCATCGCCACCACAATCATCGCCGCCATCATCATTATCATCATCGAGGTCGTCATCGGCGTCGGCTATCGTGGATCAAGAGCTAGGGTTTCGAATCGACCTCGAATGGACGGCTGGGGTTGACGACGAGGATCAGGTGGCTTTGAGGCTCCAGTCGCAGCTGATGGTTGCTCTGCCGTTGCCGCAGGATATGGTTGTTGTGGAATTGAAGGAGGGGGAAGGAGATGGGGATGGGGTGAGGGTGGAGATGAAGGTCGTGAAGAGGAGGGAGCCGCTGAAGGCGGTGACGATGGCGAGGGTCGGTGGGACAGGGCAGATGAGTGACGGGGTTGGGGTGTTTACTAGGCTTCTGAAGTCGAATTGTGCGGCAGCGACGGTGGGGGGGAGTGGTGGAGAGGGAGTGGTTGTGGGGGGTTTGGCGGATCATTGGATGAGTGTTACTGTGGTCAGCCTGTGTGGATGTGGAATGTCGGTGAGTTTGTTTTTGAAGAATTCTATATGTTTGCATTGTTGGTCGATAAATCAAACAGACACACACACACACACACACACACACAAACTGTTTGAGAAATTGACCAAACCAACAAATCTACATACGTGAAGAATAATCAAATATGGAAAAAATTAACACTAGACTTAAGATGCATGGATTTTTACGTGTATTCCCCAACAGAGTGGTTGAGTCCATCTGCGGCTCACACTAGTGTCCATTATGAATCGAATGAAGAGAATGCATTAGTGTGCTCAGCCTTTGTGGTTGTGAGATGTAGATGAGTGTGCCAATTCTAGAAACATAACTTTAAACCACAAATTCAAACGGCTCCAGATGCAGTTGTGTTTGGAAGTTGTGCTCCTAGACTTTTTGTTCTCCACATTACATGATTGCATTGTTGGGTGATCGAACATACACACATGAAATCAATAGCACCAAAACTAAAATCAACCAAAATATGAAATCACGACACATAGATATGTGGTTTGACAAGATTGCTTATGCCCAATTTTCGTTAGTTTACCAAATGAAGAAGAGCAGTACTGTAATGACCCGCTCTGGCCTTGTACAATATTGTCCGTATTGGATGCCTAACCCCATGGACTTCCCAGTAGCTCACCCATTGACCTATCTCTGCATTGTTGCAACTGGAGCACGATTAACTGGATATTCCACAGGGCTTTGGTGCCTCGACGGCTTTAAAAGACCTACAAGGTAGGGTCATTGTATATTATATATGTAGCACGGAACTTGGCATCCACCAAGTGATGTGGGACTATTGACCATCCATCCGGACGTCTACCGGGACTCATTACCAGAACCCGGCCTCACAGCTGGCACCATAGCCAGGCTAGGGTGTCATAAGTACAACTTCTGCTGATAGGGTAACAATTTAACAAACACACAGTAGGTCCAAGGATAAAATCAAAACAAGAAGTGATTAGCGGGTTTTATAAGGTTCGGCATAAATGCTTCTGTCAAGTTTTTAACTTTTTATTATATTAACAAATGAAGAAATAGGGTAAAGCATCGGCTGATATGGTAACCAATACACACACACACCCACCCACAAAAAGGCATCAATAATAAAATTGATCACACCAATAATCTACGGGATGAGAATATATGTGGTTCAGCATGATTGCCTACATCTGTTTTTTCCTACGTTACCAAATAAAGATGAAGGGTACAACATAGCACGATTAACTGGATGTTCCACAGGGCTTTGGTGCCCTCGCGGCTTTAAAAGACCTACAAGGTAGGGTCATGGTATATTTTATATGTGGCACGGAACTTGGCATCCACCAAGTGATGTGGGACTTTCGACCATCCATCCGGACGTCTACCGGGACTCATTACCAGAACCCAGCCTCACAGCTGGCACCATAGCCAGGCTAGGGTGTCATAAGTACAACTTCTGCTGATAGGGTAACAATTTAACAAACACACAGTCACACACAGTAGGCCCAAGGATAAAATCAAAACAAGAAGTGATTAGCGGGTTATGTAAGGTTCGGCATAAATGCTTCTGTCAAGTTTTTATTATATTAACAAATGAAGAAATAGGGTACAGCATCGGCTGATATGGTAACAAATACACACACACACACAAAGGCATCAATAATTAAATTGATCACACCAATAATTTACGGGATGGGAATATATGTGGTTCAGCATGATTGCCTACATCTGTTGTTTCCTACATTACCATATAAAGATGAAGGGTACAACATAGGCTATAGGGTAACAAAAATACATGAAATAGCACCAAGGATAAAACCACTCATGACATGCAAATATGTGTGGTTCGGCAAGATTGCCTACGTCTATTTCTTACTATATATACCTAATGAAGAAAAGTACAAACTTGGCTGTTAAGGTAGCCATCATTATATAAGATTACGTCAATCAATTGTCGTCTTATCCTTGCTACTAAAAAAGTAGATCTGAAAATGCAAGGTGAGGTATCAGATACAAACCCAACATGTATTTGTATTAGATTTTTTCTTGTTTGGCTGTCAAGAAAACCAGAGGAGAAAAGATTTTGAATGCCATATTGTTTGATGTTTCCTCTTTCCATTAACAAAAAAGTGAAAGAAGATGAAGCTCTAAATGCTGGGTTTGGCTGGTTTATGGGTAATTTGAGGACAGAAACTGGATAATTCTCAGCTTGAGGGAGAACATATTCTAGTTAGTGGGAAGCTTCTGTGCGCAGCTACTATTAAATCTAAGGTTTTCTTTTATGCTTCGTGACATTCCGGATTCTAAGCATTGCAGCGAGTCGGAGACAGTTATTTGGAAAAGTTCAGTTACCACATGTTCAAATTGGAGATTGGATGTCATATATTCCTGCATAATGATTATAATTGTCGCTGGCTATAAAGGCTACTTGATTGATGTGATATTCATTGATTTGAATTTTGATGTAAACTTTTATTTAGAGAAACGACAGAGGCATTAAGACTTGTACCAACAATTGTACAAACTCTCACATGAGATATGAGGGACCCACATATGAGTGGTAGGCCCACACATCCCATGTGAGAGAGTTTGTGCAATTGTTGGTACAAGTATTAGTGCCTGTAGCAAACCTCTTTTCTTTTTCTTTTCTTTTCTTCTCTTGTATGTGGTTTAGAAAGGCTTTTTCAGTACTTTGAACTCTAAGAATGACCTTTGCAATTTGGCTTTTGAACTTTAGGTGTTTGTTTAGGTTAATTTCAGGACTGGAAAGACTGTCAGTCTGCCTTCTCTGCTAGGGAAGCATCAAAGTGTTGACTTTTGATCTATGGCATATTCTGGATCTTTCATTGTGGATACTTTGAGATGAATGAGAGGTTAATGAGAGAGTTTATGCTGCCTATCCACCTAGGATTTATTGTGAAGATCAATAAGTGCTTCTATTCTTAGAGCCAGAGGAGTCAATTAGTAAAGCTTTTGAGGAATGCTGTGAGTGGGAATAACCTTTTTATAGTCGGGCACTTGTTGACAGGTATTGCCAGTAGAGTTAACTCGACTGCCACTTCTTGAGAAGATATACCTTGATAACAACAAGCTTTCAATTTTGCCACCTGAGCTTGGCGATCTGAAAAACTTAAAAGTTCTGAGTGTTGACTATAATATGCTGGTTTCAGTACCTGGTAAGTTCAGAATTTGATTTTCTACCTCCTCTGTAGGAAAAAAATATGGTTATCTTGTCTACGACCATGTAGATTTGTTCAACGTCCAATAAATTGAATCCAAAACATAAATGCAGACCTCAATTATTATGGTCTAAATTTCTTACATGCTACTCATTCCGTCTGGTTGTCTTTGCCGGAAATTTAACAGTTGAACTGAGACAATGCGTTGGACTGGTGGAATTATCATTGGAGCACAACAAGCTGGTTCGGCCTCTTCTTGATTTCAGGTCAGTTTAAGAGCAACTAATGACCTTGATTGGCCTACACTTACCACACTGTTTTTGAACGAAGTTTTAGTATCCCTTGTTTCCTCTAGGTCTAATATTCCTCTTCACTCAATTTCAGGGCTATGGCTGAGTTATGCATTCTTAGACTATTTGGTAATCCCCTTGAATTCCTACCAGAGATTCTGCCATTACACAGACTTCGCCACTTGTCCCTTGCGAACATCAGAATAGTAGCTGATGAAAATCTGAGATCAGTGAATGTGCAGATAGAGGTATCAATGTAATTCTTGTGATTTTTTTCGTAAACCATTTTAGCCCTGACAAGTAAAAGTAGGATTTTATTGACATAGGGAATCGTGGCAGGTGGAGAACAGTTCATATTTTGGTGCATCTCGACACAAACTGAGTGCCTTCTTCTCACTTATCTTTCGCTTTTCCTCTTGTCACCACCCACTGCTAGCATCTGCCCTTGCAAAGATAATACAAGATGAAGGAAACCGTTTATTTGTTGGGAAAGATGAGAATGCTATTCGGCAGCTCATAAGTATGATAAGTAGTGACAATCGGCATGTGGTACGTCAGTAAATTGTAGTTGCTATCATCCTTGTCTCTTTTCAATATTTCTTTCCAGTATTTAGTCTAAACCGTTCTGCTTTATACCAGGTTGAACAAGCATGTTCTGCTCTTACATCTCTTGCGGCGGATGTTTCTGTGGCAATGCAGTTGATGAAATCTGACATCATGCAACCCATTGGGATAGTATTGAAATCTGTTGGACCAGAAGAACTTATTTCTGTGTTACAAGTTGTGGCCAGCTTAGCTTTTGCATCTGACAGTGTGGCTCAAAAGATGTTGACAAAGGATTTAGTGAAATCTTTGAAAGTCCTATGCGCCCATAAAAACCCAGAGGCAAGTCCTCTTACATTGAACTTTCTCAGCAAGAATTCGCTTGTTTCTATGGCTTGCCAGTATTACTTAGGCTGGTATAAAATGACAATTTATCTTTCATTAGGTTCAAAGGTTAGCTTTACTAGCAGTTGGAAATCTGGCATTCTGCTTGGAGAACCGACGAGCTCTTGTTACTTCTGAAAGTTTGCGAGAACTTCTTTTACGTCTGACAGTTCCATCTGAGCCGCGTGTCAATAAAGCTGCTGCTCGTGCTTTGGCAATTCTTGGTTTGTGTCTACGTCAGCTGTTTGTGTATTTCTGCTTTCATTCTGGTTTGACCTGAAATTCCTAATATTATGCCTCCACAGGGGAGAATGAGAATATGCGGCGTGCCATAAGAGGGAGACCTGTTGCAAGGCAAGGACTGCGCATACTTTCAATGGATGGGGGTGGTATGAAAGGTCTGGCAACTGTACAGATTTTAAAGGAAATCGAGAGAGGAACAGGGAAACAAATACATGAGATGTTTGACCTTATATGTGGCACATCAACGGGTGGTATGCTTGCTGTTGCTCTTGCAATCAAACTTATGTCACTGGAAAAATGTGAAGAAATATACAAAAATCTCGGTGGGTACCCTATACTACAAATGAGCATTGGATATTCTGTACGATTTCTTCAGTAATATTCATTGAGATTATTTATTGTAACTT
Source organism: Vaccinium darrowii (assembly GCA_020921065.1). NCBI lineage: Eukaryota > Viridiplantae > Streptophyta > Magnoliopsida > Ericales > Ericaceae > Vaccinium > Vaccinium darrowii. The sequence continues at coordinate 16,175,384 of CM037153.1, read as the reverse complement.
TTCAGGAAAACTTGTATTTGCTGAACCTGTTCCAAAGGATAATGAGGCAGCTACTTGGAAAGAAAAGTTGGATCAGATTTACAAAAGCTCGTCGCAAAGTTTTAGGGTGGTTGTTCATGGATCTAAAGTATGCTAAGCCTTTTCTTCTACTTGGAGATTCAGGATTTTTCCAGTCTTCAATAGTATAAAATCTTTGAATTTACTTTATAAAAAGTAGCATCACTTGCAAAATTTGATATGCTCTCATAACAAGCTTTCAGTATTTGGCGAGAAATGATTTACATCAATTGAACTAACGTTATTGATCCACATGCTGGTCTTGTTTGTGTTCTTGGATTCTTTAGTTTTAGTCAACTCCCCCCTGCCCCTTTTCCCGGCGCAACAAGGTAGAGAAGTAAATAAATAATTCCACGGGCTCAGTTTGAGAAATATGTGGAAAGATGGATGGAAATAGTTAATTTGGTGTGTTCCTGTTGTAAATTTCTCACTACACCCTCTAGTAAGATGACTTATTATTCTATTGCAGCACAGTGCAGACCAGTTCGAGAGGTTGCTAAAAGAGATGTGTGCTGATGAGGATGGTGATCTCTTGATAGAGTCAGCAGTGAAAAACATTCCCAAAGTATGTGTTGTGTCAACTCTGGTCAGCACGGTGCCAGCTCAACCTTTTATTTTCCGCAATTACCAGGTTCACATAACGAGTTCCACTTGTTTTGTCATGGACATATTTTCATTTTGTTAGTGGGTTTATTGTTTGACAAATTATTCGGTTTGCAAGTGTAGTACCCTGCTGGCACACCAGAGATACCTTTGTCCATGTCAGAAGGTTCAACTATAACTGGGCTAGGAGCAGCTACTACTGGTCCTCAAGTTGGATACAAACGCAGTGCTTTCATCGGAAGTTGTAAGCATCACATATGGCAAGCTATAAGAGCATCATCTGCAGCTCCATATTATCTTGATGATTTCTCTGATGGTACTCTCTTCCCGGGCTTTAAGTTCGCCCATTTACTATATTTTACTTTGATTGTTTGGTGTTTACGTTCCCATCTTTGTCCTAACAACATTTCCGCCTTCATATTTTTGGCATGCAGGTGTACACCGTTGGCAAGATGGTGCTATTGTAGCAAACAATCCTACCATATTTGCCATTCGAGAAGCACAACTTCTATGGCCGGATACAAAAATCGACTGTTTAGTTTCCATTGGATGCTGTTCAGTTCCAACAAAGGTAACCACACTCAACAAACTTTTTTCTTTGGAGATTTTTATAGATTCTGATTTATATATTTGTGAGTATTATCAAAGGTTTCAAAGAAGACAACAGGAATTGTTAAAATGTTGCGAGGACTCTGCATTTTCTTGAATTTAGTACATCTTTCTGGATTTTTTTTGTTTTTTGTTTTCTTAATTCATCAAAATATAAATTAATACAGAAAAAGGAAAACTGCTCTGAAGTTGTGGTATGGATCGTGGTCACTGATTGTTATTAAAGAAACATAGAGGCGAAACAGCAAATAACCTGTGTTCATCAGCTCATAGATGGATTGAATGGCACTTTTTTATTTTTCGAATGGCACCTTGTGCTCTTTGCTGCAATAGAACTGTATAATTTTTTGTATTTTTCATTTTAATCATAGTGCACACTGTTTAGATTCGGAAAGGTGGATGGCGTTATTTGGATACTGGGCAAGTGTTAATCGAGAGTGCGTGCTCAGTGGACCGAGTGGAGGAAGCTTTAAGTGCGTTGCTTCCAATGCTTCCGGAAATACATTATTTTCGCTTCAATCCGGGTAAAGTTTGTATTTTTTCCCCCCTTTTTTACTATGTCTGAGCAAGACGTTGATGCTTTATCTGGCCATTTATTAAACAACTTCGCTATTTCCTTCAATGTCCCCCGCCTAGGTAGTCGGCCTAGGCGGTCAACTTTTAGAACACTGGTTCTGTTTTAAAGTTTCATATGTTTTATCGGACACAGAGACAGTCTGAATAGATATGAAGGTAAAGAAACGTCTCGTTGGTTGGTTAATGCTTTCGTAATTGAAGATTCTACATTCATTTGTATCAGTGGATGAACGTTGTGATATGGAGCTGGATGAGACTGATCCTACTGTATGGATGAAGTTAGAGGCCGCAACCAAGGACTTCATCCAAAACAACTCTTCTGCAATGAAGAGTGTTTGTGAAAGATTGCTCCAGAACCATCACGAGGAGAAGATGTCAGAGTATTTGAAATCTCAACACTTTCCAAATGCAAAGGCTTCAAATGCTGGTACAAGTGCCAAATTCCTCCATCCGCTTGCTAAGTTCTGTGCTCTTTCAGATTTTCTTCACATCTGATTCCATTTTACCTTTGATTACTTTTGGTCTTTGGCAGTGCTGAAAGAAAATGTTCCCTCTTTGGGTTGGAGACGTAATGTATTACTCGTGGAAGCTTCTCATAGTCTTGATTCAGGAAGAGTTTTCCACCATGCTCGGTCCCTTGAGACATTTTGTAGTCAAACCGGAATAAGATTGTCTCTTATGAATGGATTATCAGGGACATTCAAAGCTGTACCCGGAACAACATTCCCAACACCATTTGCATCTCCTCTCTTCACTGGGAGCTTTCCATCAACACCAATTCTATACAGTCCGGATGTTGGCCCTCACAGGATTGGTAGAATAGATTTGGTCCCACCTTTAAGCTTGGATGGGTCCCAATCTGTGAAAACAGCTGCTTCACCACCTGATTCTCCCCCAGTAACCAAGCAGCTCTCTGCGCCTGTAAAATCATTGCATGAGAAGTTACAGAATTCACCACAAGTTGGACTTGTCCATTTAGCTTTGCAGAATGACACATGTGGCTCAATATTAAGGTCACATTTTCCCTCTCTTGTTCCTCTTCTGAGTTGCTTTCATATGTAAATGTAGCGAGACTCTACCATAAGGCTTCATTTGGTTTGATGGAAAATATTTCCTCATCTTTCATTGTTTGGTTCAACAAAATATATGTGAAATGTTACTTTTGAAAACTTATTTTTCATGGAGGGCCAAAATAGATGTACATCTAAATTTACCTGGGTCCTTCTCCATTGATACATCGTCCACCATATTTGGAAGTGAGCGTGGCGGGAACCACACAAAGTCGGGATGAAATTAATTGTTAATCCATCATGCTCAGCTTTCTCTCTCTCTCTCTCTCTGCTTACACAAGTGCATATACGCGCATGTGTATTTTGGCGGTTGAGTATAGATGCACAATTGGGTGTATTTGCATATTGTTTCCCGGGTTACATTGACGTATCAGTTGGAATATTTTCGAAACTTTAAGCCAAACACAGAAGTATTACTGTAAAATTTACTTTTTTTGCCAAAAGTTCTTTGCGTGGTTTTCTTTCTGGTGTTAAATATATACAACAAAACAAATGGGGTCTTAAGTTTAGACTCGTTTTGGAATGTAGTTGGCAGAATGATGTCTTTGTGGTTGCTGAACCTGGAGAACTGGCAGACAAGTTTGTTCAGAGTGTTAAATTTAGCTTGCTGTCAATTATGCGGGGCCGGCACAGGAAGTATACATCAGCCATTACCAACATAGCAACTCTTGCTGAATTAGTTGCATATAGGCCTTATTTCCAGATCGGATGTATTGTGCACCGGTATATTGGACGCCAAACTCAAGTATGCTTCTTTGGCTTTTTAAATGGGTCTGCTTGTTTTAGCAACTAAGAAATATGAATACACACACATATATACTCATTCTGGTTTTTTTGTTCCTAAAGGTTATGGAAGATGATCAAGAAATTGGGGCATATATGTTCCGTAGAACAGTTCCTTCCATGCACTTGACGCCTGATAATGTTCGCCGGATGGTAGGTCTTTGGGTCCTACTTTTGAGTGTCCCTCCTTCCCTATAACTCATAATAATTCATTTTGTCTCAAAGTTCGTTGCTCAATTAGCACAATTGTTTATTGGAGCAATTTCTCTGATGTGTTCAAATCAGAATCGGGACACTATTTTCCTGTCTTGATTGAAGTAAGCTCCTGTAGTTGGCTATTTTATGTTATCCGTAAGTAAGCTCCTGTAGTTGGCTATTTTATGTTATCCGTACCACTGCTTTTAATCGAAATTAAAAATTTGCAAGATTATTTGATTTATTAAAATTAGAAGATAGTTATGTTTAAATGCATTTTGTTCTTGGGTGGCCTTGTTTACTAGTGATTTTGATGTCAGCACGGTTGGTGTATGGAGCTCTGATGTTTTCATTCTGTTAAGTTTTGTGTTTTATAATCAAGCACTGGGTAAGTTGGAGATTCCCTGATCATAATTGGCCGGAAGTTCAGTGACATCTAACTTTTGCCAAATATCTGTAGAAATGGAAATAAATCAAGAAACAATGATTACCTACGAATGGTAAGTAAACCACGAGTAAACCACGTAGAATTAATCACAAAATGCCTTGCCTAGTCCAAGAAGTAAAGAAATGAGCCCCTGATCTCTCCGAGAATTTAGAATACTATGATCTTGAGTGCGCAACGTAGAACATAAAACCTAGCTTTTCGTAGTCACCCCATATTGATCGTCTAGTCGAACACTAGCTTGTGGCTTTCTGAAATCTGTTTACATCATGTAGTTCCTTACAATGTAGACCCTAGGATACTACTCTCTCTCTCTCTCTCTGAATATTTCGTCTTCTTGTCATTTGGTTTCTCCATTGTTGCCGAATTATGTGCATGGTAACTCCACTAGAAGTTTTACTCCCTAGTTCTACCTGTCTTCATGACATTTTGGTGCTTCTCTCTGTTGTGATTTTGTTCCTGATGCGTTGTATTTCTATTTCTGTTGTAACTAAGGTTGGAGCTTGGAGGGACAGGATCATAATCTGCACTGGCACATATGGGCCTACCCCAGCTTTAATCAAGGCATTTATAGACTCTGGTGCAAAAGCGGTTATTTGCTCTTCGGCTGAACCCCAAGAAATGCAGTTAACCACATTTCACGGATCGGGTGACTATAATGCTCTGGAGAATGGGAAGTTTGAGATAGGAGAGGAAGAAGTAGAAGAAGAAGAGGCGGAGCCTGCCAGTCCAAGGAGCGATTGGGAGGATAGTGAACCTGAAAGAAGTGGGGACCGCTCGACAGGGCTTTGGGACGACGACGAAGAGGAGTTGTCTCAGTTTGTCTGTGAATTGTATGACTCGTTGTTTCGGGAAGGTGAGAGTGTGGATGTAGCTCTTCAACGTGCTCTTGCCTCGCATCGGAAGCTGAGGTATTCGTGCCATCTTCCCACCATACCATAGTTTCATTGATAGCTCTTGTTCAAGGGAAATTTTGTTATACAAAAATAGGAAAGAGAAGAACAGAATATAAAATAATTGAGATAATCAGAGGGGCACATTCAGTTTTGAGGCTTACAAATAAATCTCTTGTTTGTTTCAATAATTTCTTGAGTTCAATTCAAGTCTTCATTTTCGAAGTATTGTTGCTGAACCATAAATATATGTGTATAAAGTTATGCCCCATCTCACAGACCTCTTCTTTTCTGGAAGCCAAATCCTTAATACGCTCAGAATAGTGATGATTTACTTTAAATTCCCGCCTTTCATTTTCCCTTTACTTCACCCCCACGTTATTCATATACGCTAGATAGCTGTAAAAGCAGATGACAGAGAGAATCAATTGTACACACAAAGAGACACTCCATTCACTTCATGGGCCCAGAAGGGACTTCGTTTAACCACTAACCATACACGTGTATCCTCTCTTTAAATGGACGGTCGAGATCACATCCGGGGGCTACTCACTAGTCCCTCTATTCCCTCCAGGTTTTTTAAGAAGTTTGAGCCTTGTGCGGTTGGAGGGACTTCCCCCTTTTTCTAAAAATACTTGAAAAATGCCACGCCTAACCAATTTTCGATTTCAAGCAAAAAATGTATTCCTCACCGAGTCACCTACCCACGCTGCCCATGTCCAAAAGAACTTTTACTAGAACTCTTACTCTCACTACTCCAATTAGTCTACCAACTCTACTACATCCTAGTCGCCCGAGAGCTCCACCAAGATGGAAACCCTCACCTCCATGCCATGGTACAATGCCCCAAAAAAATCGAAACAGCAAACCATCGGTTTTTCGACGTAACGGTAACAAACGGTCGAACTTACTGGTATCAAGTTAGATCTTATAAACAGGTTTTAGTAATCAAGGACGTTGGCTGGTAGGTCAGCTGTCACAACCAAGGTGAAAGGTGAAAAGTTAATAGAAAGAGAGTCAGTTTGCACGCGGCTATGTGTGGTTTTAGTTTCTAGAATTTATCTTGCGGCAGATTTGGAAACTTCTTTTTTGGCAATTTTTTCGAAAAAGAGCCGTATGAAGTTGTTGAGTTCCAGACGTCAGCTGGGTTTGGCAAAGCTGTTCAAAGCCAATGGAATTATGCAAAAAAAATTAGATCAAAGTCTCCCCAGCCCTTTCCACGGATCTGCATGAGGACAAATTGATGCTGAGGGAGAATAGACCCTATGACCTTGGGGTGGCAAACCCCGACTAGGCAAGTGGAGTAATCACTGCAACAACCCATTGAAGTTGTGAAATATTCAAGTTGTCCCCTGTGGCGTAATGGCTTTAGTTCGGATCATATTTTGATTTTAAACGCCGAACCCTTTCCACTCCAATGGTGCTTTTCTAAACAAGGCCAAAAAGCCAAATACAAAGTCCACAGGCATAATTGCATACTTAAAAGTTAGCAACTTTTTCACAATAACCAAATTTAAATGAAACTGGGGGATTTTCGATTAAGAACTTACGGATGTCCGATTGAGCTGATTTTTCGTGGGGCCCCTCGGAATATCATTATAAGATGAATGAACGGCTCGGATTGTTCGTGACTTCGTGTGTGACCCACATGTGGGTCCCTGAGCTCGGTCTGTACGTTTTTTGTGCATCTCTTATTCCACGCGTAATCAGGTTCTTGAATGTCCGAAGAAATCAAGTAGGAGAATTTTCTACTGAAATAGGCATCCAAAAAGGTCACACGTTTGTCAATTGTCATCTTATTTGAAAAAAAGAAAACATATTCAAGGAAAAAGCCACCTAAGAAACCCTCTTCTTCTTACTCAAGAAATCCAAAAATAAAAATGCTAATCAAAACAGCTTTTAAGGTTAAGATACATAACACATTACAAAACGACCATAAGATTACGATTAAGTGGGGAAAATGTTGTATAAGTCGTGATCATTGCCTATGTGGTTTATCATCTGATGTAAAACTCACTGTAGATAATTTTTTGGGTGCCGAGTGGGAATTGCCACTTGGTACCCAAGCATGATCCGAGCAGTCCAAATATATTTTGGACGGCCCGGATTGATTCCCTCTCTTTCCTCTCACCCAAACACTCTCTCTCTCTTCCTTTTCTCTCTCTAAAATCCGGACCGTTGGATCACATAATGGACGGATGAGATTGCCGAGCAGGTACCACGTGGGCAATACCCACTCGGCACTGAAAAATTTCTCCTCACTGTAGTTTCATTAGGCGATCCGCACTTATGACTTTGTAAGACGATCGATATGCATGCCATTCATCGTAAAAAAATAAGGTGTCTGAACATTAATATTTATCAATATAAAGCATATTCCCCATAAGCAATGTTAGGTATCTAACAAAAATAGACAACAAAGTGGACAACACACACTGATCAAAAAAAAAAGTGGACAACACACTTACATGATGTGTTCCTCATAAGAGAAATAAACAACAGAACCATGACGGGTCATTTATGTCGTGGAAAATTGAGTTATAACATCAGTGGTAATAAACAGGGCCGGATCCAAGGGGGGCATGCGGGGGCAGCCTCCGCTGACCCCTGCTCTAAACTTAAAAAAGAAAAAATATTATATATTTAGCACAATTATGTAATATAATGCTATATTTAGCTTTCACACTTACATATATCTCAAAAATAAAAATGTAGAATTAATTTTGTGCTCATTTTTTGTTCTTTTTTTATTATAAAAAGTACGCATTATAAACCTTATAATCCATAATAAATGTCTTAATTTAATAAGATTGTTGACTAAAAAAAATTGCACGATTTTAATTAATAAAGTGCCCCCATTGGGTTGGATTCCTGGATCGCCACTAGTAATAAACCTAAACTTTTACATGGAAGGTAAATCACATCAAGACTTACAAGCTGAACTGCTTGCATCACGAAACGGAAAAAAATTCGGTAAGCCACGTGGTGCCGAGCGGCAGTTTCGGCCGTCCAAAAGTATTTTGGATGGCTTGAATTTCTCTCACTCTCTCCTCTCACTTTAAATCTATCAAGATTGCCGCTTAGACACCACATAGGATGCTACCCGCCCAAATGAAACATTGCAAAATGTGGTGCCCATACGCAGCTGTCCATTTCAACAAATCAATGGTTCGGATCTTAAATACTCTTTGACCGGTCAAAGAGTAAATAAAAATCTGGACTAACAAAAATACTTTTAGACAGTCAAGATGCACTGTTCGTGTGTGAGCAAGAGTAATTTTGAATTTGCTTTGTGTTGCATGAGAATTAAAGCTAATTGTAACACGTATCTCAAGATGAGCTCGTATGACGTGCCACCCTTCGACTTAAACCCCCTGCTAAACCTAATCTCTCTCTCTTTCTCTCTCTCTCTCTCTCTGGCAATGCGTCGTTAATGGCTGTCTACAGATCTCTCAAAAACCTAACCCGTCGAAACCCCGTGACCAAATTCTCCTCTTTCGTATCACCATCTCCCTTCCCAACTCCATCCCCGTTTCTCTCTCATATTCATCGCTCTCGCTCTCTCTCTCCTCTCTCCCAATGGATCACCCCTTTCCATGGCCCTCTCTTCCTCTCTTCTCCTCCATGGAAGCTCTCTCAGTCCGCCACTCCCCTCTACTTCCAATCCGACGTCGTCTTGCTCCCAACGATACCCGCTCTGAATTTACTTCACAGACGAAAATTTCCGATCAATTTGGAGTTCAACCGGATCGTTAGGAAGGAGTCAAGTGACGGCGAGGTTGGTGGATTTGTGGAGAGTTTTTTGAATTTTCCGAACTTGATCTCGATCGGTCGATTGGTCTCCGGTCCGTTTCTCGGATGGTAAAAAATCCGTTTCCGTTTGTGTAATATCTTGTTTCGATATGATGATATGGTATAGCATTAGTTTCTTTAGTAGAATGAGCAAATTGTTGTTAAAAAAAAAATGTAACTTTAGGTCAATTTGAACCCAAAGGGGTTGGCCTGACTTAGGGTTTGCTCCCTCCCAAAATGTCAAGTTCAAAATCATTCAGGTGTTATCACCTTCTATGGGCGATTCCATACGGGGTTTTGATCTGGCTTTAATTGGGCCACGTGAATGGTGAAATTGTTCTTCTAGGATTAGTCGAGCATTCATGTGAAACCCTGAGTCACATGAATGCCATAGACGACGCAAAACCCCCCAAGAAACCCTGAGTCACATGTGAAACCCTGAGGAAGTTGAGTAACGTGGGTTCGAGCATTCACTTTGTAAAATTGTGGTCACTTTGTAAATTGTGGACAACTACGATGACGATCTTTTGTAGGATGTGGGTAGTGATTATCTAGTGCTCCTGAGGCACCATCACTTGTCTTTTCGGGGCCCTCCTCCACCCCACGTTAGGCTGGGAGTCGACACAGTTTGTGGTGAGCCCACAACCAATGTGTGGTGGGGAATCACCTTGGAGCAGTAAGTGGCAGTGCTGTAGGAGCGCTTAATAGTTTTCCGATAACGGTTAGCCATGGGTAAATGTCACTGTTGGAAATAAATATTAATAAGATTGTGGATACTAAATGCAAGCAGTAACTCCATAGACGTGAGGCCTCTTGGCTATTTTTAGCAGGTATAGCACAATTTTGTATCCATGTCCAGCTATTTGACTATGCGTTTTACCAATTTGCGTTTAACTACGTACATCGGTACACGTATCTAGTTTTGCTGGGTAGGCAACTTTTGTTATCCAATCAAAAAGCACCACATCATCAACTATCTGCCAATTTTTGTCGATTTGTACCTTATTTCTTTTTGTCGGATGGCTGTTGATTTGTACTTTAATGAGGCAAAATGTGTTGTTATTTTGGAGCACATGCATAAAAGGATATTAGGCAAAAATCATGTTTTTAGATGTAACAGTCGTTACTTAACGGTATTTTTGGGACCCGCTAGTCCGTTACGGTTACAGTGTTCACTAACGGTGCTACAAAACATAAACTGTATATCTGCTGATACGGCCATTGCGTAACGTGTAATGGTGCAGTGTCATTCCGTAACGGCCAATACTCCATGTTACGGATATGTGTACATCAACAAATTGTGCAAAAACAGCTTTTCTTCCCTTTCCCTTCTTTTCTTCAACCCTCCACGTTCTTTTATACTATGTGTTATCTTTGGAAGGTTATTCCTCTTCATGGATATAGCTTCAGATTTGCAGACCTATCCCCATTGTCCGGACAAAAAAGAAATTCAAACCAAATACCTTTGATTTCTTCATTCGTGTCGATGAACGATCCTTGGTTTAGTAATGGAGATTAGTAGTATTCCCTTTCTTTATTATAAAATGGTGAGATCCTTAGATCATTAGTGAAAGAAGTGTTTGAGTGCCATTTCTAGTTTGTTAGATAGTGAACCTCTTTCATTTTGAAAATATCAAATATTTATTGGCTTATTGCCTTAAAAGGCTGATTTTCAACACAATCCTACTTACAAAACTACGTACATTGGTTAAAAGGCTCTAAATATGCAATTTGTTATAAATTAGGTTAGAACGTGTATGTGGAATCATGGATGGGTTTTTTAGCATTTATGCCTGAAAAAAAAATGGCAAGCACGGTGTCCGCTCCCGTTACACATTGACCATTACAATTTACATACACCTGATATCCGTTACTTGTGTCCGTGATTATTATGCGGTGAATTAAAACCATGGGGAAATTAAAAAATTGCATTTTTTTGTGCTTACTACTGTAAAAATGGCTATTAGTGCAGATGCTCAGGTGTCATTCCCTTTTTATTTCTGGTTACTATAGAGCAGCCTTTATTAGTATAAGAGACGCTCTTTATTGATTCGCTCCTAGATTCCTACTGCTTTGTTCATTCCTTTTTCGTTGATTCCTACAGCATTGCCTGCTTGATAGATGTGCTTGCCGTTCCATAATTTGTTTTTGAAGTTTTTTGCATGTGACTGTTCAATGTATTTATAGTTTGAATACCAAATTAGATAAAAACAGTCAATTTTTTTTTTTTCTTATGTAAATGATATCAGAAGACTGAATGCATTTTCAAAACTTGGCTATTGGCATGACCTTCTATTTCTTACGTATGGGTTTATGCCATTAGTATCTTACTATCTTAGTACTTTATATTCAATTTCCGCTCAGCTAATACTTGATCTGGTATGCCCATGAATTTCTCTTGAAACCAGATTGTGCTTTTGCAGGATGATCCTACACGAAATGTATCTTCCTGCATTTGTGGGGCTGGCTGTCTCCGGGGCATCTGACTGGGTACGAATTAGTTTGTTGTGCTATCCAAGTGGGGTTGTAATATTTATATTTTATAGTACTATCGATCTATATTTACCCCCAAAAAAGTACTATCGATCTATCATTACCATTTGGATATGAACTCTACTTGCTTTCTGTAACTTCATTCATCTTGTAGCTTGATGGATATGTGGCTAGGAGAATGGGAATCAATTCTGTTGTAGGTTCTTATCTTGACCCTCTTGCAGACAAGGTAATTTCATGCCTTTCCTTGTTTGAAGCTCAGTGGATAGGGGGACTGGCCTTCTTTCCTAGTTGGGTTTCTTGTTCTTAGAAACCTAATTGGTGGTTGGATTTGGCTAATAGCTGTTACCCTGTATGTTACAGGTTCTGATCGGGTGTGTTGCTTTGGCAATGGTAGATAAGGGTCTTTTACACCGTAAGTAGAAATGGTGTTTCTTTACTTAATTGCTATTAGAGGTATTCTACATTTGAATAATCATTACATTAGCAAAGAGTTCGTGGATTTAGATTGGTCCATGACACTTTCTTATATGCTTACTAACTGTGACAGGCACTTTTTTTAATCTTGGGATAAAATCACACAACATAGTTTCATACTTCTATTAAGTCTCTGGTATTCGAGATTTTATTTTAATAAGGTTTGTTTGGTTGTGAAGCTGGACTTGTTGGACTTGTTGTGCTGCGAGACTTTGCCCTCATTGGGGGTGCACTATATGGAAGAGCTAGCAGTTTGGCTTGGGAGGTGAGTTTTACCTACCTCTGCCTCAGTACCTTGGCATACCACTGTTGGACTGAAATGTTCGTTCGATTACAATTTTCGAACTGAATCTTTTTATCTCAGTGGAAAAGTTGGTCAGACTTCTTCAATATTGATAGGACCCATCCCAAGAAGATTGAGCCTCTGTTTCTCAGCAAGGTGAGCTTTTCATTCTCCGACTTGATTATTCAAATACGATACAACAGTTTACCTAGCCTACTATGGTATTGGTAGGTAAGCTTTGCATTCTATGTCTTGCTTTACACAGTTTACCTACTAGGGCATCTGTACCAACGCTTTGTTTTCTCTCCCCCTCTGAGAGCAAGTTTGTTTTATTTTTTCTGTTTGTTATTTGGGTGGGGATGAGTGATGGGACAGCCGGAAACATGAATTAATAGATTTTATTGAACTTGTGTGGTGTCCTTATATTTATTGATTCTGGTTTGCTAGGGGTAGTTGACTGTGCAATTGTGTAGCCTCACTTAGTGTCATAAGGTTGTGGTTCAAACCCTATGGAGAGGACGTTAAAATCATTGTAAGCTTAGGTTGCGTTCGAGTACTGTACCTCTAACAAATGGAAAAAGCAATGGTCTAAGTTAGCTGAAGCTAACTTTATTCATTCAAATAGGAAATGGAAGGCAAGGCATGTCATCCCCGATTTTTGCCTCTCAAGTCTTAGAGAGATCTTGCGAGGGGAAGAGAAGTGAGGAAAGGAAGAGGAAAAAAAAAATAGCTTACTTGCATTCAACTTTCCGGTTTGCACTGACTGCTTTAATCTTCACACTTGACAGGTTAATACAGTTTTTCAACTGGCCTTAGTTGCTGCTGCTCTTCTTCAACCAGAGTTTGGAACCCCAGATACTGAGGCATATATCACATACTTAAGGTACCCTATTCGTGCAGTTAGCTGTCTTGGTTTCTATAAGAATTGCGTACATTTTCATGTTTTGTAAGCTCCAAGACTCTCTTGTTTAATACTCAATCTTTCAAGAGAAACTCTGGTGAACCCAATACACTTCCCAATTTGGTGCAGTTGGCTAGTAGCGTCGACAACAGTGTCTTCCACTGCAGCATATGGAGCGCAACATTTGAGGGGTCGATATGTGACAAGCATTCGGAATCATTAGCTCAATTTTGAAGCTACGCTTATAGAGCAACTCCTTTCATCTACTTTGCAAAGGCGTTGGTTTGGAGTGTTCGCTATGGCTTCGTGATAACTGAAATAGAACCGAGGCATTTATGCTGTGTGTGGATCTTGAATTTTGGGAGGGAACTGTGAAGGAAATGGAAACGCAAGGGGGTTTTTGTTATCTATTCACACAATGAAAAGTCATTCGTGTTCATTCTTTACAAAGTATTCGATGAGTTCAAAATTCAAACACAGCTTTAAGTTGCCATTGTTTGGGAATTGGAGCCGGAGCCCAGTACATGGGCTCAGGTCATGAAGCGAGATTTCTGTTTGCTGTTGAATCGCTGGGGAGAGCTTTTGGATATGTTGAATTCACCATCCTCGTCCCAGAAATCCGCCGTCGTAAAAATCATTCATTTGGAATAGACAGGATTGATTCGTGTTAAACTCTTCATGTATATAACTGAACAGATGCGTGTTCTCGTTGTAATTTACAATTCATGGCTCTGGTCGATTCCTAGATTCTTTTCATTTTGTTCGTTAGTCTATATCAAGGTAAGGAAGAGATTGGCTATATTTCCTCCTAAGGGTCGATTGGATGAAAGGATTATTTTCAAGGGATAAGATAAGATGGGTATTATTTTTTAAGGGTTACCTACATTGATACGAAGTTTATGGAGAGGGAACAGAAAAATACTTGGTTTAGATGGTGTATTAAAAAAAAAGGGATAAAATAGTAGTTTTTGAAATGTTCACACTAATAAGTGTGTGTTTTGGATGGGGTATTAAAAAAGGGAGATAAAATACTTGGATGGGGTATTAATAAGTGTGTTGTTTTGTAGTAGTTGAAATAAGGGAAAGGGACCCGGGGATAACTTTTGGGCAGAGGGGAGGGATGCTCAAAAATAATACTCCTCTATCACTCTAAACCAGATTACTTTTTAAGAGGCGAAAATTTATCCCCTTGTATTTTGGATATCCAAACCATGCTAAATGTGTCACATTAAGCTAAGTTCTCCAAAAAAATTTAGCAACCAAGTTGCTAAAATCAAGCATGATTTTATCTTTTGAGGTGGGGAGGTGATTTTATTTCCAATGAATCTGGACATATTTTTGGAGAACTTAGCTAAGCCTTATACTCCCTCTAAAAATTTTACTCCTTCCTTATACCTCATCCAAGCATGGCCTAAGATTCATTCCAATCTTTATTTTAGAGCACTTGTGAGTTTCACACTATACTTCGTTCATTCCTTTATAAGGATGTTGTTTTGTAAATTCAACTTATTAAAGAAATATTATCATTAAACATATCATATCAACTTTTACCTTCTCGTTACACTTTTTCACGTCAACTTTTACGTCTACATTTCAAAATTATCCTCCATTTTTATCCATAAACTCTTTACCCACTAACTTTTTAAAGGGAAAAATGATAATTGTACAAACTTTTACCCATTAACTTTTCCAAACACACACTTATTAAGGGATATCCCAAAATCGAAATGTTGATAAATAAGGGGATCGACCTCCTACAAATCACCTGAGAGCACAAAGAGGGATGATTATCACTAATTTTTGCCCCAGGGTGTGGTTCAAGTAATGACTAATGAGGATAGAGATCACCTGCTAAGAGAATGTGTTTGGTCATTTTTAATTGGCCTAGGTCGCGCGCCTCGCGCACAATCACAGCACTAGTAATGAATAATGTTGTGTATAGGCACTGTATGACATTTTAATTTTGTTCGCTCACCTTTAAGTAGGTGAACATTACCCACAATATTTCCAAATCGAAATAGTTCATCTATTAGAACATGAAATTTTAACTCTCCCCGTGCAACGACCCACCCTAGCTGACTTGCTAAATTTTAGCCTAACCACGTGATTCAAAAAGTTAACCTCAAGTTATACAATAGTTGGGCCCTTCGTCTTATATACCACACCATTTTCGCAAATTTGCCCGATGTGGGACTTTTTTCCCAAGTGATGGCTTGTCACAATCTCCCACCTTAGAATGTAACATTCTTGTTGGATTGGCCCAGCAATCTTCTCCTAGTGGCGATGGTGTGACACTTAGTGCATAACACTTTGCTCCAACTCTGGGATTCAAGAGGTTGGCTCCTACAGATTCTAGAGGTGGCCCCCATCATGTAGACTGGAGTTGTGCTCTAATACCACCTGTACCGACTCGACCCAGCTGACTTGCTAACTTTTAGCTTAATTACGTGGCTCAAAAGGTTAATCTCAAGTTATACAGTAGTTGGAGTATTCGTCTTATATACTACACTATTTTCACAAAATCTACCCGATGTGGGACTTTTTTCCCAAGTGATGGGTTGTCACAACACGCAAATAATCTGCTCAATCAGATATCAATAAGTATTTGATAAAATCACTCAAATTTTAGCTTAGAAGTTTGACACAATTTCTGAACTAAAAATTGCGTACTTTAAAAAAAAACAATACCGATATCCAATTGCGATAATTTTTTGCAAGATAATATAAAATATCATGGTTTAAGAGATAACTGTTTTCATCATTGAAATTGTACTGGGAACATGGTAAGTAATATTTATCCACTTTTTTTGGGGGGAGGTAAATTAACCTTTCATTGAACCCAAATAACCATACCATTTGGGCATAGCCTAACAAATTGGCAGCCCAAGTTGGATTAGGCTTCAACAACACAAAACAAAAAGGCAACACAAAGCAAAACAAAACAGCTCCATAGAAAACTAAAGAGGAATAATCTATTTTGGGACACGCATGTTCCCTATCTCTATTTTTAATGAGGAGTTATTCAAGGTTAGAGCACAAATCTGGACACACAAATATGCGATGTCTACACATTTGTAATGAATAATTTCTCATTTTCAACCGATGGTCAATGGTGGGACCTATAGTGTGTTTCTCGTAACTTTTTTGTCGTTAAACTTTAGACAAAATTAATGTTGTTCTTTTATTATGACTTTTTGAGAATTTTTTTGTAGATAAATTCTAAAATTAACTCACTAGGCTGCCATTAAAATTAAGTAAAGTGACAATAGGACACCCTGGAATTTTATGGATTTTTTTAGGACAATGCTAGGCGTACAGAATGCCTATGTATAGAAAATGTACAGAGCTGTTAGGCGACTCACTTGTGGGTCCCACACGGAAGATCCAAACCGTTCATTCATCTTAGAATAATTTTCCAAAGGGCTCCGCGAGAAATAGCTTGATCCGACATTTGTAAGTGGTTGATCCAAAATCTCCCCCCCCCCGTTTCATTCAAATGATTTGAATGAAATTTGAATGGAACAGGGAGATTTTGGATCAACCACTTACAAATGTCGGATCGAGCTAATTTCTCACGTGACCACTTGAAAATTTATTTTAAGATGAATGAACGGTTCGGATCTTCCGTATAGGACTCACAAATGAGTCCACTAACGGCGCTGTACATTTTCTGTACACAAGCATTCTGCACCCTTAGGTTTTCCCATTTTTTAGTCCGAAAAGTTAAAAAAAGTTGATAAGAGAAACGCCGAAGTACGAGAGTGGACATATAGCGATGGGCCTGACAGGGCGACAGTCCATTTATGTGGACCGTAAAGCCTGCTTCCTTTATTATACTAGTATATACTACTACCACTCCAGTTTCTAGGGTTGCGATTTCTCACACAAAACCAAACGAAACCCTCGTCGTAACGCGCAGAGTCTCTCCCCCTCTCTATCTGCCCAATCCATACAGATTTCTCAACCATGATGCAACCATCACCCAACGGAGTGCCCCCGCAAATGGCTCAGACCTACGACCCACAGCAACAGAACCAGTATCTTCAATACCAACAGCAACAGCAGCAGCAATGGATGATGGCCAATCAACAACAACAGCAACAGCCCCCTCAGCAGCAGCAGCAGCAGCAACCTTACCAGTACCAACAACAGCAGCCTCAGCAGATGTACTACCAACAACAGCAGCAGCAGCAGCCGCCTCCTCAGGCGCAGTACTCGGCTGCCGCCGCCCAGCCTGTTGGAGCCGACGGGGTCTGTACGCTGTGGATCGGAGATCTGCAGGTTTGGATGGATGAGCAGTACCTCATTAGCTGTTTCGCCCCTACTGGCGAGGTAATTGATGGATAGCGTCTTCGTTCTTAGCCCTCTTTTTTCTTGAATCTTGATCTTATTCGTAGTTGAAGACTGCAACTCGAGATTACGTGATTACGTGTTTCTATATGTTGGAGAAGAATATACTAAAAGATTACGTTGGAGTTGGAGCTGCCCCACATTATAAATATAGCTAGTTTAGGTGGGGGATTGGTCTGGCTTAAATTGGGTTCCTGCTAATGGACGGTGATATTGGTTCCCTAGGATTTAGTCTGAGGTGCCCTAAAACTCACCCGGACACATGAAGTGAGAAAAAAGAAAAGAAGTCCACACAATAAAGCATAAGAAATTGAAAAAGATGAGATTAAGGTTGTGGATAGAGGAGGCACTTCTTCCTCACCCTTGGAACCAACCGAGGCCCTATCCTTCCCTGTAATGAACGAAGGAAGCGAAGCGGGCTGCTTGTCTTGCCTCGAGCCCTTTAGAGAAGAGAGAGGTTCTGCTCTGGACCAGGATGGTGCTGCTCTGCTTAAAACTGGGCTAGGAAATGGGCCTCCCCCTCTACTCTAGGGTGCTTACACATTCTCTGAAAAAGGAGAATTGGGGACCATGGGATAATAGATGAACAGAACAGTACCTCATTAGTTGTTTTGCCCATACTGGCGAGGTTATTGATAGCATCTTCATTCTCGCCCTCTTTGGAGAAGAATATAAGAGATACTCCGTTGCAGTTAGAGTTGCCTTGCATAAATAGCTATGCTAGACTGTGGGATTGGGTCCGGTTTTAATTGGGGCCTGGTAGTGGACGGTGGGATTAGTTATTAAGTAGGGACAAAGTCAGGAATAGACATTCAAGGGGGCCAAAATTAATGATGGAAAGAAATAGAGGTCTAGGAAAAAAACTGATGATATTTATGTTATAATTGCAAGTGAAACAATTATATGACATTGAATAAGTGGAGTGATGCCATGTTTTTGGAGGAATAACTATAAGATAGGGAGAGAGAGGATAAAAGAGAGAGGTGAAAACTTAGGGGGCCATTTTGTATACATGTACGAAAATATCCAAAAATCTAAGGGGCACTGTTTTAAATGGCTCACGGCACACCAAGGCGCAATGGTCTCTTGAAGCAATAGCGCACGGTGCATGGCGCGGTGCACGCCATATCAAACAGTAGCGCATTATTATAATGAGTAGAATTCTAATATAGGCATAACTTTCAACACAAGCAAACGCTTTTAAAACGTTCAAATGTAATAAAACATAAACATTTCAATGTTTAAACCGCCAAATGCTAAGCAAAACATAAAATCCATAAAAAGCTAACAGATAGACGTTTAGCTTTGGAGACAACAAAATTAAGAATACGGTAATCTAATTTCGATTCATGCATGCATGCATGCCCATCAATCATCCTCATCAACTCCAATAACTTAAAATCCATCTTCATCTTCTTCATCACTTGATTTATATCCTTCCTCATCTTCTTCTCCCTCATCCAAATATCCAATACCTCTTCTTCCTCATCTACAAGCTCGTCTGATTTGTAGGGTTAGATTTATAGGAATTTATCCAGTACATTGCCCACCTCTTGTGCATCATAAATTAATGGCTGAGATTGATTGGGGCATAATATGACAAAAAAAATGCTAAAACATTTTAAGGCTCTGCTCCTTGCCTTGTTGCGCGCGCCATAGTGTCATATCTGCGCTTTTGTGTCATGTGCCTTTCCATGACCCCCATAGCGCAATAGCGCGCGCTTTTTAAAACACTGCTTAGGGCCTTAGAGGTGTTCTAGTAGTCTTTAGAAAGGTGGGGGTTGCCCCGGCAACCCTGGCCATCCCCTCCCTTCGTCCGTGTTCTCAAGGATTAGTTGAGGTGCGCCCAAGCAGGTGGACATGTTAGTTATTAAGAAAAAAAGGAGTCATCTTTGGAAATACGTAAAAGTCTGGAAAATATCAAAAGATCAGTCTGCACATGAAATAACAGAAGAAATTGAAAAGATGAGATTAAGGTTGTGGATAGAGGATACATGTGGGGGTCCATAGGGTAATAGATGGGATTATGCATAGCATGGGATTAGTTTTACTATATTTGATTGGAGTGGGATAAAGGAATGAGAATTATTTTTGACGGTTGGAAGGGGAGGGAATCTACTATGGAACAGTGGAAGGGTAGGACTAGTTGCTACCAGTCTCCAGTGGCATTAGTTAGTACCCCATATGGGGCGCTAATATGACACTATTTCATGAAGTATTCCGGAGTTATTAAATCCCTCCCTTAGTCCTGTGCATGACAACCTCAGTACTACAAATAAAGTGGAATATGTGGGTCCCCATGTTACCCTGATCCCAATGCCCCCTTCTACCGGGTTATCAAACGAGTAAGAAATCAAAGATTACGTGTTTCGATACGGTAGAGATGAATGTAAGAGATTACTTGGATTTGCCCTGCATAAACAGCTATGTTAGAAGTCTTTGAAAATACATTGAAAGACCGGGAAAATATTGAGAGGTCAGGCTGCACACTTCCTAACAGGAGAAATATGAATAAGTGTGTTTTTTAGATATGCTGAGGATTGATTTGACGTGTTTATGTAACCTTCTAAACTGTGTCTATTAGGTTTCAAGATTTCGTTTTATGGCTGCTCGGTTTTAGAGAGAGATTGACTAAAGCAATTGATAGGCAATTGGATGCATGAGGAGAGAGCCATTATCTGATTCCAATTTTCTCAATGCTGTGGATTCTTTTGAGGATGGCAATGGGTTGGGTATTCTGCTTACCCACCATGCCCCTACCTCTATCGTGAGGATTCTGTCCATGATATGCGGTAGGCCTAGGCCTTAACCCTTGAATTATGGGGGAAGCATCCAATGACATAAGTTTTTGGTTCTATTTGTTTATATTTAGGCACTCGTTATCTGTGATTTACAATTCATGGCTGCATTATGTGCACATCAGGTGTCTATATAAGACACAACCTGGTTTTGTGTCTACTCACGAGATGCGTTTGTGATTGCAGATGACCTCCGCTAAAGTAATCCGCAACAAGCAAACTGGTCAATCAGAGGGTTATGGGTTTATTGATTTCGTAAGTCATGCTGCTGCTGAAAGAAATTTACACGCATATAATGGTACCGGCATGCCTAATGCGCAACAGAACTACAGACTGAACTGGGCGTCACCTGGTGCTGGGGAAAAGCGCTCAGATGGTTCACCTGAGTTCACTATATTTGTTGGAGACTTGGCACCTGATGTCACAGATCAAATGCTACAACAGACATTCAGTGCTCACTATTCCTCAGTAAAGGGTGCAAAGATTGTTACCGATATGATGACTGGACGAGCGAAGGGTTATGGGTTTGTCCGGTTTGGAGATGAAGGAGAACAATTACGTGCTATGACCGAAATGAATGGAACATACTGCTCAACCAGGCCCATGCGTATTGGGCCTGCTAACAAGAAGAATACGGGTAATCTAGGGCCGTTGTTTGGCTAGCCTTTTGAAACTCTTCATAGGAATCATGTGCTTTAATTATTCAAATTTGACCTCCAGAATGGTTGCTGTCGTAGTATTCTTTTTGTCAGTTTCTTTTTCAGTGCTCTATTAAGGATATTGTTAAGTTCAATCTCTTGAGTTATTCTCTTGATTTTTCTTATAAAGCGTCAATCCATCAACTTTCGAAGGCATTTCCTTCCATTTTTCTCGTAGGACTTGATCAATACTGTAATACAACTTAGAAAGTCATTGTGTCGAAACAGGGTGTTAAGAGGCTCTATAGGGGCTGGGAGCTGATTTCAGCTGAAATGTTAACACCTATATTCTGTGCCCGCCCTTAGGTCAGTTTTCCTCTATTTCATTACTGTTCATTTTTTGTCAGTTCCTTGTGGCAGTAATTCACTATTTTAATGTTCCTTTTATTAAGTTGGTTGTCAGTCAAGTTATGTCACCTTCTATTCCAGTTTTTCCTACTCTCATTTACCAGCCAGAAGAGTTGCAGCTTTTTGTCACATTAAGTCTTGTGTCTTGTATTCTTGACTCAAAATTTGATTCCCCTATTTTATCCTGCATTCCTGCTGTTGCTTGAAGCTTAAGCTCCCATTGATATTATTTTTACTATAACAGTGGGTACAGGTTCACGGTAAATTGCTGTTTCTAATTGCTAGAAATTGCCTGCTGGAGGCAAATTGCAACTGTGCTTGTATTTATTTACTTTTCTCTAGATTTGGTTGTGTTTTTGGTTTGTATGATTTGTCTCGAGTTCATGATTGTTCCTTACTTATCTTCCCTTAACCTTTTGCCACGACATTCTAGCCTTGGAGATATTCTTTTAATTTTTTCAGTTACAATATTGCTATGACATTTGTATAGAATTAATACCGAATTTGCTTGAATTTTGATCTTAGTTCTCTCTGATGGTTATGTACTTGAACAATGTCCTTTGGTGTGCTGAATTCCAACTTTGTTTCACTGCAAATGTCATGATAACAAATTTTGCAATCTAAGTATCTTTATCTATCCTTGCATATGTTTTTACACTTTAAAAGCAGTACAAACCTACAAATGGAAAATATCCAAATGTCTGAGTCTCATGTGGAGCCAACATATTCTGATGGTTATGTTCCTGATTATGAATGAAGTGTAACTGTGTTTATTAATGTTCGTTCCAACTGCAAGTCACTAGGGTAAAAGACCTGTCTGCTAACACTCAGACTGCTCGAAGCACACATGGGTAGTGCCTCTCAATTCTCAAAATGTGGAACTACATTCTTTCCTATTTGCGAGGGATCAACATTCTCCCCAAGGCAGTTTTTTAACCTTTTGATGCATAAAATAGTAGCATACTTGACCCCTTCGGGAATTGCATTTGATTTTGTAGCTATTAGCTGTAGCATGGCAAAGATTTGAGCTAGTAAGATATACATTGTTTATATAGTCTGCTAAGTAATGAGAATGACATTGGTAGTTGACTGAAGTTGATTTCATCAGCTATAATAAGCAGTTGCTTAATGAATTGATGGTGATGTGGAATTTCAGCCACGCGTGTTTCTTATTTTGAATTTATATTCTATATGCCGTTCTTATGCTGAACATTTTGTCTATGCCTTTCCCCATTTGCAGCTTCATATCAGAATACTCGAGGAACCCAGGGCGAGGATGATCCAAATAATACAACAGTGCGTACATTTACCTTTTCTGTTGCAATTAAGATAATTCTCTCTCTCTCTCTCTCTCTCTCACGCATGCATGCACACACACACACACAGAGTTTCGTTTATATAGATGGAGGGGGGCTGATATTTTTGTGGCCAAACATTTGTATTGCTAGATATTTGTTGGTGGTTTGAGTGATAGTGTTTCGGATGAACAACTGAGGCAAGTTTTCAGTCAATATGGGTTGTTACTCCATGTGAAAATACCAGAAGGCAAACGATGTGGGTTTGTTCAATTTGCTGACAGGTTAGATAGATCTGCCTCTGTTTTATCCTGGAGTGGGATTATAGGGAATATTGATTTGAACTACTTTTTGATGTTCCATGCATACCTAGAAATTGTGCTGAGGAAGCATTGAGGATGTTAAATGGAACTCAGTTGGGCGGGCATAATATTCGACTTTCATGGGGCCGTAGTCCTCCAAACAAGCAGGTTCATAATTTTTTTGGCAGTGTAAAATTGTGCATTCTGTAATTAACTTTCATTTGTAGCTGAAATGTGTAAAAAAATGTGGTACCATTCTATGGGTGTTCTCAGCCTCAGCAGGATCCAAATCAGGTGAATGGTGGGTATTACGGTTATGCACAGGGTCAAGGAGCATATGGATATGCTGCGGCGGCTCAAGATCCCAATCTGTATTATGGAGGCTACCCTGGATATGGAAACTATCAGCAACCCCCGCAACAGGTGAGATACATATTCTTTCATTCTTTGTAACAACCCTTGTTCCCATCTATAACTGATGCTTATGTTATCTTGGATTTCCCTATTAACTGGTTATATCCTCTATCCTGTCGCTTGCTGCATTAGATATTTAGATGCCCAGTGAATTACCTCTGTATCCTAGGTGCACAGAATCATGAATAAATGGGACTTTTTGCATTTCTTCAATCTTTACAAAGGAGTTACTTTTGATTGTACTCCTGGAGTTTCCAGCGGATTATTGAAATATACTGCAATTTGAACTTGCCAACCTGAATTCCAAATTTCTACCTCATCTTCCTATTTTTTAGGGCTATTCTGGGGCATACTTATATCATATATGCTGTATCTTCTTATAGTATCATCTCTCCTGTATCCTTCTTTCATATAGTATTGTTTGCAGAAGGGAACCATCTCAAACCACATTACATTATGTTGCACTGAATTGCTTATAATTGGGAAACTGGTGGTCCATAATAACTTCCACAATTGCATTTAAGCCTGGTCTATTAATGGTTTCCATGTGAATGTTCTGTTTTAAAATTTTCTTCTGCCCTGTAAGCTTGCTGTGAAGTGTTGATATGCTGGGTGGCGTAGAAAGAGATGATGAGTGCCGGTGTGCTTACGCTGTTATTGTTCCACAAATTAACTTGCAAATCCAATTGTGTTGGATGGCAGTAAACCTCTTTTGTTCAGTTCTTAACCCTAGACCAAAGACTTGAGTCGTACAGCCTTAAGCGAGTAAGGGAATGTCCAATCCACACACCTTAGGAGTGAATTCATTCAACGCAGATGTAGGAGTCTGGTTGATTAGGTGGACGGCAGGCGGAAGGTAAGGAGTGGTGCAACTAGGCCTTCCCTTCGGTATGCGATATCAGTAAAGTCAATTTCTCTCGTAGACCCAGTCAAAAGCTTTCGAAGCTTCTGGTTTGAGGGACTTCACCACTGACGAGCATCGATAAGCTGTCACAAGCAATCAATCAAAGCGATTCTGTTCCTTATTATATAGAATCCATCTCGGGCCCTACCCCTGCCTACAGCTATGCTACCACTGTCACTGCTAAGGTAAGGGTCAATCTGCAACTGGATCAGAGATGGAGATTTCAGCCCTTTCCTTGTTTGCATTCCAGGTTGGTTGCAAAGAAAGGGTTGGACAAGAGAATCAAAGGTAAGATAGGCCCTCCTGGCCCCTTGTTTGCATCCGCCTTACTTAGATAGGGTGGGGAAGTAGGGTGTTTGTAGTTACCATTGTAATTTGGCAATGAATTGTCGAGTACAAATAGATAGTAAGCTTGTGGCACCTGATCTGAGTGGAATCAAGGATTAATCAACGTAAAAAATGTTTAGCCTCAATAGTAAATCTGCGAGTTACTATGGCAGTGTTTGGTTAGATAGTTTAGTTTAGTTTTGATGATGTCAGCAGGTGTAATGAGTGGAGAGAGAGAGAGAGAGAAATGAGGGAAATGATGATGTTATCAAAACTAAAATGAAAACTAAACAGGGAAACAAACAAGGCCTATATTACTCCCTTGGGCTCAAGCATGTTAGTTTGGACTGATTGACTCTTCAAATAAAGCCTAAGAAGAGCATCTCCAACCAATCTTCAAAATGGAGGATGGATGTGACATTGAGGGGAAATTTTGTAACTTCTCTTTTTTTCTTCAACTTTGTGTAGTCTTCAGAAGGACCCATCGGGCTTTTTAGAGATTTAAACCTCCAAAATGGAAGTGTGGTCTCCATGTTTGAAGACCAAAAGTAAATTTGGAGGACCAAATCTCTAAAAAGGACAATGGGTCCCTAAAAAAAGCACAAAAAGTTGAAGAAAAGAGGGGATATATTACAAAATCTCGCCCCAGTAGGTCACATCCATTCTCCATTTTCAAGATTTGAGGATGGGTAGGAGATGCTCTATGTATGTCAGCTTGAAGAGAGTTTATGGAAACTCATGCTCCACTTCTTTTGTATGTATTTTTACTATTCTTGTATCAATCTGTATTTTGAATACATGATACCTAAAAGGGTTTTGTTATGCTTTGCAGTGAAGTGGTCTGTTTGGCTGCTAGAGATGACTGGTGGTGATTGGCCTCCTGTAATGAAGGGGATCATTAGTGGTCTATTTTCTTCTCAATGTAGCATTCTTGATCACATAGGATTCTATTCATGGAAAGTGTATTTTTCTGGCTCGCTTGCTACGTTATTCTCGAGCCGTAAATTTTTTCCCCAGTTTTCCTAGTTCTTGTTTTTTTGATGTGATTTGTGCGTTGGCTTTTATCTACTTTGATTGTGTATTCTCTGAGGATTACATTCGTGTTTCGATTTATGGTATTTTTCCCTGTCTTCTCATTGGCTGTTAAATTTGATGTGCTGTTGTAAATCCATGTTGCCGTGGAAGCAGCAATTTGAGCAACAGTTTCTGTTGCCTTTGAACAACTGGCGTCGTTGCTTGTTACTGAGACTGGGGGCGTGAGGGGACTGTAGTCGTGTAATTATATGGCTCTTAATTAGTAGTATTGTTCTATGTTTATGCTTTCAATCTTTATTCGCATATTTTAGTACTATAGATTAGATGATTTTTTTGAAAGAGGATTTCAGACTACCGCTTGTGCTTGTCCAACATTTTTACGAATGTTGTGGGACTAAGGGCGTCACATAAGCTATTGAAATTACGCCAATCAAAAGATTTTTAAAGAAGAGTAAGAACTCTATTAATTGTAAAGATTATAACCCACCGTGTGCATCTAATACAACTAAAAAAAGACTTATTGCACTTTATAGCTATACCTTAGTAAAATTTCTTTTTTTTTTTTTTTTTTTGCGGTACAGACAGGGATGGAACCAGGATTTTTGCGTAAGGGGGACGGATATACACAATAAAAAAATTAAAATTAAGACAACGATATGAATTTTTAGTAACTTAAAAAAAAATTATACAAAATAACACCAATGCATATGAAACTAAACATATTTCTAATATCAAATTAGATTGCAAAAGGTATTAACGTTTATCTAATTCAATCTAGTGTCTACTGAAATCAGGCATCTTGAATTATGCTTGACACTCTTTCTTTTTATTAAAAGCATCAACGATAGAGTCTGTGTCCAACCCTCGAGCAATTTCTTTCTCAATATAAGTGATCAAGAAATTTGTTTAATAGTCATCCTCCATCCTGTTGCAAGTCTTGTCTTCACACATTTCATAGTAGAAATTGCACGTTCAGTTGTAGCCGTTGAAACATGTGAAGTTAGTATAAGTTGAAGCAACTTATCGAAAAGATGATATATTGTGTACTTTCTTGTCTTCGCCAACACTTCACTCAATTTTGAAATCGTTGACAAATTTTGAAACTTCGAATGCCTAGACACATCAAGCTTATAATTTTGTAATTGACATCTCAAGTGGTACTTTTCTTGCTCAGTGAAATCCATTGGATAATGCTTCTCTGCAACCTTGCGAGTATCTTCAATGTTGAATGATTTGAAGCCATCGCGAGGATCTATAGATGTGCTGAGAATTAACAACTCCATTGTATCTTCCTTAAATCGAATGTTCAATTCTTGCAATTGAAAATCGACTGTTTTGGGAGCCCCCAATTTCTTTTGCTCTTTTCTTTTTCCTTCACTTTGATGCCACAGACCACGTTCAAGAGTACTTTTAGGCTTCTGAAATTTTAGTGAGCCTTAGTTTTTAAAAGTGAACGGGCCTTGAGTCCCTGAAGTGAGTTGGGTTATAAATTTTGGGCGTTGTTTTGTTTAAAAGAATTGTAATTAAACCTCATTAAAACCAATTTTAGGACAAAATTGTTTCATAGCTTGATAATATTATAGCTGTTGCTATTCCTTTTTTTTTTTTTAAACGAAAAACGAAGGGTGGACGGGACTATATAGTTTGATAATAATTTTTTTTAATGTAATAGTATGAATTTTTTAAGACTTGGGGGGGGGGGGGGGAGGGGACGGCTAGCCCCCCTTGCTCCATCCTTGGGTACAGATCTTCCCAGTTATATAAAACCAAAAACAAAATAGAAGAAGAAAAACAAAATACATCCAAACAATTAAAAAAAGAAAAAGTTGCATGAAAGCAGCTCCGGTGCCAAAGCCATCAATACGCTCAAGAAGGTGGGGTGAGGGGAAATAATGGTCTGCATCGTAGGTCAAAAGATCAATGTCAACCCTGATTTTAGCAAATGAGTGCACAAGGTGCTAAAATCATGATTGATTTTAGCCTAAAATCAACCATGATTTTAGCACTTGGTGAACTCATTTGCTATAATCAGGTTGATTTTAGCAACTGGGTTACTAAATTCAAACGGAAAACTTAGCCAAGACTGATCGATCCAAGAGCCAAAATCTAAATATGGGTCCCGAAGTCCAAAATGATGGTGAGAGTAGGAGATCTTCTCTCTCTAAGGAGAGGGTCTCAACCTTCTCACATCCATGGAGGCAAGAGAGAAGCAGAAGAGAGAGAGAGAGAGAGAGAGAGAGAGAGAGAGAGAGAGAGAGAGAGTTTAGACCAGTAGGGGACTGAAAGGGAGGGAGAAGGAAGGTATCTAAAACGAGGGGAAAATGAAGGGGGAAGCAGGGAAGGGTGAGGCGGGGAAACCCACTACCCTAAGGCGTGCTCTCACTCTCTCTAGAACTCCAAAGTCTCACATGCTCCTGCTTACGAATCGGGATTTACCTTGCGTCTGCGAGGTAAGACCTTGCATCTAGGGTAGTGTTTTGGGTCACAAAGTGAGTCTATTTGTTAGGCTTTTTATGGGTTAAAAATTGGGTTTTGGTTTGGATTGGATTTATTAGGCTTAAAGAAAGTGGATTTTGAAGGAGTATTGGGCTTGAGGCATTCTTGGGCTTTGGTTTGGTTGATGAATTTTTTGACCCAATTAATCGAAGCATTAATCAAATAAAAGAATTCATTGGCGTGGTTTACATTTTTCATCATTAGGGACACATCCGGACTCCTACTTAGGAATTACGGATATTCAAAATTGGGGTGTCTACAGGTCTCAACTGTCTCACATCCATGGAGGCGAGAGAGAGAGAGAGAGAGAGAGAGAGAGAGAGAGAGAGAGTCTAGATCAGTAGGGGACTAAGAGGGAGAAAGAAGGATGAGATCTAAAAAACGAGGAGAATGGAAAGCGGGAAGCATGGAAAGGGGTGGCGTGGGAGTGAGGCGGGGAAATCCACTATCCTAAGGCGCACTTGCTCTAGAACTCTCACTTGCACCTTACTATTTTTAGTAAAATTTCTTAATAATAGATCAAATAACACACTCTATATGAGCATAATCACCACCTAGTTTATTCATATTTTTCATATATTTTCCACACACACATGGTTGTTCGGAGAGAGAGAGAGAGAGAGAGAGAGAGAGAGAGAGACCAGTGCTTCAATTGCTTTGTATGGTTGTTCACACCAGCATGAAATGAGAGGGGAAGAGATCCGAATGGTTGTTAAACCTGAATCCTAACACGCGAACCTCATTTGACCCGACCAGTTGACCTACGAATTACTCCCTCCATTCCTAAATAATGTCCCTACTTTCTCTCTCTTACCTTTTTTCAAATAAAAAAGTGAAGTACTTTCGTGTATCATTTTTTGAATTTTTTCGCACCGAATTAAAGTACTTGTCAAGTACTTTAATTCGGTGCGAAAAAATTCAAAAAATGATTTACGGAAGTAGTTCATTTTTTTATTTGAAAAATGGCACGACTTTTCGTAGTGGAACATTAATATGGAACGGAGGGAGTATTTTTAAGTGGCTTTCTAATCTGAGCTGTTGGATCTCATCCAACCCCCTCATTAAAAGTCCCGCATATAGCTTATATGAGGGAGCCTTCATAGGATATGTTTTATATGAATATAATACCAATTAGGTTTTATTTTTGAGACACAAAAATGGGAAACCGGACTGGAATATTCCACAAATTTCTGAATTGGGACCGAACCGGTTGAAAAAAAATTGGATTAAAAATCGTCCAGTTTGGTCCAATTTTCCGATCCGGTTTAACGGTTTCAAATTTCACCCTTACTTAGGTTGAGTTTCTAGTATGCTATTGTCAATATTTTTAGATTACAAGTTATTAAATCGGTTGATGTATACAAGGATAATGGCCTATTGATTTGACAATTTGTAAGACAAAAGTACAAAAAATTTCACAGTGGAAACCTGGTTTTGGGGGGCTTGTAGACTCACTACAGGAGTATAGTGAGTCCCATTCGGCCGTCTATTTGGGGACCAACAGTTCGGATGTTTAAATTCCAATCTGAGTGTTTATTATCGAGACGTATAGTGGAATGAAGTCACTGCACCCTATAATGAACCATTTACTGCTGGACCCTTGTTCCGTGGAAACCCAGTCAAAGTTAGATGGTCTGAGATTTAAAGGCCTTGTTCGTTTCCCTGTTTAGTTTTAGTTTTAGTTTTGATGATATAATCATTTCCTTTATTTATCTATCTATCTCTCTCTACTCATTACACCTGCTGATATCATCAAACTAAACTAAACTATCTAACCACACAGCCAAAATGTCGGCCAAAATGAGAAAAATGAGAGGAGTTCCTCGTCATCAGAACACCACATACTCGGGCCAACTTGACCATGAGCTGAGCAGGGAGGGGGCACGTGGTCTACACGAGACAATCACCAAATCTTATAGCCACAAAATCACGTAAAGCCGTAAACGTTTCCAAAAAAATTCCCGTCCATCCTCTTCTCTCCAAAAACAACATCCATGGCTTCTCTTCTTGCCAGCGGTATTTCAAGCTTCTCTCCTCAACCCAATACAGAAACACCCAAAATTCCGACAGGGTTTTGCCCAAAAGTCGAATTCCTCAAATCTTCAAACCCTAAAAACCCTAATTTCAAGCTCTTCAAGGTCAGAGCAGACGTTGGTTACCAACCCAAAACTCTCGATTCAGAGCTTCCAAATCCCGGTAAGCTTTCAAGTGGTGAAGACCAAATTCAGAAATTCCTTAAACGTGATTACAAATGGGGGTTTAATGAAAAAATCGACTCTTTTACGATACCGAAAGGGCTTTCGGAGGAAACAATTCGATTGATTTCTTCGCGAAAGAACGAACCCGATTGGATGCTTGAATTTAGATTGAATTCGTATCATAAGTTCCATAAAATGACTGAACCTAAGTGGTCAGACAATAGGTACCCTAAAATTGATTTTCAGGATGTCTGCTATTACTCGGAACCGAAATCAAAACCGACTCTTAATAGCCTCGACGAGGCTGATCCTGAGCTTGTTAGGTACTTTGATAAACTGGGTATTCCGTTAAACGAAAGAAATCGATTGGCTAATGTGGCTGTTGATGCTGTTCTTGATAGTGTATCTATTGCCACGACTCATAGGAAGACTTTAGAGGCATCCGGTGTGATCTTTTGTTCCATTTCGGAAGCTATTAGGGAATATCCAGATTTGGTTAAGACGTATTTAGGCAGAGTTGTTCCACCCGATGATAATTACTATGCTGCTTTGAATTCAGCTGTGTTTAGTGATGGGTCATTCTGTTACATACCTAAAGATACCAAGTGCCCTATGCAAATTTCAACTTATTTTCGTATAAATGCGTTGGAAACCGGGCAATTCGAGAGGACACTTATAGTTGCAGAGGATAGGAGTTTCGTGGAGTATTTGGAAGGGTGCACAGCGCCTTCTTATGATAAGAACCAGCTTCATGCTGCAGTAGTCGAGTTGTACTGTGCTGAGGGTGCAGAGATCAAGTACTCTACAGTGCAGAATTGGTATGCGGGGGATGAGGAAGGGAAGGGAGGGATTTACAACTTTGTAACAAAGCGGGGTCTTTGTGCCGGGGCTAGGTCAAAGATATCCTGGACCCAGGTGGAGACTGGGTCGGCCATTACTTGGAAGTACCCGAGTGTTATTTTGGACGGTGATGACACGGTGGGTGAATTCTATTCTGTGGCGTTGACCAATAATTATCAGCAAGCGGATACGGGTACAAAGATGATTCACAAGGGGAAGAATACTAGGAGTAGGATTATTTCCAAGGGCATTTCAGCTGGAAATTCAAGAAACTGTTATAGGGGACTTGTTCAGGTTCAGTCAAGGGCAGATAATGCTCGGAACTCTTCGCAGTGTGATTCAATGCTCATTGGTGATAATGCAGCTGCCAATACTTATCCTTACATCCAGGTAAATTTCTTGCGCTTCTTAGAGGCATTCTTTATTTATTTATGAGCATATATAGATACAGACGCATACACATACGTATTCTCTTGACACCTAGTTCCGGGAAAATTTGCAATTCCATCGGACACCTTAAATTTGTTCTTTATGTTTAGCTTACTGGGAACTTTGGTCTTTGTGTTATTATATTCTAGGCCCTCTACGTCTTTGAGCCCATCTTTGTCTACCAACTTACTAAGGTTTCTTACTTTTCCATTTGTGCCATAATTTATTGTTTGAGTGTTGGTCCATTGAAATGAAACCCACGTGATTGGAAAGTCAATATTAAAATTGCTGCATTATAGAAAATCTCGTTGTCCATTACTAGGACAATGAGCAAAGGATAATGTAAGACCTGAACATATTCATCTTACCTGGTGTTCCGATGAGGATAATTGTGCTTATTACTTGCACGGTGATCACTGTTAAGGAGTAAATGGCACATAAAAAAGTTAAGAGTTGAAGTGCCTTTGGATAATGTACACTGCTTCTTCGTGGAATTAGGCATCTCTCAAAATTTATGGTTTATTGGCTCTCGGCCTCTAGGGTTCTAGCTGATCTTTAGGAGTTGAGTTTGTGAATCTGTTGTATTTAGTCAATTTACGAGATTGCAGGCCTAACTCAGGAAATGAAGATGAATGATGTGATAGTAGAAAGTTGTCGTCTAAGGATGGTTAGAGAGCAAATACATCTTAGTTTATGGGCAGTCAAGTTTGGGAGGGGCTTGGTGGTCCGAGAGTAGCAGTCGCTGAAACAGTATATGGGCATTTATATTTTTTTTCCCTTTTTTTCTTTCCTGGTGGCACTGTTGAAGATGTTGAAGGTTGCTGCAGTGGAGTGCTTGTGAGCAAGACAGGCAGAGTCCCCTGGCGTTCCCCTACGGTGTGGCCTTTTGGGATTTTGAGGTGGAGTGGGTTTGTGGGACATTCTGTTATAGGAGGCTTCAAACAAAATGGGAGGAGGTGTTCTATCAAGGAGTCTGAGAGGTGGGTTAACAGTGGCAGCAATGTGTGCAACGTGTTTTGTTCTTATTGTTATTGTGCGTATGCGTGTTTGTATGTGGCAGTTTTTTTAAGAGTTGGAGGTTATTAGAGGAAGAATTGTTAGTTTATGTATTCAGGAGTCACTTTCGTTGGTGGTGGCACTTCCCCTTTATCATCGGAGGGCAGGTTCCAGAGCCAGAGAGGATCTTTTTATTTATTTATTTATCAGCAGCCAGAGGATCTTTGTGAGAGAGGATCTTTTTAACGAAAGTTAGGATTATGCTAGGCAGAGGATGTACAACATTTCTCCTTTTACAGTCTGGGAATATGGAGGTAGGGAGGTGATGCAGTCTTCCTGAGCTGAGAGCTTGGTGGCTCATTCTGGTCACTTGAGGTTGGCATGTTGCTTGGTGATTGGGGTTTAGAGCAGTAAGTAGGTTCATGGCTTAGAGAAGAGGCATTCATTTCAAGACTAGACTGTAAGGCCGTAATTTTGATTTTATGGCTGCATAGCGAGAGGTTCCATGACAAGCGACCTTGGGCAGTTTCTTAAGGGCTGGATCAGGGCGCAACTTAGTGGTAAAAGGGCTAAGGACTAGTGACAGAGTAGGGGCCCCTGCTGCACAGCCCACGATAGTGGATTACATTTGGAGACCTAAGCCTGGTCTAGCTAAAATTGGTACCCCAGTAGGCTCAACGGCTAATCCTCATTTAGCTTCTGGCCTAAACGTGATTAGTCCATGAAGCCACGTAATTCTATAGTAGTATGAGAGAACCTACATGTTATCTTTAGTGACGTGTCTTGGACTGAAAAGGAGTATTGGGGCTACAACCTGAAGCAATGTGGAGAGATGGTTCAGTTTGGAACCTAACCATATTGGCTATATCACCCCTTTTCCGGTTCTCTGCTCTGGGCTAGGCTGTCATGGATTAAAAATGAGTCGTTAATAGAAGGGATGTGAACTGACTTAATAGTTAACTATAGCCCATGAACTTTTTCTAATGCCCCCATACCATTTTCTTGACCTTTTGTTAGATCATCATGATTCATGTCTATAAAGATCCTGTACTCCTGTAGAGACTTTCAGTTTGCATAAAAGGAGCTGAACCAGTCTTCCTCGTGCAATAAGACACTACCGGAACGTGAGCCCTAATTTTGTGAGACCATCCCGATACCTTTACTGCCAGGAACAGTTGCACAATTTGGCACCTTGAAAAAGTTGCCATTCCCACTTAGGAATAAAGAAAAGATGCCTTTCTCTTTTTTGTAATTTCGATTTACAAGCCACAAATTGAGGAGAAACTAAAAACATTGCCAAACAAGTTGAACTCATCGAATCAGTTTTCTGAGCCGAATGAGGTCTCTTTAAACATGTGTTTCTACGGGCTTAGAATCAATATCTTTCCTGTAGTTCTAGGTTTCTATCAGACTGGTGTATTTTCCATCTGGTAGCTAGCCCTCGACTTTAAGGTGAGATCCTTCTAATGGAAGATTTTGAAGATGACCATTTGTTGGAGATCTTCAAAATCTAAACTATAGTGCAAAGTCGTATCAATTGGTTGAAAGACTTCAAAGAGAGTGGAAGGCACATGTTAAAGTGCCAGTTGATATAAAGCTCAGAAATTGCAGAGGAGCAGGATCTGAAGCGGTGGCTGCTACAAGAATGGAATATTCCAAAGCATTTGCTTCGGAAAGAATTTGAACCAAGTGTTTACTATGATGAACGGTATTTTCTTTTCTTCCTTGGACCAATGACACAATACCACTCTTGGTGCAAATTCACAATGAGAAATTTGAATTTGCGTTCCCTGTTGTGCATGTTGAACATTTTCAATTCGTCTGCTCTTATTGCCAACATCAACGATTAGTTTTAATTCTTCAGGTTTTTCTTTCCAAGTATGTCGTTGCACCTTTCCAATTTGTTAAAGATGATACTGGACTGACTCGGAATCGTTTATATGATTGAGATTAGCATCTAATGGCAGCAAAAGTTGCACAAGAAACAAATAAATTTCTTTCCAGATTGACTCATTGGAAAAATGTTCTCTTGGGTATCTATGATGATCATATTCCCTTTGAAGATATACCCGTGTTTCGTTTTGTTTACCGTGGAAACAACCAGGAATTGATTAGTAAACAAGATCACTTTGAGTAGTAAACAAGTCCACTAAATACTTCGATTATCATTTATATCCTATGCGTAGTTTTTGTTGCTGAAACTAAGATGTATTGCCGTGGTTTTATTGCAATTCTTTTGGTAATAAGCCATTCTGTTCTGTGCTTTACTCTCGTCATCTATACCAATTGGATTTTTTTCTTAAATAGGCGAAGAACCCCACAGCCCGCATAGAGCATGAAGCCAGCACCTCCAAAATTGGGGAAGATCAGCTATTCTACTTCCAGCAGAGAGGAATCGACTACGAGAGAGCCATGGCAGCCATGATTTCTGGGTTTTGCAGGGATGTTTTCAATAAGCTTCCCGATGAGTTTGGCGCAGAAGTGAATCAACTCATGAGCTTGAAGCTGGAAGGATCCGTCGGGTAGGGAGCTGTTTGGTGCAGTGAATAAAACTTTGGTCTTTTTATTTATGATCGTTGTGAATCTATAAACCTGAGCAAGATTGCAATTTTCCAACTTCTTTTTTCCCATTCCGTAATTGGTTGTATTGAAAGTTGTCACAAAAGGGATGATATGTATATGGCTGGTAATGTATAGACTTGTTTTCCACTGTTTAATATCCAGATTGAGTGCTTGGAAATATATTGCAAAATAATTTTGTGGGGTTGCTGATCTTGAGGTGAACCTTAATCCATCCTCTGGTCCTGAATGGTTAATGGTGGCTGGATTCTCGCCTGTCCTACCCAAGTAGCACCCGCTGTTAGTGACTTGACCGGTCGGAGTTAGACTGGGAAGGCACTCCGACGGTTAAGTGAGATAAGGTTTGTGGAGGAGAAAGTACAATTTATTGACAGAGTGAAGAGCGACGTACCCTTTAGGGCTAATATCTGCACGTGAGATGACAGTTCGGCTAATGTCACCCATGAGAATAGGATAACGGGTTACACATACATATCTCAAAAATGTTAGGTACACAACAAAAATATACAACAAAGTGGACAACACACTCACATGGGGTGTGGGCTCCACACACACTTCAGTGTGAAGTGTGTGTAGAGCCCACACCCCATGTGAGTGTGTTGTCCATTTTGTTGTACATTTTTGTTGTGTATGTAGCATTCTACCTTTCGCGAGTCACGCGTGTATGAATCAACACCGGTGCTGATGACATGGCAAATGATATCGAACCGTGGAACTGGGCAATGGGCCGGTTTGGTCGGGTCATTCTGTCCGGCCCAGTTGGTGACTTTGGCTGGGTCGGCAATCAATTGGGCTTTACAAATTTGTGCAATGACGTTAGTTTTAGTTACTATAGTAATTAAAATTGTATTACTTACCAACAAAAAAAAGAGTTTATTACCATTAAGGTCACAAAACAAATATCACTTTGTGGCAACACCTCTGCAAATAGCAGGAGAGAATGATAGGAAGAAACACTAAAAGCTGTTGAATTGCAATGTTACACTAGAAAAGCTACAACTGTTCCAATAATATTCCCCAGAGATTTTGTTGCATGCAGAATCTTCTTGCCACTCAATTTTCGAATTACGATACTACACTATTTAAAAAGGGAATGGAGAGAGTAACAAAATGAAGTTGCTAACCAGATCGGTAATAATATTCACCCAGCTTTTAGTTAGGACATGTCTTTTAAGTTGTATGCATCCTTGTTATAGCATCGTACTTACAGCATTTCACAGAAACTTTCCACTTTGTTCAAACAACCGAGTGGAGCTGAAAGAAAAAACCGGTGCACTGTAGAATCACAATGGGCTAATGCTTTACACTCCTATTTGCACCACCGGAGAAAATCCAGATTTTGAGCCGAAAAAGAAAAATCAAAACAACCTGCTTGTCCCAGTATTCACCACATACATCCACTCCGTTTCAACTCCTCGAACTCTCATTCTTCCTGGAAAAGGGAAAAAAAAATAAAACATTCTCACAATCAACGTTCATAATGTCTAAATAGGAGCGAATTAAATTTTTGCAAGTGTAAACTAATTGAAATTTGCAATAAAGCCACTTTAGCAATGTCAAACCTCAAATTGTCAGAATCTCCTTCCTCGACCAGACCATCAGCCTATAAGGAAAATGAAGCCATCATGTAACAATACTTTTTCCAAATAATCAAAATACCCAACATAGAAAGCACAAGACGAAACGATAATATACAAAAACAAACAGCATCGCAAAAGAATGATACCATTCTCTTATTGTAAGCCTCAAGGTTCTTGTAGTATTCAGCCGCCTTTCCCCTTGCTTCCTCTACATATGGTGCTTTCTCCTAATTTTTTTGGAACATCAGAATAACCACTATTAGGTAAATCATTAATTTTGGAGCACTTAGAATAGCAGGGAATACTTGAACTTATTTTCCTTTGTATTAACTACTCACTCTGTCAGACATGGATATCCATTTCCTTCTACAAGCTCTAGCAACCTGTTCCCGAATGGATTGTCATTATATTATTGAAGGCCAGAGATACACAAATCCAAGTTAAAGGAGAATATCAATGTTGCATAAATGAGGAATTAGGAAGCACTTACATCATCAGAAGACGCATCTGGATACTTCTCTTTGTAAAGCTTTTCGGCTTTCTCCCTGATACATATAAAGTATACATTTGTTCCGTTTAAGCAAGGCCTAAATAAGATCAACCATCCACAACAATTTTTAAGAGAGAGAGGCAGAGATCATACATGAAACAGAAAATGGTGGTGGGAGGCCTCTTAGGCTTGTCAGGGTCCTCCTCCGGACACACCTTAATTGCCGGCATTTTGCAGGCTCCCTCAGTTTCGGTTCCCCTCTTCCTTGAAGACACCCTATTAACAAAGTTCAGTAACCAATCAATCTTACTCAACGACCAAAGGAGGGGGGGGGGGGGGGGGGGGGGGGGGGGGGGGGGAAAGCATGTGGAGATCACAGTATGGAGGGACAAAAAAAAACCAATCAACTCAACACATTCTCAAAAACACAAAAACCAAACACGACATACTTGCTATCAGCTTCCAGCTTTGCCTTTGATTGACCTCCTTTAACAGCAGACCCTACCAAATAAAAGACAAAAATTGGTAAGAATTGTAAGGAACGGGAAGAAAATAACATGACCTATCTAACTAGCATAGTGAGGTCCAGCTACCCAAGGGTAGTGTTTTCAGCTAGGAAGCATGGATAGATTGAACAGAGATTCATAACCAGAGTGGATACCTATAATCCTCGAAAAGAAGAAATTGGGATTATAACGTTTCTTGCAACGAGTATAGTTTTTTTTAATTCTTGGCTTATTTCATTACTACAAGACGCTAGAGAACAAAAATATACAATTTTATGAATTAACTTTCCCTTCTTGAATCTCTTCAAGTATATGTCCATCTAATCAAAGTCCAAGTCATAACAAATATAATTCACAAAACAAAACGTAGTCAGAGTCATTGCTGTTGCCCAGCTGAAATTCGAAGTACATATTTATTCTACTGGTGACCACAACCAAGCTAAAAATCATCATTAAAGTAACTATATCCGTCGTGTGGAGATCCTTGTAGGAATTGGCAAATTCCCAACGTAGGAGCGCGAATTTGCGCTCCAGAGTGAAATCCGTGATTGGAGCTCAGGCCCAACAATACAAAATTGTGATCGTAATCAAGCTCAATGCGTATGGTTAGTCGTTAGCTGTCAAAAAAGAAGACAGCAGCAGCTGCAGTAGAAGATCCTCGGAAGATCAGAGTAACGGCAGCTGCAAATGATCAGACGATGAAGAGTAGGGTTAAATAAATACAAGCAATGGGTTTGTTCTTGGGCTCCTTGAGCTTCTTTATTAAAAAATGAATAAATAAATAAAGTGATAAATCTGTTTAGGCTTCCTTAAATTAGGTGACAGATAGGCCTACTATGTTGTGTGTAGTTTACCCATCCATTGATTACGAATTTGGACAATGTATTGGGGTTGGGCCACGTTTCCTATAAAAAGATATTAAGTGAAAAATCTCCTTATAATATATTTCTCATACATCCCCATCTCAAAAATATAAATAATAGGTATTTACTATTAAGAAACTCATGAGTAACAAGTTGATGTATAAACATGCCTGACATCTTTTATGGTCCATATCTTTTACCAAAACATTAAAGAACGCTTATTGCAATTCTTGAGAGTCAGAGAGACTATTCAAAAGCAAATTACATGAACTGCACGTAAATTTATCATACCATTTCTGCAAAACATAATTATTTCACCTGTCAAACATTTTAAAAAAAAAAAAAAAACAGAGAAGGGAAAACAAATAAGCACCTTTTATCTGTGGTTCAAGCCTGCAAAACTTGACGAAAACTTCGTTAATTTTTGAATACACAAGAGCTTGGAAATTCTTAAGAGAACCGACATCTTTATCCTCGGCCACAAAGGTAATGTAGAAAAAGAAGCCAGAAACAAGCTTTGCGTTTGCCCGGATAACTTCCACAAACTTGTACTTTTTTCCCTACAATTTAACAAAAACAATACCACCAAAGATGAGCAAAGAGAAGTTAGCAAGGAAGAACAGAATGAAAACAAACAAAAACAAAAAAACACATACGTTTTGCTTGTTGAACAAAGCAATAGCAGACTTGGAAGCTTTTTCTAAAAGAGGGAGACTGTGATTCAAATTGCGAAGTGGTGTAATCAGACCAATAGCATCCAGATTACTGGGAAGATCCCCAAGATCAAAGCCCTGCACGAAAGAAGTTTTAGTATTACATATATACTACATACCTGTGTGTGTAACGCGAGGGCGCGCGCGCACACACACACAGAGGGAGAGAGTCCCATAGTAACTGTGTGGCTTGGAGGATTTGAGGTGGAGTTCCAAACTCCCAACCTCCACAATCCCAATTAAAGGCAGACTCTCCACCAATCCGATTAATGGCTTAGAGAGTTTATTGACAGATTACAATTAGGAAATATTCAACTATCAAAGCAGAGCCCCATATGTGACTGTGTGGCTTGGAGGATTTAAGGAGTTCCAAACTCCCAACCTCCACCAATCCCGATTAATGGCAGACTCTCCCTCCTCCTAAGTACGTAATCTTACAGTTTCCAAAAGTTAGTACCTGAAAATCAGGGTGTTTTGGTGTGGGTTATGCACTGGTGTCAGGTATTGGAGTGATTGTAGATCTCCTCCATGAATAGAGAAATCCACTGCTTGTGGAGTAGGGAATTTTTGTAAACATCTTTTGTCTCTGTGTTTGTGTGTGTTTCTTGGGCACAACACCATACGCGTACAAAATACAAGCATACATGAACGGATTTATTAGTTAGCTACCTCGTTCTCTTCAATCATCTTGTAGTAATACTCTTTCCATTCCGGTGTAAATGGCGTAAAAGGTCTCCTCCTTTCGGGTGTGGGCTGCTGCTGAAGTTGTCCATCGTTTTCTTTTTCAAAACCCTAGATCAAAACAATGGCGACTTTTAGCAGAAGGCGATTTAGGAGAAATTGGATGGATACAGAACGAAGAGATAGAGACAAGGCAGAGGGTTTCTGGTAGACGTAGTGAGGGAGGAAGATCAAACGACGATGTGGGGAGAGAGAGAGAGAGAGAGAGAGAGAGCGGGAGAGAGAGAGTACCATTGGTTGAGTGGCTCTTGGAAGATCAAACGACGATGAAAGATCAAACGACGATCCGGTGAGGGTTTTTTCCCCCTTGGATTTTGGCTTTCTTTACTGATGAGGTTTCTTTATTCAAAAAAATGTCCATTTTTAGGAAACACATAGTAAAGGACTAAAGGGATATTTAATACAATAGAGACAACAAAAATTTTTTTTAATGTCAAGAGGACAAATCACATATACATTTCAAAAATACCTCCAGTAGCTAATGAAAATGCCTAAACTCCCAAACCTAGTGAAAATGCATAAACCTAAATCCTAGGGTACCCTATAAAGTGCCTAAAACCTTAGGGTCCCCTAAGAAAGTGCCTAAACCACTAAAACCCTATAATTGGAAAGTGCACCCAAAACCTAAACCCTAGGGTACCCTATAAAAGAGCCTAAAACACTAAGGTACCCTATGAAAGTGCATAAACAACTAAAACCCTATAATTGGAAGGTGCACCCTAAGTGCCTAAACCCTACGGTACCCTATGAAAGTGTCTAAAACACTAGGGTACCCTATGAAAGTGCCTAAACAACTAAAACCCTATAATTGGAAAGTGCGCCCTAAGTACCTAAACCCAAAATGCCTAAACCCACTATACCCTACCCCAAAGAGCCTAAAACCTCCAAAATTGAACCATAAAATTGAACCCAACCCCAAAATTGAAGAGAGAGAATTAATTTTGTCCCACTCATGCATGGGAGAGAGTGAGAGAAAGTGACCAGTGGATCTGAGAGTAGGGCTGCACAAAAAAACCGGTGAACCGTGAATCCGGTCCGGACCGAACCGATTCGCGCGTTTTGGATTTTAACCGTAGATTAATGGTCCGAACACGGATTGAAAAATTTGTAAATCGTGACTTGCAGTCTGGACACGGATTAACCGATCCGGACCGTGAGATTTTTATTATATATAATTTTTTTTAAAATAAAAATAAAATATATATATATACACACACACACACATAATTTTACACAAACTTCTACTACACAGACTTGGGGGTAAACTGTGATCTCTTTCAAAATTTAGGGGTTAAACTGTTACACTAACTTCTACTATATGTACTTGTTATCTATTTCTGGGGTAAACTGTGATTTCTTTCAAAACTAGGTTGATAACCGTGTTTGGATGTGTATTTTTATTGATGACCCATAGAAGCAGTCTAATATTGCCCATCTGGAGTAAATAAACTCAGGATTTGTGACAACATATAGTAGATTCAGTTAGTAGTTGTGTATTTGTGTTTACACCATTAGTGTAAGATTCCAAGGAAGGCATCTTCTCTAATTAGTTGTGTTTACACCATTAGGTAAAATTTCAATTATATAACTTTGTTACTTGTTTATATATAACATGTAATCCGTGGATAAAACCGGAACCGATCCTTGACTCGCGGATAGGATTGGAACCGAACTGTAAAACTTTTGATCCGGACACGGATTGCATTTTCTAAAAACCGTGACTCGCGGATTAGGATTAGATTCATGCCAATCCGATCCGATCCGGACCGTGTACACCCCTATCTGAGAGAGAGAGAAAGTGACGTACGAGTGAAAGCGACTTCGTGGGTCGTCGTTTACTTACAGACATGCAGCAGTAGCTACTGGAAATGGTGCAATTGTCGCTTTCACTTAATTACCTTTTGCTTTTAGGCGTCAACCGTACGACAACAAAAAGGGTGACGGGCGGCCGGGTAATTTTTTTTGATTATTTAGAGTATTTTTGTCTAGTATTGTCCTTAAGCCCTCAAAAAATTCCTATCAATGTATTGGAAGCATTAAAATAAACTAAGTTGGATTAAACATCATTTAAAGCCTCAAACTTGGCCTTTAAACCAATTTTATGTTCAAAAAATGACCTTTTGGATTCGGAATAAACTGACTTAAAAAAATGATTTTATAGTTTTTTCGTTTTGTCTTTATTCAATTTCTTTTTGCATTTGTTAGTTTCGCGTCATGTTTTCGTGGTTTATCGATTTGTCTCGACGAGACGAATCCAAAGAGTATAAAATTATGATCGAAACTAATTTTTTTTAATAAAGTCAAAATTAAACCAATAAACTGGTTTATTTTCAGGTTTATTCAAAAAAATATTAGTTTTGACAATAATTTTATACTTGTTAGATTCGTCTTGTCGAGACGAATCTGTAAACCAAAAAAACTTGACGCGAAACTAACAAATGCAAAAAAAAAAAAATTAAATAAAAACAAAATGAAAAAACCAAAAAACCCCGTGCACTTTTTTGCCAAAGGAGTAGAACAAGGACAAAAAAGTGGAATAGGATTTTGTAAGCGTCTCTGGTAACCCTCTGGTAGTAACAACGACCGACCATGTATCCGGAATCTATCTATACTATCTAATGTTACTTGCTGTCCGGCACATGCTCGTATCAAACTTATATTTTAGTAAATGTTAATCTCCTTCAATACCAATATCGGTCACTTTTATCATCAATTTATGTTAACCATCAAATTAAACTTTTTGGGCCTCATACTAATTTCCGAATTCATTCCGTTAGTTACGAAATGATGAAAAACGCTGAAGTTGTCATATTTTCAATTTCAATAGTCCATATTATCCTCCCTCTCACTTTATTTTTTTGAAAAATGTTTTCGAAAAATGCTTTTCAAGACAACTGTTTTGGAACAAATGTTTTTCAATATTTTTGAAATTATGCAAAGGTGTAACAAGTCGTAGAGGGGGGGGGGGGGGGGGTGAATAGGAATAATAATTAAAAATTCAACATCACCACGGGATTCACATTCACCCCAATTCCATGGGTATTTGATCAAACCAACTATTTCAATCCAAAGTAAATGAGGCAAAGACACAAAACACAAGGATATACGTGGAAACTACTTAGGATCTAAATACCCTAAGCATAAAACCACGGGCTAATCTGCCAATTGCTATTATTCAAAAGGTTAAATCAAGAGTTACAAGATTAGGAATTACCAACTTTGCCCCAAGCTACACCTAACTCCACTCCTTGATTTAGCTCCCCGAGCCCCTTCTTGATTCCATAGCCTCCACGAGTTCTTCACCACTCGATTTCTGTATACGGCTCCGGATCATCCGGCCACGTAGAAATGTAGGCAACACAACATGATGTAATAAAGATGTTATTTTTATGAAGATTTTTTAATAACAAAATCAACCTAGAGTGGATCCATGGAAAGGAAGACCCTAGATTGAAGAAAGATGAGATGTGCTAACTCAAATCATCAAGAACACCAAGTTCCACAAAGAGAGAAGGGATGAGACTTTCTCTCTCTAAAAGAAGCTGATTTTTCAATGAAGTGCATACCCTAAAATGAGAGAAAAAGAGCTTATATAGTGCACAAATTCGCAGCCCTCATATAAGCCTCTCAAAACATGACACATGTCATTAAAAAGGGCTACCAAACGTGTGTAAACGCATTGTGAGTTCATCAGTCACAAAAGGAACACGGGCTACCAAACGCTTACAAACGCCACGTGCACAGCAAGGGCTAGCATTCAAGACAAAATCATGATTTAGAAAGTGTATCAATGCAATTGACTAATTAAAACTCATGTGGCCTAAACAATGATGATCAAAACTAATACAAATATGACATGCATGAGTATACCTTCCCGGATTGAGCTTTGAAGCACTTGACAAGGCATTGACTT
Organism: Vaccinium darrowii; assembly: GCA_020921065.1. NCBI lineage: Eukaryota > Viridiplantae > Streptophyta > Magnoliopsida > Ericales > Ericaceae > Vaccinium > Vaccinium darrowii. Next base: position 16,131,391 of record CM037153.1, on the reverse strand, counting down.
GATCATGAAGCTTGTAATCTCTCGAATGGAGCATCTAGACTCAAGCCTTAAGCATTCTACCTCCCAAAACCCCATAAGCAAGTTACATACACTGAAAAACCTGACATAACCCGGAAAATGCCAACAAAACTAACAATTTTCTTTTGAAAACTATTTTGAAAAAACGTTCCAAAAACTGCTTTGAGAACTTTCTTTTTTCAAAATTTTCAAAAAGAAAAAATGGTTTTAAAATTACTGTCTGTATCCGAAGAACTATTTAAAATAAAGTGATTTTTAAAGTATTTTTCTCTTTAAGTTCCCTACTAGTAACGTTGGGCCTGGTCCTGGGCAAAGCCAGATCAATTGGAGATTCCAAACTGGGTCTTTAGTCTACCTAGAAAAGAGAGTTAAGAATCCATCTTTTCATGGGATTCCACTTTCATTAACCATCTTTTAAATTTTTTTGGTTGAGATAACTTGTATTGTAGTTTTACACATGCACCAAACCGGGCTTTGTTGCATAGGCCCAAGTTAATTCCTTACGAATCAGATCCCAAATTAACGGGTTAGTGTGAGCTTTTGTCTTCTTTTTTTTTTTTTTGTTCCCGGAGATGTGAATTCGACTCCCGCTCACAACCATTCTTGAGAGTTTGTGCTTCATAGGCCAATCAAGTATATCAATCGAAGGATCGGACTCTAGCCGTTTCATTGGAGAAACAGCCCATAATTGTTTGAAGAGTCTAATAACTCACTTCAAAATGTTCAGAAACCGAAGTATGATCCTAATTGTTGACCCAACTCAATCCCAAGCACTAAATCCAGATGGCTCAAAATTAAATAGTCATCGAATATAATATTTTAAAAAAATATACGTAGGATGTACAATATCGGGAAGGTCGTGGTACTAGTAATCACATTAATGTGTTATAAGTTTGATAGGAGTCATATCTTATGGTATTACATATCCCTCTACTATTAGTTAGGCCTGATTTAGCTAAATTGAAAAAACTAGATTTTTTGGTTTTTTTTTATTTTGTCTTTATTCAAAATTTTTTTGCATTTGTTAGTTTTGCGTCAAGTTTTTGTGATTTCTGGATTTATCTCGTTGAGACGAATCCGAAGAGTATAAAATTATGGTCAAAAGTAATAGTTTTTTGAATAAAGTCGAAAATAAACCAAAATAAATCAGTTTTTTGGATTATTTTTTGTCTTTATTCGCAAAATTTTAAGTTTAGCTGACAATTTTATACTTTTTAGATTCCTCTAGTCAAGACAAGCCAAGAAACCACCAAAAATAGACCGAAAACTAACAAATGCAAAACAAATTTGAATAAAGACAAAACGGAAAAAAAAAAAACCAAAAAACTAGTTTTTTCAAATTAGCCAAATCAGGCCTTAGTCCCGTTAAATAAATGAGTACCAATTGCTATAGAAAAGCAACCAAAAAAAATTAGTGCACACACAAAAACCAACCATCACATCTTGGCTCTGTTTTGACCTTTGGGTATCCAGAATTTTAATGCCAAATTGCCAAGAAAAAAATTAATCAGAAATGGTACTTTTGTGGCTTACACAATAAAGATTTCATTGACAATATATAAATTTGTAAGGAATGATGAGAAATTTATCAGGGTTCGATTCTTGGGTCAAGCCGCAAAAAAATAATTTCTTCTGAATTCCCTAGTCCTAGCGTGGATGTGCCTGGTCAGGGGATTAGTTGAGGTTAGGCATAAGCATAAGCTGGCCCACACTCCCTTGACCATCGGAAAAAAAAAGGAATTAAAAAGTGGATAATGCAACATTGTTGATGTTTCCAATAAGTTGACGCAAATTAGGGCTCAACGGTAATATTGTTTCCCCAAATAGATTAAGCAGGATGATTTACAACCTGACTCTCTGCATATATATGTGGGCTGGCCTTTCCTTCAATGCGTTTTTAATTCATTTAGTTTGGGGATTTTTGGTGGAGGCTAAGCATGGGGAGAGCTAACCATGCTAATGTTCTTTCCATTCTAGTTTTTGGCTTGTGCTCGATTTCCTAAGTTTCTTGAAAGTTCATATACATCGCATCTTTCCACAACAAGTAATGCTACTAACACAGTCATTTGCACAATATGATCTTAAGAATTGGCTTAGCGGTCGAGGTCTAAGAATTAGGACTTTACTCAGATGCTATCAACTCTTTCGGTTTTAATCTATTCTAGACTTTGCTCGTGCTCATAGAATATATACCCCCGGATGGTGGACAATGTGATTGATTCCTTAAGAAATAGTCGAGGTAAACGTAAGCTGACCCGGACTTCACGAGATATCAAGGGAAAAAAACTCGCATGCCTTGGCTGAGCCTGTTCAAGGTCATTGGTTCCCTCATACAAGGAGAAGAATATGTATTTGTTTCTGCTTTTCTTCAATGGCTAATTCTTGATTTCTTTTGGAAATACCCTTCTCATTTTGAAAATCTTCTTTCATTCTTTTCCTATTTTTCATTCACTCGTGTTACATATATCGAGAAAATTCTTGAAAAAAGCACTGTGAAGCCCATGGATTCAATCATACGCTATGGTGCATGAATTATTATACTACTTTGATACGATCAGAATTCTGTCGTCTCAGAATTGAATATTTGTCACCCCAGTCGTCTCTAGCATCCGAATAGAAACCCAAACTACGTAATTGAAACAAAGATGTTCGAGGAATTGATCTAGATCGACAAAACTTGCTACTTATATCACAATTGCCAAATTTGATCTCAATATATGCACAACTCCATTCCTATTAATTCCCTAACAAAAAAAAAAAAAAGAGAAATTGTTCAACAAATTTCTAGCACAAATTAAAAAGAAGAAGAAAACAAAGAAAGCATAAAAGTTCTTCACTAATTAAGCAAGAAGTCAATAACCAAACCATTGCATTACAATATGAGCAACAAAGGGCTAGTCATGAAAAAGGGATCTAGTCTCATGACTAAATTAGAAGACCCCTTGTGTAAATTACCAATATTAATTCTTGTTTTTCTTGGCAAGCAAAAGGGGAGAGAGAGAGAGAGAGAGAGAGAGAGAGAGAGAGAGTTCAACTCAACGTTGGAGGAAGACAAACCACAGCCTGTCCACCTCGGACCAAACGCCTCAATTTACCAGAAACTTGTTTGTAAAGGCTACGTTTGGCTGAAGACATGGTTAAGAGCATGGCCTTCCTTAATCTTTTCAGTCTCTTTCCCATCTTAGTCTTCAATTTACAAACTCTCACTCTAAAGCAAGACTGTCTTGACCGAGAATCAACTTTTTCTAATGCTTTGTAGATCAAGAACTGTGCCAAACGATGCTTTGCCTCTTCTGGGTCTTCCCTTTCTAGCTTTGAGTAAGCATATGATCTTCTACTCAAAAGAGCCATTTGCAGAGAGAGAGAGAGAGAGAGTGAGAGAGAGAGAGAGAGAGAGAGGTAGGTTGTTTGAGTTCGTGAGGATTGAGAAGGTTTTGGAGCTACTTATAGGAAATGAAAGAGTTAATAACGGGTTGGCGCAGTGGTAGTCACTTGACAATTAGGAGCTTCGGAAATCTTTTAATTTGTTACTCTTGTTCCCGTCGAGATTATAAATCCGAACCCTTTCCCTATTTTTTCCTATGTACATATGTTCGATTCCCTCACATGTGCTATCAATTCCTTTATTAGACAAATCTATGCAGGACTTCGCCCTATCTTTAACTGGATCTGCATCGATGGACGGTGGGATTAGTTTTTCAGGTTAATCGGTCATTAAGCAGGACATAGAGACTGAAAGAGAGAGAAGATTGAAAGAGAGGGATATATATTCATTGACATCCAATATTAGAAAGACCTAGTAAGCTGGCCTGGACACTTGAGTTATAAAAAAAAAATAAAATACTTCACATATGCCCGAAAAGATTAAACCTGACTGAAAAAGTCGAGCGGTAGTGAGTTCACAAAGGCCAGAACAGGAAACGGCCCGTGAAATTGCCTAAAAAAAATGAAGAAGTGTAGTTAATGGTCCAATTGTGGAGTCATATGAGGAAGTCATTTGGTGATGAAGCATTCCATGTGCATTATAACGTTTGGTGACAATTACTATAATGGGATTGAAAAACCAAACTCTGAGCTGGTTACTGGTATATATAGCTAGCTACTAGCAAGCATCATTTACTTCAACGGTACACCATATCTATTTTTGGCAAAGAAAGACACTATGTATATATATACATACACTCACACACCCAAGGATCCAATGAGGAATCCCTCAATTCGGTTTGGTGTGGACTTTATAGATCCCAATCGAGTTTCAATGATCTAAACCGTTTAATGCGTTTATAATGTGTTTTTAAGGATCTTGTGAGGAATCACACAAAAAAAATTGACTGAAAAGGGCTTGACACAAAATGTAAACCACCTTGAATGGGGGGAACTTTTTTGGAGTGTTCTCGCTCAAATGATTAGAGCTGGTTAAAACAACAAGATTTCTCATAAAAATTAACTCATTCAGATATTGGTAAGCAGTTGATCGGTATTTGTTCCACAAGTTAACAGGATAAAAGCTGAATCTATCTAGCGCTTACCGATAACCAAATGAGATGATTTTTTTACGGGAACTCTTAAAAATATGTCTTAAATAAATTGAACAACACCAATTATTAGCAGGGGGGCTTCTCCATTGAGGGATCCCTCATTTCGGTTTGGTGCGGACTTCATAGATCCCGATCAAATTTCGATGATCCAAACCGTTTAATGTGTTTAAGATATATTTATAAAGGTACACAAAGAATCAGGAAAAAAAAAATGAACTGGAAATGCTTGATCCAAACAATTTTTCATAAAACTGTATACATGGAATGATCTATTAGGGGATCCCTCACGAAAAATTTGGTGCGGACCACCCTGATTTTCAACTTTCCGGACCAAATTTGGACGATCCGAACCGTTCAATATGTTTAAAACGTGTTTCTAGAGGCCTAAGTGAGGAATTGCCAAAAAGAAAATACCCAAAAGGGCTTGATCCGTGCAGTTTTCGATAAAACTATACATATACAATTTTTATTAAAAACTACTCGGATCAAGCCATTCCAGATATTTGTTTTTCGCGATTCTCCCCTTAGGCCCTTAGAAACACATTTAAATACATTGAGTGATTTAGATCGTCGAGAATCGACTCTGATTCATGAGATCCGCACGGAATTTCTGTTGAGAGATCCCTCAATGGATCATTTTCGTATATCCATATAACTATATATATATATATATATATATATAGAGAGAGAGAGAGAGAGAGAGAGAGAGAGAGAGAGAGAGAGAGAGAGAGAGAGAGAGAGAGAGAGAGAGAGAGAGAGATCAGTTAATAAACCCCGGCTGATACTTGGGACAATATTTTTCCGGGGGTATATCGGATGATGCATAATTTATTGAGAGTAGTGGGATACTTGGGCTTTGGAATCTCATTTTTATACGTTTGACGAGGAACAGAATCCTCTCCTGGTCTATGCAGACCTAGCTCGGACCACTTCAATTATTAAAAGCGTTTTCTCAAAAGCATCGATTATTATGTCAAATGTTATGTTAAGCCCATATCAATTTAAATAATTTCAGAACACATTTATCTATAGAAAATATTAGATCGAAATTGATTTTGAGAACAATTTTAGTTTTGGTAGCATCTACTCGTCGAGCTCTAAACTAAATTTTATGCTCAGAATGAAATCCATTTTGTAGAAGTTATCAGGGACGGAACCAAGATTTTACTTTTGTGGTGGCAAAAATACGTACTTAAAAAATAAAAAGACAACTAAATTATGAAGATGAAAGATTAAAAAAATTTAGTGGTGGCGAGTTCATATAACTCAGGGATAAAAATTTATTTTCTACATAATAATTACATTTTTTGAAAACTTTGTGGTGGCGGCCGCCACCACTTGTCCCCCTCTGGCTCCATCCTTGGAAGTTATAGCACCTATTGTGCCCTAAAGTCCCCAGCTCGGCCCGATGCCCATATCTTGAATTTATTTGGTCCCTCCAATCAATGACCCATGGTATCAATTGAGTTTGCTACTTTGCTTGGATTCACGGGAGCCCAACTACTTTGGTGATCTTAACTTGATTTATAGAGGCCGCTTAACATATCATCCATTCAACGAGAAGTTACTAAAACAACGATTGTTCTACGATATAAGGAAAACATATTTCGCTTCATATGGAATGAGTTTCTAAATTACAATTGGCGTTCATCGTTTTTATGACAAATACTTCGATCGCTTAGCCGATCAAAAAAATTCAGATGAATCTTATAAATAAATTGTTCATATCAATGAGATTGGCTCGTGATCTCAATATGTTACGTCTCTAGTTGAATCACCGACTGAAAACCCGAGAGAAGTCTTTTTTTTAAATAAATTGTGAGAAAATATAAATTTAAATGAGTACCCTATCATATGTCTGGTTAAACAAGCACACCACCGAAATAAAAACATCTGGCATTATTTTCTGTGTTGAGCTCTAAAATCAAAAGGTAAAAATGCCATTTATGACTACGCCCATACAGCAACACAAATGTAACTATGCATGGAGTACAGTTGTACTGTTACAGGACTAGAAGATCCACCGTTGAGAACCGAACCGATCAGCTCAGAACCGAGGTATGTTACGGATGGATGAGGATCCTAATATTTTTATTTTGGCGGATGTGGTTCGATTCGGGTCGGGTTCAATCCGCCCAATCCGCCTTTATCCTTCTTTAATCCGTCAAATCCGCCTGATCCGCTTAATCCGCAACCGAACCGACCTATCCATATATCACTCACGGATGGGTTGCGGATGCGGATCGGATTGAAAACCGAATCGATCAGCCCAGAACTGTTCCGTGGACAGCCCTAGTTAGTAATGTGGAGCTCTACAATGGTTCATTTTTTTCTATAATCAAAAGAAGAGAAAATGTTGGTAGTTTTGAGTATCCAAGTTTGATTATTGGGAAAATATTGGTAGTTTTGAGTATCTAAATACCAAAATTTGAGTATTTATACAGCTAACTTTGAGGATTTATCCAAATGCCATTGTGAGACTTTTTTTAGTATCAAAATACTAAAATTTGAGTATTTTCCTTTTTGAGTATGCCCTTGGGGATGCTCTAATTAATGGAAATGGCTTGTATGCAGCATACTTTTGTACTGCAAAGTGTCATTCTAGTGATCTCAACCGAACAAAATTGTACTTAATGATCTAGATTTGTTGAAAGTATCCTACGGGTAAGATAAGTGTCATCCGAGTGATCTCAACCGAACAAAATTGTACTTAATGATGTAGATTTGTTGAAAGTATCCTACGGGTAAAACAAGTATCTTCGAGATAAACGACTGTCGACTGTGATTGAATGGCAGAGGCTTCTCTACAATTCAACTGCATGGAAGTCGATTTTTAAAGAAATACAGGGTGTCAATTGAAAGTTAGGACCGAACAAGCGCAAGCCTACGCTACAAACTTCTGTTTTCGGGTTTGGATGGGACAATGGCTTCATGAGGGTCAACAACCCCACTTATAAAGCTGCTTTCCCAAACGAGCTCCTTCCGTCCCATAAAGTTTGGTCCCTACGAAACTACGTGCAATTTTCAAACTAAAAAATAATTTATTTACAAAAATAATTTTTTAATTTTTTTTACACCGTATAAAAGTTCTCGATGAGATCTATCAAACAAGATCCATATTGACTAAAAAATTATTTTCGTAAGCACGTTATTTTTTAGCTTGGAAATTGCACGTAGTTTCGCATGGACCAAATTTTATGGGACGGAGGGAGTAATATATTATTTGATTGATCTTGGGTACTAATGCGTGGTGTCTCAAGTTCTCAACTCCTCTGGACACCACACATTTTGGTGGACTTGGGATTGCTGTTGTGCAACCTCTGCACACCACCTGCTGCGTGCAATATGGATCATCATTTAATTGGATGAACGGCTTAGATTTCAAATAAAAGAGAAGAATTGTTCGCACGAACAATTTATTTTCAATCCGAACCGTTAAAAACACTTGTAGACGGCTGTAATTGTGTGCAGCAGTTGCTGTATAGAGGCTGCACAGCAGCAACCCTGCGTCCCATTTTGGTGAGTTTCATAAACTTGGTGGCTTAACATAAATGAATGTTATATTGTTTCTCGTCGAAGTGAAACTAATAAAGATAAGACTTGTGATCTCAATTTGATTATAGACCCAAGTCTTAATTCAAATTAATGGACTGTTTAGTGGCCTATCACAAGTTGAACTCGAATATCTTGATTTCATTTAACAAGCGATTTAATATTTGGTATCATGTCTCGAACAAGTTTCTAATGAGCGTCGGACTCGGGTAGGTTGGCTTATTAAAATAAGTCTAAATTTGATGGAGCAATTTTTCGAGGTGGGTGTTATGCGAAAGGTGTTGTGTAGCAAAACTACGTCGTTTTGCTTGATTTTTGTGCATACGTCCAAAGCTTCCAAGGGCCTTGTTCGGAGGAAAAAACAAAACCACTATAAAGTGCTCAAACCCAAAGTGCGTAAACCTGAAGTGCCTGAGTTTTTAAAAAGATTTTAGCAACCCAGTTGTTAAAATCATGGTTGATTTTAGCAAATGAGTTCTCCAGGTGCTAAAATCATGGTTGATTTGACCATGATTTGACAATGATTTTAGCACCTGGTGAACTCATTTGCTAAAATCATGATTGATTTTAGCAACTAGGTTGTTAAAATCTTTTGAAAAACTCAGCCTAAATCCAAGTGCCTAAACCCACTATACCCTACCCCAAAGAGCCCAAATCTCCTAAAATTGAATCCCAGAATTAAACCCCAGAATTAACTCTCGAAATAGGTCGCTTGGATGTACCAAGAAAATGAGTAAAACGATGTAGTTTTACCGCACAACACAGCACACAACACCTACCGCACAGCGCCTCTCCGGATTCCGCAATTTATTTGTCTAAAGAATGTTAAAATGGTATTGTTATCAACTTTCTTACATCAGAATATCAACTTTAAAAGACTCGTGTGTTTTAGAATTAGATTTTCTCTAGGCCCCAACATTAGTTTTTTTTTTTTTTTTTTTCTTTTTTCCCTTTGATAATTAATTAGTTGGATTATTTGTTTGCGGATTAGCTAAAATTTGTCGTTTCCGTATTCTTTTTTAAATAAATCTTGTCACATCTCTTTGGACTTAACCACGCCATAATTGAATTAAGTAAAGATGGTAACTGAAAAAAATTGTAATGAAACGCAGGCATGCAATGCCACCACCCGAGGGTTGGCATTATTAAGGACGTCACGGGATAATTTTTTGCGATTTAAAAAGGAGAATTATTTGAGGGGGTTAGTTGAGGAGGACGAATATTGAATCTTCACGCAATTGGGGAAGAAATATACTAAATTATATGGATACTATTAAGTCAACTCTTGAAGAATCATGAGGTCTAGTTAACTTCTTCCTCATACTCCTATATTGGTATATAAAGCCTCTTTGATTAACGGATAACAACAAATGGGATTAGATTATACATTCCCTCAACCTCTAAGGATTGGCCAAGTGATCTTGGTCTCGGAACTCCCTCCAAAGGTCTCAGCTTTGATTCTCCTCATCAGAAACTCTTCAATCACTTCATCTCGCGCATATGCGTTTGAAAGGGCTGTGATACGGACTATAGGGATTAGTCTACCCATATGTAAAGTAGTGGAGCACATTCTACCGAGCACAAAATGAAATTTTTGTGGGTATAACATTATTTGTAATGCTCTCTCACATAAGGTAGGTCCCATTTCAGAATTATACTACAATTTTGAAAATAATTAAGAAGTAAGAAAAAATTTCATGTTGAGAATACTAAATTACGGTGAATGATACCGTCCTATAATGATATTGCGTTCGTCGGGTGATATGATAACAAAATACTCTAGATTAATTTTTTAATTTATCAAAACCATTAAAACTCAAATGACTAGATTTAGTCTTAAAAAAATCATCGTACGAAGATTTATTTCATAATTCGGCTCCCTCCAACTTTGATTTCTAGCTCCGCCACTAGGTCCCATGTATGTATACAGGGACGGAGCAAGGAATTTTACTACGCATGGGCGAATGTTTTTATCCAAAATACTTTGCAGGGGTGAGCCTATATAATTCAAAGGAAAATTAGTTTTTTCTATGTAATACTAGAGGTTTTATGTTTTCTTTGCAGAAGTGACCGCCCCTACTGGCCCCCCTCTGGCTCCATCCCTGTATGTATATGTCTCATCCCACAAGAAGAAGACATGATATATCTTCTCATGTAAAGTTTTATATTCCGGTCAACTGTAAGTTTACGGTTGAATATATCTTCTTCATATGAGTTGGTCAATGAAACTGGTACCTAATAGTTTTGAGGAAAAGAAATGGACAGGCCTCAACTATCCAAGTCCAAACACATGATTATCCATTTTATTAGAGTAGTCCCTCACTCTGCACATTATTAGCCATGCTGATCAGATAAACTTAAAGCTAATAATATCAGTTTAACATAATTTCTGGAATGAAAAACGCATAGGTTGGGTACAGCAGAATTTAAAAAAAAAAAAAAAAAAGAATCTTTTGGCTGAATCCTACCCTATGTCAAGCCATGTCGAGTTTCTCTATATGTTGATTAATTTCTCCGTTACAAAACAAAAAGAATTTATACTTGGGGATTTAATTTCCACGAAGCATTTTCTCAATCAAAAACTTAGGTTATCGTCCACGCATGCCGTTAAGTGACACCTTCCTCCACTGTGTTTAATGAAAACAAGGGCATTTTCATCATTTTTTTGTGTAAACGGTTCAGTTTGGGGAGAGGAGCCCTAAACCCTAGCCGTCCCAAATCTGCTGGTTGTTCACACCAAATCCTCATCATTAGAGCCGAGCTGAGGCGGGTGACTGAATTAACCTACTTGATTGTCAATGGACCGACTAATCTAGAGGATCAATCTTTTCGTTTACAAGTTGGGGCTCAATTAAAGGTGTCAGGATCGAAAGTACAAAATAATTTCTCATTATATACCCAAAGCACACCGAATTCTCAAGGCCCCCAAAATGCCGGTCAGAGGATCATTTAAATTCCCCAAGAGCATGAACGAAGCGCAGACGGTGACTGTGATTATAAACCAGGTAATTAATTATAAAACTTTTCCTTAATATATGTCACATCCTCTCTCTATTTTGAAATTTAGGAGATGGGTTGAATATGCTAATTGGCATCCCTACTTGACGGTTCTCATAAGCAAACGAGGTATTTAGAGAGGACAAGCCAGTCAGCAAATCACCTTCCCATATCTTTTACAAATTTTCTACTGCAATAAACACTTCAATCGATAAACCGATGCAATTTTTAATAGTATTTTTTTTTTGGAGGTTTTTATTGGCCGCTCCAGTTTTGGAGGCCCGTTTACGCCCAACTCCAGGGAATTCTCAAAAAGCACAGTTAAGTCATCCTCCAGACTCGTCCTCTGGACTCCTTCAAACTACACCCAAAAATAAATTAGAGGCTTGTGTAATTTTTATTTTACCTTTTAAATTTAAAAAACATAAGGTACCCTATGAACGTCCTAAACCTAAATCTAAACCCTAGAGTACGCTATGAAAGTGCCTAAAACTCTAGGGTACCCTGTGAAAGTGTCCGAACCACTAAAATCCTATAATAGGGAAGTGCACTCTAAACTTAAACTCTAGGGTACTCTATGAAAGTATCTAAAACCCTAGGGTACCCTATAAAAGTGCCTAAATCACTAAAACCATAGATTGGGAAAGTGTACCCTAAACCTAAAAAAAAAGATTGACCTTAATGGTAATAAATACTCCATGCTTGTAGATTTTGAGGTTCATTATTATGGCGGACCGGTGGTGGTCGTCTGTTCACTTTTTAGCAACGTTTTGTAGTAATATGTTGGAGTTCTAAGCAGAAAGTCTAGGTACCCAGAATGGGTACCCGGAATATACCCAGAATTGAAAATTTAACGGTACATTGAATTTTCAAATTATGGTTACTTTTTGGATATGTAGCAGTGATGGAGTTTTAAGGGTTGTTTTATGGTAAATGTATAAAGTGGATTGCAACTATGTAAGCCTACACAAAGCCCACAATGGTGTGTGTAAAAGTAACCACAATACACGTTACCTCAACCAAAAAAATTACAAAATATGGTCAATGAAAGTGGAAAGCCCATTAAACGATGGATTGTCGACTCTCTTTTCTCTGTGTTTATCTCAATAGATTTTAAAGGCCCAGTTTGGAATCTCCAATCGATCTTCCATTTTCCCAGGACCAGGCACAACGTTACTAGTGGGGAGCTTAAGAGAAAAACGTTTAGGCCCCCGTTCATTTGTTAAGAAATTAATGCAGGAAAATTATTCCTATAAATTATAGTGAAATTAATGCAGGAAAATTATTCCTATAAATTATAGTGAAGTAAAAGAATGTGAAATATATTTTCATTCATACGATTCTTTCGATATAGGAAGTTATAGAAAAGTTGGAAAATAGTAGTTTAATTATAATAAAACTAGTCTCGAAACAGAATTCCTTGTGTGAGAATTTTACACTGAAAGTACTGCGTGAAGTGTCCGGGCCAGCTTACTAGGTCTTTCTAATATTGGACGTCAATGAATATATCTCTCTCTCTTTCAGTCTATGTCCTGCTTAATGACCGACTAACCCGAAAAACTAATCCCACCGTCAATGGTGGATCTAGGACACAAATCTACCCTGGGCTGACCAAACTATGAGGTGGACTAAAATTTGGAAGGATAAAATTTTACATATAAAATTTTGTTTTTTTTTCCTGTTTTTTTAAACTCCACCTGGGCTATAGCCCACCTAAGGTAAGCCTAAGATCCGCCCTTGCCCACCGTTCATCGGTGCAGATCCAGTTAAAGATAGCGCGAAATACTGCATAGACTTGTCTAATAAAGTGATCGATAGCACATGTGAGAGAATCGAACATATGTACGTAGGAAAAAATAGGGAAAGGGTTCGGATTTATCTCGACAGGAACAAGAGTAACGAATTAAAAGATTTCTGAATCTCCTAATTGTCAGGTGACTACCACTGTACCAACCAGTTATTACCTCTTTCATTTCCTATAAGTAGTTCCAAAACCTTCTCAATCCTCACAAACTAAAACAAGCCCTGTCTCTCTCTCTCTGTGTGCGTGCAAATGGCTCTTTTGAGTAGATCATATGCTTACTCAAAGCTAGAAAGGGAAGACCCAGAAGAGGCAAAGCACCGTTTGGCACAGTTCTTGATCTATAAAGCATTAGAAAAAGTTGATTCTCGGTCAAGACAGTCTTGCTTTAGAGTCAGAGTTTGTAAATTGAAGACTAAGATGGGAAAGAGACTGAAAAGATTAAGGAAGGCCATGCTCTTAACCATGTCTTCAGCCAAACGTGGCCTTTACAAACAAGTTTCTGGTAAATTGAGGCGTTTGGTCCAAGGTGGACAGGCTGTGGTTTGTCTTCCTCCAACGTTGAGTTGAACTCTCTCTCTCTCTCTCTCTCTCTCTCTCTCTCTCTCTCTCTCCCTCTCCCCTTTTGCTTGCCAAGAAAAACAAGAATTAATATTGGTAATTTACACAAGGGGTCTTCTAATTTAGTCATGAGACTAGACCCCTTTTTCATGACTAGCCCTTTGTTGCTCATATTGTAATGCAATGGTTTGGTTATTGACTTCTTGCTTAATTAGTGAAGAACTTTTATGCTTTCTTTGTTTTCTTCTTCCTTTTAATTTTTGCTAGAAATTTGTTGAACAATTTCTCTTTTTTTTTTTGTTTTGTTAGGGAATTAATAGGAATGGAGTTGTGCATATATTGAGATCAAATTTGACAATTGTGATATAAGTAGCAAGTTTTGTCGATCTAGATCAATTCCTCGAACATCTTTTTTCAATTACATAGTTTGGGTTTCTAGTCGGATGCCAGAGACCACTGAGGGGATAAATATTTGATTCGAGACGACAGAATTCTGATCGTATCAAAGTAGTATGATAATTCATGCACCATAGCGTATGATTGAATCCATGGGCTTCACAGTGCTTTTTTCAAGAATTTTCTCTATATATGTAACACGGGTGAATGAAAAATAGGAAAAGAATGAAAGAAGATTTTCAAAATGAGAAGGGAGTTTCCAAAAGAAATCAAGAATAAGCCATTGAAGTAAAGCAGAAACAAATACATATTCTTCTCCTTGTATGAGGGAACCAATGACCTTGAACAGGGCTCAGCCAAGCCATGCGATTTTTTTTCCCTTGATATCTCATGAAGTCCGGGTCAGCTTACGTTTACCTCGACTATTTCTTAAAGAATCAATCACATTGTCCACCATCCGGGGATATATATTCTACGAGCACGAGCAAAGTCCAGAATAGATTAAAACCGAAGGAGTTGATAGCATCTGAGTAAAGTCCTAATTCTTAGACCTCGACCGCTAAGCCAATTCTTAAGATCATATTGTGCAAATGACTGTGTTAGTAGCATTACTTGTTGTGGAAAGATGCGATGTATATGAACTTTCAAGAAACTTAGGAAATCGAGCACAAGCCAAAAACTAGAATGGAAAGAACATTAGCATGGTTAGCTCTCCCCATGCTTAGCCTCCACCAAAAATCCCCAAACTAAATGAATTAAAAACGCATTGAAGGAAAGGCCAGCCCACATATGCAGAGAGTCAGGTTGTAAATCATCCTGCTTAATCTATTTGGGGAAACAATATTACCGTTGAGCCCTAATTTGCGTCAACTTATTGGAAACATCAACAATGTTGCATTATCCACTTTTTAATTCCTTTTTTTTTTCCCGATGGTCAGGGGAGTCTGGGCCAGCTTATGCCTAACCTCAACTAATCCCCTGACCAGGCACATCCATGCTAGGACTAGAGAATTCAGAAGAAATTATTTTTTTGCGGCCCGACCCAAGAATCGAACCCTGATAAATTTCTCATCATTCCTTACAAATTTATATATTGTCAATGAAATCTTTATTGTGTGTAAGCCACAAACGTACCATTTCTGATTAATTTTTTCTTGGCAATTTCGCATTAAAATTCTGGGTACCCAAAGGTCAAAACAGAGCCAAGATGTGATGGTTGGTTTTTGTGTGTGCACTAATTTTTTTTGGTTGCTTTTCTATAGCAATTGGTACTCATTTATTTAACGGGACTAAGGCCTGATTTGGCTAATTTGAAAAAACTGGTTTTTTGGTTTTTTTTTTTTTTCGTTTTGTCTTTATTCAAATTTGTTTTGCATTTGTTAGTTTTCGGTCTATTTTTGGTGGTTTCTTGGCTTCTCTTGACGAGAGGAATCTAAAAAGTATAAAATTGTCAGCCAAACTTAAAATTTTGTGAATAAAGACAAAAAAAATCCAAAAAACTGATTTATTTTGGTTTATTTTCGACTTTATTCAAAAAACTATTACTTTTGACCATAATTTTATACTCTTTGGATTCGTCTCAACGAGATAAATCCAGAAATCACAAAATCTTGACGCAAAACTATAAAATGCAAAAAAAAATTGAATAAGGACAAAATGAAAAAAACCAAAAAACTACTATTTTTTTCAATTTAGCCAAATCAGGCCTAACTAATAGTGGAGGGATATCTAATACCATAAGATATGACTCCTATCAAACTTATAACACATTAATGTGATTGCTTGTCACGACCTTCCTGATATTGTACATCCAATGTATATTTTTTTTAAATATTATATTCGATGACTATTTAATTTTGAGCCATCTGGATTTAGTGCTTGGGATTGAGTTGGGTCAACAATTAGGATCATACTTCGGTTTCTGAACATTTTGAAGTGAGTTATTAGACTCTTCAAACAATTATGGGCTGTTTCTCCAATGAAAAGACTAGAGTCCGATCCTTCGATTGATATATTCGATTGGCCTATGAAGCACAAACTCTCAAGAACGGTTGTGAGCGGGAGTCGAATTCACATCTCCGGGAACAAAAAAAAAAGAAAAGACAAAAGCTCACACTAACCCGTCAATTTGGGATCTGATTCGTAAGGAATTAACTTGGGCCTATGCAACAAAGCCCGGTTTGGTGCATGTGTAAAACTACAATACAAGTTATCTCAACCAAACAAATTTAAAAGATGGTCAATGAAAGTTGATGCAGGGCGCCTTATGAACTACAGAAAAGACGTGCAACAATCGAACACAAACAAGAAAGTTTAGAAAAAATGCTCTCTAGACTCTTTTATCATTCAATAATACTAAAAAACTGTCTCACCCTTAAGGCTTACAACTTATTATATAGGAAACCGAAAACCCTATTTGATTTGCTCCGAAAAGGAAGCCAAATCAATTAAAAATGCAAAATTACCAAAAATGGAAAATTTGAAAATAATAGCAAAATAAAAAACTAGAGAAAATTCTAGAATGTTTCCCAAAAGCGCAGCTTAATTCGGATTTTCTTTGCCCAAGTAATTGACAAGTCAAATCTTTCCTTAAACGGCAAATTTGGACATTCGGAGCCCTAAACAGCGACGAAAGCCCGAAAAACGACGCACACCATGGCCATAGGCCATGGGTCTTGATCGTTGGGCCGTTTCGGGTCCGACCCAAGTGGGCCCAACGCAAAATTCCACAGTGGCATAATTACGATTTTGCCACTCGAGGCTTAAAATGCCGAAAATATTCTTCCTCCATGGCTACTGCATCATCCTCCCCTTCTAAAAAGAAATTCGCCCTCGAATTTACATCATCCTCGGACGAGCTATCACCCCTGAATGGAATCAGATGCTTGACATTAAACACATCGGCAGTACGAACATGGCTTGGAAGCTTCAAACGATAGGCATTTGGATTGATCTTCTCAATAATCTCAACGGGGCCAATTTTACGAGCGGCAAGTTTGTTATACTCATGAGATGTATAACGGTCTTTAGTGAGGACCGCATAAACGAAATCACCAACCTCAAACTCCACCAATCGGCGCTTCTTGTCTGCCGCTGCTTTGTACTTGGTTGTACTATTATCCAAACGCAACTTAGTCTCGGCATGGACCTGCTGTAAACTTGCCATGAAATCTTCAGCCTTGCCACTAGAACGCTTCAAGCTTGGAACAGGAGCTAAGTCGACTGGTGTGCGTGGGTTAAATCCATACACAACCTGAAAATGAGAGAATCCCGTGCTCCGATTGACGGAATGGTTGAAAGCAAACTTTGCTTGACACAGCTTTTGATCCCAACTTTTGAGATGATCCTCCACCAAACTGCGAAGTAAATTGCCCAAAGAACGGTTCACCACCTCAGTCTGGCCATCGGTCTGGGGATGATAAGCCGTACTAAAATCCAATTGAGTGTTGGCCAGTCTCCACAAACAATGCCAAAAGTAACTAAAAAATCTGGTATCCCGATCAGAAACGATAGACATAGGCAGCCCATGCAAGCAATAAACCTCCGAAAAATACAATTGCGTCACCTTAACAGCATCCGTAGTTTTCTTGCATGCGATAAAGTGTGCCATATTTGAAAATCGATCGACCACCACGAAAACAGAATCATGACCACGTTGTGTGCGCGACAGCCCCAATACAAAGTCCATGCTAACATCGGCCCATGGCTGGGAAGGAATTGGCAATGGCAAGTATAACCCGGCGTTAGTGGCTGTTCCCTTGAAAATTTGACAAATATGACACCCCGTCACGAACTTATAAACCTCACGCCGCAAGGTCGGCCAAAAATAGGAAGCGGACACCAATGCATAAGTCTTATCCTTGCCCACATGCCCCTCATCATGCAACTCCTTGATGATCTTCAATCGTAGGCTGGACTCCGAAACACACAACAAATTTCTTTTGAATAAGAACCCATTGTGCATGTGGAATTCTGATTGGGCTCCCCCCGCGATATCTTCAATGATAGTAGAAAAATATGGATCCGCAGCCACTAACTCACGAAAAGCATCAAAACCTGTTACTTTAGTGCTCATCAAAACAAGAAAATTGGAACGCCGACTGAGGGCATCAGCTACTCGATTCAAAACACCAGACTTGTGCTTGATAGAGAAAGAGAACTGCTGAATATATGCTGCCCATTTAGCATGCCGACTGGACAACTTATCTTGAGCATTGAGGTGCTTCAATGCCTCGTGATCAGAATATAGAACGAAATCACTATGAATAAGATAGTGATACCAGTGCTTCAATGCTTGGACCAAGGCATAGAACTCCACGTCATAAGTGCTGTAATTCATCTTCGCTCCATTCAATTTCTCACTAAAATAAGCAACTGGTTTAGAATTTTGGCTAAGGACAGCCCCAATTCCAACCTTCGATGCGTCACAATGCAGCTCAAAAGGCTGTGAAAAGTCCGGCAAAATCAACACAGGAGCCGAAGTTAATTTTTGCTTGATCAATTGAAACGCAGCAGTTGCTGCATCATTCCACTCAAACCTGCCACCTTTCATACAATCTGTTATAGGAGCCATGATAGTGCAAAAGTGCGGAATAAAACAACGGTAGAACGCTGCAAGCCCATGAAAACTGCGAACATCAAATAAAGTCCGCGGTTGGGGCCAGCTACGAATAGCCTCAACCTTGGACTCATCCACTGAAATCCCATCCTTGGATACAACATATCCAAGAAAAAGCACTGTATCGGTTAAGAACACACACTTTTTGATTGCCCCAAATAATTTTTCAGCACTCAAAACAGTAAAAACTTCCCTTAAGTGCTGCAAGTGTTGTTCAGGCGTGGCACTATATATTAAAATATCATCGAAATAAACGACAACAGATTTACCGATAAAAGGGCGAAGGGCCTGGTTCATCATCCTCATGAAGGTGCTAGGGGCATTGAACAGATCGAACGGCATCGCCATCCACTCATAAAGCCCCTCCCGGATTTTGAACGCTGTTTTCCATTCATCCCCTGGCCTGATTCGAAGCTGATGGTACCCACTCTTCAAGTCCAGCTTCGAGAACACCTTTGCATTACCCAACTGATCTAGCAGATCATCCAGCCTTGGAATTGGAAAGCAATACTTCACTGTGATCTTGTTAATGGCCCTGCTGTCAACGCACATCCTCCACGTTCCATCTTTTTTTGGAATTAACAGGGCTGGTACTGCACATGGACTAAGGCTTTCACGAATAAAGCCCTTAGACAATAGTTCCTCCACTTGTCTCCGCAGCTCTTCATGCTCTTTCGGACTCATACGATAATGAGGCCGATTGGGCAAACTCGAATTGGGCACCAAATCAATCTGGTGCTGAATATCCCGCAGAGGGGGCAACCCATCTGGTAAGTCTGCTGGAAACACATCCTGAAATTCCTGCAGAAGAGGTTGAACCATTGCTGGAACATCTTCTTCTACCAAGGCCTTAGAACCCTCTTTCGCCACTAACACAAGAGCCACCTTGCTTGTTGACAACTCCTCTTCAAACTGTATTCTCGTCAGAAAGGTGGTACCCTCCCCAGTTTGTGGTTTGGGTACAACCTCCTTGGAAGGCAGCAACACAATCTTCACCCCTTTGAATGATATCGCATATGTATTAGCGCCCCCGTCATGAACCACTTTACGATCAAACTGCCATGGTCTCCCCAATAGAAGGTGGTAAGCATCCATGGCCACAACATCACACCAGATTTCATCCCTGTACTTGGAACCAATAGAGAAAGCAACTAAACATCTTTTGGAAACTTTAACTTCGTTACCTTTCTTCAACCATGAAAGCTTGTAGGAACTGGGATGAGCCTCTGTCTTTAGACCAAGCTTTTGGACTACCTCTTCCGCCACCACGTTCTCGCAGCTCCTGGAATCAATCACAAATCGACACACCTTCCCTCCAATGGTACAAGTAGACTGAAACACATTACCACAGAGCCACGAATCGCCCTCTGCTTCACATGGAGCATAGCACAATCGCCGAACAACCAATAACGGACCGTTATCCCCAACTACTTCTTCCACAACCTCCTCATCATATGCTGCCTCTTGCTCGTATGACTCGCATTGCTCATTCACAACTCTATCAGAATCCACAAATAAAGCTTTTCCTGGTCGCTCGCCCTTTCTACACTCAAAGGCACGATGACCAGGCTCGCCACATTTAAAACACTTCGATCCAGAACCAGAACTAGCACTTGCCCTAATTGCTGGCAGAGTAGTGGGGGGCAGGCTAGCAATTGGCTTGGCGGAAGTATTGCCAACCGTGGGTCGAGCCGTAGTACTCCATGGAGTCGAAGAAGGCCGACGACTCGCCTGTTTCTCTATCTGCAACGCCTTTTGATATGCATCGGAGACAGAGAATAATTCGAACATATTTAACGTAAACTGAAACTGTTCACGCAATCCTCCCACGTACCTCGATACCAACTGCTCCTCAGTTTCTGCAAGATCATTCCGAGCTACCAATTGATGGAACTCTGTGGTGTAATCATCCACAGAACGCGAATTCTGACGAAGATTCTGCAGCCGCTGATACATCAGACGCGAGTAGTTGTGGGGCAGAAAAGCCACTCGCATATTTTTCTTTAATTTTTCCCACGAACTAATCTTGTCCTTTCCCTGCCGCAACCGAGTCTGCTTCAATTGCTGCCACCATGCCGTGGCTCTACCCCTAAATCTGGTAGCCACCAGCGACACCCGTTTATCCTCTTTTGAACTCCAAGACTTAATCCATAGCCGCAACCCAATCAAGGAACTCCTCTGGCGTCAAAACCCCCTGGAACTCAGGCAGGTCGATCCTTAAACCAGACTCCCATGGACGGAAATCACGGTTATCAGCCACGATCTCCCAGCCTCTGCCCCTCTGTTGATGAAAGCCACCGCCGCCAGCCCTGCCAACGCCGAATGCCCCCGTAACAAAAGGGTTTTCAGCCGCTTCACCATCTGTACTTTCGTCCTCCTCTCGAGGCCGCTGATCGTATGGTTGATGGCGAGGTGGATTCCCCCCAACAGCTAGGGCAACAACTTGTTCGGTTAAAGAAGCTATTGCAGCCGATAGTTGTTAGAATCGCGCCTCCGTTCGCGCCTCCTGCGCTACGTCATCTCTTTCATAGATGTCCTCCAGATTAGCAGTACGATCGCCTCCTCGTCCCCCTCGACCTCCAGCACGTCCTCCGGCCATAGTCAGGATTGGAACTCAAAGCTCTGATACCAACTGATGCAGGGCGCCTTATGAACTACAGAAAAGACGTGCAACAATCGAACACAAAGAAGAAAGTTTAGAAAAAACGCTCTCTAGACTCTTTTATCATTCAATAATACTCAAAAACTGTCTCGCCCTTAAGGCTTACAACTTATTATATAGGAAATCGGAAACCCTATTTAATTTGCTCCGAAAAGGAAGCCAAATCAATTAAAAACGCAAAATTACCAAAAATGAAAATTTTGAAAATAATAGCAAAATAAAAAACTAGAGAAAATTCTAGAATGTTTTCCAAAAGCACAGCTTAATTCGGATTTTCCTTGCCCAAGTAATTGACAAGTCAAATCTTTCCTTAAACGGCAAATTTGGACATTCGGAGCCCTAAACAGCGACGAAAGCCCAAAAAAACGACGCACACCATGGCCGTAGGCCATGGGTCTTGATCGTTGGGCCGTTTCGGGTCCGACCCAAGTGGGCCCAACGCAAAATTCCACAGTGGCATAATTACGATTTTGCCACCTGAGGCTTAAAATGCCGAAAATATTCTTCCTCCATGGCTACTGCATCAAAAGTGGAAGGCCATGAAAAGATGGATTCTTAACTCTCTTTTCTAAGTGTTTATCACAATTGAGTTTTCTGTTTGATTCTAGCAATCCAGTTGCTAAAATCAGGGTAAAATTCAAAGGCCCAGTTTGGAATCTCCAATTGATCTGGCTTTTGCCCAGGACCAAACCCAACCTTACTAGTAGGGAACTTAAAGAGAAAAATACTTAAAAAATCACTTTATTTTAAATAGTTCTTCGGATACAAACACTAATTTTTTGAACACAGTAATTTTAAAACCATTTTTTTTTTGAAAACTTTGAAAAAAGAAAGTTCTCAAAGCAGTTTTTGAAACGTTTTTTAAAAATAGTTTTCGAAAGAAAATATTGGAAAACATCTGTTCCAAAACAGTTGTCTTGAAAAGCATTTTTCGAAAACATTTTTCAAAAAACTAAAGTGAGTGGGAGGATAACATGGACAACTAAAATTGAAAATATGATGACTTCAGCGTTTTTCATCATTCCGTAACTAACAGAATGAATTCGGGAATTAGTATGAGGCCCACAAAGTTTAATTTGATGGTTAACATAAATTGATGATGAAAGTGACCGATACTGGTCTTGAAGGAGATTAACATTTACTACTAAAATACGAGTTTGATGCAAGCACGTGCCCGACGCTAGTAACATTAGATAGTATAGATAGATTCCGGATGCATGGTCAGTCGCTGTTACTATAGATGACCAATGGCATAGCCAGAAAATTGGGCTAGTGATGGCATAATTCATAAAGACAAGTACTTTTGTTGTGAATATATATATTCTTAAAGAATCTAACATGTTTTGATTTTTATTTAAAATAGTCTCACTTAACTTACATTGTGTGGACAGATGTGCCTCTTAGCTTATTTAGTTGTACATTTGTTAGTTTTTTTCCACATTTGTTAGTTTTATTGTCCTCATTGAATTTTTAGTAAATAAAACAAAGTAATGTATTTATATTTTTTTACAAAAAATGCAAAAAATGCAAAAAAAAAAAAGATTCCTCCCAAAAAACCCAGTGTGGGCTCTATATGTGGCTCCGCCACTGCCAGTGGGTTACCAGAGACGCTTACAAAATCTTATTCCCCGTTCTTTGGGCCTGTTCTACTCACCCAGTTTATTTTTAAGTCAGTTTATTCCGAATTCAAGACATGTCGGCTTTGTTCGGATATGTCATTTTTTGAATTCCAACGCTTGTTATTCTTTCATCATATATCAAAAAGAAAGCCAAAATCCAAGAGGAAAAAAAACCTTGCCGAAACGGGGCCTGAGAGTTCCAAGCTCTTCGCCGCCAGCCAACGCCACCAACCACTCAACCAATGGGACTCTCTCTCTCTCTCTCTCTCTCTCTCCATCGTCGTTTGATCTTCCTCCCTCACTACGTCTACCCGAAACCCTCTGCCTTGTCTCTATCTCTTCGTTCTGTATCCATCCAATTTCTCCTAAATCGCCTTCTGCTAAGGCTCTGTTTGGAAGTTAGGGAAAGAAAGAAAAAATAAGATAAAATAATTAAGAAGGAAGTTAGAGAGAAAATTGAAGAGAAAATGGGATGAAAGTTGAATAAGAATTTGATTATTTTCCTCTCTTTTCTTTAAGAACCAAACAAAGGAAAAAGAATTTTTTTTAATTTTTCCTTCCTTTCCATTTCTTTCCCCGACAACCAAACAAAGCCTAAAAGTCGCCATTATTTTGTTCCGAATTATTATTATCGCCCTCAGATTATTACTCGCTTACTTTCACTTTGTTCACTTCACATTTCCAAAAAAATTTTCAAAAAGATTCTTTCCCCATCTCTCATCTCTCCAATCATTAATCACATTTCTCTCTCTACTCATACCCCTCTTTCCAATCATTATTCTCATTTCTCTCTCTATCTCTCTCCAATTATTACACTTCTTTCTAATTATTACTTTTTTCAAAAACTCATCCAAACACTATCTCCAAAATATTTTTCAAAATATTCTTCTCAAAATTATCAACCAAACACAGCCTTTATGTTTCTTACTAGTTGGAAACTAACGTGCTTCGCACGTCACTTGTTGCCCATTGTTGATGTTATCGTTGTTTGTAATTAAAACATGGTTTGGTGCTCCCAATCTCCCATCACACCAACAATGTCATTAATAGGAGAGGGCGATCAAAAGGTAATCCTAGCCTCAAATGTATGGATCTTCTAGCATCAACTGCAAAAAGAAAATTCTTTTAGTATAGCAAGATCAAGAATCCCATTTGTTCAAAAAGAAAGATCCAGACTATGGTGATTATGTATTGTGCATTCATTAACGAAACAAGATCATCACATCCTACCACGGTATAGACACAATCCACCTAATAACAAATCACATGACAAATTCTGGCTTTGGTCTTCTTTTCAGTAAAAGCAAACAAATTTGAGCCCCAAAAAACTATAAAGAGTTAACTATGTCACTGAAAAGCACTTCACCTTGCTTCATTTTTGTCTCCCCCATACCTAAGTTCATAGATAACTGTTATTGGATGCAAAAACCCAGGTGGACTGAAGTGATAGGGATACAAATGCAAAACAACAATTTCTTGTAGTTGTAAGTAATCCTTATAAGATTTTTTCTGAAAGCAAGAAAACTGCAAAATTAAACACAAAGGTATAAAAATTACTCAACCAGAACTATTTTTTTAATTTGTGTTCTCACATTCTTTTTGAAATAGCCAAATAACAGTCAAGCCTTTAACTCTTAAGTTGCTCAATGTACCCACATCTGCTGATGGTGCTAATTGTCGTAATTTTCAAGCAGAATTTAACTAAGGGGTGTTGTCCTAGGAGGTTGGGCGAGATTGTGTTCTCCATTGTACATATCTGGTCAACTACACCAGGGATGATTAAATTTGAAACTGCCTTCTCCAGTGAAAGATCCTTCAGCGACATAACAGAGAATGTGTAACTTGTAAGTTGTAATCTTCAACCAAAAGCTTGGCTTCTTTCAAAGCTGAAAGAAAACAAAGTTAATAATTAATAATCAATACGTGCAATGATATATCACAAGTGTGATAAGAATGTCATTTACAAATGTATATAGGGGTAAACAAACAAAGTTCTGACAATAACACATTACCACGGAAATATTCAGCAATAGGTGCAGCAGATTTGGGACTTGACTGATCTATTAAGTAGGATGCTAACTTGGATCTTATCTGCATTCTAATGGTACAATTGTTAGAAAAATTGCATGGTTTAAATTTAAACCATGGATTGATCAAAGTTTCTTATAATTTAATCACAATGTAATCCAACCATTTAGTCAATTCAAATTGCAAAATGACTTCTATAGAAATAATACATGATATTTACCTCCTCCATAGAAGTAAATGATGAGGTATCTTTATTTTTTGAACAGAGGTCTGAACGTGAAACAGTTCTTACATCATCTTCCTCAGCAGTTTCACTCGAAAGGCCAGCATTGATGTGATCTGAATCCAATTTCCCACCACGAAGAATTACAGGATGAGGGGCTTCGGTTAAGGGTTCATTGGGTGCTTCTACCATGCATGTGACTTGTGGACCTCTAAATCTAGCAGCAATGGCACCAGTTGCTCGTAAATACATTTCCTCCGCTTCTGAAAAATAGCAATGTATGTAACACAAACAATTAACATCAGATAAGCATCTCAACAGATTGAGTGGCATTTGATCAGCAATATCAACACTGCTAACAGTACAAGTGTACAAGTCAAGTGGCATTCTATGAAACCAAAGACATTGCAAACATTTGATGATAAAACTGAGAAAGAGCTTTTACCCTTTGGACTCTCAACTGGACAATAAACAAGCAACTTGATCTGAAGCTCGGATCGAAGTAAACCTCCTCTCTCCCAAATGTACCTCTCAGGTTGATCAACATAAATAACATCATCAACAGATTCCAACAGAGTTGAATTTCCAAACCTTGACACAAAAAAACCGAAGATTTCTAGTGTTCGAACCCACAAGCTCCAACCAAATCTCGAGCTTCTGAATCCCTACTACCAGATAGGAACTTCCTCAATTTGCTTGCGGTGTCGACTGCCTCCATTGCAACTTGCTCAGAATCAGAATAGTCTCCAACAATTAACGCTCCAATTACTTCAAAAACATTTTCTCGACCAAAAATGAATGACCAGGCCTTTTTAGCTTCTCAGTCCTTTTTCTTGGGAAACAATAGAAATGCCCATACTTCATGAATCAAAGCATTCAAAACACCAATTTGTTCAAATCCAAACGAAAACAAAAATCAAAAACTCTATTTATACCGGCATGATGAAACTTCTTGAAAAAGCTAAGCCAAATGGTACAAACTTCATAAAAATAACGAAATTTCAAAGCACAGCAGTTCGCTCGATTAGGCCAAGAAACATACAGGCCTTGTTCGTTTCATAGTTTTAGCTTAATTTTAGTTTTGTTTTGTAATCATTACACTCATTTCTCTCTCTCTCTCTCTCTCTCTCTCTCTCTCTCTCTCTCTCTCTCTCTCTCCACTCATTACACCTTTTTCCGAAACTAAACTAAACTAAAACTACTAAACGAACAAGGCCACAATATTTGTCGGTGTCAAATTCACCCTTGCATTACACTTCTAGCAAAGAACTGTAAATTCTGAACACAACCCTTGTTCTTTTAGTTTTTTCTTTTTGTCAATTGTAGGAACCTTGTGGCACGCAATTACAAAATTGAATGAAGTAGATATTAGGCTCTGTCGTTGTAGGATGAATGCCAGCATATAAGCAGTTCAAAAGTTGCTCGTGTCATTGGGACGCCTGCATACAGGAGGAGCATTTTCGATTATTAGCTTTAACACCTCAGTATAAGAACTATTTCAATTGACAAGAGTTTGCACACACAACTAAGAACCTTAGGCATTTGGGTTTCTTTAGTTACCTACCACAAGGAAATACTTGATCTACATGACAAATACTACACCAGAGGTCACACTCTAAGGACGCTATTTGGACACATGCGATACTCAAATCAGATGTCCTATACTTATTCATTTAGGTTACCTTTGAACCAAGGTTATTCACCTCAAAATAGCATCTCATTCATCCAAAAAATGGTATCTCAAAATAAAGTTCTTTCATCTCTATTACATCCAGATTGTAACAAGAATATAAAGTTATAAATATAATTTTGTAGCATAGCCCCACTGTGTCGTGCCCTCCATTTTTGGAAAATTTATGTGCATGAGTATTGGTTTTTGTCGCGTCCATGTCACGTTGGTGCTACACTGCTACTAAATACCTACAAACAACCAATAAGAAGTTACAAATAGATTATCTTATGCACTTTATCCGAGATACCGAAGCAAGACACCATCATTTCCCAGTACAAACCCCTATTGGTCATTGATAAACCTGCACGACATAAACTTGAAAAATAAGTACATAAATTATTCCTAAAACATGAACACCGTATCCCAACTTTAAATCAAAAACCACAGAGACAACTTGAAACTTCTCAAAAATTCACATCAAGATATTTACTTTTTTCTTATTGAATGCACTAAGCAAATCAAGTGTATGGAATCCTTCTGGTTGCAAGACAGAAAGGAGATCAAAGGTAAGTAATAACAATGATAATCTAGAGCTACAGTTCTAAACCAAACTTGTTACAAAACGTCAAATCTGTTAGCAGATTAGGCAAGGAGCACGCTACATGAATCAAAATGATCAAATGAACAAAAGAGTTTAAGCATATTTCCGATGCAGCAAAAAAAAAAAAAAAGAGTTTAAGCAAGTATTGAAACTCACTGTTTTATCAGCTGCCTTGTCATGGATCCACGTCTTTCCCCCATTGTTGGTTCTTAATAGAATCCCAATGCCCCCAGCTGCCCAAGCCTCATCCTGTACAATCAAATCATTCAGCGTTTGAAAACTAAAAAGATTGTTCTTTCTGTTCATTATAAAAAATGAGCCAAATTAAGACCAAGGGTAAACTCAACAATTCTCATAAATGACCACTGAGGCCTAGAAATCTGAATGATTGTTCTTGATGTGGAAAGAAACCTTAACACATGTTTTAGTGCTTGAGAATCGTTATTTGGGAACTAACAACAAAGAGTGATAGTTGGCCTATGAATGTGAGTACTTAAAAATGGATTTCTGGTTGGCCAGTCAACAGTTTCGCGCTTGAGGGAGTGTGCTTGCTTTGGTACAAGAAAATATCGAGTGACAACTCCAGAATTTCTTATTAGGGTGGTCACTAAAAAGATTTCAAGAACTCCTCAAAAGGATGTGTAATTTTAAGACTAATTGGAACATTACAATTAATTTTTTTATTATTTGGAGGTAAAAATTAACAAAAACACATCATGCTCTCTCTTTTTCCCTTCTGAATAATGACATTCCGGCTATTTACACAATTCACTGGTATACAAATTTATTATTTGAAAGTTTAGTTAAGCAATACATGAATAAAGTTACAGGAGTAATAAAACTACCGAATGGTTAGCTTTCGTTTTGCACCACCTGCTACTCAGTAAACTGAATAAAATGATAATATAGCAATAGTCACATTCTTACCAATCTAGCGACGACAACAAATGAAGTGAATAGCACTAAAAAAAAATGGAGCAGAGGGGGATCCACTTGGAGGGTTTTCAGCATGGAGGCAAGCGGGTGTTCAAAGTCCATGCCATCTTTTAAAAGAATGAAACAAGCAGTAACATTGTTCTTAGTTCGGGTGTTCAGTTGACTACCCTAAGGTCTGTTTAGCGCCGCCTCTGATAATATCGAACAAGCCAATCTTTAAGAATGAGCATCAGTCCTATGTTCCCTCAACATTAATTGAATTCTTGTGCTATATAAAATGTAAAAACTACCAAATCAAATCCGTCAATTGATGCTGGGCCGCTGTGAAAAACCACTTGATAAATCTCTATTAATTCATATGTTGTAACAATATGGCCTACAATCTTCACCCTCTACTATTTTCAATATCCAGCGACTTTCCTCATCTTCCATGGGAATGGCTTGCATAAACATATTAAATTCTGTTCATTTTAAACAATTATTCACACAACTCTACTACTACTGAAAATATCAAATTCTATTTTTAACCTAAACCAAGGCTTACCACTTTCATGCATTGATGAATACGTTTAACAGCAGAAACAAACCAATAGGCTTGATATTCCGTATCATCAAGTATATCCCATTGTTCTTAGAATGCAATATATTATATAATGAACAAGTTATACTAAACCCAATGAATGTTCTTCATGTTATCACAAACAACAGCACATAACTCATATATATTTATATTACATTTAAGAGCTAAAGAAGAATAGGAAGGTACCATGCTGTCCAACAACAACAAAAGGTGAAGATTGCAGATGAGGGAAACACAGGTGGCTTAATTTTTTGGCCGCGAAGCTATCGGAGAATCCATCCACGCATAGAATTCATGCATATACATCCACTCGGAAACATCACCAAGCTGGAATACAGTCGAGAAACGCTTAACAAAATCTTCATAAGCAACATACTCGAGAATTTGGACAGCAGGCAATACTACTCTGCCAACTTCAACAACCTCGTTATTAGAGTCAAACATATTATAGCTTGATGCTTTGTTATGTAAAGCCTCATCAAATGTCACCACTGCATAACCAATAAAGCATCTAAAAAAATCTCCTGATCAATCTTCACTGCTGAAGGCCAATAGACGACAATCACAACAAATACTTGTACAAGATCATAACCAAAAAGGAATCAACTATTCATTTGGTCCACTACCAAACGAAATCTATGCAATTGGAAAAATAAATATCAATGGAATAGAGCAACAGACGAACTGGCCTTAGAGATGTACTTAATGAAAACACATAAAAACACATATTTTTTTTTTTATGTATTTCTGTTTGCACATTTCTATGGTTATTGATCTAATTCACACCCCGACCTTAGAGATGCCATACAATATCAATTAGGAACTGGACTTATGGTAGCAAAGGAGAGGTAGTGGTCTGCTTATATTGATTGTGTTCCATAGCAAAACAGATTCAGAATATGAAAACACAATAAGAATGATATGGTTTGTTCCATAGCAACAAAATAGAATTAATAGTTCTGATTTCTTTGGGGGGGGGGGGGGGGGGGGGGGAACAAAAAGAACTTACGTGGAATCCTCTCCTTCCAAATCGAGATACTGCAAACTTCTAGCTGCTCTCTTTACAGCTGTTAATGAAAACATACCAATTCATTCAGTTCCATCAATAATTAGGTGAAGTGAAAATTAGTACGGAAACTTTAGAGATTTGAATGCCTCTGCAGGAAATAAAAAAGATTAAGAGCTCTAACCAAGAATAATGAAGCTCAAAATCAAGGAGATTCCAAAGAGGAATACCCTTCTGTGCTGAGGCAAAATCAAGGGGAATGTATAGAATGCATACGTGCCTACTGCCTAGCATTGCATTTTGGAATGTTTATGTAATGTACCTAGTTTAGGCCTAGCCTACTGGGAGAAAAGAAATGACCCAAAAACATAATCAAAGATTCACACATCTTAATATATTCCCCTCAATTTCAGTGAAGAAATTCAACACAGATATTTCTATTTTTATTTTATCAAATATGGTTTGTTTGTTTGGACCTGGAGTTTTATGTAAACTAATATAAAAATAGACATAGCCCATCATCGCTAATGGGCCAAGATCGCCCAAACCTTACCATTCTTTTCCTAAAATATCTTCTCATACAACTTTTGCACATTAATAAAGCATAAATAGGAGCAGTCTCAGACCACAATTTTCCAAATTTGGAACGTTTACAACTTTCTCTCGCCGTCATGAAGGTAATCGCGTGCTCAGTGTTATTGCCAGTAACTCGGTATTTCAGATACTTTAGCTAAGTTTAGGGAAGAAATACATTGCAAAACACTATTTAAAAAGGAGTTTCACACATAGCCATTCAATCAAATTCACAGAAAAGTAAAAACTACAATTTCTAATCACTCATTAGAATTGAGAATCATAATTCATAATCCAAAGCTTTTTGTGATACTTTCTTACAATTTCATGCAGATTAAAATGGTCTTCGGTTTCAATATTCTACTTCAAACATCAACTCATACTTTGGTAGTCTAAGGTGGTTGAAATAGACCAGAGGACACTAACGGGTATTACCTTCCAAATCAACTTATTTCCATTAGCAAATCTTCAGTCACAACACCAATCCAAAAGCTGCCTAATCGAGAATGGAGCCACTCACTGCATATACATTATGCATAATATAAACAAATATATGCAAATACAGAAGTTCCAGTAATGGCGATCATTGTTGGCGTCTACTTAGTTGGTTCAACACCATCTAAAATATAGCTTTTGATTGACTGAATTGAAGAGAAAGATGCACAGGCTGGAAATAGTGTTGAAGTTCTACCATCCATCATTTTGGAACGTGTCAATCAAGGTAGTTGTTCATCCCATCATATCAGCGGAACAATAACCAAAGAAAGAAACAACGTCTATTAAGCTTAAGAATGACACTAATACTAATCAGGAATGAGTCGTGGAGCAAATCCACTCCGGCTTTCACTTGTTCATTCAATAGGCTTGGGGATTGCTTCAAAAGGATGAGCTAGAATAAATGGGATTGAAGCATAGACAAGCATCCTTTCCTCTATTGGTCTCAAAACTTTAATCAATTGAATGAAGTAATACTAAAGTAATAAAATAGCATTTACTTCTCAACTTTGAACAGGGGAAACAAAGTTCAAGAATAATTGATGGAGGAATGACAATTATAACACATTATAACTTTACATAGATTTACTTGGCGAACATCACCTGAATCACCTCGAGTTCATTGGATGTTGTCAAATGCCTCGATGAACCACCTCATCCAACAACGATAAATTCGACCTGCACAAGTTTCAAAGCCTAAATGTTGGAACAATCTATGTGCAATTTAGAGCATCGCTTAAGTTAAAAATGCCATGGCAAAGAGGTAACGGAACAAGGTAACGAAGGAGCTGGCCGTTTCTCCATAACCTATACATAAAAGGGGGAAGGGCGGGCAGAGTTTTGGTGCGCCTATTTGGCTTTCAGCCAATGCTGGTCAGCATATGCAAACCAACCCTGTTCACACCTTGTCAGATTCTTCCCTCTGGAAACAACTGTTTCTACAAACTTTAAAGCAAAGATCCAATCTTCAATGCTTCCAATTTTCATACAGAGTTGTTTATCATTCTTTGGTTTCATTTTTGTAGAAAGGTTCAATCTTTTTTCATTTAGATAGTGACCATAGTCAATCATCATTCTTGGGTTTCATTTCTTTTCGAAAGATCGATTCTTTTCTTCCAAAAATTTCATATTTAGGTTGTTCTACACCTGGGGCTTGTAGGTGAGTGATCTGTTTGCATCTCACCAAATTAATACTTAGATAAAAATATCAGACCCTAATTTCATCATCCTTTAACTAATTATAAACACTACGGCTTTAAAGATTCAGGGAAATTTGACAAAATTGTTATGAATCTTATCCACCCAAAATCTAACACATATATACGAAACCTAACTTTTGAACTAAATCAAACCCAAACAACAAACAACTTCTTTAGCATGCAAATAAACATTGCCGAAGCCTAGCAATGGGGTAACAAAAGGAATGGGACAAAGACTAAAAAAATATTCCGAAATCAGGAAGAGAGAGAGAGAGAGAGAGAGAGAGAGAGAGAGAGAGAGAGAGAGAGAGAGAGAGAGAGAGAATGCCAGACCTAGGTTCACCGCAACTCAATTTTTCTTTTTCTTTTTTATTTATACAGCGCCAATCTATTTATACAGCGCCGCTTCAAGAGTGAAATGCCGTGTCTACAGTACCACCCTTGTTTTCAGCCTGCAGCAGGGCCCTTTGCTTGCCGACAAAGAAGAGATAATTAGGGTTTACCAGTACCAGACGAGTACAACTTTCTCTCGCCATCGCTGTGCTAGAGGCTATGGGTGTGTACTTCCATGGCAGAGCAGAGTGGATGGGTTGTTTTGGCAAGAGAATAGGGAGCGCTGCCTAGACTAAGGAAGGTGGGCTGAGTGCTCCAAAAATGTATTTCGAAAATCATTTCATTAGTGAAATTAATGGTTCTGATAAATAATTTAAATAAATCTGAACCACTAATTTCATTTTTGAGGTAATTTTCGGAATACTTAGCATTGCTCAATGGGAAGAGAGAAAAGTAGTAAGGTGTGTGAAAGGCCCAGAGGAAAGTATGTACAATACTCTTCTTTTATAAATGTGAAAAGACCAAAATACCACAACTGTCAGAACACAGCAGAGCACAAAACCAATAGTATTTTGGTCCGAAAATGTTAAAAATGGACAAGCGATTCTTGTTCTTATATATAGAAGGTTAGATTACAAAACATTAAAATTTGAGAAGACCAAACTAACCCCACTATCAACAAATACTTTGGCTTTATATCAAGCTTCAACTCACATTTTGCACTCAAGTTCTTTGAATCCTGTTGCTTGAAATAGAAGCTGCGAGGATCAAGAGATTTGTAGTGGTTCTTAGGGTATATTTCAGCCCAAACCTTGTTAAAATCAGAACGGCATTTGTTCCACTCCTCTTCTTTCTACTTCCATCGAGTTAATATAAAAGGCAATGCAACAGATGGGTTCTTAAGTAATATGTCCATCACATCAGACCATGATCACCACATAGACGTTCTAAGCACCTGAAATTGAGCTACATGAAATGACAGAAAACCAAAATAATCAGAAAATAAAAGAAATCTATGGTTGTAAACTAAATAAGAAACATTAGGAGTAATAGCAATGTTTAAACACATGCCAAGAAATAGTACCACCACACGTGTAAAATGGTCTTCAAAACAGATTGGACTATCTAAGCTAACTGTACCATCATTAAACGCGGTTCACCATTTCCTCCACTCACTTTGCAGCTGAACTCACAGACTCTAACAACACGTCAAGCTCAAACCTAAAAGTGACAAATGACTCCTCATCGTAGCTTACCAGAGCAAATGAACATTGGCAAAGTTAAATTAACAAAGTTGCACAATTTAACGCTTTTAATAGCCAAGTTACCAATCATTGGACAACTCAAATCCCAGACCTAGTTGGATAGTGGGGAACCTTTGTCTTTGATATAAGCACCAAGTATAATTTGAGTAGCGCATACTAAAGTAAAACTGGAAAGTATAATAGAGATATGTTCTTGAATTCAGGAAGATTTATTTCCCTCTCTTTCCACACAGGAATAATTAGTTTGACGTGATCTCCATGGTAGACTTATAATATCCAAAATGTCAATATTACTATATTGGGATGAAGGGGTGTTCCACGGACACTGGGGATTGACTTTTCCTTGTCATCCTCACATCTAAACAGGCTTTCTTCATACTGGTTTCAACGCATGTGTTTAAAAGAGTAATCCTCACTCCCTAAAGTTACAGATACCCAATGGTCATTTCATACTTGAGCACAAAGCTCTGATCTCTGACTTGCTAAAGGTATCGGATACTGCAGTGTCAAGAATGACATGGCAATCAAAAGCAAAGTTAATGATATTAAAACAAAACAAAAGTAGAAGAAGAAAACCATACATCCTCGGCAAGAAGCCGATAGCTAAGAGTACAACATCGACGGTTAGAAAGGTCAAGTTCTTGAATGGATTTTCCCATACACTTCTCCTTGTATCTGCCCTTTTCTTTTGCTCCGTCAGTTTCATGCCTCTGCTCCTTATCTTTATCCTCTACCTTCGCTAATTTGGATAAACGCTCTTCAGACCACAAAGGTTCTGCCATCGACAGAAAAGCAACTTCAAATTAATCAAGGCACATAGGAAAAGCAAAATATCCAGAGATTAGTCTTACGTGATGAAATCATCAATCTAGAGGAGACTAATCCACTCCATTCACAGTTACACTTATGGAATGGAAGTCTCATTTTCCAAAGGCAGATTTGGTGAGCCATTTTACAAATTTCGTATTTCTTTTATTGTAAAGCAAAAGGCAATATTACATACTTTTATTCATAACTCCAGCAAGGAATCCATCTGCAAAAGAGGCCATAATCAGAAGCAACCTTAATACATCCACATCAAACAAGCCAAACAAACCCATCCATAAGGTCTAGATATTGTCCAAGTTAATTCAAAACCTGAACTTAACAAAGTTGAATTAACCTAAACCACCTTGTAGAAATGGAGCTTACAATTTATTTTGAAAGTAACATAAAATGAGGACAACATATTACAAGAATCCAGATAATCTAACTCATGAA
Source organism: Vaccinium darrowii (assembly GCA_020921065.1). Taxonomy (NCBI): domain Eukaryota; kingdom Viridiplantae; phylum Streptophyta; class Magnoliopsida; order Ericales; family Ericaceae; genus Vaccinium; species Vaccinium darrowii. The sequence goes on along the minus strand of CM037153.1, from coordinate 16,096,458 downwards.
TCTTTTTACGAAATTATAACGAGTCCAAAAGGGAAAGAAAGGATTGGTGTCATCTTCGCATATGTCTGATTCTACATCTCATAAATAATTTTAGGAACGAACAAGAGGTCACATATCGAATCAACACAAAAAATTGTTAGAAAATCCTATATTGGTTTGGCTGTTCAATAATTCTTAGTTCTTCTTTCTGAGTTCTTCCCTGGCTATAATTTTTAAGTTTAATCCAGTGGATAAGAGTACCAAACCTTACAAGCTCCTTAAACAAGGTAAAAGTTTACCAAATTCACATATTCCGAACATCATTTGCGTTGCGTTCACGATCAGAGACAAAAACAAAGAACAAAGAGAAAGGAGCAAATAATTTTTCAAGAAGAGAGAGAGAGAGAGAGAGGGAGAGAGAGGATTATAGAATTCTTGACCCAAGCAAATCCGAATTGCGAGCATTGAATGCCACCTGACCAGTCATAGACACTTGTGGCCATCTACACTTCCGATAAAAAAATTTCAAAATGTAAGATGGACGGTAGAACAGGATATATAAATGCCATCAAGCAATACACCACAGCAATTTTAATCACAAAAGGGCACCACGGTTTCAAATTAAAATAAACCCTAGCTAAGAACCTCACCTGATCAAAGCAATAATAGTTAGTCTTTCCACATCAACTTATCACTTGCCCCAAACTACATCTAAAGCTATTGATACAAAGTAAACATATCGCTTACCCAAACAATCCTTCACCTAGCAATTCATATATAAAAAGATTAAGCAAATTCAAAGAAACCATTGATTCAATGAAGAAGTCTACAGCCACAAAGTAAATCGCTCAACAGATTTTTGGCTATCGATAAATTTTTTTAAATACATAAAATGTAGTTGTTCACATCTAATCGAGCACTCAAAATGAATCTGATACTATATGCACATTATTACTTGCATTTCAAGCATGATAAAAAAAAAGTTGAGGTAAAAGAATGAATGTCACCACAGCATGATCTCAAAATACATATCACAAATCACAACCATCAGAACCATATCACATCCTGTTATGATGAAATAGAAAGACTTGATTCTGTACTTTGAACTGCCCTTCAAGAATGTATTGGTTTGCCAATTCCAATTGATACAAATTGCGACCCCTAATATGTGAGAAAATTCCATTCTAGTGAAAGATGACACTATAGCTAACAATCTAATAAGCGCGCTTTCATATTGGTCAATTATGAACAAATCAATCTATGTATGATATCCCTGATCCTCGATTACTAAGAAGAATATATATGTATCAATATTATGTTAGCAGCAATTATGCAGTGAAAGAAGGCACAAAATTGGAAGCACTCTCTAAATTTTCTACCAATGTGATTTGCAGGAATATGCAAATGAGAAGTTACAGAACTGCATTTTTTAAGGTGAATCCAATAGTACTGGAAAGAAGTTAGGTAGTGATACCTGCCATCATTACCTTTAGGGGGCTTTAGGAATGTCAAGATTTGCAAATACAGGCCTATCAACTCCAACTCCCATGGCATATTAAGGCCATTGTCTACATAGACAACAACACCCGTGATTGTCGAGGCCAAAGGTGATGCAAGGAAAGCAGCAGTGTCGCACACTTCCGCAGTTCAAATTTTTTCTTAGGCTTAGTAGCTGAAAAATTAAAAGCGGAATGAAGTAAAAGCCAAAATAATGTCCAAGTCTAACTGAATTTTGACAAAACATTTGGGAAAATAATTTTGTAAACAGATTTCTCAACAACATATCTACTCAGAAGATGGAGTAGTGACATTTTGAAATTGGAACTCATAATGGTGGTGGTTTGTTTGAAATGTAAAGCTACAGAGGCTATATCATTCTGTATGAAACATCTGAATTCTGTTTATGCAGGCATCAACCAACTTTTTGCGTTAAAAATTAAATTATTTCAATGGTGTCATTGGAAGCCCTATTTTAGTTGCTTCCATGGCTTTAGCAATATGTCAGAGCAAAAACCAAACACCTAGCAAAAGAACTGCTACATTTTTCAGGGAAATGTGATATAAATATTCAGCTTGCAATATTTTATACCGATATACACATATGGTGAAATGTAGCCCTACACCAAAACATATCAAAGGAATAATTTAATGAAGCCAACGTTGTCAAGGAAAAGGGCAGTGACCTGCAGAAAGTTCTTTCTGCAATGGTGCATTTTCCCTCCAGTAGTTGATCATCATATCAATAAAGCCAATAGCTTTGCAGCATGACTTCTTAGTGGGCCTGATGTATTTTACTATGTTAACACAAAGTTACAAGGAGAGAATATTTGGCCATTAAATGCACTGAAAGAAAAATACCAGCACATCATGTGTTAGCTTTGATTTTATGTTTTATTCCAGCTTCAAAAGTCAGCACCTTCAACAGACAGAAATGAGGGAAATCTGAAAACACGAAAAAACAAAGAACTCTAAAGTCTAAACTTGATTTTGTATGAAAGAGCTAGAGGAAAATGAAAGAGTGGGAAAAGGCTAACTTTTGTATCTCTTGAGAGCAGCCTTTGCTGAGCTCATGCCTCCACCATAACTGCATGTAGAAGAAACATTTTAAATCATTTGTTACCTTGGTAAGTGCCCAAATGGACTTATGGCACACAAGAAAACCAAAAAAGGAAAAACAAAAATCAACTACAATTCCAATCAGCCTTGCAATAAAAAAACCCTAATGTACAATCCCATAACCATTCTAATTTGGTACCACTTGCGATACTTGCCACATATCAAAAGACACTAAAACTCCTGAAGACTACAAATAGAATGTCAACTCCGCGATTGGTCAGAGTTGTCTCTTTTAAGATATGTTGCACAATTCTTTGATTAAAACATTTATGAATTATGATACAACTACCTTTGCTAGGCAAAAAGGGGAGAAAAACGATAAGACAGAAAACTACCGAACATAGAAATTGAAAGAAACATAAGTCCCAGCTTGGGAAAAAAGAATTCTTAATTCGTGCATCATGAAAAAACGCAACCGAAAGATGGGACATGTTCAAGCAAGGACAAAGTTTACCATTGAAAAAAGGGGAATGTTTGTTCCCTAAAACTAAACCTACATCGACAACGCTTTACGCGGAAAATAGGGAGAAGAAGAACAAACCAAAACCACTACATGAAGAAAAGAGGGGAGAGATGCATCTGCCCGCTCTTGGTTGCAAGCGGAAGTGCCAAATGAAATTGCTGTCCACCCTTCCCTCTTTTTAGTAAAGGTTTTAGATTTATCTACTACTTGTTTTATTTTGCTGCTCCTCATCATCCGCTTTAATAAGATTTGCCTTCAGAATCTCATATAAAGCACTGAAAAATGGAAATACATAAGGGTAACTTACATTTTGTAGAGGTCGTTCAACTGAAACAACTGTACCACTTTGGTGAGATACTGATGCTGAATAGAGGGAGCTACACGAAGAAGATCCAAAATAGGGACTTATTAACAGAGAAACAAAAATAAACTTTGATCACTGAAACTTGATTAAGAATAGTTCCTAAAAACAAAATGAGGACACCAACCGTCCCTCCATTTGATTGTGAATAGTTCCTACCACCTAAATATCCTCATTTTTTTTTAAAACTTGTCTGTGAAGAGATCCTTAAAACAATAAGCTGAAATAAAGAGGAGAGTGGATTTGCTCAAAGATTATGCTGGTTGAACAAAAAAGTAAACACAACTATGTAGTAAGCATGTTAGAAATATCACCCCCAAATTTGGTAATGCTATTATCCACATGAGCTAGTCATAGCCAAAACTTGAGTAAACAAATACTCGTACAATGCAAAGAAAATCAAATTGCATGACTCAAGTTTGTAGCCATTTCTATTTTCTCTCAATCTAACTGAGCATCTACAATATCCCCAAAAAAAAAAAAAAAAAAACAACGAACAAAACCAAGGCGTTCATTAAATGGCGTGCAACCCCGCATTTTTACCCAAAAATCACAGAAAATATCAATTAGAAATCGATTGAGAAATCCCTTATGACGGAAAAAGAAAAGCTGCAAGTTAGCAGGCACATACATGAAAAATAATATCCTCCATCCCCAGATTCTTGGTTAGTTCTACAAATAAAAACACTAAAATAACCAATCAATAATTCAAGTATTGAACATTTATATGAATTGGATTGATATGTGTATGATTCTTTGACTTTCTTGAGCACCACACAGAAACTTTAAGGACATAAGTTTATGACGCAAAAAAGAAGAGGATAAATACAGACTTATACCAGAGCAGAGCTGAAACAGTTCAAAAGTTGGAGATATCTGAATTTGTAGTCGCACAAAGAAAATTATTAATCCAAAAAGGGAACATCGAGGGCTCTGAAAACCCTAGCCGAAAAAGAACATATAATTAGCAGATGTATTTACTTACCAGATCATGGAGGGAAGCCCAGGGCGGTCGCGAGAGAGAGAGAGAGAGAGAGAGAGAGAGAGAGAGAGAGACTACGTCCTACGAATGCCTTTTATAACAGCGCCGCTCAAACAGTGCACATAGAAAAGCCATAGATTCCGGAGCCGTTTCTACAGGAAATGCTCACATCTCCACTGTAAATACAATGTCTCAGTATCAGTCGAATCCAATTGTAAATACAATGTCTTCCTAGGCTTTCGTTGAAGTACTGAATCCCCTTTTTTTCGGCTTCTTCTCTCTCTATTTTTCGGCGATCAGTACAACCAGAGGAGCTGTAACAACAGTTCTTCAAGGACAGTCGATCGCTGTAGCAACAGTAGCCGCCGCAGTGCCGGACGCGGAAAAACCGAAAAAAAATGAGAGAAAACGATTTATGCAGTACGATTACCTCCTTGAGAAGGGGCCTTGGTCGCCAAGCTTCTGCTCTTTTGCCCTATTTCATGCCGTATATTATGGCTTTTTGGAAGAAGCGTACCTGGGTTTTACTGTTTTCCTTTTGTTCCTCTGTTCTTCCAAACTACGGTGTTGTCCTTAACTTTTGAAGTATTTCACTTCTGCGCCTGCCCGTATTAAATACCCAAAATACCCAACCATTTAAACCTTGCCTTGGCAAAAGAAAAAGGGCATTTTGGTCCGAAAATGGTCAAAAATGGCATGGCATCCTCCGCTCTTATATAAGAAGGTTCAGAATACTAGGATGCTTTCTTTGTGAACGAAGTGGAAGATTTCTAGAATGACCGGGTCTGCGTTCAAACAGACATTAGGGTTTCCAGAAAGCGCTCGACAACTGCAGCAGCAGCAGCAGCAGCTTCCCACACCTGAAGAAGTTTCGCAGAATCTGGGAGGAAAAACCGAGAGCCTGTCCTTAACTGATGAGGGCGTCCGTAATAAGCTTGCCTGAAAGGAGGAGACCTTTTGCACCATTTACACCAGAATGGAAAGAGTATTACTACAAGATGATTGAGGAGAACGAGGTAGGTAACTAATAAATCCGTTCATGTATGCTTGTATTTTGTATGCGTATGGTGTTGTGCCCAAGAAACACACACAAACACAGAGACAAAAGATGTTTACAAAAATTCCCTACTCCACGAGCAGTGGATTTCTCTATTCATGGAGGAGATCTACAATCACTCCAATACCTGACACCAGTGCATAACCCACACCAAAACACCCTGATTTTCAGGTACTAACTTTTGGAAACTGTAAGATTACTTACTTAGGAGGAGGGAGAGTCTGCCATTAATCGGGATTGGTGGAGGTTGGGAGTTTGGAACTCCTTAAATCCTCCAAGCCACACAGTCACATATGGGACTCTGCTTTGATAGTTGAATATTTCCTAATTGTAATCTGTCAATAAACTCTCTAAGCCATTAATCGGATTGGTGGAGAGTCTGCCATTAATTGGGATTGGTGGAGGTTGGGAGTTTGGAACTCCACCTCAAATCCTCCAAGCCACACAGTTACTATGGGACTCTCTCTCTCTCTCTCTCTCTCTCTCTCTCTCTCTCTCTCTCTCTCTCTCTCTCTCTCTCTGTGCGCGCACGCACGCGTGACATACACAGTTATGTAGTATATATGTAATACTAAAACTTCTTTCGTGCAGGGCTTTGATCTTGGGGATCTTCCCAGTAATCTGGATACTATTGGTCTGATTACACCACTTCGCAATTTGAATCACAGTCTCCCTCTTTTAGAAAAAGCTTCCAAGTCTGCTATTGCTTTGTTCAACAAGCAAAACGTATGTGTTTTTTTGTTTTTGTTTGTTTTCATTGTGTTCTTCCTTGCTAACTTCTCTTTGCTCATCTTTGGTGGTATTATTTTTGTTAAATTGTAGGGAAAAAAGTACAAGTTTGTGGAAGTTATCCGGGCAAACGCAAAGCTTGTTTCTGGCTTCTTTTTCTACATTACCTTTGCGGCCGAGGATAAAGATGTCGGTTCTCTTAAGAATTTCCAAGCTCTTGTGTATTCAAAAATTAACGAAGTTTTCGTCAAGTTTTGCAGGCTTGAACCACAGATAAAAGGTGCTTATTTGTTTCCCCTTCTCTGTTTTTTTTTTTTTAAAAAAAAATGTTTGATAGGTGAAATAATTATGTTTTGCAGAAATGGTATGATAAATTTGCGTGCAGTTCATGTAATTTGCTTTTGAATAGTGTCTCTGACTCTCAAGAATTGCAATAAGCGTTCTTTAATGTTTTGGTAAAAGATATGGACCATAGAAGATGTCAGGCATGTTTATACACCAACTTGTTACTCATGAGTTTCTTAATTATCTTGATTTTCGAGCCGTTGATTCCCGAGTCGTTGCTTTGGGTCGTATTTAACACAAAAAAAGGTATGAAACATCTTGGATAGTCGACAAGGTATCTTTGAAGCGGATGATACAATGGAGTGCGTTACTAATCTTCAGGAGGATTGGATATATTTAGTTGTTATATTGGGAGAAGGTCGTCCCACATAGCAAGGGAGTCTACTACTAAGGAGGATAAGCTCGACGAAAGGTCGAAAGAGTATTGATGAGTAGAGCAAGTAGGGTGAATCTTAGAAGGAATGGGTAAGGTTAAGTTTTTTTCCTTTTTGCGAGCATGCGGTGCAACATTTAAGTTATTGAATGAGTGCTCTCCAGATATGTACACCGTTGAAGAAATTAATGAGAAGGTATGATGGTGAAGGCTGGAGAAGGATGGAATTGGGGGGTGTGATTAAAGGGGAAGAAGACTAGTAGGAGAAGGAGGGAAAGGGATGTTGGTCTTGTTGAGAGATTGGGGTTGGCGTTAGCACAAATCTCTGAGAAAGTCGTTTACAAAGAGAGGGACAAAGATTTAACACAAGCTGGAGACCTACAGGAGCAGTAAGATTATGACAATTTTCCCGGTGCATTGGGTTTTGACCGAAAATCCGAGATGCATCTCCCCTTGGACGAAGCAGGAGAAGGAGCAGAAGTGTAGGAGCAGCCACTGGGAAAAATAGAAGATCCTACAGTGGGGAGTACCGAGAGGACCCTACATAGTAAATACCTATTCTTTATATTTTTGAGATGGGGATGTATGAGAAATATATTAGAAGGAGATTTTTCACTTAATATCTTTTTATAGGAAACGTGGCCCAACCACAATACATTGTCCAAATTCGTAATCAATGGATGGGTAAACTCCACACAACATAGTACGCCTATCTGTCACGTAATTTATGGAAGCCTAAACAGATTCATCACTTTATTTATTTATTTATTTTTTAATAAAGAAGCTCAAGGAGCCCAAGAACAAACCCATTGCTTGTATTTATTTAACCCTACTCTTGGTCGTGTGATCATTTGCAGCTGCCGTTACTCTGATCTTCCGAGGATCTTCTACTGCAGCTGCTGCTGTCTTCTTTTTTGACAGCTAACGACTAACCATACGCATTGAGCTTGATTACGATCACACTTTTGTATTTTCGGGCCTGAGCTCCAATCACGGATTTCACTCTGGAGCGCAAATTCGCGCTCCTAAGTAGGGAATTTGCCAATTCCTGCAAGGATCTCCGCACGACGGATATAGTTACTTTAATGATGATTTTTAGCTTGGTTGTGGTTACCAGTAGAATAAAGATGTACTTCGAATTTCAGCTGGGCAACAGCAATGACTCTGACTACGTTTTGTTTTGTGAATTATATTTGTTATGACTTGGATTTTGATTAGATAGACATATACTTGAAGAGATTCAAGAAGGGAAAGTTAATTCATAAAATTGTATATTTTTGTTCTCTAGCGTCTTGTAGTAATGAAATAAGCCAAGAATTAAAAAAAAGCTATAGTTGTTGCAAGAAACGTTATAATCCCAATTTCTTCTTTTCGAGGATTATAGGTATCCACTCTGGATATAAATCTCTGTTCAATCTATCCATGCTTCCTAGCTGAAAACACTACCCTTGGGTAGCTGGACCTCACTATGCTAGTTAGATAGGTCATGTTATTTTCTTCCCGTTCCTTACAATTCTTACCAATTTTTGTCTTTTATTTGGTAGGGTCTGCTGTTAAAGGAGGTCAATCAAAGGCAAAGCTGGAAGCTGATAGCAAGTATGTTGTGTTTGGTTTTTGTGTTTTTGAGAATGTGTTGAGTTGATTGGTTTTTTTTTTGTCCCTCCATACTGTGATCTCCATATGCTTCCCCCCCCCCCCCCCCCCCCCCCCCCCCCCCCCCTTCCCTTTTGGTCGTTGAGTAAGATTGATTGGTTGCTGAACTTTGTTAATAGGGTGTCTTCAAGGAAGAGGGGAACCGGAACTGAGGGAGCCTGCAAAATGCTGGCAATTAAGGTGTGTCCGGAAGAGGACCCTGACAAGCCTAAGAGGCCTCCCACCACCATTTTCTGTTTCATGTATAATCTCTGTCTCTGTCTCTCGTCAAAATTATTGTGGATGGTTGATCTTATTTAGGCCTTGCTTAAACGGAACAAATGTATACTTTATATGTATCAGGGAGAAAGCCGAAAAGCTTTACAAAGAGAAGTATCCAGATGCGTCTTCTGATGATGTAAGTGCTTCCTAATTCCTCATTTATGCAACATTGATATTCTCCTTTAACTTGGATTTGTGTATCTCTGGCCTTCAATAATATAATGACAATCCATTCGGGAACAGGTTGGTAGAGCTTGTAGAAGAAAATGGATATCCATGTCTGACAGAGTGAGTAGTTAATACAAAGGAAAATAAGTTCAAGTATTCCCTGCTATTCTAAGTGCTCCAAAATTAATGATTTACCTAATAGTGGTTATTCTGATGTTCCAAAAAAAATTAGGAGAAAGCACCATATGTAGAGGAAGCAAGGGGAAAGGCGGCTGAATACTACAAGAACCTTGAGGCTTACAATAAGAGAATGGTATCATTCTTTTGCGATGCTGTTTTATATTACTTATCGTTTCATCTTGTGCTTTCTCTTGTTGGTTATTTTGATTATTTGGAAAAAGCATTGTTGCATGATGGCTTCATTTTCCTTATAGGCTGAGGGTCTGGTCGAGGAAGGAGATTCTGGCAATTTGAGGTTTGACATTGCTAAAGTGGCTTTATTGCAAATTTCAATTAGTTTACACTTGTAAAAATTTAATTCACTCCTATTTAGACATTATGAACGTTGATTGTGAGAATGTTTTATTTTTTTCCCCCCTTTTCCAGGAAGAATGAGAGTTCGAGGAGTTGAAACGGAGTGGATGTATGTGGTGAATACTGGGACAAGTAGGTTGTTTTGCTTTTTCTTTTTCGGCTCAAAATCTGGATTTTCTTCGGTGGTGCAAATAGGAGTGTAAAGCATTAGCCCGTTGTGATTCTACAGTGCACCGGCTTTTTCTTTCAGCTCCACTCGGTTGTTTGAACAAAGTGGAAAGTTTCTGTGAAATGCTGTAAGTTCGACACTATAACAAGGATGCATACAACTTAAAAAGTAATTGACATGTCCTAACAAAAAGCTGGGTGAATATTATTACCGTTCTGGTTAGCAACTTCGTTTTGTTACTCTCTCCAATCCCTTTTTAAATAGTGTGGTCTCGTAATTCGAAAATTGAGTGGCAACCCGGGTGAATATTTTTCATTTTGTTACCACCTGGATGAAAATTGAGTGCCAAGAAGATTCTGCATGCAACAAAATCTCTGGGGAATATTATTGGAACAGTTGTAGCTTTTCTGGTGAACATTGGAATTCAACGGCTTTTAGTGTTTCTTCCTATCATTCTCTTCTGCTATTTGCAGAGGGGCTGCCACAAAGTGATATGCTTGTGGATTTTGAAGGCCCAGTTTGGAACCTCCAATCGATCTAACATTTTCCCAGGACCAGGCCCAACGTTACTAGTAGGGAGCTTAAGAGAAAAACATTTTGGCCCGTTCATTTGTTAAGAAATTTGTGCAGGAAAATTATTCCTATAAATTATAGTGAAGTAAAGTAAAAGAAAGTAAAATATACTTTCCTTCATACATTCATTTGATATACTTTATGAAGTTATAGAAAACTTGGAAAATAGTAGTTTAATTACATAAAACTAGTCTCGAAACAGAATTCCTACAAAATGTTGTGTTTTATGCATGACATGTTTTGAGGTACTTAAATATTGGTCTTCCGCACTTTATTGGCATATGTTTTCATCCCGCCCACTTTTTGTGCTTATGTTTTTATCCCGACTTTCAAAAAATTCAAATTTACCCTCTATTATACCAATTTGATCTCTACATATATAGCATTGAATTTTGGGACCAAAATTTAAAAATATACATCCCAACCGTGATTTTTGAGATCCCTCAATACCCCTTTTGGAGCCAATTGGTGTATAAAAATTCATCGACAAAATCTCTCTCTCTCTCTCTCTCTCTCTCTCTCTCTCTGTGATATCCTCCACTTGGTCACCAACTCACCAGCGATGGCCCCGTCTCCTACGTCTTCAAGTCAATCACATAAAGAGAATAGATCGCGATTCCGTCAAATGAGGTGGTGAAGGTTGAAGATTTGATTTTGTGAAGGTCGAAAGTCGATGATCGTAGGTCACTGGGTTCTTCTATTTTGAGAAAGAAGGAAGTTATCTAGGTAAATATTAGTTGTAGCTGTCCATCAAGAAATCAAGGGATAAGAGTTCTTGATCTCAGTTGTGATGGATATTTTATTTTGGATTTTTTTTTGTTCAATTTACCATCCCTCTCTTCATGGATGCATATGGACATGTATGCAAATTTGATGGATTCTTGATTATTATTGTGTTTCTCTTCGTCACCATTTCTGGTGTCATGTAGCAGTAGCATTGTTCATGATAAGTTGTCCAGTTTTCCAATCTAATACGATGCCTAATTTCACCATCACATCAAGATCATGATAAATTTTCAAATAAGAATGGTAAATATGATACATTGGATACATCGATCCCCTGAAATTGAGGTAAAAATTAAATGTACAATAGTAAACACGGTATATTTGTAAACTGACCATGGTAAATATAATTACATGGTAGACACACGTGTGAAAAGAAAACACAGTACATGTGATACAATCTAATATCATGGTACAAAATAAGTGCACATGGTAAACATGGTAAATTTATAAACCGATCATGGTAACACTAAACAGTAGACAAATAACAGTCGATATCACATGGGTACCACCCACTTCAAGTAGCAAAGTTCTGTTCCAAACCGCATCACAGTGAGGAGAAAAAAAAAAAGGTTTGTCTCGCGATGTTATTATGACCTGCTAAAATTGTGTAGGTTTTTGGCTTGTGTTCCCTTTAATATTTGTAATTACTGATTCAAAGATTCATAAAATTTTCTTTTGCTGTTAAAAAAAAAAAGTGACATAAGACGGTAATAAAATTCAATGACACGTAAGATTCCTTATAGAAGAAGCGAAGAATACTAACCGGTTTGAGTTTGTTTTTTAATCGGCAAAGAAAATTCATGTTAAAACTCCAAGCAAGATTAAAGAAAAAGTAGGTATAATAAGGGGGTGTTCCACTAAGACGGCTCTTTGGTTTTTTAGCTTTTTATAGCTTTCTAGGTTGATGTATATGAGGAGAAATCTCGTCTCGAAAACTGTGAAAAACTTAAAAGTCAATTATTGGCCACCCACCATTAGGTTCTGTTTAGTTGTCTGGAACGTTGCGTGAAAAATATGTTCCCAGAAAAAGTGAAGCAAAAATAATACTTCTGTGTATGTTCTATAGCCAAAGAATTTTACTGAAAACTGAAATTCTTTCTTCCAACAAAAAAATTGGAAGCTGCGAGAAATTATAGAAAGTAATTTTTCTGTCTTTTTTGGAACTGAACAGGGCCTAAGCCGAATTATTATGTGCCCACCCAATAGGCTCAAAAGGAAAACACTCAAATGGTTGCAAAGGTACTCACCGATTGTGTCTAAAATTGTAAGGAACAGCAGCATTGCTTGCGGGTGGTGGAAGGTCAAGAATGATAACAGATGCATTTGGCTGCAACAATAATAACGCAATCAAACAACCACTATGAAGCCGCCTTGCATCAAAACGACGCAGTTTTGATGCTTTTTTGGGTCTTCAATTTCTGCTGGGAAAGGCTTTGTTTGGACCCTTGAAAACCCAATTTTTTCTCTCGCGCCAAAAACGTTTAAAACCCTAATCATCAACTACGAATGAGGACTTTTTCATGTTGTTAGAACATTCAAAATTTCATAATTTGGGTTTCTACGTTGAACATTCCAATCCGAATGAAACAGTCGAAGGAGAAACATTTGCCTTTCTATTCGTGTTAGTTCCAGTAAGTTGCCCAATTTCTATACATGTGTATACTTTACATCTGTCTAAGTGCCTATAAGTGCTGAAGTGAAGTATAGCATCTATTTGTATAGCTATAAGGTATACATGGTAAATCACAGCAATGGCTAGTGCCTTTCTATTCATGCTTGGGTTTTTGGCTTTCGTTGATTTGCAAATCACATTTGCATGAACCCCATTTCTATTTGGGGATGTGACCCAACAATGGAAAACAGAAATTGGAAAAAATTGGGTTTTCATGGGTCCAAACAGAGCCCGTCCCAGGGACTGAGGGGGGGTGCCGTGCATCCCATGCACAGCACCGTGCTGTGCAGCCCCGTGTTTTTTCGACGATCGGAGACGTTCACCGCGTAGATCTCGTCGATTACTACAAGTATCCAAAAAATTAACTTGATTGGATATCTTTAAGTAGGTTATCGGAACACAAATACTTTGAAAACAAATGGAACACAAATAGACACAAACACTGGATAAAAACCACTTTTTCATGATATTTGTGTTCCGATGAGGCACTAAAAGATATCCGATCAAAGTTGATTTTTGGCACACTTATAGTATTCGACGAGGTCTACGCGGTAAACGTTTCCGATCGTCGAAAAAATGCCGGCGCGCCGCCGCAACGGGGCTGCGCAGCACCCCCCCAAGTTCCCCGTCCCAGCTAAAATTGGAGACCCAAAAAAGCATCAAAACTGCATTGTTTTGATGCAAAGCATGCTGCATAGCACCTTGCGCGCAGCACCTCCCTTGCGTCCTAAAATAAAATATTATTTATATTGGGCCGGGCCGAGCCGGGTTGGGCCTTGGGAAAATTTCCCAAACCCAGCCCATTTAGTAAACGGGCTTAAAATCTCATCCCAGCTCGGCCCATAGGACCTAAATATTTATCCCAAGCCCTGAAAAAACCGGCTGAATTGGGTGGGTTACCGGATCGGTGTACACTCCTAGTCTCCACACTGTGAGTACTAAAGAGGTTATAGCTCCATCTCCCGACAATTTGTGTCATCTTTGAGTATGTGATGTACAGTTATTGTCTCATCTTTTGAGCATGGAAACTAGTAGCAGTGGTTCTTCACATTCACAAAAAAAAAAAAAAAATCCTAAACAAAAGTTCTTACTATGAGAGTTTTATTTGTAACTTCCATTGAAATTATTAAAAAAAAAAAAAAGGAAAGGAAAGTGGGGGGTGGCTGTGGAGGCTGTTTTCACAAAACCCTAAAAATGACCTAGAAATTTACAGGCTACGTGCCATGTCAGCACATACTGCAAAAAAAGGTGTTTATGATTGATTGGACCCATGTGAGGGGATCCGGGGGGCTGTGGGGACCAACCACAGGCTGTGTAGTGAGTCCAAAAAGACGTAGGTTTGGCCACTTTTCACTCTTAAAAATTCCTCCCACAAAACGACGTTGTTTTTGATAATTAAATTAAAAAAAAAAAAGAAAATCCCTCTTTTCCAATATTGCTCTGCTTCTCCCTCCCTAAGGCATAACAAATGAAGAAAAATGGCCTCCACAGCTGCTCAAGCACCACCGTCGGCGTCCCCATTTGGCGATCCATTGTCGTCAGATTTTCATCCATTACAGCCGGATTTTCCCCTCTCCATGGCTTCATCTCCACCCAAGTCCACAACTGCTGCTTTTGCATTTGTTGCCGCACCACCATTAGCATCCCCATCAGGTGATCGATTGTTGCCGGATTCTCATCCATTACCACCGGATTTTCCCCTCCCATGGTTTCATCTCCACCCAAGTAAGAATATATGGCTTCTCTCTCTCCTTTTACAAAGAAAATACATGATCTAAGAGCCCGAACATTCTTTATACAAAGTTTTTGAACGTTGTTACTGTGTATATATTTGTTTAATGCACTAAAAATTTCTACAAGTTGTGAGTAACCCATTGTTTACTCATTTATGAATTGTTTATAAAAAGTAGACCAACATTGGAAGCACAAAAATAAATAAATAAATAAATATGGGACCGTATGGTTTTGTCCTCCAAAATGGTCTTCTGCTGGGTTTCTTCGAATGTTATCTAACAATGAATGCAATTTTCCTTATCTTCCTTTCACCTCAAAATAATTGTATATTTGGGGATTCGAACAATTACTGAACCTAATACTAGTGGAAAACATGATTTAGGTTTTTCTCTATGCAATGGGAGTCGTTGGGATATCGTGAAGTGGGTTGGTTGAACATTTTTGTTATCTCAGTTTTTACTTACGGTTTGTCCATAACAAGTGTTTGGATTTGTGCTCTGCAATATTCTGGGAAACATAATGAACAACAGAGTAGCATTCCATTGCTGGTATCCAAATGCATCTTTGGATTGATTTTTTTATTTTATTTTTATTATCGCACCCAATTAGATGTTGATCAACATATTACAAATATTTTCTGGGCTGACTATGAAATGATTACTGATTATGGACTTTTCGGGAATTTTGTATCTTTTGAGACAACATTCGGAACAAATAAAGCTTGTCGACCACTTGCTCTTTTTTCTGGCTTTAACCATTATAGAATGACAACAATTTTTGATGCAGCTTTATTGTATGATGAAACAACGGAATCTTTTGAATGGTTGTTTGATACATTCTTGGATGCAATGGGTGGGAAAAGGCCGGTCTCCTTATTCACAGACCAAGATGCCGCAATAGCAAAGGCAATTTCGATTGTTTTACCCGATGTTACTCATGGATTGTGCACTTTTCACCTCATGAAAAAATGCTTCGAAGCACTTAGGCCACTTGTGGAAGGGTAATTCCAAATTTCCCAAGGAGTTCAAACATTGCGTTTATCATTGTATGGATGAAGATGAGTTATTTAAATGTTGGGATACTTTGATCAAGGCATATGACTTGCACGAGAATGCTTGGATGAAGAAAACTTGGGAACTTCGAGAAAAGTGGGCGTAGACATACTTGATCAAGAACTACCCAAAGTACACTACAGGAATGCGAAGCACTCAACTTAGCGAGAGCTTGAATAGAAAAGTGAAGAGATTTGTGAAATTTGATCATGACATTGTTCAATTTTTTTTACATTTCGATACAATGGTCATCGAGAATCGGGATGAAGAATCAGATTCTATTTATGATTCTAAAGAAAAGTTGCCAAGACAAAAGTTGAAAAAGTCCCCTATTTCAATTCAAGTTGCGAAGTTGTATACTCGTCCTTTATTTTATTTGTTCCACGATGAGGTTGACACCTCACTTGCATGTAAAGTGAAATGAAACAACACCGGGAGTTAGAAGGAGAATTCGAATATGTGATCCGCTTGCATAAAAGGAACACTGAGTTTAGGGTATCGGGGAATGTAAAGCACGATGAGTTTGGAAACAATGTTTGTGTGAATGTTTGTTGTGCTTGTCAAAAATTTGAGAATTTCGGAATTCTATGTGGTCATGCACTTAAAAGACTTGATAGAATGGGGTTATGGAAATTCCTGAAAGTTATATTTTAGGTCGGTGGAGATTGGATGCAAAGGATTGTGCATCTAAGGGGAGCAACATTCGCGTGGAGGAAAAGGATCCGAAATTGGTAAAAGATGCATGTTACAGGAACTTGTGTCCATAAATGGTAAGATTAGGAGCTCGGGCATGTCAATTGAAAATTGCATATGAATTTGTGGACGCCGCGGTGGACTATATTTGTGCTAAAGTAGACAAAATGTTCATTGAGGAGGGAGACGCAATTGAAGATGTAGTCTAAGAGGTAGACACTATTGCTTCCAACTTGCTACAAGCGAAAGATTTGAAAAAAAAAAAAAAAAAACCCTTACGCAAAACTAGAGTTAGGATGAAAGCTTAGCATGAGAATAATGGAAAGAGAAGAAGAGTTGCGGCACAACCTACTCGCCTTAGTCAGGTATTGAAATTACTTAATTGCTTGATTCAAATTCTTATGTTTTTACTATAATTGTGTAAAAATATCTTCTTCTTTTTTGGTGTGTGGTTAGGATATTCCAACTCCGTACATACCGGAAATGTTCAATTGTGGGTCTACTTCTCAATCAACACCTTTGTCATCCGACGTATGTAATGTAGTTGAATTTATAGAACATTTTGTCCATATATGATATGAATATACATTATTTACTGGCTGCCTTATTTTTGCCTTCTTATTATTAATTTTTTCAGGTGACCAAAACCGAGTTCTTGTCAGATGATGCTTTTTTTAATTTGTTGACGGATCCTCGATATTCACAACAAAGTTGAAGTATTATGAGTGTCATCCTAATTTCAGAGCTTTTAATTTGAGAGATTTTTGACAATCATTATGGCATTGTACACGATTTGTGGATGATTATGTTTTGCCAATGCTTATGGGATTTGTGAACGATTTAATTTCAGTGGTTTTTGACAGTTCAAGTACAATAGTGAATGTGTTTGTTCAATAGCACCATTGTGGATTTAATTCGTTTAATTTTAGATTTGGGATTCCCGTGAGAATGAGAATGATAGCACTAATTACAGAATGAATTGCTATGTAATCTGTTATGCCCAGGTTATGAACCATTGAGAAATTTTTTGATGCCTAGGGAATGAGCCATGGAGAATTTTTTTGATACCCAGGTGACAGCCATTGAGAAGGCAATTTTTTGATGCCTAAGTATTGAGAAAATTTTTGGCTGTAGCACAAACTTTTTGATGCCCAGGTGATGGTCATTGAGAAAGAAATTTTTTGATGCCCATGTATTGAGAAATTTTTTGGCATTAGCATAGAATTTTTCTGAATTTTTGATGCCCAGGTATCCCACGAGACAATTTGTTGATGGAATGGTGTTTGATGCCGATAAGGCCATAACAATCTGTTGGTTTGCTGTATTTTTTGGATGACATAGTAAAACGACGTAGTTTAATGGGCAAATAGGGATGCAGCTCATTTAGCAAAACGACGTAGTTTTACAGGAATTTCATTTATCAAAATGACGTCGTTTTGTGCGAAAAATTGTAAGAGTGAAAAGTGGCCAAAACTACGTCGTTTTGGACTCACTACACAGCCCGTGGTGACCAACCCCCGGATCCCATGTGAGGGGGAGGCACAAATATGCCTAGCAGGAATCTGGTAGAGCGCGCCCCTGATAATTGGGTCGTTGTGCCTGGGCTGTGAGGGCTCTCAGCCACATGGATAGTTCAATGTGCTCATCAGCGCCTGACCCTGAGATGTGGATCATCCAAGGCACATTAGCATGGCGTACTCCTCCTGTTCAAACCGGAGTTTGAAACCAAACTCCGCCTCAGGAGGATAGATGGGGCGATTCAGGTGTGGTCCAATGTAGATCCAACTTTCGATTCACTCGTGGGATCCGGGCGGTCCGGGGGGACCATCGTGGCTCCTCTCTTCTCGAGAATCCAGACATCCCTTATCAGTGTATGGACAGCTATCTCTCAAAAGTCAAAAGTCAAAATTACCAGTGCATGGACACCTATCGTGGCTCCTCTCTTCTTAATTTGTTAGGCAAGGACTCCTAACAAGCTAAGGCAAGGAAAATATTCCATGGACGACCAGTCAAAAATCAAAATTACCACGGAGAAACTTTCCCTATGGTAACAAAGTTGTTGAAACACAAATTGTGGAATCTTAATTTATGATCTTCTTATTTTTCTTCTACATTTTTTTTTTTGCCATCGTAAATCCATTCACGAATTTAGGATAGAATCAAAACCTAAAGCAATGATGAGATAAAAATCGTAACTACTAGCAAATTTCACCAACGGTAATATCAAAAATTTGATAGGAAGTTGAGATGTGAAGATATGCTTCAGCCCAACTCTCTATTTATTGAAGAGAAGCACCATTGATAGCTTCTTCAGCATCAATGGAGGCCTTTAGCAGTGGCTGATTTATGTCATCCCATTTGTCTAATCGCTTCTTAGCCTTCTCCACCTGAAAAAAAAAAAAATAATAATTCTCTTAGAGATCTGCAAATTTTCTGCTAAAACTTAACTAGAAGTTGTGTAAACACAATAAGTGGAACGCGTGGGCTCTGCTATCCCCATGGGTCGACAGGCCTTGCCAAGCCTGATCTGAACCGTCCAAATGTGTTTTTGGATAGTTTAGATTTAAAATAAAACTCTTCCAACGGCAACAACAGAGCCCCTACATGTGTGCTACAAAATCCTCCGGTATTAAGTTACCTCTTTGATCCAGTCTGTCTGATAAGTAGTCCAAATTAAGATGGCAGTTTGCATAACTGTTCCCCCTATCATTCCAGACCATATCCCCTAAAAAGTACAAAAACGACACCCATTTACTACATCATATTAAGTCACAAAGACCTACTTGTCGCATAAAACTACTTAGACAAATCGGATAGGCTATTTTTTTTTGCAAAATTTCTAATTTTATAAAAGCACATATTTTCCATGTAGTTTAACAGGCAGATTAATTACCTTTGCGCCAAGGTCGAACTTAAAGCCAAGAACACAACCAATTGGGAGTCCAACGAAATAATAACATCCCACATTCACATACGCCACGAATGCTTGCCATCCACACCCAACAGCCACACCTTCAACACATTATAGACACATTTGATGAGTTTTTCAAACAACGTTGTGAACGGATTCAATGTTTTCTTAATATGAAAACTTTATATATTTAAGCGGGGATATGCAACAAGCATCGGCAGACAACGCTTTACCCGTCAATGCTTCTCATAGAAAGAAAAATTATGCAAATTATGTAAGCTGCAATGCTGCATCAGACTCTCCTAATAGCTTCATTAAGATCCAAAATCTAAAATCTGAAACAGAATCAACAATATCGGAGAATGCTTCAGGACACTTGGTCCAATGTTTGTATCGCTACAATTCATAAGTGCAGTGAATTTGCGCGTTTGATCGCATACTATTTGATATATGAATCGAACACCGTGTCAAGTTTTATCATGCAAAGAGTAATGCAAATACAATACTTTTCAAAAATACTTTTTAAAAATCAAAGAGAAACGTATCACCGCCATATGTTTTTAGCATAAATGGTTTTTTGGAGTTCATGTTTTTTTTTTTTTGAAGAAAGTTAGAAGCCATTACCAGACAAGACTGGTTGAACCCCATTGAGAATGAGAGTGACCGCAAGAAATGGGCAGAGTTCAGAGACGGCGTTAGCCACCGTCTCGCCACTAGTGAAGGCATAGCTGATGACATCCCGGAGAGAGAGAACCACCATCGCTTCGATTACGGCGACGATCAAAGAGACAGAATTCACCATTACCACAGAGAATGCTGCCGCTTTCGGATGCCCTGCTCCAAGCTCATTTCCAACTCTCACACTGGTTATGGTCAAAATGATTCAAATCAAAACTCAATTAGTCTATATTTGCAGCGAGATTAATAATCAAGGAGAATGAAATAGTAATAATCCAAACCAAATAGTGTCACATTATTAAATTTAGTCCAAATTCAACGTTAGTGTAAGTGTAAATGTGTAACATCAATGTAGTATTTGTTTGGCAACATGAGACTAGAACAAGAACTGACCTTGCAGCTGCATTGAAGCCAACTGAAACCATGAACAGTAGCCCGTTTATCCCCATGCTGCACAAATCAAAAAACATTACTAATTACATGCGTTTATCAAGCCTTAATGCTCGAATTAGTAAACATCACATTGTGTTATACTTTATTTTTGTTTTTGACTAGGATATCTGGGTTAGTTTACGAGCACCTCAATCAATCATGGAGCTCTAATCTTACCATCCTCTAGCAGGGGGCCCTAATTGCTGGAGTAAAGTAAAGTCCCGAATGGACTGGTCCGAAAGGAGTTGATAGCATCTGGACGGTTTCAAACCTGAGACCTTACGAAGAAGCAAATTCCTAAGTTCTAAGTATCCAGCCTTGACCTTATGAAGAAGTTAATCCCTATGGGGATAAACAAAATGTAAGCTCCAACAAGGCGAACTGCTTTGTGTTGGCAATTTCATTGACAAAACACATATTTCATGTATCCCTTTCTATGGAGATTTGTTCTTTTCCTCACGCTTTCGTAGAGTTTTTGTTATGGTTGTTGAAATGAATCATCTCTATATGTAATGTTTGAGAGTGCGCTGTTCTATATCTCATACATACGAAACATACCAAGAAATAGGGCTGCAAACAAACAAGAGGCCCGGCTCGGCTCAGCTAATTTAGTAATTGAGACAAGCTCGAACTCGGGTTTTTGGCTCATTTAGTAAACGGGTTTGCTAAGGCTCGGTTTGTTTAAAAAGGCTTGTTAAGTAAATTGCATTAGAAAGAGCTAAGCTCGAGTTTTTGGCTCTTTTTAAAAGAAACCTGAGCTCAAACACTTCAAAGCTCGGGTTGGCTCGACTCATATGCACCCCTACCTAGAAACATCTAGCAAGATATTAGAGTCTTTTTTCTTGATTCTCGGAGATTAACTTATATCTATGAGTTCTTGGAGCGTATCTACGATCTCCAAGTGGTATCTTTCTTTTACATCAATGGCGATTAGTTTGGGAGAAGCTTTAAGGAGGATTCCTAGGCAATGCAAAGTCTTTCAGTGATTCCAGGGCGCAAATGAAAGGCTTGTATATTCAAGGCAGCAGCAGTCAAAGCACTAAGTGGTGAAAATACATTCGAAAAGTAGATCTTAAGCTCGATTTTGAGGATTCAAATCATAGGGTAAGTTTGTTTGTTACCACATGCACTTTGAGTATAGTGTTTCATTTTTTTCACGTTTCATCCTTTCAGGGTCTTCCGTGCAAATCTTGGTGTACTGTGTTTGGTTTCTTGATTGGTTGGTTTTTTATTAATATTTCATACACATTAAATCTATAAACCTAGGCAAGTTAGGATTTTTCAAAAAAACATCTTCGAATGATGGTGAATTCGAATCGGGGAGTCCTTTAAAGTACCACATATTGTTTGTTAGTATTTAACTTGTACATAAGTAAATACATCTTTATGTGGGTATCATTAAAATTTAAATATCTGCACTTTTTTCCTCCTTTTAAAAGTTCAAAGGCATCTAGAAAGTTTAAACTTTTGGATTATATGCGCATATATTTAAATTTTTGGATTATTTTTTGTCTTTATTCATAAAACTTTAAGTTTGTCTTATAATTTTATACTTTTTAGATTTCCTCTCATCGAGATAAGCCAAGAAACCATAAAAAATTGACCAAATTAAAACTAACAGATGCAATTTTTTTTTTGAATAAGAACAAAACCAAAAAACCAAAAAAATTCAATTTTTTTGATTTTAGCCAAATCAGGCCTATATATGCGCATACCCTCATCACTTTCTTTCTTTTTTCCTTTCGAATCAAGTGCAGGTGATATTTTGACTCAAGGTCTAATCATTTTCATTATTTTCTTGGTTCGTTCACTTCTAAGAACATCTCCACTCCTACACCAAATTTATACTTAAATTTGATTAAAAATTTGATTAAAAACTTGATTTGATATCACCCCTTCCAATGGGAAACCCACTCTTTTACCAAATTCTAGTTAAAATTTTGTCAAAAAACAGTTTTTTGCATTTTGGCTCTAAAACTTTCTCACCATTTTGTCAAAATAGATTTTTTTTTTTTCATTTTGCCTCCAAAACTCTCACTGTCTACTTTCCCAATTTTTTCCCCTCCATTTCCCCTTTTACTTTCCCAATTTCTTTTCAACCACGAGCAAAAGGTGTAGGTGGGACACATTTACGAGCAACCTGTGAATATATATGAGTTCAAGGTTTATTTACTTCTCACATAGGACAATTACGTTTTTAACAGTAGGGGAGGTTGGGTGGTTGGAAAGGCAGAGGTGGTTGGGAAGAGAGTGAATACAGAGTACTACTTCAATTGAATACATAGCAGCGCAGAAGCTTTTCTGCGGAAACAATAGAGCCGTTGCTCATTTTGTGTGAGATTTGGTGTTGAGCAAATTTGGTGAAAATTTTGGGTAAATTTGGTGATGAGCAAATTTGGTGATGGATTTGGTGAAGGAGTGGAGTGGAAGTTTTAGTGATTTTTACTCAAATTTGAATTTGGTATAGGAGTGGAGATGCTCTAAGGGGGACAAAGGGTTGGTGAACTTTATTACTACAATACAGCAGAATTAAAGAAAGTGGAAAAGAAAAAAGTTGTTCCCCACTTGGAAAAAATCTTCAATGCGCAAGTGAGTACCACGTGGTGTTCGCTAGCACACAATCGGCAGTCCGGATTCAAAGTGCTGGATGTATTTTAAAAAATAAAAAAAATATGTGTTTCAATCTGGGCCATCCGTTGAGTTTTTGGATGACCGGATGTAAGCCCTGGATCTTTCAGAAATGAAAAAAGTTGTTCCCCACTTGGAATTTTTTTTTCAATGCCAAGCGAGTATCACGTGGTGTCTGCTCGCACACATTCGGCCATCAAAAAATGCAACGGGCAATCCGGATTCAAAGTACTGTCTATACATTAACAAAAAAAAAAAAAAGGGTTTGAATCCAGACTGTTCATTGCATTTTTTGAATTCCGAATTTAAGCGGGCAGGTACCACATTACCTCGTGCCCAGCCGGCACTGAAAAATTCGTCCACTTGTAATCAAAAGCAATTTTTTCCTGTTTACCATACCAGACAGAGAGTGCATCCAAGGCAAGCTCAGGGTCTTTGAGCAATCCAGCAACCAGCACCAAAATCTGATAGTACCACGTCTCCAGGCACAGCATAACCGCTGATGCAGCGGATAATTTTACAAACTCCCAGAGCCCAGTAAAAGCTTCCATTCTGAACCCGGTCCACGTGGCCTTACACTTATCACTCAACAAAATGTAAATGAACTGGGCCCCCACTATGATCCACCACGACAGGCTCAACACCAGTGACGCCCCTATCAACCCCAGCCCAAGCTTGTACACCACCACCCAGCTTAGTACCTGTTCCATAGGATATCTTTGTTATGCTGACTAGTCAACCTAAAAATTTAGGACTCAAGTCCTGTCCAGTTTGGCATCCATCCAGTCCGGTCCAGTTTCAATTTTTGTCGACCTATTAATTCGAGCTCATAACACTGATTTGAAATTGTTCATTTAGTAATATAGCCTATAGCTCGTTAATTAAGTTGTGATTACAAGAAAAGTGAAGTTTGTTGGATGCCGATTAAAGACTTATCTGAACACAATTATCATGAACCAAGTGGGACCGATTCAAGATAAATGTTTGACAATCAATCATTATTCGGTTTCCACTTTCCAATGAACATGATTTTTCTTACACATAGAGGAACATAATTTTTCTTATATGTAGAGAAGTTGACGAGCTTTACAAAATAAAAGATTTCGATCATAGTTGTTTGCCCCAGATGAGCCCACGATAACTAAGACTAGACCGGAACAAACTGAACAATTTTGGAACCGTATTTGGTGACCACATTTTGTGTATCACGTAATGGTGACCAATGTTTGATAAACTATAGAATCTTTTGTTAATTAATGTAATGGTGACACAGTACATGTTACCGATTACCATAGCATTGCTCGAAAAAAATACTCCTATATTTAAGCTTTACTAGAATAAAATAAGGTTTGGAAGAGTACCAAGTGCAGCACAAGAGTAGACGCCGAGATGTAAGCGCTGGGGGCCACAATGCTCTGCGACTGGAGGAACTTCTGTATAGGGAAATTAATGGCGTAGGCGAAGATCTGTGGGATGAGGCCGTAGACGAAAATTGCCGCTTCTGATGACACTGCGCTCGATTCTCCTAGTAACAGCAAGATCTTTTTTGATAGGATGTAGATCACCGTTAATGGGATGCCTGTTAGAGTGAGGACAACCGTTGATCTTTGGAGGTAGACCCCAAGCATTTCGTACTTGTGGGCTCCATATGCTTGACCACAGAGCGTCTCCACCGCACTTCCCATTCCAAGCTGCATATGGCGACAAGAAACTCTCATTAATGTACTTGGAGCAGTTCACATCGTCTAATAAAAGTATTTTGTAGATTTTTTTTCGCCATCCCTCTCTCCTCTCTCACTCTCCTCACTCTTTCTAAAATTTTGGCCGGCCAAAATACATTTGGATTGCCGATATATGCGCTGAAAACCATCACGTAGTACTCATCTGGCACCCGAGTTGTTGACCTTGGGCCTGACGTTTTCTTCCAGTTGAGTTCTGAGGTTTAAAAGTGATTGGGGTGTTTTGGTTTGAGACTTGAGCGCGTTTTTCACGTTGCTCTTTCTAGTTTTAGCTAACATCTTGTCTTCCTGGTTTTTGGGTCTTGAGTGACATTTGTCATTGTTCAAACCAATGTTTTGAAACCTGGACCGGAGGGCGAACCGGATGGATGGGTCACCAGTTGAACCGTGGTTGAACCGTTATCGAACCGTGATATCATAAATATATATTTTTAATATTTTCAAAACAATAAATATGAAAATTAAACATGGAAAAGAAAGATGGCATAGGAAAAATGAGAAAGTTAGAATTCTGTAGGTGGAGTTGTCCCACATCGCTCAAAATGGAAACCTGAGACAAGGGCAGCCCCCTGCCAGTGGGAATCAATGCGATTGAATTTGAAAGCCTCAGTGACAGCCCACAAGGACAGCTGTCAAGGGATGCCAACTTTAGCTTTAAATTGCAGCATGTAAATGAGTGCAGTCTACACATTTAGATCCCATTTTGCACACATTTAGATCCCGTTTTGCTAAAAAAAAAACAATTTTGTTTTAACTCAAAAATTATTCTATTCTACTAACAAAAATTCACTTTGTTTTTTTGCAAAATTAAAAACCAAAAAAGCCAAAAAAATTCAGTTAGTGGAGTAAGTTAGTTTTTTTGTAAAACTAAACATACAAAAAATTAGTTTAATAGAACAAGTTAGTTTTTTTGCAAAACCAAGAAAACTATTTAGGCTAAGTTCTCCAAAAAATTTTAGCAACCAAGTTGCTAAAATCAAGCATGATTTTATCCAGATTCATTGGAGATAAAATCACCTCCCCACCTCAAAAGATAAAATCATGCTTGATTTTAGCAACTTGGTTGCTAAATTTTTTTGGAGAACTTAGCCTTAGTAGAACAAGTTAGTTTTTTGGCAAAACTAAAACATCTGAAAAAATAAAAAAACCAGAAAACCAAAAAAACCAGGTTAGTGGGACACCCTCTTAATGTTCTTGTTCGGTCCGACTGAACCGCAACCGAGTCGAACGGTTCTCCGGTTTAACCCTTATTGTCCATCGGTTTTTACAAAAAAAGACCAGTTTTGGAAAATAAATGGTTCCTGGGGTCACCCGGACCGGAACAAGGTCCGATTGACGAGTCAATTGTTCGAACCGACCGGTTCGGTCCGATTTTTAAACCATTGGTTCAAACATTTAAACAAATGAAATACTAATATTTAAACAAATGAAATACTAATAGGCCAAAGATAAAAGTACAAGGACAAACATTAATAATTCAACGATAACAATCAATTAAATTGACAAACGTTAAAACAAATGAAATACTAATAAGCCAAAGATAAAAGTACAAGGACAAAAGAGAGATATTGATCAAATTGAAAGTTATTGAAATAACTTAGCCCAATCAACTATGCACAGAATCAAAATCCTACCTCAACTCTATTTATTGAAATAACTTAACCCAAATCAACTATGCCGTGAATCAAAATCTTACCTCAGCTTTACAATTAAAATAACTTATAAGTACCAATCAACTATATGCAGTGAGTCAAAATCCTACATCAATTTTATTATTGAAAGTAACTTATACCAATCAATAAAAAATGCAGGGAATCAAAATCCTACTTCAACTCTATTAATGAAATAACTTATCACAATCATCTACGCACCGAATCAAAATTTTAATGATCTGATTTTGAAATACCAAAAAAAAATGTGGACCAAAGAGAATGCAAACAATTTGCTTTGCAGCACGAAAGCCTTTTTTTTTTTTTTTTCTCTAAGTACATGCAAGAAGTGTTAGATGTTAGTGAGACTTGACCCGTAACATCATGCATCGGGATATAAGTGCCTTCCAAATTAGCAAAGGCTTTCCTTTCGGTCATGTCAACATTTATTTTGTAAACTAAACACAACTGCTTAATCCAAATACAGTATGATTCGACGAGAGATAGGTTAAGGGCTCCTTTGGCAAAAAAGTTCTCAGGTAGTGTTTTGATTTTTTTGTTTTGTCTTTATTCAATTTTTTTTTTTTTTGCATTTGTTAGTTTTGCGTCAAGTTTCCGTAGTTTATGGATTCGTCTCGTCGAGAGGAATCCAAAGAATATAAAATTATGGTCAAAAGTAATATTTTTTTGAATAAAGCCGAAAATAAACCAATAGTCCATAATTTTATACTTTTTGGATTCGTCTCGTCGAGACGAATCCATAAACCACAGAAACTTGAGCAAAACTAACAAATGCAATTTTTTTTTTTGAATAAAGACAAAACGAAAAAACCAAAAAACAGTTTTTTCCTTTTTTGCCAAAGGAGCCCTAAGTCGTAAGACACCAATTCTTCTGGATTTATGCGTTTATCATTTCTACGTAAGGCAATTACTTTTTTGCTGATTCCATAATCTGCATGCATCATTTGTATTGTATTTTTTAAATTTTGTTGTGTTCATCAAACTGAGTGTAGTACAGTACTTATCTGTCCATAAAAAGGCTATTATTATAAATTCTAATCATATGAGGGTGATTCTCTCCTAATGTCTAAAATTGACTAAAGCTCGTATTTTCAATGATTACAAGGCAAGTCACTCTACTTTCTACTTAGGGGGTGTTCCACTAACAAAAAACTATTTTTTTTGAAAAACCGAGACAGGTCATTCTCTCACAATACATCACATAAAAAACCGTGAAAAACCAGTTTTTTCAAAAAACCACCTTAGTGGAACACCCCCTTACAGTTCCATGAAAAAACAACCTATCTGTTACCATTAGTCTAGAGAAAAAATAAAAATTAACGGAAACTCGCCGTGGAATGTATAAATATTGTATTTACTTTTTATTGAGAACTTGGCATCTCACAACTTCCTAACTACTAATCAAGGCTGTGCAGAGCGCCACAATTTATTTTTTTTTTTGGTACACAGAGCGCCACAATTTATGTGGTGGAGAAAGGATCGCTTAATGTAGACATCGACCGTTTGAGTTGCAACTTGCAACAAATCGCAGAAGCCTCGATAGATATATATATATATATATATATATATATATATATATATATATATATATATATATATATATATATATATATATTTCTACGTGTTTAATTGAGTACGATTTTGTTCACTCTGCTTAAAAAAGTGCTCCAAATTTTGTTTAATTTCACAAACAAATACTCCACGTAAGTAGTAGTATCGTATAAGGACTCTCCCAAAAATAGTATTTCTATGTCTACATACATCCGATACGAGTTAGTATCAGCTGCTACGTAGGCAAAATAACAGTATCGAAGGTCTAAAATTTAGCAACGTTACGTCCGCTATGATTCATATTGTATCACTTTCCGTGACTCGAGACTTAAAATTTGAGTACCATACCATGAGGCCGTATACAAACAACTGGATGCCCTGGTTGCCGAGAGAGGCGGCGGCGAGCTCCAGATTGCCAAGGTGGCCGCAGTAAATCCGGGTGGACACAGACATAGCGTTGTTAATCAAGTACATCATCACAGCCGGTCCGGCAAGGCGGAATAGGAGCCTTAACTCAATCCAGCTGGCCAGCCGCAACCGATTGAAGAGCGGTAGTTGGGTGTCTGAGAGCACTCTTTCTAATTCCGTGCTTGGTTGGTATGTGGTGGTCGAGGGTGGTTGTGGTGGTGGTGGCGGCGGCAGCGGCAATGGAGTGGAGTGTAAGATGGGTTGATGGAGCTCATCATCAGGTTGAGTCTCGATGTTTGTCACCATCTTTCTATAACTATAAGGGGCTTGAGTACAACAAGGATGGTTCGTCTTATTCTTGGGTTTTATACATGTTCCATGGTCTTATTCTTGGGTTTTATAATCAGGTAGGATAAGACTTGTTTTCCTTTGGCGAAAAAACTTAATTCGATTTTTTGGTTTTTTCGTTTTGTCTTTATTCAATTTTTTTTGCATTTGTTAGTTTTGTGTTAAAATTTTGTGGTTTCTGGATTCCCCTCGACGAGACGAATCTAACAAGTATAAATTTATGGTCAAACCAAATATTTTTTTTTTGAATAAAGCCCGAAAATACTTGGATTATTGGATTAATTTTGGTTTTATTAAAAAACATTTATATTTTGACCATAATTTTATACTTATTAAAATTCGTCTTTTCGTTATGGTATCCATGCATTTTTAAAGTTAGCAAGTGTCATGTCATACTGACCAAGATAAATCCTAGCTTAAAAAACACACGAAGAACAAGAAGCCACTCAAATATTAGACCGATTGGTGATGTACACATTTGGATAACCATTTCAGCTACTATTTTGTCCACGAATGACTGTGTGGATGTATGTACACATGGGTGATGCCGTGATGGGATGTAAACAAATATTTCATACTGTTACACATTTGTAGTACTGTTTTGTACACCAAGCTCTTCAAAATTTTAAGCCGAAAGACATATCCAAAAAAAAAAAATTACATATCCAAAAATCTCTTTTTGTCATTTTAACTAGTTGCTTTTTGAACACATACTGCCCCAACATCTTTATTTTTAACTATTACAGTATATTAAAATCCACTTTTCCATCTTTCCTCTATTAAAAAATAAATTTCAAATATATGGTACTGGATGCAAGCTTTTCTTTATTAATTGAACCTTTTTTTTTAATTCCTCTTTAAATTTGAAAAAAAAAAAACTATTTTGTACCTGTTTCAATTCCTAGCTTTTAGGGGTTGTTGCACTAATTAGTTCTTTTTTTTTTCTTTTCAAAAACTAGTTTTTTTTCAAAAAATTAGGATAGGTCATCATTTCATAATACATAACATAAAAAACCGTAAACACAAAAAACAAGGCAATTTTAAAACAAATCTCCCTTAGTGAAACACCCCCTTAGTCATTCACTGGATATACGGCCTCTCTAGATATAAAATTCAATTTCCAAATCTTATATGTCCAGTCAAACGAAGAAACTATATATAATGTAAAGTACTTTATTCAGCTTAACAAATAGGACAATGCTATTCGAATACAGTTGTAAAGTAAATGTTTTTTTGTTACTCTGTAATAGTATTATAGTAGCACTACACCTAATAAATACTACAATGGTTGAGACTTTCTCCTTCGGGAGGAAAGATTTCCCACTCCCCATCATTTTTGGATCTGGGAGACCCAGATCTGAAGTTTCTAGATCTGGGTACTGGCTCTTATACAGGTGGTCTTGTTCGGTTCAGATGGTGATCCCCTGAGCTCTCCAACAGCGGCGGTGAAGGCGCAGAAGTGCAGATTTGGTGGCGATCCTGCAGCTGGCGGTGAAGGCGCAGAGGAGGCGGTCCTTCAGCCACCACCTCCACGAGAGGAGGTTGGGTCTAACATTGTTGCTGAGCGGCTTTTCTGTTTCTGTTTTGTTTTGTTTTGTTTTGTTGTTTTTTGGTTTTTTGCTTTCTTTTTGTTTTGTATTTCGAACCGGTAGTGTCCTTTCACTCCTTTGTACTAGTTTTTTTTTTATGAATATATGTTTGTATTTGCTCAAAAAAAAAAAATACTATGATTGCTGTCATCCATTCCGTCAGAGTTGGGGAATAGATTTGGTAGTGTCACTGGCTGATGGAAGTCCACTTCTCTTGGGCCCGTTCCGCTAAAAAAAGACAGTTTTGTTTTAACTCAAAAACTACTTCATTCCGTTAGCAAAAAAATCCACAAAAACCAACAAAAGAACCACGTAATTCCACTAATCTAAAAAAACCAAAAGGCAAAAAACTAGTTAGTGGAACAAGTTAGTTTTTTTTTTTTGCAAAACTAAAGATCCAAAAAACTAGTTAGTGGAACAAGTTAGTTTTTTTGCAAAACTATAAACAAAAAAGACAAAAAAACTAGTTAGTGGAACAAATTAGTTTTTTTGCCAAAAAACTAGTTATTCCTTGTGAATAACTATCGGACTTACTAGCTAACCAGTGAACGCGATGTCCTAAACTATTCAGCCATTTGTGTAAGCTAAGATAATAGTCAACACACAAGATCATTCCAGACGTAGTTTGGTTCTTATGGCTGTGCTCATTACGGCCCTAAGACACTCCTGGTCTCCATTAATGTTTTGTAGAAAATTCTGCCCTTGACATTCTCATAGAAGCGGCCCCTTCGACATTCACATCGGTAATTCTCAATAAGAGTATCCTGTTATACCCTACTTAAATTTCCAATGTTTAAGAATCATTAAAGACATTGCTTAACCTTTTACGCTGTAGGCATCACTGTTGCATCATAGGAATGGGCAGAGACATAGTTTCCACAGTGATTCTGCTAAGTCTCATATAACTCGGTTGTCCCGTTAAACCTAGATCTTGGGATCTCCAGTTAGGTTGGGTTGCCGTTATAGAGGCTTTTAAGTTATGGGCTTGAGCCCCATTCCCATCGATGATCTAACAACTAACTCTCTTGATAACCCTTTGGTTAGCGAATCCGCGATATTATCTTTTGATTTTACATAATCAATTACGATAATTCCATTGGAGAGTAGTTGTCTAACGGTATTATGTTGCCGACGTATGTGTCGAGACTTCCCGTTATACATACAATTCTGAGCTCTGCCAATTGCTGATTGACTATCGCAGTGTATGCAGATTAGCGCTCCAAGAAATTATTAGTAAAAAGATAAGAAGAAGCTTTTGGGCCTAAGCCCAATCTCATCTTTTGACCCAACCCAACCCGGCCTGACGGCGGCGCGTGGTGTATTGACCAAAGCCCACTTTTTCCATGCCCTCTCACTCAACAAAAGTTGTAATGACCCAAAGGGCCAACCCTTAATACCCAACTTGGGATACACGTACCCAATGAATTTGTTGTGTCTCACTCACCAATGTGGGACAACACATTTTTCCCCTTCTACCAATGTTCATGTAGGCACTTTCAAGGTCAATTTCTCATTCACTTTAACTCGATTTTGGCCACCTAAGGGTTCGATCTTAATCTCCTAACTAAGACAAACACAACGGTATGTGGGTCCGGTCACATAGATGTGTGGGACCCACTTAAATAATTAATTAAAATGGATAAAAATCAAGTTTTCCCAACAGGTTGTGTGTAGGATGGGTCGCTGGAGACCATTAGTTTCAGACCCCATGCTTTGACACCATCCCAAATGCGGTTTGACTGGAAGGTCTATACGTTTGTTTGTTTGGTTCACATTTAAGGGGGTTTTATAGGAGACACACACACAGGCAGCGGCAGGCATGCATAGTGAATAGTGATCACAAAAACCAAGAACGAGTAAGCTGCCTATTTTGTTTTAAAATGCTATGGTTTTTTTTTTTTAATTTCTAGCATAATTTTTTTATGACAACCAAGTGTCCACAAGAGTTCGTGCGCACCTAAGATGTTTCTAAGCTAAGACCTTAGAAATTGAACAAATTCTTGATACCGAAGCATTACCCGCTAGGCTAACCCTGTGGATTTCCTTCATAAATTTTATGGACAGAGATTTTCGCAATCCACGTATTACTATTTACATTCCACTTGTGAAGTACAAATAGTAATACGTAGAGTGTGAAAATCAATTTCCAAAATTATTTGGAATATATATGTTTGTTTAAGAATTAGATCAATAGTAAAAGGGATACATTCTTGTTTGATACGATAGAAGACCTTAGCGAATATATAGTTGTTAGTCTTACCCTTTTTCTCATTTAAACTCCAAATATAAGTAAAAATCCCTCAGAATGAACAAGAGGTCAAAGAATCGAATCTGGACGAAAGCAAGGTTCGCAAGGTAAGGTAGTTTTTGGACGCCTTCGAAATTAGTGAGGAATTTTTTTTCATCACAGCTTTTTCCATTTTTTAATCATGATTTTACTAAAAACTAAGATGATTTCTTTATAAACAATCACGATGTTTAGGCAAAACTGAGTTGTTATGTTGTAAAAAATCACATTTTTTTTTGTTTTGTTTTAATCGTAATTTTTCATGAGTTTTCATCACAGTCTAGAACCGTGATTGAAAGATGGAGACTTTTAATCACACAAGGTTAGATCACGATTTTTCAACCCAGATTAAAAGTGAAATATCACCCCAAAAAACTATGATATTTATGCCTCTTGTAGTAGTGTATTAAATGCTTGCATGTTTTTATTTCGCTTATGGAAGAAAGTCAGGCTACGAGGAGATGTGTTAAGAACATAAATAATATGCTCTCCGTCTCATATTTCTTATCCACTTCAAAAAATTATTCATATTTTCGAATGTATAATATTAATATTATATATATTCAATATGGATCTTGTTTCGATTGTTCTCAATGATTTCTATTAAACAACGCTTTAAAAATTGTAAACAATTTAAAGATATAAACAATTAAAAAATAGCATGCATGCCGAAAAATAAACAAAAAATATGAAACAACATGAGTAAAGTTATTCATCATTCTAACAACTTAACCTTTTGGATGAGTTACTGGTTTAACAATCTAGTACTAATAGTGACCATTAACTACTATATATAAACAGATGAGTGCGTACCATGAGGCCGTAGGAAAACCCCTGGATACCGCTGTTCCCGAGGGTGGCGGCGGCGAACTCGAGATTACCGAGGTGGCCGCAGTAAATCCTGGTGGCCAAAGACATGGCGTTGTTAATCAAGTACACCATAACGGCCGGTCCGGCGAAGCGGAATAGGAGCTTGAACTCTAGCTTGCTGGCCAACCGGAGTCGCTTCGAGACTGATAGTTGGGTGTCTGACAGTACATTTTCTATTTCGGAGCTCGATGAGTGGGCAGCGGTGGACGGTGGTTCCGGTAGTGGTGGACCTGGTGGTATGGCGGGGTGTAGGATGGGTCGGTGGAGATCATTAGTTTGGGACCCCATGCTTGTCACCATTCCAAAAGTTGTTTGACTTTCGTCCCCTCACGAATCAAGGGGCTTTATAGGAGGAGAAGAATTGGGTAGGGGGAGCCGGGGAGGGTACCGCGTGGTACCCTCTCGGTGCATCCGAGCCGTCCAACATTGTAATTGATGGTTTAGATTAAAAGTGTCGTTCAGATTTTAAAAAAAAAAACAAAAAACAAAACATGCATTTCATTCCGGACCATCGGAAGCATTTTTGGACGGCCCGGATGCACCGAGAGGGTACCATGTCACTCATACCTTATTTGCACCCAAGTTTTTCTCTTAGAGGAGAGGGTACACAGGCACGCAACTTGAACACAAAAAATAAACTATTCCCTACGTTTCTTAAAAAGAGTTGTGTATTCCATTTTAGACAGTTCCTAAATAAGTTTAATGTTGAAAAGCTAGTGGGTAAAATTTGGTATATTTCCTATTTACCCTTGAAAAAAGATCTTTTTTTGAAAAGTTAGTAGGTAAGTTTAATGATAATGTCTCCATCAAGGAAAATAATGAAAAGTGAATGTAAAGCTAACGTGAAATGTGTAATGATAATGTTTTCTTAATAAGCTGGAATTACAAAACTACACACATAAAAAGGGACGGATGGAGTAGTAAAATGCATATCTTTTTAAAAATGCTATGATTTTATTTTTTTTATTTCTAGCATAATTATTTTTTAAAAAATTGTTATAGGGTCCATTATAGCTTTTTATAAGCCCTCTAGTCGACCTAATGTTTTCATAACACCTCTAGTCCACCAAATCACTTTTTAAATGCTCTTAGGTCCATTCTATTTTTTTACTAGACAAATGTACCCTTACATTAAATTTAATACATAATATACCTTCGCCGGAAAAGTCACCGGCGCCGGAAAGTCTGCCGGAAAAGTTCACCGGAATTTCGCCGGTGCCGGAAAAGTTCGCCGGAAAATTGGACTTCCCCGGAAAGTTCGCCGGAAAATTCTGTCAGCGCCGGAAAAGTTGCCGGAAAATTGGACTTCGCCGGAAAATTGACCGGCGCAGATGTGGTTATCTGAACTGTGTCATTTTTTTAAAAACCTACTTAGGATCAGATGTGGTTATCTTGACTCGCAAGAGGTGGTTATCTATACTCATAAGATGTGGTTATCTGGGCATATTTTTGTTTAAAAAACTTACTTGGGATCAAGTTCTCAACCACCCAAGCAGTACAAGGTAGCATCACAAATCCTCTGCTTTTAACATAAAAATTTTACTGAAAATTGAATAAAACAAAAAAAAAACACTTTTTTTCAAAATGGAGGTGGTTATCTGGACTCAAAAGAGGTGGTTATCTAAACTCATAAGAGGTGGTTATCTAAACTCATAAAACAGAGTACATTCATCAAAAACTCATCCAAACAACAGAAAAATGTAGAATCGCAATATTAAATCGCAAAATGTACATTCATCACAAAATGTACATTCATCACAAATTCACCAAACATGACCTTGGTTCCTCTCTCACAGCTCTTCTGTTCAATCGCCGGAGGCTGCCAAATGTACTTCTTCTCCTCGCCTGAATTCTCCACCGGCGACAAACTCTCAGTGCTAACGGCACCAATTTCCTCCTACGACGATGTTTCCTCGCTGAAAATGAGTTCCAAATCACCGCCGCTAAGGCTCTCCTCCTCCTGAACGACGGCGGCGACGGTTTTTCTGGAGTGAGGAGAAAGCCATTTGGAAATGAAGAAGAAATGAAGGAAAGAAGAAGAAACAAAATTAGACAAACCGCAAAATGTGAATTTGAGAGATTTTGTGTACGTGATTGTAGAGCAAGCATTTTACCTTGAGTATATCGAGAGAATCAGCCGACGAAGGGGCCGTAATCGAGTCGCCAAAACCACTTTTTCAAAATAGAGGTGGTTATCTGGACTCAAAAGAGGTGGTTATCTAAACTCATAAGATATCGTTTAAGTACCATCACGCTACACAACACAATGACAATTCGTAAGCTACCTGGTTTATGGATGAAAAATCTTGAAAGCTTCATAACATCTTAAACCAAGATCAACAAAAAAAGGAGAGGATAAACCAATAGCTCCCACCTGATTATTTACAAACTCAAAGAAAGAGGCATCCAATAATGCGATGTCATCATTTCACGGGCAAATAATTTTACAAATAATTGTGAATCTATTGATAGACGGTTAAAATATCAAAGAGTAGCTTTTCTATTTCACCTAGTCATTTCGTCGAACACATGAGCTACGACTAGATGGCTGGCCAATTCTGATTGAAAAGTAATTCTTACTGGTGTCCCTCCTTCAATTAGTGCATCAGTAGTAGCAAGGTCATTTAAGCTCCACATTTTCTTCCCCGCGATTACAGGGATTCGACAACACCGTACCTATCATGACAAGATTACCCCCATCCAAGCATTGGCAATTAGCGAAGCCAGGGAAAAATGCAGGGGTAGTTACGTCACATCTCACATTACCAAACTGAAACAGAACTTGATGACAGACACACAGTAGAGTCGTTAGTTTACCTGAGCTTCGAAGCAAACGACGAAGAACAAAACCTTGTCGCCGTCGGCCGCCGCAGGCCGGAAAGGACTCACCTCCTCCGAGCTCAACACCGACGACGAATTCGACTTGGACTTCGATTTGGATATCGATTTCGACCTCGACCTCGACCTCGATCTTCTCACATCCCCCTCCTCCTCTCTCCCGAATATATCGCTATAAAAGCCCTTGCTCCCCTCTCTCCCCGCAGGAATCCTGAACTCCGGCAAGTTCCTCCCCGTCCTCCTCGCCGGCGCCGCCGTATCCGTCTGCCGGAATACCTCCTCGTACAGGCTCCCTCGTTGATTCACCGACAACGGCGGCGCCATATCGGCGCACACGGCTTTACAGGTGAGGGATAATTTCTGGCCAGATCTGGGGGCTCTGGCGAGAGAGGGGCGAATGGTATTGTCCGATGAGGAGAAGCGTAGAGGGATGGACATAGAAGGTTGGGTTAGGGCATGAATCCGCCGCCGGCAAAGGCGGCGTTGCCATCGAACTGGCTCGCATACATCTCTGCTCTCAAACCCTAATCAGAAAGAAGAGAACAACGTTTGCTGTTTGGGTTTTGTATCGAGGGGTATATTTGTCTTGCAGACACGCGTGTGGACCGGAGACCTTATGAAATTATGGAGTGGACCCTTGACTTTAAGAAATTGGTATATTGGACTGGAGAGCAACTCACCCATTATTTTTTAACAATCCTCGACTAGTCTTGAGAGAGTAATCCACCGTCAACTAGAAAAGACCACATTTAAAGCAAGAGTAAAGTTTCGTATGGACTAACCTCAAAACAGTTGATAGCACCTAAATGTTTCAAAGCTGAAGCTTTAGAATGGAGCAAACTCCTCAGACCCAAGGCCTGACCGCTAGGCCAATTTCTTGCATTTCTATCATAAAATTATAGGAGTATCGCATTCCATATTACTATTTCACACCAGTTTTGGAGTACAGGTATTGTAGGGTGCAAGTTGTAATACTCCGCCCAGAGCCTCTCGCCTCAGGCGAGCTATCACTACACATGATGGCCAATACTATGAGTAGTGGCCGACGGTACTAAGTGGCGAATGCCATTCCTGGCTAAGGCTTGTTTTCTAATGTTTGTTCCACACTTCTGAGGTTTTGGTAGGGTTTAGTATTCATTCAGTCCAAATGTCAGAGAGTCTAAAGACTCTAAACAAGAGGTTCTATGCTGAGAACCCAATTTATACAAGGAAATCGTTTCATCACGGGGAACCATAGTCCATAGCTAAAAGTTTGCACGGTGCGATACGGAACCAGAGATTGAGTAGGGACCGAAAATGCGTGTAGCAGCCGACAGTGTGAGCAACGGCCGACGGTATCGAATGGCGGACGCCACTCCTGGGAGAGATTAATTTGGAGCGTTGGCTTTTGGTGTGATGGTGCATTTAATAATCTCTCCCGCACTGCGAGACCGTACTATAGCGTTATACCAGCTTTTAACGCATTGCAAAAATCCAGCGCTTTCAAAAGACTTTATTGCTTAGAGGTACCCGACAATAACTCTCCGATAAAGGTGGTGAAATGCATATGGAGTATTTATAGTTTGACATTTTTTCTATTAGCACTTCAATAACACTCTGCAAGAGAATTCAAAAAATGATATACGCAAATAGTTAATTTTTTTATTTAAAAAATGACGAGAGAGAGAGAGAGAGACTCTTATCTAGGAACGGAAGGAATAATTTCTATTAAGATATTAATATTTGGATCCGGGGGCGTGCGTGCTGACCCTATCCAGGGCGATCAACGCTCCCCGCTTCCTTAATATTTACTGAGAGAGAGAAAAAAAAAACATTAAAATAAGGTATAAGGAGCGAATGGTGCATCAACAAATGAAGCTTTATTTGAGGTGTGACGCAGCGGAATTCACGAGAAACTAGTTGCGTACTAGTTCAAACAAAAATAGGTCTCGAATCCACGAGGTTCTTGAATCCACAAGAAAAAAAGAGAGATACTATGAATTATATTTGATTAAAAGCTGAATAGTAATAGAGGTTACATGCCATTTTATAGGGAAAACTAGCAAACCCTAGCAAAAACTTACCAAAAAATAAAGTATCCCGAAAATTGGGGAAACTTCCAAAATTGAAAACTAGAAAGAAAAATAAGAAATTCTCAACTAGAATCAATGAAAACGGAATTACACACTAAGAGTAATTCGTAATCTAATTATTACCTAAAATAGCAAAAATACTAAATTGAAGGCCTAAACGAATGAATTTGGCCGAAATCCACCATCAGTCACAATTAGGGTGGTGAGTATTGATCGCAGCGCAATTCTGCTTCAGCCCACCAAGTTTGGGCCTATTCCGGGCTCGTCGATAAATTGCCGAAATTGACAATTTTCAATTAGAAGTTGATTGGGCCTCTTAGGCTTTGACCGGTCCAATTGATCATAGAACTGCACCGCTACTTGTTCTGCATCAAGGTGGCACTGTTCATGGATGTAGTTTAGCAAGGTTTTTAGAAAGGCTACTGTGCAGGGTTTTAGCTTGGTAAAATAGGACAGATAACCCATCTAAAAAGGCTGCAGTCCGATTCGCGTACAAATCCCATTCCACCCTCTCCCTGAATGATATCAATTCGACCGTTTAGGACCCAATATATTAAAATCAGAGATAAATCCAGCGCTTTAGGCTTTATTGCTTATACGATTTGTTGTTCAAAAATTAGTTTGTTTCAAAAATCAAGACAGGTCATTCTCTCACAATATATCACATAAAAATGTGTGAATACAAAAATTAAGACAGTTTTAAAACGAAACTCTCTCACTGGAACGGGGTCTTACGTGTCGTTTGATTTATCTATCAACGTTAGTTATACCCACGCATATTTTACACACTCACATAGAAATGTTCCCTACCCCCCATGGACACTAACATTAGTGGAACCGCGGGCCCTGTGGTAGGGCAGTGAGGGAATATAATTTATGGTAAAAGTTGTATATTTCTTTAAACTTGAAGAGAAAGAATTGCCTCTTCAGTTTTGATAAGTCATCAATATTTAATGCAAAATATTATAATCTGGCAAGAAATAATGAGCAATAAATTCAAATCTTTATAAGTTGACAAATTATAAATTTAATTTGTTGGTCCTTCTAATGCAAATTTTTAATTGTTCATATCTTCCGATCTATAACGCATTTATGTGCAATATGGATCTTATTTGATAAATCTCAATTTGTTCTGTTGTTCAAAGTTTTTAAAATCTCTAATAATATTATAAATTTAAATACATGAACAGTTAAAATTGTATTAAAATCCAAACATGACAAACAATTTGGGATAGATGGAGTATGTAGTAAAAAAAAACTAGCTACGAGCCTCGTCTAATACATGTTACAAGTTGAAGAGAATTGATAATGATAAAGAGATTGAATCGAAATTTGTAGTAAAGAGATTAACTGTGAACTTGAAGATAATTTTATTGGAGGTAGAGATTGTGTAGAAATTTTTATCCTTATATTTGTCTGGGTTGAGTCTTGCGTTTTGGCCTGAAAAGTCAATTTGACTTATTTTTTCGTCTTTATTTGAATTATTATTATTTTTTTTTTGCGTTTGTTAGTTTTGCATCAATTTTTTGTGTATTATTGATTTTTCTGGACGAGAGGAAAAATTCAAAAAGGTAAAAGATTATAATTAGAACTCTCAATTCTTTGAATAAGATCGAAAAAAGTGTAAAAATCTGTCTTTTTGACTTATTTTTGTCTTTATTCAAAAAAAATTAAACTTCGATCATAATTTTTTTACTTTTTTGATTCCTATCACTGAAACAAACCAATAATACACAAAAATTAATGCAAAACCAAAAAAACGCGAAACAAAAATCAAATAAAAATGAAAAAAAATAAGTCAGCTAACTTTTTAGGCCAAATCGCATGATTTGGACAAACTGGATTATGAAAGACATATCTCCTCTCCCTTGAGTTTGCCAATCCTCACTGTTTAGTGTTTAATTAGTGTGGACTAAATTAATTTTTGTTAAAGACAGTCGTTATTATCTAATTTTAACTATTTTTTTTTTACTTTTCATCAAAATTCTTACATCATTTGTCTGAATGAGGGAAATCTAACTCATAGTTACATCATCCTTTTTTTTTTTTTTTTTTCTCTTGGAAGTAAGTGCAAACAAAATAATTACTCCTACTTTTGTAATCAAACGGTTGGCAAATTGTGATTGAAATACTAGTAAAGGTCATTTGGAACATTAATGTGTTGGAAAAAATGTTTGTTTTTTGTGATAAAACTGAAATATGAATGCAATAAAATTAGAACTCGATTGAAACCTAGAAATCGATGAAAACGAAAATGGTGATGAAGGAGAGTGTAACACTCTATAGTTAAGATAGATTCGCCCCCACTACCGTGCTTACGGTTTGTATGGACGTGTATCTCCTAATACTACTTGATCCAGTGGCGGCTCCAGGATTTCTCGTGAGGGTGTTCAGAAATTCTACTACAGTCCTCTAAAAATAATAACTGTGCATATGCAAAAAAAAAAAAAAAAAAAAACTTCTAATATAAAAAATGCCACCAAAAAAAAGCAAAATATTTAGTATATTAGAATTTTTCCTCAACGACTTTTCATATTTCGAAACCGTTCCATAATAGCATCAGTATCAAATGCATCACTCTCCATATAAGTAATCATGCAATCGTTTATCCACTGATCTCCCATTCAATTGCTCAGAATTTCAAGAATGGAAGATCTTCACAACTTGGTTATGAGCACTATTGTTGCCTCCCACATGAGATTGCAACCTCTCGCTTGCTTACGGAAATCAGGATGAAAAAATAACAACGTAGACAAAATGTTGCATCCTTTACTGTATTTCAACCAATTTTTGTACTCTTTGAACCAATTGGGATTAAACTGACGGAAAATTAAATGGACATCCCATAATGTTAGGAGGATGAGTTAGAGTAGATAAATATTGGTGAATGTTGTTGTAGACTCATTTGGTGAGTGTCACATGCACATTTCGTGCAAGTAATTTGTATAATAGTTAGTATCTATAGTATTTCTCTACAATTTTAGTAGTTGAGATGG
The DNA here is from genome assembly GCA_020921065.1 of Vaccinium darrowii. NCBI lineage: Eukaryota > Viridiplantae > Streptophyta > Magnoliopsida > Ericales > Ericaceae > Vaccinium > Vaccinium darrowii. Next base: position 16,055,241 of record CM037153.1, on the reverse strand, counting down.
GGTTAGATTCAAAATTGAGCCATTTAGAGGACCGGAGTAATTAGACTATTTTCATACTCCAATGAAGTACCAGAATAGAATAGTTCCAAAATGTTTAGGAGGATCTGGGGGTGACCACAAAGAATTAAGGTAATAAAGTCGATGTGTGTGTGTTGACTGATCAACGAATCAATTGTTCAGAGAGAGAGAGAGAGAGAGAGGAGAATAAATCCAAGGGGAAGAGGGGAATTGAAGAAAGAAACGGTGGCAAGGTGGGGGGAAAGAAAAGAAATGGTAAAAGAGTGTGTGAGTCTTGTGGGAAGAAGTCACTTTTTGAGATTGGGTGTTCAAACATTTTAGGTAGGGTGTTCAAAATGGTTCAAATATATTGGTTAGGGTGTTCAAACATTTTTTTTAGGGTGTTCAAAATGACAAAAATATTGAAAATAAATTTTTTTTACATGTATTTCTAACAAAAAAAAAAATTCCAGGGTGTTCGGGCGACCACCCTAAGCTGAGGGTGGAGCCGCCTCTGACTTGATCGAACTTCCCACAGGAGTAGCAACATAACTCTCTTCAGTGAAAAGACTCAGGCTCAATGAAAGTGTAGGAAAATCAACTATTAAAAATGAATGAAGCATTCCATATTTATAGACTAATTGGTGACTCTACGAATAGTCAACAGGGAGAAGAGGCATCTCTCTTTACGAAAGGACGCGTCTATACACCGCAAACAAGTACCAATGAAAAGATGCAACTCCAAATCAAATCAATTTTCATTCACACTTCAAATAAAATATTATATCCAAAATATTTTCCAAGATAATTTCGAATATAGAACAAGATTTACCATGACTGAGCTACCTAGACATTTTCGGCATATAAACCCTGACAAAAATGCTGTTTCGCACTCCAATTGTCATACGTAATTACGTACGCATCAAACTTGTCTTATGTTCTTAATTCAACACGTGGCCTAATTCTCAAATCCCTTATATATTTTATATATCTTTTATTATGAGTAACTTTCTTTAAGGGAATTATCAAAAAATAATAATTTATTTTCAGGAATTATTCTGAGAAACTTTAATCCATAGAAAATGGTACATTAAGTATTCGTGGAACTTATTTGTATTTATCTTCAGGGGTGCTAATTATTTGTAAACAATGAATTATGAGATGCTCCTTCCGTCCCTTTTTCAGCGTGTTGCTTCATAAATTCAACTTACTAAAGAGATCATCATTATTCCTTTTCTATAAACTTGTACCTAAACTTTATACTTTTCGCATCAACTTTTACTTCCACTTTCCATTATTATCTTCCACTTTTACCTACTAACTTTTTAATAGAGCAAAATAACAATTATACAAACTTTTACCGATTAACTTTTCAAAACATATATTTCTTAAGGGACATCTCAAAATAGAATAGTTGACAATAAAAAAGGAACGGTGGGAGTAATTTTTATTGTAATACATTAACTCATAAAGGACGTGTGTCATTTTTAATGGATCGGGATTTCAGCCGAGATTTATGAATGGTCGTGAGTTGATTCCATGACAAGGTAATGATGTCCGAACACAAAAATCCAGTGGTTATTTCGAAAAAAACAGAAAGCTACAGATGAGGATTATTTTTTCGTCTTTGCTCCACATGAGTGCCTTTTTAGCAGATTATTGGTTGGCTCGAAGTGAGAATTCTAAAAGGTCGTAATAAACTATGATTTAAAAAAGGAAGACAAGTTAAATCAAAACAAAAAAAAAAAAAACTTGGTCGATTATTTTTGTCTCCAAATATATTTTTTAATTTAGTTCATATTTCTAATTTTTGTGTATCCTCCTACCGAGACGAACAAAAAATTTACGTGCAACTAACAATAGAGAAAATAAATGAAGACAAAAAGTAACCCAAAAATATTACTAGGCCAAAACACGCCTAGGAGTTTAATTTAATTTGTCAACAACTTTTAAAGGTGGGTGAACATTACGTCCCATGTTTCCGTTTCTATTTCAATAATCGGGAAAGTTTATCTCTTAAAACCTGATATTTTAACTAATCATGCAAAAATCAACGCAAATGTCCTTTCGCCTATCACGAGTGTCAGAAGTGCGAAAAGTAAAAAACTAATAAAGATTCCTTAGAGCAGGTGCCGCACTATAAGATTGTAGTGTGGCATCTGAGTTGTCCATTGCGCAATCAATGGTCCCGATTTCATCTCGACACCTATAGACCTAAGTCGTCTATTACCGAGATGAAATCCAGACTATTGATGGCCGAGATCAACGGCTCAGACGCCGTACTACAATCCTATAATTGCGGCACCACATTGCAAGACCAAAGTGCCCTACGCACCCGGATTACTATGAATATAGAGTTCACCTCTCCAAAGATAGTAGATACCAGTCAACACACCTTCTTTAATACTCCCTGTAACGCCCCGATTTTCGGAAGCATTAATTAAGATAACTAATTAGAATTAAGTTAATAAAAAGAGTTTCCATCAGAGTACACGTTGGAAAACGTGAAGTGCAGCCCATTACAAAATACATAGTACGGTTTGAGAAATTAATATTACAGACCAACATTAAAATAAAGGGGTGGGTTCTACAGATTAAGGTTGAGATCTTGATCCCAATGCTCCTCTTGAGCCTGATCCACTGGAAAACCTTCTATTCCAAAATAAGCATCGCCCTCGACACCTACACCTCCTGTTTGATCACAATCTGGCATAATACGTCCGAGTCGCAAAGCAACATCATGGTATTATACCAGGGTTATACGAAGTGTAACACCGTGAGCGATAAATCACTCAATAGCTACTCTAACCCTCCCAACCCTTGCTTAACATACAAGTACAACATATATGATTGAAAAGCAGTAATTAAAGGAATAATCAAGAAATAAATCGTAAAACAGAAATTAAACACATAGCCGATTTCATTACTAGCCGTTAACTTACATGTTCATCTAAGTTCTCAACCTAGAGAACTTTCTTCCCGGTCAACCACTAAGGAATATGACCAAACTGTGATTTACTCCCCCCTTGCTTGCCCTTCACTCGGGGGTCCCGACGGAAGGTATAAGTTACGTACTTAATCCAGCCGTCAGCCGCCTCGCAAGGATGAATTTCCCAGGGACGAAACTGTACCACTGGGCTACGTATGACAACTGCCAGGTCCTGTAGGTATATAGCCGTGACTCGGTCTATAATACTTCCACCCTTATAACGCCTCAGAATTCAAATGAAGCAAATCACAGAGTGTCACATCCTAGGGTTTCGAAATTCAAGGCAGACTGCCAAACAATCCTCCGAAACAAATCACTTGGCGGAACTGCCATTCAACAACAATCTTGGGGTAACTCCCCATCAATCAATTTCGATTCACTTTTCCATTAACTTCATCGTCTATGTGATATCCACGTACGATCACCCAACCCGGGAACCTAGTTGTCCATTCTAGCATTCAACACGTTTATGAAAGGTGCATTTAACTGTAGAAGCAAAGTGATAACGATATCTCAAGGGTCACAACCGAATATCTCAATTCACAAGTTCACGAAATTCAAGTGATCGAAAACTTGGGGTCTAAACATAATAAATTCAAACTATAAGGGACCAAAATGTAATTTACTAAACTATTGCGGTCAAAACGTAATTTAAAGAAGGCAAGGGTCACCAACGTCATTTTAAGTAAGTATAAGGGTGTCCAACATAATTTCACTGACTCTAGGGTCCTTAGTGTAATTTACAAAACTCTAGGGGCCTTTTTGGTAAATAAACGTAATACAAGGGCAAAATTGTAATTTTGCCACCGACAAGGGTAAATACGTAAAAATGCTTTATTTAAGTTAGTATAGTCCTAACTTGTCACAAACGCAATTCCTTGATTTTCTTACTAAGTACAAAACTACACATTATGTAATTTTACACACACAAGGGCAAAATTGTAATTTTTTCCACCATGAAGGGTAAACAGGTAAAATAACTTATTTTAGCTAGTTATGTCATAACTTGACTCAAATAGTAAATCCTTGAATTTTAGTAAGTCCAAAACTATTAATAGGGAGATAAAAGTAATAAAGGGTAAAATGGTCATTTTACACTACGAAGGGTACTTTAGTTATTTTGATACGCTCATAAACTTCCATTGATGACATTTGATTGATAAAAAGTAGGAACATAAATATCTTTGTAGATTACGTTACATACTTTATAAAACTACAATTTTAACCCTTAAGTTTAATACCAAGAACGAGAACAAGATTAAACGTAACATGAACACATTAAATCTTACATAAACACTTGAATAAGTCCTAATCATGCTTGAGAAGTTAAACACATGAACCAAAATGAATCTAGGGCTTAATATGCATGAAAAACATGGTTTAGGATCAAAACCGTCGAAACTAGGAACACAAGGGGCTAAACTGTAATTACAGAATTTGAACCAAAGTTGGAGGGAACATTCTGGACCGGTAGTCCGGACGGGGATATGGTGGTCCGGACTATCGTCACAGCAAAAACAGAGCAACTTGCGTTTTTGTTCGGGCTTCGTGAAACCCTTCACTTTGGGCCTTAACCCTTCGACCAAAAACTACCCCTAGGCTATTCTAACACATACAAATGCTTAGGAATGATTGGGTAAGAGTCTCTACCTTGTTTTGCAAAGATTTGGCGAAAAAATGAGTTTTGGCGAAAGACCGGCGGAGGGAGCTTCTTGGGCCGGCTTGACTTGCTTGGATGGTGAAATGTGGATGCCTAGGAGTGCAATGGATGAACTTGTGGAAGAAGATTGAATGTCGTTGGGTTTGGAGGTGGAAACCCAAGTTTTGGCCTTACTTTCTCTCTCTAGAACTCCATAACCGAACTTGGAGCTTTCTCTCTCTTTCCTTGCTGTTTTTCTGAGTAATGGTGATGTGTGGGAGTGTGAGAGAGTGAGGAACGAAATAGAGGGGTTTATGAAGGGTGAGGGTGGAGTGTTTGGGTTGAGGTGGTGTAAGGGAGTGGTTAAACCCATGTGGGGATGTGAGGGGGTGACAAGAAGGGTGACAAGGGTTGTTGGGGGCAGAGAGAGGGTGGAGGGAGGTCTGATTTTGCAGGGGAGAAGGGTGGTGTGTGGTGTTGGTTATAGTGGGTGGAGGAATGGAGAGTGGGGGGGAGTGGTTGAATGTGTATATATGTACATAATATACACACATGTGTGTGTTTGTGCACTAGTATTACTTGTGTATGTGTATGAATGTGTATAATTACGTATGAAATGAATTTATAAAAATGTAATGTTCGCGATTAAAATGTAAACGTGCCTTAGGGTCGAATTTATAGCAATTTGGAAGTTTAGGGTATCAACTGTAGTAATCGCAAATTAGGGGCTCTAAATGCAATTAGAAATTAAATAACGAAATTAAAGTAATTAAATGAATTTAAATAATCCTAAATTTTATTAAAAATTTCGGATTATTACACTCCCTCTGTCCATTTCTAAGTGTTTTGTTTTGTAAATCCAACTTATAATAAACATTATCATTATTCTTTTCGCATCAACTTTTACCTCTAATTTACACATTTCACAACAATTTTTTAACTCCATTTTCCAAAACTTTCATCCACTTTACCCCTTAATTACTCTTTACTCGTTAACTTTTCAAAATGACAAAATAATAATTATACAAACTTTTACTTATTAATTTTCAAAACACACTTATTAAGGGATATCCCAAAATAGAATATTCAACTACTAAAAAGGGACAAAGGGAGAATCATAGGAGCTACCAATTGCCAATATGCTCATATTGGTGACGTTATTCAATACTGTTTCTTATCGAGCTTTTAAACTGAATATTAAGTAATTTTATTAAGCGCTTAGTAATATTTGATTGTGCTAATTTTTTACATACTCCAATAATTAAAATATCTTATTCTATGAGATAAACTGTTCCGGTCATTAATTGAAATAGGATTTAAAACATGACTAGTAATATTTGTCCACTTTTAAGGGTGGGTGAACAAACTCGAACTCCATGCCTAGGTTTGAGGTTGAATCATTGATTAGTGAATGATCAATCATTAAGAACAAGATAAATGTAGTGTTTTGCAAGCATTTCTAATTAAACTTGACACGACATTGAACAAGGCGGATCAAGAATCATTGTCACGTGGGGACAACTTTTTAAATACTAACATTTATTGTCCAAATACTTTAAGGGTGCGTTTGGAATTTGAGAAAAGTGAAGAAAAGAAAGGAAAGTAAAAAATTTTCAAATTTTGTTTAAAGAGAAAGAAAGGAGAAAATAAAAAAATAAGTATTCTGAATAGTAAAATTTTCCTCCTATTTTTCTCTCACTTTCTTCCTATTTTATTTTCTCTTATTTTCATTTCTCTTCCACATGTTCCAAACAAATCCTAGCCTGACGGTGCCCCACATGCCTCCAGGGTGTTTGCTAGCTTATTTTAGTCTTTTTAGTCTTTTGACAACAGAAAAGTCTAAGTACCCACAAAAACATACCTAGAATTTACTCAGAATTTGAATAGCAATGGTCTAGAGTCACTCCAATTGAATTTGAGCCATTCATTTTCAAGTTCTGAATAAATTTTGTGTGTGTTTTCTGAGTATGTAGCGCTACTCAACTATTTTAGTTCAGGAACTCAAAACGTAGTAAAATCCAACTTGGTCACTCCTGGGAGACAACCATCGTTGGGTAGCTATTTTAGTTCAAGGAACTCAGCAGTAGTAAAATCCAACTTGGTTACCCCTTCCTATAAAGCAACCAATTTCTCTTGTACTTCTTCTCTGAATCTTTCTTTCTAACTTGTACTTGAACCGAACACATAATACAATAGAAAATTTCTTTTATTAAATTATTTATTTATCTCTTTTTCTTTATATCTTTTTTCTCTTATATTTTTTTTAATATTCTCTATATCTTTTTTCTCTTTTATTTATTTAATATTATTTATTTAACTAAATTCCTTTTTTTATTTAATTTCTTAATTATTTTACCTTGTTTATCTAATTAATTTATTTAGATTTTTTCTTATCTTCAATTATAACCACTCATTTAGATTTTCTTCTTATCTTCATTTATAACCGCTCATTCAATTTTTCTTATCACCTTTTTATTTTCAATTGTAACTATTTATACTACTTCATACATTCTCCCACTACCTCACACATTCTTTTCGTAATTCTCCCAAAATTTCATACTAGGGGTGAGCACGGGTTGGGTTATGTCAGATTTACATTGGGTTCGGGTTGGGTCAATTTCTATCGGGTCGTGAAAAATAGCACTCGAAACCGAACCGAACAGCCCTAGAAATTAACCGATCGGATCAGGTTACATCGGGTTTCCGTTCGGGTTGGTCGGGTTAGTCGAAGCCCAACTTCCAGATCCCAAATCAGAGAGACTAAGAGAGAGAGAGAGAGAGAGAGAGAGAGAGAGAGAGAGAGAGAGAGATTCATTACAAATCACAGATTCCACACACACGAATACACAAATTTTAGATCTCAAATCGATTCATCACAAATAAACAAAATAATACCAGTTGGTCCAGTTCACAGATCACACACATGAACGCGCGGGAGAGAGAGAGAGAGAGAGAGAGAGAGAGAGGGAGCATAACCTCGTGATCTGTTTTTTCGCCGTCATCAGTTTATCGTCGTGTAGAGAGAGAGAGAGATGATATTTTTCTGAGAAAATGAGGGGTCATCTAAGATCTAGAATGTGCTGTGTATCTATATTTATACATCGGGTTGAGTCGGGTCGCCCGAAATTTTAAACCTTATACCCGAAACCCGACTTGACTCTGTCGGGTTACCTATTTTTTAACCTAAACCTGAATAGATTATGTTTTAAACCCGCTCAAAACCCATCGGATCGGGTAGGGTTGGGTTGGCGGGTCAGACCGGGTTTTGCTCAGCCCTACTCCATACATTCATAGAACAATATCTTCCACTATTTACCTTCTTTTCGTAATTCATAGAACAACATTATGGACGACTACAACTTTCAATCTCAGATATTTGGTCATTTGAGAATGACGTTCCCAGCGGGGAAGAGCATCTCCCACAACGGTCGCGATTATACACTCGAATTCACTGACCAGCTTAGTTATTACCGTATTTCTTATGCATATTTGTCATTTATTTTAAAAGTATAGAAAATATATTAAGAAGTTGTTTGAGAAATATATCAACATTCTACGCCACAAACAATTACGTGATGACATTTTTGATCAAGTAAGGTGTCGCATTTCATTAGAGTCAATGGAGTTGATTGATGTTCAGCTAGAATCCGCTAAAGAAGCACCCCCCCCCCCCCCCCCCCCCAGTCAACTATTGCTACTGTACGATCGAAATAACACATGGATTGTCAAGTGTGCACGATCTTGCATATTACCTTTCCCTTTCCATTTCGATTCCACTATGTAGTATCCACGCTCATTGGAGTAGGTTGTCTATGCATGCACGCGGGTTTAATGACAAGGGAGTTAACCCGACAGGACACCTCATGTTGTTGACATATTACAGGGGATGGATCCATGTATGCGAGAGCATATGATAGATAGGATTGTTGATATGACGGATCCATCTCATAGCACTGTTCGGTCCCATCGTACAACACAGAACATAGAGGTCGACTTGTAGGTAGAGATGACCAAAGTAGACGTCGCACATCTTCTTTTACAGAAGCATCCACTTCAGAATCTAAGGTTGCATCTACATCACAAATGAGAGGGAGAGAGAGAGACGTGGGAGGGGGTTGGGGGTTTGCAACACTTAATTGACCCATGCTCAATCTCCAGTTCCACCCATCCATAATCCCTACATTCAGTAATTACCTAAGGCTTATCAGCGGTATATTTCCTACACTGTTAACGTCCGAGCTGACGGTCATTGTAGATTCAGAGCAATACCCGCTTGGATGGGGGTATAGTGAGGATGATTGAGCTCGAGTACGAGTGGAGCTTATTGAAGAAATTCAACAAAAAAGAGATCTGTACTTTTTCTTGGATATTTCCTAAAATATTTGGGTAAAAGTCACAATTTTATTCAATTCCTACTTTTCTGGTCATAGTATAGATCTCTATTTTGTTGATATTTCCTAAAACATTCACCAATAAGATTTACGCTTCACTAAATCTCACTACGATGACTTTCAAATATTTTGAAAATAATACTACATGCTTGCTAGTTTCACCTAGAATGCTATTTCATTAGCAAAATTATTTGTGCTATCTTACTGGCAATGATCTCCATTGGTGTAACGCCCCGATTTTCGGAGAAGTTAATAAAAATCATTTCCTCAAACTAATATAATTAACTAAAAGGATTATCTTAATAAAGCTGCGGAATTAGAGTTAAACTTATTAAATTAACTTAAGTCCGATACATAAAGAAGTACATTGTTTAGAAATAAGATAACATTGTTCCCAAAATATAGTACTGAAAAGAACATAGCACTCTAGGAATTTGGGCTAAGGTCTCATTCTATAACTGGTCCTTGGTTGATAGCAGGGTCTTCGTTCTGGTAGAACTACTCACCTTCTTCTTTCTTGATACCTGGCATGACATGTCAAGGCAAAAATAGCACCATAAGCAATAGATTACTCAATAGCTAACTCTTACCACTAACCCTTACATTACAATTAATTCACAGTTCAATATAAAGATTTGAAGAATACGGAACATATAAATTAATATGTTACCCAACTTTCATATAGGGCTCTTCTAGAATTTCAACCTTGAGTAATACCCTTCTTGTCTAACCTCTGGTCTAAGCCATTCATGTAATTCTACTTAATTAGGTTCCTCAACTGCTATCATGAGGAAATGAACTAATCCACCCGGAACACCATTGTATAGAGAAACATATATGATTATGTTCCATAGTACATCTACAATTTTGTATCTCACACCATAGTGCAACTATAATACTGTATATCGAGTATCACAACGTGAATGCAACTACAATTCTGTACATTTAATACCATAGCGCAACTACCATTCAGTACTTCACGTACCATGTTAACGTCTGAGCTGACGAGTGGAGCTTATTGAAGAAATTCAACAAAAAAGAGATCTGTACTTTTTCTTGGATATTTCCTAAAATATTTGGGTAAAAGTCACAATTTTATTCAATTCCTACTTTTCTGGTCATAGTATAGATCTCTATTTTGTTGATATTTCCTAAAACATTCACCAATAAGATTTACGCTTCACTAAATCTCACTACGATGACTTTCAAATATTTTGAAAATAATACTACATGCTTGCTAGTTTCACCTAGAATGCTATTTCATTAGCAAAATTATTTGTGCTATCTTACTGGCAATGATCTCCATTGGTGTAACGCCCCGATTTTCGGAGAAGTTAATAAAAATCATTTCCTCAAACTAATATAATTAACTAAAAGGATTATCTTAATAAAGCTGCGGAATTAGAGTTAAACTTATTAAATTAACTTAAGTCCGATACATAAAGAAGTACATTGTTTAGAAATAAGATAACATTGTTCCCAAAATATAGTACTGAAAAGAACATAGCACTCTAGGAATTTGGGCTAAGGTCTCATTCTATAACTGGTCCTTGGTTGATAGCAGGGTCTTCGTTCTGGTAGAACTACTCACCTTCTTCTTTCTTGATACCTGGCATGACATGTCAAGGCAAAAATAGCACCATAAGCAATAGATTACTCAATAGCTAACTCTTACCACTAACCCTTACATTACAATTAATTCACAGTTCAATATAAAGATTTGAAGAATACGGAACATATAAATTAATATGTTACCCAACTTTCATATAGGGCTCTTCTAGAATTTCAACCTTGAGTAATACCCTTCTTGTCTAACCTCTGGTCTAAGCCATTCATGTAATTCTACTTAATTAGGTTCCTCAACTGCTATCATGAGGAAATGAACTAATCCACCCGGAACACCATTGTATAGAGAAACATATATGATTATGTTCCATAGTACATCTACAATTTTGTATCTCACACCATAGTGCAACTATAATACTGTATATCGAGTATCACAACGTGAATGCAACTACAATTCTGTACATTTAATACCATAGCGCAACTACCATTCAGTACTTCACGTACCATAGCACAACAATTATACAGTACATTAAGTACAACAGTGTGAGGGTGATGATGTGGTGTGATGGGATGGAGGAGGGAGATGTTGATTACGTTAGGTTTTGAAAGTATTAGGGCCTTAAGTGATAGCTTAGGAAATTAAGAGGTCCTAAGTGTAATAAATGTGTTAATAGGGACACATAATCGTAATAAAATAATTCAAATATTAATATCACTTATTCGAAGAAAAAATAGGGTCAAAAATTCAAACCGGTACAATTTGATTGCTCATAACACATCTGTAGAATGGAATTTCGTACCTTGTTTGGTGACTACCACTTCCCATCTACAAGTGAGTTTCCGCTACAGTATTTTTGTTATTTTGGATATTCTTGGCAAGGATGGAGCTAGGGGGACAAGTAGTGGCAGCCGCCACCACAAGCAGAGATGGAGCCAGTAGGAGCAATCGCCACTGCAAGGAAAAAAAAAATCTCTAGTATTATATAAATTTTTTTTATAAATTATATAAGCTCACCCCTGCAAAGTACTTTTGGGAAAAAAAATTTCGCCTCTGCTTTATAAAATCCATGACTCCGTCCCTAACCAGAAGGTTTTCAAAAATACAATCATTATATAGAAGAACGAAAATTTATCACAGAATTATTTAGATTGGCCACCAATGGATTTTTTAAACACTTTCATCCTCTGGTAAAGTATATCGGGAAATTCCAAGCCGCCCCCACTTTTTATGGGGGCTTCCGTTCAAATCCCATTTTGTCTTTCACTTCCTAATAAGCCCTGACGCGCGTGAGGTCAACTGTCCACTGACTTTCTCTCTCTTCTCTCTCCTTTTCCGCGCCATAATTGCTTTTTGGGGACTTGGGGTTGCTGCTGTGCTGCCCCCTGCACAGCAGCATACTGTGGACCCCATGGCGCGGCCGCGCCGAAATTTTTCCAACGATCGAAAACGTTCACCGCGTAGATCTTGTCAAGTACTACAAATGTACCAAAAATCAACTCGATCAGATATCGTTGAGTGTTTTATCGGAACACAAATACCTTGAAAAAAAATGCAACACAAATGAATACAAACACTGGAACAAAACCGTTGAACCTATGTTTTTTCATGTTATTTGTGTTCCGATGAGTCACTTAACCATATCCGATCGAGTAGATTTTTGGTACACTTGTAGTACTCGACGAGCTCTACGCGGGAACGTCTCCGACAGTCAAAAATTTTTTGGCGCGGCTGCGCCATGGGGTGCACAGCATGCTGCTGTGCAATGGGCTGCACAGCAGCAACCCCAAGTCCGCTTTTTGGTACACACTCTCTCACTCCTCTGCAGCTGATTAAGACAAAACGGCAAAAGTAAAACAAAAATATGTTGCTCTTTTTTGCACAGATTGTTTAGGTCACACTCTCTCTCTCTCTCTCTCTCTCTCTCTTCTCTTTCTTTTCTTATATTCTTAAAACTTAATATTTTTCATTTTATATAGTATCTTTTTTTTTTAAATTTATATTTTTGGAACCTACTCGACGAGATCTATCAAACAAGATACATTGTGAATATTAAATTATGCTTACAAAAAAAATTATTTTTTGAGGGGTGTGAATTGTTTGTATATGATGGTGCGAATTATTTAAGAGGTGTGAATTTGTGTGTTATTAAGGGTGTGAATTGTTGCAGGGGTGTTAATTGTGTGTTATTGGGAGTGTGAATTGTTACAAAGGGGTTTGAATTGTGCGTTATTTGGAGGTGTGAATTGTTGCAGTGGTGTGAATTGTGCGCATTTGAGCGTTGTAAATTATTTAGAAAGGGCTAATTCTATATTTGAGGGGTCTGATTCTTTCTTTTTCGGGTTTGAATTGTGTATTTTGAAGACTGAGTTGTGATATGTGTAAATTCTACATTTCAAGTCTGTGAATTCTTTCATTTTGAAGGGTGTGAATTGTTCAGAAGATGTGTGAATTAGAATTAATGGGTATAAAATAACATTTTTTAACATATTCAAATGGATCTTATTTGAAAGATCTCATCAAGTAGATTTCAAATAATTTTTATAAAAAATTATTTATTGTGTATAGCAAAAGTTAGTTTATTTTAAAATATAAAATAAAAGAGAGAAGAGAGGGGAGTACTCCAGCATTAAAAGAAGGAAAAGATCTTGGGGGGGGGGGGGGGGGAGGAGAGAGAGATAGATAGAGAGCAAGCAGATACACGCACGCCTACTACGCCAATTAAAGCCCATGTGGATTAGCCGGTGATGTGATGCACGCCTACTACACCAATTAATGCCCATGTGGATTAGCCGGTGATGTGACAGAAGCTATCCTATTTATTATTGCTGAAAGCCGATACAGTACTTCTTAATTTCCAACGGGCGCGCGTGAAAAGGGACTTAAGGGAAATGTGTTTGACATGAGGTGGGCTTGGAAGGAAAGCTACTGACAAAATAAGGCCGGCCTATAAGAACCCCAAAGTATCTATTTTCGCCACCTTAAAGGTAAAATTCTGGCTCTGTCCCCGATTCTTGGACTGCAAATTGTTAAATCAATTGGTGCATTTGAGAAGAACAACTTGTTGATTTAACAACTTGTCGTTCAAGAATATTAAAAATATCAAAAGTATCATAATGAAAACCCTGCCTAACTTTTATGTACAAAACATGCTGCCAGCCTTCTTCCTGACTTAAATTGAACTCTCCTTGAGATTCATTGTTATCTTATAGCTTCCACGTTGAAGAAAAGTCGCACTATAACTACGGTCGAAACAACCAAGCATGATATTGCCCCACAGGCCCCAGCTGGCCCAATTGATTCCTCCTTGTGTTGGTTAGCTTTCAGAGTTCAAGTGGAAAATCCAAAACTTGGTCGCTCTCTCTTGAAGATAGCCGGTGTACGCTAGATCCGCCATTGGCGAAGATAGTCTTATAGTTTTTGGTTGGCATTCGAATAGCACATCACATTGTGCTCATTGGCAAAGATAGTCTCATAGTTTTTGCTTGGCATTCAAACAAGTCCCCAGTTAAATGTAGTGGAAAGATTGAAGCACAGAAGCACATTTTCCTCCATATATCGATTGAAGCACAAACATCTACTTGAAACAAATTTGGCCTAGTTGTTGATTTCAGGTAAAAAGCTCAAAAGAATGACCAATTGCAGATTGAAAATACTCAAACTACGATGTGTACTAACAACTGCTCTCTTTTTTCATCTTCCCCTTCCATATCTTGAGAAGTCTTTCCAACGGTCAAACAGGACAATGAACTTATTCCAAGCAGTACCGGCCCTGACCTAAAGCGGGAGGTGCGGCCTCTTTAGACCCAAAAAATTAAGCAAAAATTAAGGGCCCATTTTCCATAGAACTCGTACATATATTATATATAAACTATTATGTCTATTATGTGTTTTGCTCGTGATGGGAGCTAGCTCAAGTGGTTTATTGGTGTATGTTTGAGCTAGTTGTCCTAGGTTCAACTCTTTGGAGACCCTTCTGGCCAAATGTTATTTTGCCATATTTTTTTTATTGGATCTAGTGTAAAATAAAACTCTTGCACCACACAATTTATGCTTTAGTAGTTTTAGATGCTATTCAAGTCCAAAATTCAAATCCTTTGCACACAATAAACATTTTGATGATTTTTTTTTAAAATTTTCTCTAGCTTATTTTAATCTTTTAAAATCAAATTCACAAATATACCACTTCTAGAATTCACTCAAATAGTAAGTGATACACACTAACATCAAACCAACAATATGGATAGCAGTTTAAACACCGGTGGATAACACAATAAAGCAACGGTGTTAGAGATCCCTTGGTGAGCTAAATGAGTAACATACAGTGAAACTTGTGCAAAGAAGTTAAGCACAAATACCAAATTTGTGCGCACAAGTTTCCAAAAAAAATTGCACACTCAGTCAGCAAAAAATGCAGAGTTTTCCAGCGAGCAGCAGTCTAAATGTGTTGGAAGACCACAGAAAGATCGATCAAGGAAGAAGCTTCTCAGTGAGAAAATTTAGTCGAACCATAAAAATGTCGAGATAACAACGAGAATGGGTGATATTGGGAAGCTGTCTACCTAACAAAACATGCACAGAAGAAGGCTAAAGAACAAATTCAGATACCCACGCTGATGAAACCCATTCGGAACGCCAAGTATTCTGACTTCTGTATTGAACTCTTGAACTGTCGCAGAAAGCAAAGCTGCACGATTAAACCACTAACGGCCCGTTTGGATGGCGTATTAGTTTGAGAGTGATGATAAAATAGTAGGGGTGATTAAATAAGAAGGGTGGACCTATATTGATAAGACAGTTAACAAGAGAAGATTAAATAGTACATGGTTTGGATGAGGGATAATAAAAAGGGGATAAGAAGGGTGGATGATGTAAAAGTTATCAAGTTGACTATATTGCTCTTGTGAATACCCATATTAGATTATGCATTTTAATAACTATATAAATACAAAAAATAATTAATTTAATATACTCTACTTTTCAATAATTGTTAAAATCAACCTATAACAATTATTTTAAATTTATTTTAAACACTTGAAATGAAATAAACTAATTGGGGCTACCTCAGTTGACAAAGACCCTTGCTAATCTCTGCAAGATCAACTCTAGAATATCAAGAGTTCGAATATGCTCACAGTGAGCATTATTCTCATTTAATTTGTTAGATTATTTGTCTCCTTAATGGAGCTATTAGATGGGTTAGTCTTATAGTAATCACGGACTTTATTTCGAATTTCCCTATGTGTCTTCAGTTTGATTTAATTGTATTCTTACAAAATAAAAAAAACACACACACACACTTGAAATGGAGTGGCATTGACTAGACTCTTCATAAAAGTGACAAAATGAAGGCTCCGATTGTTATGAATTGGAGGAATATTTACAGAGATTTTGATACAAAAAAATAGAATGTACCTTGAAAAAAAAGTGACAGGGGTCTTACTGTGTCCCTAGGCGTTGTTCTGATCGACTCAAATAAACTTGTTGTGTATTTCTTAAATTGGAACTACTTGTTCATTTGCCGAAGAAAACTGTGATTTATTTAATGGGTTTTCGTTGTTTTTTATTGACTTGATTTTTTTACGGACTATTGTACGCATCGATGTTTACAAAGTGAACGGTTAAGGTCATTTTTTCAAGCTCAAGACAACGCTTGGGATCGAGAACACAACAGGGCCCTGCTCTGTATAAAAGCAAAAAATAGAAAAAAAAAATCTGGTGGTACTTGGGAAAATCCAAGTAGAATCACATTTGTCTGGCCTTAATGAATGACAATTACGATTGAAATTTGGTTTTCCTCGCGTGCGTCGCAATGGGCAGATTTGGTAGATCCCAGCACAAATCTTGCAGAGAATCCATGAGAGATTTCTCTTCCTTGGCCTTTGCTCTCGATAACACTCCATGTTATTCTGGTATTAATGTCCATTGTCGCGGACGAGAATGAAAATTGAGGTTTTGGATCCGATTGGGGTCGATGTATTTTAGTGATTAGTAATCTCCTACGCAATCACACGGTCTGCTGTGATTGAGTTGTTTCCTCCAAATCAATCACAGCAGTCCATGTGATTGCGTACTACACAATCACATGGACTACACAATCACACAGACCGTTGTGATTGATTTGGAGGAAACATTTGTTTTCGGCGAATAAGTTACTTCCGCCAGCTGTGGGAACAAATGTTTCCTCCAAATCAATCACAGCGGTCCGCGTGATTGTGTATTATTACACTGAACAACTATGATTAATTTGGAGAAAACATTTATTTCCGTTAGCAGTGGAAAGAATGTTTTCTCAGAGGCGTTATCAAACTTTCTTATAAAATGATGCACGATAGACACATTTGTGAGCCAGTTGAAGGTGTACAGGCATAAGATGGGAGTGGAGTCATTGGACTTCATTACCACTTCATTCTAAACGCATTTGTGAGCCAATTTGTGTATATCTTTGAGAACTAAAATAAAATTTTCATCTTGAAAGGAACAATGCTCGGAGTACCCATAAGAATTTATTATATCCTTCACACATGATTTCAGAGGATATAAAATACCAGAAGTAAATATTTAATTTAAACTACAAAAAAGTATAGATAATTTTGATGTTGTATAATATTGAGCAGTAATATTATACAAATGGTGTGAAGACTCATGACCGTCGCTTTTTTGAGTGTTCATACTCTAGCTGGCTCTGTAAGCAGTTCCTGAGGAAGTGGGGTTCTTCTAGATGTCCTGCTGGGTTGGGCAGTGAAGTTGCTTGGGCCTACCCCTACGTAAGGTTAAGTCCCTGAAATCTATGGTTCTTCGGTTAGTTTTCGCAGCAACTATCTATCGTATTTGGGGAGAGAGGGAGAGAGAGGGGAATAACCGTAATTTTAGGGGATTTAGGAAGGTACCTATTGGAGGAATTTGCCTAATTCTGTGGAAATCAGCGGATGCTTGCAGAATGGGCTCTTGTGTTAGACTTTTCGAGAATTCTCCCTTGGTCCTTATATTTTGGGTTTGCTAGTCTATATACGATTACCTTACCCCCAAAAAACGTATCAACTTCCTCAACATAAAAGTTGTACTTACAACTTCACTTGCGTAATGCACAGTTACACAATCGTTGAGCCAAATGCCCTATATTGTATCCCAATACATATGCCTGTAGACCCTCTATGCTATATGATTATGCGGGCTGGTTGGCCTTAAAGCATTCCTCCCAAGCCTGGTCCACAGCCACGACTGGACCTAAATCTTTTTCCCACAACGGCCTGTAATATCAAGCCCAAGCCTGGTCCCCAGTCACAACTTGGTCTAAATCTTTTGCCCACAATGGCCTGTAATATCAAGCCCAAGCCTGGTCCCCAGTCACATCTGGGCCTAAAGCTTTTTTCCACATAGGCCTGGCCCTAGCTGGCGACTCCACTAAAAAAATCTGAAGTCCTAAGAGCATCTTTATCAGACTCCCTGTATTAGCTTTTAAACCCACCAAAACCCCTAAAAATCAGACTCTCTATTTTTCCTCTTCAAATTACTTTCCCTTTTTTATTGTTTCTTGCGTGCGGTTTGATGGCAACAGGGGACAGACGAGAGAGAGAACAAGGGCAACAGAAGAGAGAGAGAGAGAGAGAGAGAGAGAGAGGGGGAGGAGTGGATAGAAGGGTGACCTGTACTCAAGCCAATTACTTTCGAATAGCTAAAGCACACCTTTCCTGGAACAAAATGCGACTCCCAAGGTGAGGAGCATACCTTTTTAGGAGAAAAGTATTTTTTTTTTTAATAAATTTGAGGGGGAATAGTTTAATATAGTAAAGTTTGGATAGAGAGTCTGATTTTTTGAGTTTTTGCTAAAATGACTTGCTAAATTGTAAAATGTGTTTTTGTGGTTAAATTTGATTTTTTTTGGTACGCCTAATAAGGATGCTCTAACCGGACCCATTTAGAACAAGTAGTTTAAACCAAAGCAAAACCCTCAACTGAGAAACCAAGACCCGCAGGTTAATGCCTCATGGATTTCTTTGATCTTACATCCCAGCTTGACCATGGGCCGCCCGCCTGTTAACTAAACCAATGCATTGTTCATATACAAGAGAAACACAATTCATTTCTGAAGCAGTAAATACTTTAAAAATTTAGTACTAAAAGTGTAATCTGAAACCATATTTCGTGTTTTGAAGGTTAAATATTTACTGCGCTTCCCATTAGACACTTCAAAGTTTGTTGGGTAAATTTCACTTACCTCCCCTGAGGTTTCTGACAAATATAGAGACCTCTCCTATACTTTCTAAAATTCCACTGCACTCCCTTACTTTTTAAAAACAATCTCACTTACCTCCCCTGCCGTTACTTTAAGGTTAATAGCCTTGACTTTTTGAGTGAAATGACTATAACACCCTTAGTATATATTCTCCACCCTAAAAAAACCACTTTTAGAAAGGAAAATAAATAGTTTTTAAACAAAAAAAAAAATAAAAAATATTTTTTTAACTGTTTTTTTAAATTTATTTTTCAGATATAAAAAATATTTTCAAAACTTTATTTTTTAAAAAATAACGGGTTTCCCAAAAACTATATATTTTTTTTATCCAAAGCAACGTTTTCAAAAATTTCGCATTTCAAAAACTGTTTTAAAAAACTTTTTCAAAATTAGTTTTTTTACTGGAAAAACTTTTTTCATAAAAAAATTTTAAAAAAATATAGTTTTTTAGTGAAAAAATTCTCTTTGATACTTTTGTCTATAAGTTATTTTTTAATAATGAAAAATGATTTAAATTTCTAGTAAAAATTTTTTAACTATTTTTTTATAAAACGATTTTTTTTAGGATGAAGAATATATAGTAAGGGTACTACGGTCATTTTATGCAAAAAGTTAACACAAAATTATACTTGTTAGATTATGGTCAAAACTCAAATTTTTTTGAATAAAGCCGAAATACTTGGATTATTGGCCAATAATCCAAGTATTTCGGCTTTATTCAAAAAAATATTTGGTTTGACCATAAATATATACTTGTTAGATTCATCTCGCCGAGAGGAATCCAGAAACCACAAAATCTTGACACGAAACTAAAAATGCAAAAAAAAAATTGAATAAAGACGAAATGAAAAAACCAGAAAACCATAATCCACTTTTTAGCCAAACCAATTTTTTTTTAGTTTTTTTTAAATGACTACAATACACACTCATTAAAAGGTGTGTACTATATGTACCTATTGTATGGTTCTATATTGTGCCATTGTGAGCTCCTCTTAAGCCCATAAAATAATCGAAATCGTTCACCTTCCAGAGGTCATTGATTATCTGTGCAAAAAATTACCTAGCTTTATCGAACTTCGATAGGTACATAAACAAAACAAATTTGTATGAAGAAAATGGGGTAATAGGAAAAAATTGAAACTGAAATTACCCATTGTTTTCCTTGTACAATTTATTTTCAGCGCGTACCTATCGAAGTTCGATCAAATTAATTTTTTATGTGGATCTCATACTCGACGCGCTCTACAAAGTGAACGATTCCGATTATTGTTATGGTACTTATGTTTTTGCGAATATATGGAAATCGAAATAAGATTGTCTTATAATACGCAAGTTTGAGCATCTACACATTAGATACATGAGAAATCAGTACCAAATTGTTACTAACATTACATGTAATTCTCTTTGTGGGAAATTTCATCTATAACGACACAGAAACTACAAATGCATATGACACGATTCTCTAAGTAGTAAAACATAACGAACACAAAAATCAAATAGCGCCCCAAACTTCATCTTGGTCTTCTTAACTGGTCCATCCTTTTGTGACTGGAATTGAAAACTGAGGTCATGATTGGAGCTAATTGAGCAACATCATACCACTGTACTAAAATTTCACCATGCGACAAGAAACTTTTGATGCTCTTTATCATAAAGCAATAATTATACGAAACTGACCAGGTGTTTGCAAAAATTGCACGTACACATGATTGGATACATTTGATTGGCAGCAAAAAACATCTCAATTCAACCTTCTTTATAGAAAAACACCTCAATTCAAGACGTCCAATAAATTGTATGGGCTTTACACATCCAATCGGAACAAATTAAATCGGTAGGCATATATTTTTTTGATACATAGGAAACAAAACGTCAAACATACTACATCCTCTCGAAAGTAGGGATGGCAACGGGGAGGATCGGAGACGGATTTTGCCATCCCCGAATCTCATATCTACCTCCGTCCCCGCCCGAATCCCTGAACAGGGAATCATCTCCACCCTCCATCCCCACTCGTAACGGGGATCCCCGCCCCAATCCGAAAGTTACCAAAACTAATAAAAAAATAAAAAATCTAGAAAAATACCACTTAGACTTTACCAACATAGTTGATATCTAAACCACCAAATAATGAAAAACATGGCAACAATTTGCAATTTTCCATCAAAAATCCCAACCAACCAAATTAAATTATATAATAGTTAAGGATTCCAACCTTCAAAGCTAGAATTACCAACTAAATTATACTCCGTATTTGATTGTGTTTAAGAATGTGAAGAATGAAGTGTATTTATGTATAAACTAATACTAGTATATATATTGAGGAAACCCTACCAATTAACAATAATTCAAGGGGTCTAAATGTGAATAACATAGTAGATAAGTAATAAAAAAAAGGGTCGGGGACGGGTCGGGGAATGGATCGGGGTTATGTAGAACCGCCTCCAACCCGATCCCCGATTTTATTTTTATTTTTTCCTCCAAATCCGACCCGATCCTGGAAAAAATCTCCAAAACTCCAACCCGAATGGAGCGGGGACGGATTGGAGCGGATCGGATCGACCGGAATTGCCATCCCTACTCGAAAGCCACAGCTCTCATGTCTGCTTCGAGGAGGGGGATGATATCCTCAAGTTGTGAGATATGGGAAACCCATTTGTGTTCTTGATCAAACCAAAGGATGGCGAGCTTGTCCGCAATTTGATTTCCCTCACGGAAGATGTGTTTTAGTGAACACCCAGTAGTAGCCATCAGTGCTTTACATTCTTGGATCAGAATCACATGTGGGGAGTGAGCAAAAGCCTCTTCATTGATGAGTGTGAAAGCCGCTGTCGAGTCAGAATCCACCTCAAGAGCTTCCATGCCGTGGTTCTAAACTAGCTCCAAACCTTTGAAAATGCCCAAAGCTCCGCCTCAAGGTTGGTACAATCCTCCGATCTTCCATAGAACCCCAGAATCCAGAAGCCTCTATAGTCCCTGATCACTCCACTGAAACCTGCTTTACCAGGGTTTCCACGACTTCTACAGTCCGTATTCAATCTGAGCTTGCCGATACCTAGCATATATATAGTCAAACCAATTACAAATCTTAACTTCACCCTATCTGAAACCGACCTGACCCATCTTGATCGATGGAACTATAGCTATATGTAGGTGTGGTCTTTGTCTAAAGGAAAGTTGACCAGAGTCAACAGTTGACTGACCTATCAGGAGGTGACGCGTGGCAAGAAAGTCTTGCAATACACATATCACGTAATGTACGAATAAGTACACTACACGTCAGCACTATAAGAGACAGACTTGCATCATCTTGCTGACCCACATAACATGTGGATCTTGGCTATGGGCCTCTTTTATAAGGGTCCGGAATAGCTTAATGGACTAGCGCGACCCGTAGCCTACGGGTAATTATCGCGATTAAACAGTAATATTATTTTAACCCAGACATCCGTGTCTGCTCAAGTCACAAGGCAGGACTTGGGGGGTCCTTTGAGGCTCGGTCTACAATGTAGGCATGACTAATTAAGTCGTGACCTAGTCCACGCGGGAATGGAGGGGGATTTAGTGGCTCGGTGGATTGAGGAGATGGGTTCGCTGCGAGGTAGGGACGCGGCACGAGAGTGTCGCGGACTGCTACCCTTGTGGCCTTGCAATAGGGAAGGGACACGTGTTAACTATTTGTTGGCCCAAGCTGGCTATAAATATAAGACACTCCTCTCATAATACAGCAGAGACATCTCCTCCTTAGAGAGAGAAAGTCCAAGAGTGAGAGCACCCCAAGAGATACTGCCTAAATCTCTTTCCTATTGTTTGCCTTCTCCTTCACCCCCACAAAATCCATCCTTCATTCTCTAATTCTAAACACTAACCATTCTTTACCTCTCCTAGCTCACAGATTTAGGGCTTTAATTTTGAACCCTGCAAAGAGTGAGATTTTCACCTCACCTACATAGGCGACTCTGCTGGGGAGGTGGATTGGTTGGCTGTTTAGCTTTCAGGTTCATTAAAAAAAAAAAAAAAAAAAAAAACTAATACACGATCAGATCTATTTTTTGGGGGCAGAGAGCCGTATTGAATTTTTTTCGATTTGACTTTGCCGAAATGAAAAAATCCAAGGGGCAATATCCAAGGAACATTGGAATCTGGTAAAGCTATTACATGAAAGCAGATATGGAGATTTTCTTCTTGTTGAAGCTGATGAGTGGCTTTAGCACGCCAAAAACCTCCATCAAGGGGTAGAGGTCAGATCTATTCCTTTTCTAAGCTATTTTGGTGGTCCACTTCTTCTCCTTTAAAAAAGAGAGAGATAGAGAAACAAATTTCGTACAGAATAGCATTTTTCCACTCCTTTTGTCGATCTCTAGTTTATTAATCTCCTCCCTGCTTAAAAAAAAAAAAAAAAAAAAAAAAAAAAAAAACAATAATAATAAAATATATATTGGACCCATTTCTCTTTGAAAAACTGGGTTTCCCTACAAACATGTCTCTCTTACTGCTACATCTTTTGGATCGTTTGCTAATCACAATTTATGATCCATATATCTGTCATGATTTTGAGGGGATCGACTGGCATTGGCGGGATCATCTCCTCCACAACACACCGCTGGTTTGACGACACTCGCAGGACCATTTACAGAGGAAATATTTCTGCCTTATGAGAGCATCTCTGCAAGAAAAGAACTCTATTTACTGTTGACGCACTCGCGGTGGGGAGAAGCAGCGAGAATAAGTCCGTACAGTGGTATCGCCGCGGCAGATCAAGTATGAAGTTAGAACCATCGCGGGTCCAAACTTACCTCGAGAGCCATCGCGGAAAAATACACCGCGAGTTCGTCGATGCTCGCGGAATCATCTCTAATCCATGTCACGAGAAAAATGCCGTGGGAGCGGCGCTGCTCGCGAGACCATCTTGGAGCCACCGCGGAGCGATTTTGCTGCTCGCGCGACCATCTCGGAGCCACCGCGGAGCGATTTCGCTGCTCGCGAGACCATCTCGGAGCCACCGCGGAGTGATTTTGCTGCTCGCGCGACCATCTCGGAGCCACCGCGGGAGTCGGTTCATCTACGGGAGGGTCACTCCGCGGAGGTCAGCTGTTAAAAAAAAAAAAAGCCAATTCTAATTCATTTCTTCACTTGGGCAAAACGTTTGGCTCGTTCCAAAGCCTCAAATTGGTTTACTCCATTGTTTATTAATTCTATCCCTGAGCCACGAGAACAAACCCATTTCTATGAAATTTCCCTTTCTTTTGTCTAAAGCGGGGTCACGTTACTCATGTCTGGTGATGCCCCGTCATTTGCGATTGTTAACATTTGAATTTGTATTGCGAGGAATGCAACGCTGATTCGATGATGCTCGCTGAACCATCTTTAACCCATGTTTGCGGGAACCACCGCGGAGGAAAGAACTTGGTTGACTATCGCTGGTAATGAAATTTGCAACGGCGGACCATCGCGAACCCATCTTTATTCGCAAAAAGTGGCCGGGCTTCACCAACCTCGGTTCACTCTCAAGAAGCGAGATTTCTCCGATAAACCATCGTTCGTACTTCGGCGGGAATTACCGCGGAGGACAAACACGATGTAAGGGCCATCGCGAGCACGAGTCACTTAGCCGCGAGCGGTGATACTGTATTCAACAACCAACGAAGATAACCGCGAGATAGAAGAGGACCCTTGTTTATACGAGTAGATTTTTGTGAAGACTCTTTCAACAACAAAAATCTAGGTGGCCAGATGCCTCGAGTAATACAATGGCTACAGATCTGGGGGCTAAAGAGCTTTTGCCGATATTTTCTTCCAAAAACACTTGCTGAAAGTCATCCATCAACACTTAAGAGGTCAGATCTGTTTAATTATCCTTTTCATCAGAAATTCTCTCATGCCTATTTTGGTTTTAGTATTCTCTCCATGAGTATTGACCAATATCTTGGGTTAATCGTCTTCTTGCAAGAAACCCCAATTTTATTTTCTAAAATAACACTTTTGGGTTGTTATGAAAAATGGAGGTAAAAAAAAAAAAATGGTGATAGAATTGATGGAGAAGTGTTAATGATCTCCTATTATTTGCTGGAACAATTCTGTTGGGTAATAAAATATGGCCCACATGTAATATTTAGTCATCCTACACGTACACCTTTGGTCGAGAAGTGTGTCTCTATTTCTCCACTTGCCACGCCCATCCTTGTACACGTTTGTGGCGCGGGCATTAAAATATCAATTGAGTCAATTCAATAATAAAAAAAATAAAAATAAAAAAATGTATATGTCGCGAGAGCCATCGCGGAGGCGGGTATGCAGCGGGGTTGTCGCGAGACCCATCGCGGAGGCGAATATGCCACAAGCAATCCGATTGCGAGTTAATACCAGCGCAAGGAGTTTGTCGTGGGTCATGACTTGTCAAGGGCCGCGTAGTAAGCAGCACGGCCAAGCAGTCGTGGGAATCACCATCTTAACACCAGTTACGGTACTATATTCATGGGAATTCATCGCTAGAGTTACAACACTCATGGACTTATCGTTGCTGTGATTGTGCCGCGAGCAATATTTCGAACCACTTTTTATATATATGATGGGCCAAATAATAAAAGGCCATTGCGAGAACTGCAAGATGCTTGGAGATTCAAACCGAGTCGCGGGAATCATTTGGATTGAGTCAACTCAGACTCTGATTTGTGAAGAGGACCCTTGTCTCACTGCCAAACCAGTTAGAGAGATTGGTCCAAAGTCAATGCACGCCAGGTGTTTGACGTGTTTTCTGATCCGAGAAGACACGGCCATTGCTTCATATTGAGAGGGCTTCCGCAAGGATAAAGCTTGGGATCGAAAAGAGAGTGCAGACTTGCTCATTTTTTGAGGAATTTACCTTACCAAATTTCAAGGTCAGATCCTTTTTGCTTCAGAAATTAAGCTTTAAAATATCAGATTCATTTTCTACCTACAAGCTAGTTCGAAACCTGTGATGATTCTTCATTTAAGTTGCAATCGTCAACTGAATTTCATCTTTTATATGAGGTAAAAAAAAGAAAAG
This sequence comes from Vaccinium darrowii, assembly GCA_020921065.1. Taxonomy (NCBI): domain Eukaryota; kingdom Viridiplantae; phylum Streptophyta; class Magnoliopsida; order Ericales; family Ericaceae; genus Vaccinium; species Vaccinium darrowii. The sequence goes on along the minus strand of CM037153.1, from coordinate 16,029,398 downwards.
AAAAGAAGAATCCCTGAATCATTAATTGTTTCCATGTAATGGATATTGCTCAATTTTTTGGATTTTATTCTAATGACAATATGTGTGGTCTATGCATGTGCCACGCGATTGGTGAGATGGATTGGCGAGAACCACCACCGCGAATCAACTCAACCGAGTCAACTCAGTCTAAATAATTCACCCAAAGCAAAGCGACGAGGGCCCGCGCGAGATAAGCGCGAAAGACCATATATACCACGGAATCGTCCTATAAGGTCTGTGATATTTAAATGTTTATTGATGAAATTTCAATTGTCTTTCCAAATGTAATTATTTGAAGACAAGCCAGTCGCGAGAACCCTCGCGAGGGAAGACGCAATACGCTTCGAAACTCGAAAGCCATGTTTTATGCTTATTTCTAAGTCATGGCAATTACATAACCTTGATGAAAAAAAAAAAAAATGGGTTGCGACCGTCGCTATTTCAAATCATAATCTGAAAATTGGTGTTGAGATACACTTTGAACACGTTGGCTTTGGCCCAACTTCATTGATTTCATGCATCCACTACAGTGGGGATGTTTGCAAAGTTCTACATGTTCTTTGAAGTAAGAAGATCAGATTGTTTACACTCATACTACCCCTTCCATCTCGGAAATATGTTCATTGGAACATACTGGGAAAATGGCAAAGGAAAATGGTAGAATAAATGAAAATACTACCCCTTCCATCTCGGAAATATGTTCATTGGAACATACTGGGAAAATGGCAAAGGAAAATGGTAGAATAAATGAAAATACTACCCCTTCCATCTCGGAAATATGTTCTATAAATGATGTTTTCTTTTTAAAAGATATTCATTGGAACATACTGGGAAAATGGCAAAGGAAAATGGTAGAATGATTTAGGCATCCACAGCGATGACCTCGCGGCACGAAATGTTGTCAGCACAGGGGGAAATTTCACCCTTCGCGAAGTGAAAAAAGTACAAGATGAAGTACTCACTTACGCTTAAGGCCTTTAAATGTTGCGAATTAAATAGGGACCAAGGAAGTTTCTTCCTTTGGAATAAAGACCCTCGCGACGGCCATTACCCACAAATGATTGGGAACCGAAGAAAACTTATCTTTGGAATAACTGACTTTAAAGTTGGAAAGACCCTAAATATGTCGCGGGCGGAGAATCTCCGAAAAGCCTGAAACGACAAAGGGATTTAAAGCTCGCTATTTAAAGTGGGAAAAATGGGTTGCGACCTTCGCGTTGTCCACCTAAAATGGTGAGACGTGTGTGCCAATAAGGCAATTTTGAGTCCACCAATAAGGTGAGGCCCTTGTGCTATTAAGGCAAAATTAAAAGATATATGCACAAAGCAAGTGTGTAACGCAATGTTAGCGTTGATCATCATGATCATTTATTCACACGATTAAGTGTTTGAGGTCGTGTGCAATGCGCGTAGGCCACGCGGGGCAGCACCTTACAAAAGAGAGAATGTGAAAGTATAATTATTCGCCCGCGCGATAGCTACCAAGCATGAGAAAAAGCATAGCACCCAAACAGGGGCACAATAAGCTTGGTTATCTCTTTAAAATATATTCGGATCATGAACCTGTCTTATATATTCAGGTGGCGTAGCACCCAGGTGATTGGGAAAAGAGTTGCCGACAAAAACCTGTCTTAAGCTTTCGCACGCGCGCGAAGACAAGCTCCACGCACGCGCGAGGGGCATATGTAGGTGTGGTCTTTGTCTAAAGGAAAGTTGACCAGAGTCAACAGTTGACTGACCTATCAGGAGGTGACGCGTGGCAAGAAAGTCTTGCAATACACATATCACGTAATGTACGAATAAGTACACTACACGTCAGCACTATAAGAGACAGACTTGCATCATCTTGCTGACCCACATAACATGTGGATCTTGGCTATGGGCCTCTTTTATAAGGGTCCGGAATAGCTTAATGGACTAGCGCGACCCGTAGCCTACGGGTAATTATCGCGATTAAACAGTAATATTATTTTAACCCAGACATCCGTGTCTGCTCAAGTCACAAGGCAGGACTTGGGGGGTCCTTTGAGGCTCGGTCTACAATGTAGGCATGACTAATTAAGTCGTGACCTAGTCCACGCGGGAATGGAGGGGGATTTAGTGGCTCGGTGGATTGAGGAGATGGGTTCGCCGCGAGGTAGGGACGCGGCACGAGAGTGTCGCGGACTGCTACCCTTGTGGCCTTGCAATAGGGAAGGGACACGTGTTAACTATTTGTTGGCCCAAGCTGGCTATAAATATAAGACACTCCTCTCATAATACAGCAGAGACATCTCCTCCTTAGAGAGAGAAAGTCCAAGAGTGAGAGCACCCCAAGAGATACTGCCTAAATCTCTTTCCTATTGTTTGCCTTCTCCTTCACCCCCACAAAATCCATCCTTCATTCTCTAATTCTAAACACTAACCATTCTTTACCTCTCCTAGCTCACAGATTTAGGGCTTTAATTTTGAACCCTGCAAAGAGTGAGATTTTCACCTCACCTACACTATATATATCCATCGATCACAATCACGATGGTGTTCTTGGTACGGTGAAATAAAATTACTTATATGTACTTGTGCGCGACGTATTGCTTCCAATAATGATATGGAGTGCGGGCCAATATCAAATATCGCAGTCGTTTGTCCACTGATGGATGGAAGAAAAGAAAGAAGTGGCTCACAACACTCTAGCGAACCAAAACAAAGACACTAGCGTCCCTTTCTTCAAAAAGGCCAGCCAGAAGGTATCTAACTCAAAATGTCTGTTCCAAATTTCAATAGTCTGTCAACTTGTGTGCCACTGTGACCCACTCTAAATGCCCCTATCACCTTCTACTAAAGGCAACTTTTTTTTTACAGTTCCATTATGGGGTTCAGGTACCGACAAAATTACATCGACAGTGGACAGGTCGACGCGTAGTGCTTACTTACGGTGCCACACAAATGATTCTAATCGTTCGTTAATTTAAAATAATAATTTTCCGAGGATTTCGTATAAAATCAGCTCAATCGAGAAATTTCTGCATGTTGACTATTTAAGGAGAGTCTATTCAATTCACAATCATCTAACGAGACACTTAATTAATACCAAAAAACATCGTCTCGTATAAACTGATCCCATTAGATTTACCAACACCTAAAAAGATTTCAAACTAACAAATGAACTCTCTACTATTTTTGTTTGGATGATCCAATTGGAGTTTGTTGGGTCCATGCATATCTAACTTAGATGCGTCTATTTTGTTGTTTTATAAGTGAGGATCACTCCTAATGGAATTAGATTTAATTTACAATCATTGCCGCGTAATTTGATCGCGTTTGTTACAAGTTTTCGCTATCGATTCGCGTTTTTTACAAGTTTTCGATATCGATTCATGGGTTGCGGATCTGATGTCCCGATAACCCTGTCCTGACTGCGTGTCCCATTTATCGGAGCCGTCCATCTGAGTACTCGACTGCTCAGATTTGCAGATGAATGTGTATGGCTCAGATTTGTTTGGGGTGAGATGGAATCCGACCCGTTGATTGCTCGGATGGACCGTTCGGATGGACAGGACAGGGAGTTGGAATAGCGGATCCGCTTCCCGATTCATGTGGTTACATTTCAAATAGTCTGATTTTTTTATATCCTAATTATTTTCATTTATTCGTGAAGATTTTATGCACTAGAATTGGGTACCATGACTAGATTTTTCACATCTCGAATTCATCATAGAGTGAACTTGAACTCTATACTATGTTGGAATGCAAAACCAACAATTAATGATTGCTTTGTAGTCCCACTTTTGTGGCCTATTGATTCCATATATTTTTTTATTTACCTTAAAATCTTCAGCTAATTTTTCTTTCACATAAATTAAAGGTATTATTCTTGTTATAAATGGGAAAAAGGTCTCATGAACTTTCCTCATTTCAGCGCTGACAAGTAAGGTTATTATTTTCTTTTTATAGCCAAATGTCCGGGTCAGCTTGTACATCTAGACTAAGTCTGAGTCTTGAAGTTAACGACTGTGGAAACTTTTTAAGTTTTCGTCCGTTGAATCTTTGTGCAGTAATTTAAACCGCTACCCAATAACCAGTAATTATGGTGCAAAAACTAGCTCATAATTTCACTAGCACAATATATGTGGTGTGTCAAACTGAAATGACCAATATACCACTGAGTAGGGACAAATCACAATTTAAAATATTTCAACCCAATACACCAGAAATATAAGTGGTAGAAGCATTAACCAGAATCCAGGGCTCAATCGTTGCCGAGTTGACTCGTTTAAGACTGAGTTCGCTCAGTTGAGTCATTGCCCAAGTTAAAAAAACAAACCAAAACAAAACAAAACAAAACAAAACGACTTGGCTATCTTACCATACCAACAATTAATGATGAACCAAAAGAAAGGAATATCTTTTCAGATGCTAAAAGTTTGATTTCAGCCATTAAACCCGGTCTGACTCCAAACCGCATCCCTAACCCGGCTCATGTCCCGGCCCTTTAGCGTCCGGCCCACACCCTCGAAAACGGAGTTCGCCGCTCTCTGGCAGTGATCTCTTGCCACGTACTCGTGCGGGGGCATCATCTCGAAGTTATCAACGCCCTCGTCCGAGTCATGTAACGACTCAACCGAGTTAGCCCTATAAATTTTCGACCAATCGGGAACGTTAACTGGGGCTGACGTGGCCATGTTATGTCCACGCGGGCTTGCTACGTTGTCATGACCTCGTAATTGGTGTATGATCCTAGGCGATGCTGTTTTGCCCGAATCATCATCGAAAGCCAAAGACAACCCACCCACGTGGCTGTGATCGTCTCGGGCCACGTGCCGGCGGCTCCGAACGGTGTTCACGTTCCCTTTACTCTCATCAACGTCGCGAGGAGTCCACTCGCTTCCTGAACCGCTAATCGAATGACAATCGCCGCCGTTGGCCATGCCACCGACCATTGACCACACGTCATCTTCTTCGAACTCTGTGCCCTCAGGAATTACTCCGTGACCATATCCGCACCCGTAACTTCCCAGGTAGCGCTCGCTTTGACTGGTCGTTAGTTTCCGACCTTTTGCCATATGTCATCACCACCGCCGTCAACCGGAATCTTGATTTTCCGGAGAAACGGCAAATTTATAAAGAGAGTTATGTGTAGGATTTTATAATTGTAGCTGCTCCATTGGCATATGGTCAAGCAACCGAAGCCTTTAGGCTAGTTTATATATTAGCTTTTGGGTATTTTGCGGAGGCAATGAGCTGCTGGGGGACCCCTTACATTTCATTTGAATTTGGGTTTCATTTTGTCTGGATTTCAATTATGCTCCAATGAGGACAGACATGTGGTGATGAGCTCGACTCTGTAAAATTGGAAAAACGACAAAGTGATAGCGAAGAGTCACTCCATTGGTAGGCTTCCACGCGCAATTGGGAGTACGTGTCGGGTAGAAGTTCCTGTGAGCTTGGAGTGTGATCAATTTGGACAAGTTTAGTCGGTGTTGCTCGCGCACCGCTACTTGATACCTCAACATTCCTTCACACTGTATGTTTTGTTGGGGGTCTCGATAAGTGTATAAATTCCACGTGAATTTACGGTGTTGAGAGATGTTGAGTCACCATGTGGCGGTGTGACTCGACCATAGAATAATCTCTCAAGGAAATTGCTGCTAGACTAAAACAATGCTTCCTACACGGGTTTGGATTAAAAAGTTAGGACATAAACGAATTCAAACCGTATGATGCACGTGAAATTTTTTTTTTATTGCTTAATGAGGCAAATTTGGAATGAACATTTTCCGGTATATTTGTATTTTAATATGTGCATGAAAAATTGTGTGTACAAACTTTTCGATAGAGTAGTGGGCGTGCCTGATTCGGGAACTTAACTGTTGTGAAATGGTTTTTTTTTTCCTACTATTTTTTTTTGTTTTATTTGGTAGGAGGAAAAAAAAAAGTTTGTTAAAGTTGGATAAATGTATAAAATATGTAGCAAGTATGCGTAAATGTATGAAAAACAAAAAAATTCTCCTAATGCTACTTAGATTATGAGTATATTTGGATCCATTTTGTAATCCGATCTGTGTTCGAAAGTTACATGGGTACCGACCTATACACACAAAAAATGTACAAATCATTTTAATGAAACGGGGGGTCTTAGATTAAGCACCTATAGATATCTGATTGAACTGATTTCTCGCAGGACCTTGAAAATCATTTTAAGATGAATGAACGGTTCGAATCGTTCACGCTCGGGGACTCACTATCTTCTATCCACTTCCACTTGTTTTTCATTATATCATCTATGTGAAACCCACAAGTGAGTCCCGAACCGCGATCTGTACAATTTCTGGGTCTTGCATTCTGTACACACAGTCTGGTCCACCATGTGTTTCACACGCTGGAAAGAGTTGAGTGGAGACGCCCTTCCTAACCACAAAAAAAAAAAAAATCAGTTTAAAAAAAAACCAGAAAAGACAAGAAGGATTCATCCACGTCAGATATTCACTCTATTCCAAGTGGACCCTACAGAACCTATCTAGTTTGACTACACGCCAATTGCATCCAATCGGGGCCCCGCGCTCCACGTTGGTAGCAGCTCCTCCTTTCCCGCACATCCTTTCACTGCCATACACGTGTATGCAACGTCATTGGGTCCCACGCTAAGGTTTTTGTCAGTCCACGTGGACAAATAGTGGACGTTTAAAATATTGTGGGGAAAACTGTCGAATTGTGGAGGGCTTAATGATTCATTAATCCCATGATTAGGTCTGCATAATTGAGTCTTTTTGTTTTGTTTACGAAAAACCTATGGGTACTGACCCATAGGCACAGAATATACACAGAGTATGCTTGGGTATCCACTTTTGGGTCTCACATGAGTGATCTGAATGGTTCATTATTCTTAAAACATTTTTCCTAGGGATCCCACAAAAATTCAGCTTAATCGGACTGTCAAAAGTGTTTGAACCAAAGTTCCATGTTTCAATAAAAAAATCTTTTCATTGAAACGGTGGGACTTTAGTTCAATCACTTTTAATCATTCGATTGAACTGAATTTCTGTGAGCCCCTCGGAAAAATATTCTAAGAATAATAAAAGGTTCGGATCAATCGTGTGATACCTAAAATTGGATACCCAAGCATGCACTATGCGTTTTCTGTGCAAATGGGTCGGTACACGTACCAAGGTCCTTTGTTTATGATGTTGAAAAAAAAGATTAGCTTTTGATTAGAAAAGAAAAGGTCTTTGATGGCCACAGTGGTCTATAATGGTTTCTTGGATGGGGGGCCCTCGTGGTCCTGCTAATCCTTGTCTTTTTGTTTACTTGAAAACAAAAAATTTAAATATTTGTTGTCTTTAGGAGTATAAAATACTCCTAGTATATTTGTTTTTTAAAATAAATGATCGTGTGGAGCTCTAGAATCTCTAATAAACACAAAAATTCCTAAATATTATTCCCTCCGTTTGATATTAATAGTCCATTATCACTATTACGGAATTTAAAAAAAAAAGTGTCTATATTATTATAACAATCTGTGGTGTTTTGACTTAAAAAGACAACTTTACTTTTTGTTTGTCTTTATTTGATTTTTTTTTTTGCGTTTATTAGTTTTGCATCGATTTTTTAAGTATTATTGGTTCACCTCGGCGAGAGGAATCGAAAAAGGTAAAAGATTATGACTAGAACTCTCAATTTTTTGAATAAGATCGAAAAAAGTGTAAAAAACTGTCTTTTTTTACTTATTTTTGTCTTTATTCAAAAAAGTTTATGCTTCGATCATAATTTTTTACTTTTTTTTATTCCTCTCGCCGAGAAGAACCAATAATACAAAAAAAATTGATGCAAAACTAAAAAAAATAAAAATAAAAAATAAAGACGAAAAAATAAGCCAACTAACTTTTAGGCCAAAACACAGAAAGTATATACAATATGAATCTTATTTAATAAATCTTAATTAATTCTATTATACAAAAAAATTCAAAATTAGTTAAAACTTCATAAATTGTGAGATATGTAAGACTTTTTTTTTTTTTTTTTTTGTAATTGGCATGTATGTTAAAAATGGACCATTAAATTGGAAAGAAGAGAGTACTTAAAACTAGCGTATGAACTTCATTTGATTATATGGTAGTAGGATCTGGATCCGATTAGTTCAATTCTAGAGCTGAATCCGATATCGACAAATCCGTATCCGATTTGTGTTATTTTTTTAATATTTGTTTTCGCCCTTCCGAATTCGAATCTTAATCGGATTTGATCTGGATGTATCCGAATCCGATCCCAATTTTATTTGAATCCTCGAACTCAGATTATTAGATCCAGAATAGGATTTTTCGGATCAGATCCGAATCCTGATCAAATTCGAATCCGGATCCATCTGATCCACTAACAGGCCTATATGATGGTGTTAAAAGGTTCTAGAGCTCCAGTTGACCCAAATACCAAGATCTTATCATGTCAATATCCCTGGGGTTAGTACAATCAGCCACCACTCTACTCTTTTACAGAACAGGCTTACGTGGTAGGCAGTGGGATATTGGGATTAATTCTTGCCGAAAGTTAAAACTTGATTACTTTCTTCATTTAATGTGAGTAATTTGTCAACTTGTTCATTCTCAAGCTATCACTTCGATTTAATGTGTTTTTGGACTTGTATTTTGTATCTCATTTGATATACTTTAAGATTCTTTTGTCGTTTCTACCTTATAAAAAAAAATCCCTCATGGTTTCTCAGAGCTTTCTCATCCTCCTAAGGTGGAAGAGGATTCATCCCGCTGATCTGGTGGTGAGTTCGTTCCTGCTACACCTGAACGGGTCACGGATGAGGTTTTGGGAATCAGGGACTTGCAAGCTAAGCGAGTTGCGGTCATCTGGAGGTGTAGGTTAGAGGATCCTATTAGCATGCGTCGAGGCCGTCAGAGGCAGAAGAGCAGTGCCAAGATAGTTGCAAAATGTGACACTGGTGGCAAGGGTATTCTAGGTTACACTCGGAGGTAACGTAAACGGGAGACGGTTATTGAGGACTACTGTGTTGACCCTCACATTTTCCGTATCCCTCAATGCCGTAATATCTTTTATTAGTCTTGTGTCTTGCGCCTAATCTTTGTTTTGTAGGTTTCAATTTTGGCGTTGAGGGATTGGTGGGTTAGTTTTTAGTTTTTGAAGGGTGTAGCTTTTTTGCCTTGTGTAGATTGTTTTCTTGGGCTTTGTTTTGTTTTATGCTTGCATCTGAATGTTTTAATATCTATTGTATGGACTATGCAACTATGTGTTGCTCTATATTTTATGAATGTGATGATCTTTGCTTGCTCAAAAAAAAAAAAAAAAGATGTAAATGTGATAAGTGGCACAATTTTATTAGACGATTCGAGCTCTACATTTTGCAGGTGTTGACTTGTTTATTATACACCCAAAAAGTAGGTTGATTGGATATCAATAAAAAAAATAGTTGAGCATATTTGTCGCAAGATAAGGCAACGCTCATTCAATCTAACCGTCCATTTCTCTTTAACAAATATAATTCGTTTGGCCGATACAAGTATTCAAGCGTTCGATAAACCGTATCGTCACTGATCGATCATCAATGATACTTTCAGAGTTGGGTGTGCGTTAAATAAACATCCTAATCATCTACGGCCCAGTTTTTCAAAAGATTTTAGCACTCAGGTGCTAAAATCATGATATTTCAAATCAAAAAATGAAATGGTTCCATGTATTGTTTTTTGTTTTTTTCTTGCACCAAATTAAAGTACACGAGACAGTTTGGTTGCACTTCATTATTTGATGTTATCGGTGTTTCGCAGTTGATGTTACCATATGAGCTCAACTGCTCTAGATGACTAGATGGAACTAAAATCTCATTTAGACAAGTAAATTGAGAAATAATATTATTATAAGTCGCTATATTCTTTTTCTTTTTGCATAATTCGTCTCATAAAATTATTTTGTTCTTTTTCCGGATTTTTTTTTACATGTACTTAAAGGTTCAGTTCAAGTTTTTTTTTTTTTTTTTTGCAGTTCAAATTAATCTTTACTTCCGCTTTCTAAAATTATCCTCTACTTTTATCCATAAGTACTCTTTACCTATTAATTTTTCAAAAGGTCAAAACAATAATTTTACAATTTTTTACTCATTGATTTTTCAAAATATACATTTATTAAGGGACAACCCAAAATAAAATTCTCAACTATTAAAAAGGGACAGAGGGATGTCTATGCATGTGTCTTTCCAACAACAAAAAAAAAAGGAAGAGTGATTTAAGGAAAATGCTACAATATATAGCCCCTATTTGGATGTATATCATACGTATCCCTATAAAAGTTATGAATCGATTACTTCTTATTAATAAAAATTATGATTTTTTTTTATAAAAATTATGAGACCACCGAAATATTATGAATCACATTGCTGAAAAGTCACATAACACTGAAAATGGTTACTACGGCCATTAAGGTGGCATTATATGAATCATACAATCGGTGTATATGATACACATTTTTTAATGAGTGTGTATTGTAGCCATTCCCGTGATTTAAAAATAAAACTGGAGTGATGGTATAGGATTACAGGGTAAGTACTTCCAAAAGAGTGGGGTGTGGCCAAAGTTGTTTTGTTTGGTTAGACAAATGGCTTTTTAATTTGTTTTGTTCGGAATAAAAGTGATTTTGGAACCAAAGTTGCTTCCAAATGGGTGGGATGGGATCGAGTTTGTTTTTATTTGATTGGCCAGCAGATTCATACCAACCGTTGCACTAAAGTGGTGCCACAATTTTGGGGTAAGATGTCACTGTAGTGTGCGAATGAATATGAGAATGTAGTGAACTTCGGTGAGTTTTAACTTTATTTTTGTCGTTCTAATCTGAACCATTCATTTCGAGTCTTAAAACAACATTTCCACGAGAAACGAAATTTATCGGACATCGACAACATGGCCAGGATAGTTTTGTCTTACAATTCATTTTTTTAAATCTTGACACCCTCAAAACTCAGCTCAAATTGTTTCGTTTTTTATTACTTCGATCGCATATTAATTGGTATCTAATTAATATGATTTAAAATCATGCATTTTGACAAGACCTATATGAAGCAACATAGACTTCGGCCTGACAAGGAAGGAGTGAGGAAATGGCAAACCGCACGGGAAGTTGACTCTCCCTTGCATATCTACCCATCAATTGGCCATTAGGTTGGGTCATTGCTAGGAATCGATTTCTACATTCAATCTAAAACTTCTCGACGGATCTTGAAAATTAGAGTCACGGAAATTGCACACGGGCCACAATTCCACCTCCGTCATAAGAAAAGAAAAGGAGAAGACCACGCCATTCCACCACCATAGCCCCCTACCGTTCAATTAGCAAAAGGACCACGCCAATCTTTACTATAACGATTCGCATAAATATTTGTCCTCCGACAACCAAAAAAACCAGGAGATAATTTGATTCTGCTCGTTTAATACATCTTTTATTTCCCAATGAATGTGTGAAATTCTCACCAATTATTGGATTCAGCCCGGCAAGGACCCCAAATGATCAATGGGGATATTTCAACAAATTAGGAGCTAGGAGTTTTGGTTCATGAATCAAGACTTCGAGCAGAAGTTTTCAAGTTTGTTCCTTTTCTTTTACTCGTCGTTTTTATAATTTGGTAGCTCATGATTTGGCGAGACGTGGTTCTATTGTTTTTTTTTTTAAGAGATACTCAGCTTTTGTGGCTTTTGCATCCCTTGTCTAGGGATGACTCCCATTCTTGATGTAAGTTTTGGATTTTGGGAATTATACTATCATCTTTATCATTTGACCCAAAAAAAAAAAAATTTCTCAAGGCACATGAATGGACCATCAATTTTTTCTCTTCACCTCTTTTTAGCTCAACCGATGAAAATGCCTGCTAGACACATACCTAATTATTCGTTAATAAACAAAAAGGTTTTGCTAACTGTAGCCCACAGGGTTTTGATAAAGCACAAGAAAAGATAAGAAAAAACAAACCCTTCAATACATTTTTTACACTTTTTAATACACTTTTGTCCATTTGTTTTAAATATTTTAATACACTTTTTAAACCTTAACAGAATCCCATTGTGTTTCTTTCAGTATTTTCCTAAACCAAAACCAAAACCAAAACCAAAACCAAAACCAAGTAAGGGGGTGTTTGGGAGACAACTTTTCTACTTCTTATTTTTAGCTTTTTGATTTTTTGGCTTTTTAGATTATGACCAGAATGAGTTTTGAATCTGTAAGAAGTGTTTGGGAGAAATGTGCAGAATGCATTTTGAAAAGGTAGTAGTGTTTGGGAGAAAAATGATGAAAATGAGTTATGGATTCATTTTTACCAATTTACCCTTGTTGGTTATAAAACCATGCCAACAATGAACTTTTCATTGAAAAAATTACCGGATGTTCACAAATTGGGAAATAGCATCTGATCAAATTATTATTAGATTCTCCCTCTTTTTCTTTTATATTGGGCTCAATATTTCAAGTGTTGAGCTAATTTGTTTTTGTTTTGTAGTGGGTCATTTCTTATGTGAGGCCCAGATCCCTTTTGTGTTTTGCCCTAATATAAAAACTAGTGTTTTGTGTTTGTCAATGTGAGCAGTCCCATTTCGTGAGAAACATTCCAGAGGGGCAGAGCACTCTATATTCCTCCCCCTGTTCCACCGACTCCTTTTCACTGCTCACATTTCCTACGGCAGTCACTATTTTTCCATTTATTTTATATTTCTCCACTACAAATCAATTGCAAGACTTGGGTAATGCCAACAGAGATCTGAAGAAGAAACGAACAGGAGTAGAGGAGATCTGAAGAAGAACGAACAGGAGTAGAGGAGATCTAAAGAATAGGAGCGAGAACTTCTCTCTCTTCGCAGGAGTCTCCTCTGGTTTTCGTGTGTGTGGGAAGAGGATAACGGGTTACCAGGGGTACATATGGCAGAGATAAGGATCATGGGGAAGTGAAAAATGAGAATGGAAAATGAAAATGGGAAAAGGAAGGCCTCAGCTGTTTCTGGGTTTTTGCTTCTAAACGTGAAAATGGAGAATGAGTTTTGAAAAACTCATTCTCAGAAGCAGGCGTCCAAACAGGCAGAAGTGGAAACTGAAAACGGGAAAACGCGAAAATGGAGCGCCCAAACAGGCTCTAATTTCAGTTCAAAAAAACAGGCTCTAATTTGTATAATCAAATTGCACTTCTTTCGAGAATATTCTGAACACATCATATAGTCACAAATTAAAGTGATATGTCAACTTCGTGGACCGTAGCAACAATTGATGTGCCCCGAACTGTACCTTTCTGCTTTTTAATTTTGGAAACGGTACGATAAACACTTTTATTTTGGTTTGCACCACATGAATCTTTCGAGTGTTGCAAAGCTTTTCGCATGAATGTTACGACACACAATAATATGTTATGATTTTTAGAGAAAATGTTAAGAATTTTATTGCGGAGAAGTTACAATAAACAAATGTTATGATGCCTAATAAAAATGTTACCAATTATATTGTTGAAAAGTTACAAGATTTAAGTATAAAAATAACGAGACGTCGCACTAAAATGTTATGAATTTTTATGAAGTGGCACAATTTGTAATTGAATCACACATTATGTATCTATGGTATACACTTTTAGAAAGTGTGTATGTATTGTAAACTGTCCATTATTTTCAGATACAATCATGATGCCTCAATGCAGTTCAAAAAAGTCATGATGCCTAAATTTCTTGTTTTTGTGAAGGGATGTCAATATATGGGTACACCACATATGGGTACAGTATTACCGGTAATAGAGCACTTTAAATCTGGAACGTCGAAAAAAGCGTTTGGACGGACTCGATGAGGTGGGGTGTACACTTGGTGGTGTACCCAAATCATTTGTCTCTTTATAGGTTCAGTTGGAGTTTTTTCAATCTTTTCAAGTGTAGCACCAGGCCTAGACACTGCAGTGCAGCAAATGCGCTCACTGTTCAACGCGGTATTTCAGCTGTCCAAAAATACTTTCAACGGTTCAGATTAAAGCAAAAGTTTTACTTAAATCTGGATCATTCAAAACAAAACTCTTCAATGGAAGACCTTCATTTAAATTCGGAACATCCAAAACAATTTTGGACGTTCAGGTTGCACTGCATGATGCAGCGTATTTGCTGCACTTCATCATCCCCGCTTCCCAGCACTGTGGTGCCCTGTTTAGCTATTGGAGGGAATCATTGAAGGGATAATTTTGTTTTTTCTTTTTCTAGAAACCATAATTTTTTTCCATTGAAGCTTAAATCTACTTGGAACTGCATACGTTGTAGTAAATCACTATGATCCAAACAATACAAACAATTTAGCAATAGATAAATCACCATAGGATAGGGCCGGAATCTCCATTGAACTACGATAATAAATCGAAAGTAAATTAAATTAATTGAATCTCATGCTAGTCATGCAATGATGATGTGTCTATTTGTGGAATGAAAATGAATGCGCCATCATGATCAAATCAGCATAAACCGACTAGAGGCCTCACAAAATACTACTATCTCTTCATAAAATGCGACTATCTAGAGGATTCAACTCAAAGTAGATACTCGCCGGAGATTGAGCTCAAATCATTGAACCGGGGGCCCTGTAGTGAGAGCACTCACTACAGGGTGTAGTGAGCAATGGTTACCATTGGATTCATCAATCAATGGTTTAGCTAGATTTATAATAAACTCTTTCATGTAAGAATAGTCTCTTATATGGAAGAGTTTATTTTAAATCTGGACCATCGATTACTACATCGATCGGTGATCGTTCCTCACTACACTCTATAGTGAGTTTGGCCCCCGAATCCCAATTTTTCCTTTTCACCTCTTTTTAGCTCAACCGATGAAAATGCATGTTAGACACATACGTAATTAAGAAATTATTCATTAATAAACAAAAAGGTTCTACTAAGTGAAGCCCACAGGACTTTTATTAAAGCACAAGAAAAGACCAGAAAAACTCATCATTTAATATACTTTTTACACTTTCTAAAATACTTGTATCCACTTTTATAGACTTTTCACAAATTTCAATATATTTTTAAACCTAAGTCACTACACTTCTTGTATCATTTTCCTAAACCAAAAGTCAAGCAATTGTATGATCAAATTGTACTTCTTCGGAGAATATTCGGAACATATCATACAGTCACGAATTAAAGCAATATGTCAACTTCGTGGACCTTAGCAACAATTGATTAGGCTGATGTGGCCCGAGCTGTACCTTTTTGCTTATTAATTTCGGCAACGGTACAATAAACAGTTTTATTTGAATGTGC
Source organism: Vaccinium darrowii (assembly GCA_020921065.1). Taxonomy (NCBI): domain Eukaryota; kingdom Viridiplantae; phylum Streptophyta; class Magnoliopsida; order Ericales; family Ericaceae; genus Vaccinium; species Vaccinium darrowii. The sequence continues at coordinate 16,014,127 of CM037153.1, read as the reverse complement.
ACCACATGAATCTCTAAAGTGTAGCGAGTTTTTAGCACAAAAGTTACGACACGGACCAAATATTATGATTTTTAGTGAAAATGTAAGAATTTCATTGTTGAAAAGTTACAAGAAACAAATGTTATAATTCCTAGTAAAATTATTATCAATTATATTGCTGAAAAGTTACGAGGTTTTAGTATAAAAATTATGAGACGCACTAAAATGTTATGAATATTTATGAAGTGACACAATTTAAACCATACATTATATGTATATGGCCTCGTTTGGGTAAAAAACTTAATCCAATTTTTTGGTTTTTTGGGGTACAAAAAACCAGAGTGCTTTGGGTAATAATCTTAATCCAAAAAACCAGAGTGCTTTGGGTAATAATCCAATAATCTAATAATCTAGATTATTCGTTTGTCCTTATTCAAATTTTTTTTGCATTTGTTAGTTTTGCATTAAGATTTTGTGGTTTCTGGATTCCTCTCGACGAGACGAATTTAACAAGTATAAAATTATGGTCAGAACTCAAAATTTTTTGAATAAGGACAAACGAATAATCCAATAATCCATAATCTAGATTATTAGCCAAAGGAGGGAATAATTTGGATTAAGTTTAAGAAAAAACTAAACCGGTTTTTTGGATTATTTGAGGAAAAACCAAAAAACTAAAAAACCGGATTAAGTTTTTTATCCAAACAAGGCCATAGTATACTCTTTTGCGAAATGTGTATTGTAGACTTTCCATCAATTTTAGATACAATGACAGTTATATGGAGAGTGTATGTTCTAATCATGACGCCTATAAATGCAGTTCAAAAACGGTCATGATGCCTAAATTTCTTGTTTTTGTGAAGGGATGTTCTTTATAGGTTCGGTTGGAGTTTTTTTCAATCTTTTCTAGCACCAGACCCGAGACCCTGTAGTAGGAGCGGCGGCACCTTATGGTTTCAATGGTCACATGACCACCAAAAAAAAAAAAAAATTCTTAGAATACATGTAGAATTTTTTGGATAGTTCATTGTTGAACACCCTACTAAAGTTAAATTGAACACCCAAGCTCCAGTAAATTGAACACTTGGGCCAATAAAAAAAAGCCCAAGTTCAATTCAAATTGAAACCCAAAAAATAAAAGCCCAAATTAAAAAATGCCAAAAATGTATGTGAAGTACCTAAAAAGCTAAAGGCATATCTAATACCCAAACAAAGGGCCGGGATCGACTTATCACTTGCAAAAAGTAAACTTTCTTCTCTGGACCACTTGTGCGACTTCCACTCTTCGAGCAGTGAGCAGTCCGACCGAGTGAAGGCAAGGTAGCGAAGTCTTCTCAGTCTCCAAGCCCACCTCAATGACCTCTCCCTCTCTCTCTTTCTCTCTCTCTCTCTCTCACACACACACACACACACACATATAGGCAATGTGATAATCAGATAATGTATTAGGTTTTGTTCGGTTTTTTTATGATTAAATGAATGTAGAACAATTTGCACAATCGAATGGGAGATTAGTGCATGAATGATTGCTTAGTTACTTATATTGAGAGTGATGTATTTAATACTGTTGATAATGAGGCTATTATGCAACGGTTTCAAAATTTGAAAACTCGTCGAGGGCAATTGTAGTACTCCGTACTTTATGTCTTTATCCGTTGTTTTTGGGCGGCATTGTCGATATTAATGGATTTTTTTTTGTGTCTATATTAAGTTGTGGTTTATAGAAGTAGACCATAAGAATTTATGAACATCCATAGAAAAATTCCTGAAGCCGCCACTGCCCTGTAGTGCAATAAATACACTGCACTGTGCAGCGCGGCATTTCAACCGTCCAAAGATGCTTTTGACAGTTTAGATTAAAACAAAAGTTTTACTTAAATTTGGAGCACCCGAAACAAAACTCTTCAATGGAAGAGTTTTCTTTAAATCCAGAGCGTCCAAAATAATTTTGGACGGCTTATATTACGTTGCACGAAGCATCGTATTTGCTGCATTGCACCATTTCCGCTCCGCGTAGCACTGTGGTGCCCCTTTTAGCTATTGGAGTGAATCATTGAACGGATGATTTGTCATTTGTTTTTTCTTTTTTCAGAAACCCGAATTTTTTTCATTAAAGCTTAAATAAAGTTGGAACTGTATACGCAGTACAAGAGGAGCGTTCTAAATCACTATAATCCAAAATAATACAAACAATTTCGCAATAGATAAATCACCATATGCTAGGGCCCAAATTCCCATTGAACTACCGTAATAAAATTGACTGCAAATTAAATTAATTGAATCTCATGCCAGGCATGCAACGACGATATGTCTACTTGGTGGAATGAAAACGAATGCGCCATCATGATCAAATCAGCATAAGCCGACTTGAGGGCCCTGCGAAATATTATTCTCTCTCTCTCCATAAAATGCGACTATCTGGAGGATTCAATTCAAAGTAGATATATACACGCTGGAGATTGAGCTCTCCGAAGTAAAGAAAACAACCAAGAATAGCAATTGCAAACAGAAATTAAACTCCAACATCAAGAGAAAAACAGATCCAAACAAATCAACCAAAACTCTATCTAAGAACGAGAGAGAAACTCTCAGATCTAAGAATGAGAGAGAAATGACCAATTCGGGGTAAAGTCCTCCCCTCCGCTGCCATATTAGGGTCGTTGAAATTTGAAAATTTAATATTAACGGATGATTTGTTTGGCATCTTATTATGCCGAACAAAAAATTCCAAAACCCAAATCTTACAGTTGATGGAGCTGCAACGGACAACCGGTGGCTGTCGCCACTATGGGCAGAATCAGGATTTTGTTGAAGGGGTACGAACGGACCGGCCGGGGACTTGCTGTCTCCAAATTCAGGGCTTGTCTCGATTTGTAAAATATGATCAAAACCGTTCACTTTGTAGACCTTGATTTGTACTATACCACCTCAGAAAATTAAGTTAATCAGACTTCGGCAACCCATCAAACATATCACTTTCTTCTTAAGTTAATCAACATCAAATACAACTTAGAAATTACACAACACAACTTTTTAATTTGTTTAGTAAACGACCGAGGTCTGACCATCTTGTTATTAAGGTCTACAGAGTAAACGGTTCGGATAATATTTTTGAGCTCGGGATAAGCCCCGAATTTGAAGCGGGACCCTCCTGTTGAATGTTTAATGGAATACATGAGAGAGATATTAATCGACTAAAATTTGACAGGGTATACAATACAGCAATACCATTCAAGGTTTACCTTACAAATATACATGACATAGTGAAAAGGGGGACTCTGCTTCCCAGCGAGCTCTACAACGCCGCCCAACAATACCTCACCTCCTCCGCCGCTTCCATCACCACCACCTCCTCCTCTGACAGGTGCCGCCTCAGCCTCCTTCGCTGCCACCTTTGGCCATTCCAACAACGACCGCCTCTTTAAAACGAGGGTGGACAAATTGATAGCCTCACCCTCTTTAACGACATCCTCATCCTCACCCATTCCCTCAACTCCCTCAACATCTTTAACGACGTCAACGTCCAATGGCGGATAAAAAAACAAGAGGTTTCACTCTATGTCTCTATAAATCAAAAGACAAGACAAAATCCCCTTACCAGAAAATCATGGCGGATAACCAAAGGCGGAACATAGCATGGGCTATGGTGGGTTGCAGCCCACGTGTTAAAAAAAAAAAAAAAAGGAAAAACAATAAATTTCACATGTAAATTGTAGTACAATTAAAAAGTATTTTCAGGTATGAAGCATCTGAAAACTGATCTTCATCATGTAAATGACAACATCAAAACTATTCTTGTTGGTGTCAAAACTCTAGCTTGTATGCACTAGTGATTTGGTACCAACAAAAATAATTTTGACATTATCACTACCCTTAAGAGAACTTGTTAAATATATCAACTCAAATTCGATAATCAATAAATTCTGCCATTTAAGTAGTGTGCAATTGTGCATGGTCTGTACTTTTCTTTTGTTCATTTTTAAATATTTCCAAATTTATGTAAAAGATTGTTGGACACTAATTATAAAGCTCTCTTTGGTTCATATATACTCCCCCTGTCCTATTTTAATAGTCCCAAACGAAAGGACGTGTAATTTTCAAATTAAAAAATAAAACACTGCCATATATATATATATGCCCACTTCTAGTCAAGGATCCCAGACTGGGAGTTTTTTTGGTGTTTTTAAGGGTTTAAAACGTGTTTTTGCATGATCCAAACCCTCCAATGTGTTTAAAAAGTGTTTTTAAGGGTCCCCGCGAGAAATCATCAAAGAAAAAACCGGGAAGGGATTGATCTGAGCAATTTTTTTACAAAAACTGTACATATACATTTTTATGAAAAACTGCTCGGATCAAGCCCTTTCCGATATTTTTTTGATGATTTTTTGTGAGACCTTAAAAACAAGTTTTAAACAAATTGGACGGCTCTAATCATTAAAAAAAAATGGGGATGGTGCATCCCGGACTAGAAAGTTCCTCTATATATATGATTTTTCGAGTTTCCGTAGTTCTTTAATTTGGTGCGAAAATTTTTAAACAATATGAATGGAAGTATTTTATTTTTAATTTAAAAATTACAGGTATTTTTCGTAGGAAACTGTAAAAATGAGATAGGAGAGTATGCAGTGGCAGAGCCACGCTGATCCAACTGGGGTTTGTTGACCCCACTGGCTTTCTGCTAGTTTGTCTGGGGGAATTATTGGGAATTATAATTGCAGCAGGAAACACTTATTTGAGAGCATATCTTCTATCTTTGACCCCACAATTTGGTGAAAAACCACTATTGCCTCAAGGCCCAAACCCCAAACAAAACAAAATACCCAAAAGCCCAAGTGAAAACAATCTGACAAGGTTATGGATTACCCCAACTTTCATACTAATAATCCATTTGTACCATTTTATCTTTTTTCTTCTTTTTTTTTATTTATAAAAAGTGAGCAATTTATCTTGGTTGTGGTGTACATTGATGATCTATTTGCAATTATTCTTTATGCAATCCAAATTTAGGATGAAACTCTCTATTTCCTGTTTATTTTAGAAAAAAAAAAATTTAGAAGATGGTTTTCTAATTCTTTGCCTTATTTGACTCAGCATCAAAATTATGCTCTTTTTTATTATCCAATTGAAGAAACAAACTATATATATCGGTTTATTGAATTTTGGATTAGTCTAGGGCAGATTAATGTCTTGGTTCTGCCTTGGGCGAATTTGACTAATTTCAGAAATGGGAAATCTTTTTAGCAAAACACAAGTTGGGCTTGGAAACGTGGGTACTTGCTTTACGGCCCACCCGTAACTAGTAATCGAGCATTGATGTAGGACAAGATTTTAGGCGTTCCAAGTTATGGAAACTTTATTTCATAATAATTAATTTTTAGAAAATATTTATTTATGGGACTTGTTTTGGCCACTTTTTATTTAGGAATAGTTTTAAGAGATCTTATTTTGTGCTACCCAAAAAAAAAAATCTAGAAAACCAGTTCTCTTTCCCCAAACATAATAGTACCTAACAAAACCAAGAAAATAGGAAACCAGTTCTGTTGTCCCCAAGGATAAACGTATAGAGAGAACCCAGGACTTGCAAGTAATATCCTTTAAGAACATTAAAAAAAGGAAACCAATACCATGTTGCCCACACCCATCTACTATTGCCGACAATACCCAATGTAGCAAACCAAAAAAAATTCAGAAAACCAGTTCCGTCTTCCCTAAACATAATACCCAGCAAAAGCAAAAAAATAGGAAACCAGTTCCATCGTTCCCTAACATAAACGGGGCCTTACCTTTCTTTTTCATCAAGCCTTACCTTTCTTTTTTCTTCAAGTCCTTAGTCCGGAAATCCAGGGCCTCCTTGTTATAATTGTCACTCCCGTAGTGGCTGTTCTTATATCTTTTCCTAGGTGCAAAGCCAACCATTGAACGTCAATTCCCATGCGCAAATAAGTTAAGCTTATGCCAGAATTTTTTTGGGCGTTAGTGTTAAAGAACAGCCTATTCCCATGCATAAGTAATTCAAGAACACAACTAGCTCTTGAAACGTTAATCTAGCAAAGATAAAGGGGGTCTTGGTTTGAAAAAGAGCTAGAACCCAGAACATAGCCCTTTTATCCAAATTGGGCTGGCAAATGATTACTAAGTCTAGTAGTTTATGGGCCACTGTTCTTAGAGACAACTATCTCCAAAACTACTCCTTTTCAAATTGGCCATCCACCAGAGCTGCTTCTCATATATGGATAGGCATTATCCATACTAGACCTCATATCACTAAAGGTACTAAATGGACCATAGGAGATGGCAGTGCTGTTAACATCTAAAAAGACTGGTGGTGTGGTTCTACACCCCTGGAGATCATTTACCCTGGACTGTATGTGGAATCAGGTATGGTGGTTTAGGATATCATTAGAAGTAATGGTACCAGGGATTTATCTTCCATTGCCCACAATCTATCCAATCAATCCATGGAGGAGATAAAGAATATTCATCTGCCCCTGTTTGTTAATACTATTGATAACCCCCATTGAGCTGATGCTATGGTTGTTTTGCTGAAGGGGCCGCTTATAATTTCCTCAATAGTGAGGACACTGATCAAAAGGGTTGGAATTGGATACAATGACAACAAAAAATAATATTCTTTCTTTGCTTAGTTTGTTCTTTTAATAAAATTGCTCCAAATTGTTTCTTTTTTTTTTTTTTTGAACTATTGAAAAAGAGGTAAATTTTTACAAACTTGTCCTCATAATGAGTAAAAAAAAAACACTAAGAAGTCCAAGCCCAATAAAACCATTGCACCACAGATTGCATTGCAGACTTTTGAAATAAATGTACCATAACAGACCCAGAAAATAATGCATGATCACATGTAAGCTTGCATGATCACAGAGGCTTAAAATAATGCATGATTGTTTACCTACTAATTTTCTTAGAGCTTACAGAGGTATCATACCTAACAGTGGGTGTCCTAGATGTGAATCTACTTCTGAAACAATATATCACTTATTTCGTGATTGCATTAAAACCAAGGCTATCTGGAATTGTTTTAGGAACAACCATTAGAACAGAAGCAGCTTCATGGCCCTACTAAAGATTGGATGGTATCCAATCTAAGGTTGAAAGGAAAATCCCAGATTGGCAATGATAACTTCTGGAAACTTCTTGTTGTTGTCATTGTTAGGAAAATTTGGAAGGATCGTAATAGAAAAGGTTTTGACAATATAGACTCTAATGTTAATGTGAGTTATAGGAGTATCATTGCTTATGCATTTGAGATTACTGAGACATTCAAGTCTCCTCTGTATTACATAAGTTGAGTAAACAAAGAGTACTTACATCCCCTCCATTGTTGCTGTTGAATACTCGCAAATGAAGCTGCCACAATGTGAGCTCTGACAGTAGTGCATTTGCACCTATGCCTTGTGGCAACAGATGCAACACTGATAGAAGTGCGTAACCACTTGCGCCTCACATAAGTCCTCAAGTTAGACCTCCTCAACTGGCTATGACAAGAAACCAGCTCATCCATAGGATTTCTGCTCGGAGGTACTCGCAAAGGCTTTGACCGGTTAACAATCAGCGAGTACGGAGAAGCTGGGAGTTCCATACGTGCTATTGGAGAGAACTCAGCACTTGCAAAGCCAACCACCGAAATAAGGAAGTAGCGCAAATATTAAATGAAAAATAGAGGGCAGTGATGTAAAACAATTTCAGGTGCTTAAACTCATCATTGTGGCAATGATGCAAACAATACTTACATCCTAACAGCTGCCACCGTCTCATATATGAAGCTGCCATGGTCGCAGGAGATGGACTAACAGTCCTCCAGTCCTCCTAGGAACAGTTGAGACCCAATGCGTGAACAGAGGCATTGTTTTTACAGCGTGATGGGAAAAAGCACTTGGTGACGTAAAGGAAGCTAAGACTTCCACATTTGACATGGCAGAAAATGGACCAAGGAATTAATTATTCAGATGGGAAAAATGGCCCTGATCAGATGAAGAATGGGCAGCACTCCTTCCCGAAAACTCCATAGAAGCTATATTTTGATCATCCTGGGCAACGCTTTGATCCTCATTCTGATCAGCATGAGCAAGGATAGGCCAATCGGCAACTACGCACTCACGCATGCGATCCCATTCATCATAAATATATTTCTTCATCTTCTTATGAACCCTCCAATCAAGAGGATGCCCAGCCTTACAACGTTTTTTTTTTTTTTTTTTTTTTTTTATCTTCTAAGGTTTTTGAAACTTCTTCGTCTACTCTAGTCCAAATTGCTTTGAACACAGATCAAGCAAGTGATAATAAACTGCCTTGTCGAAGCACACGGGGATTGTGTCTGACAATCCCATTTGCTGTTGCCCCCCTAAATTCTCGAGAAGGAAATCGTCCCTTAACCTCTTGTATGGCTCCTAAATAATCTACAAGCAATTAGAGAGGCAATTAGGGGAATCATGCTTTAGTAATGGGTGTGGGTGCGACATAAGATACAGTCATGCACACAACTCACTTGATTAGGCCTAAGATCCCTCAAGGTCACAGCATATTGCTCAATGTCTTTGCCTTCATAATTATTTTTTAAGAAAGGGTGAAGGAATATCGCCCAACTCTGGAATAATGGAATTCCATGGGAAGTATTTGCTATGGGTTGGTGTGGGAGGGTCTGAATGAGTTAGTAGCATTCTTGCTTGTTGCGGCTTTATGTGTAAACTTGTTGGTGGAGGACGGGGGGTTGCTGCATTTTAAGAATGTTGTTTTCCTGCTTTATATAGGCTTATGTTACTATGGTTATCCAACTAGGGGAGAAAGGACTGCTTTTCATGGTTAAGATGGGCATATTAATCCTTTAAGTTTCTACATTTATCTGTTTAGATGCTGGCTTGCTTTCAATTGTTAGGGTTCAAATGGTGCTCTCAAATTCTGGCTAGGATGGGTTTGTTGCTGTCTGATTGGGTGGATGATGATTCTTGAATTATTGCTGCTACTGCTATATCTTTGTGGTAAGACCTACTGATTGTTGAATACTGCTATTTTACCTGTTAGCTGTTGTTGCTGCCTTGCTGATTACCTGTTTGATCATTACATTTCCAACATCGATTTTTGCGGATTTTTTTGTAATGGGCTTATATCATTTGATCATTCCAGGGGATGGTCAATCCTGGCATGTTGCTTGGCATGTATTTTTTGGTTATCTTTTCGTTAACATTTTGCCAGCTATATGTTATCTCCCTTTGGGTCCTTAGCGGCATATGATTGGTCTGTGGTTGGGTGTCAACATTGTTGGGATGCTTCCCCTCATTGTGATGCCTTCGCTTTTTCCCCTTTTAATCTTTGTAATCCGTTTTCAAAGATTAATAAAATTCATCTTTGCCTTTCAAAAAAGACAAGAACAAGAGCACGGAAGCAATGGACGAGAAAACAACAAATGCATTAAATACGCCGAAGATTATAAAGGTTGGTTGTCGAAACTTGGCAAAAGTATAGGGTACCCAATTTAGAACAACTTTCATGTTTCATGCAAAGACTAATGGTCATCTTAAATGAGGTCAAAATGGATCCAAAGACAGTGCAGTCCATCTCAGTACGATCTTGTCTTTGGATCTATTTTGACCTCATTTGTTATGACGGAAGCTTGACTTTGGATTAGAAGTTGATAGGGGCAAGTTGATGGTGCAAATGAAATATATTGGAGAATTTAATCACAAGTCAGAGCTGGTTACCTAGAGATATTACCTTTTGGAAGCCACCTAAATACAATTAATAGTTAAAAAAATATTAAAAATACTAAATTGATCCCAAAAGTCATGAAAATTGACAGAAATATATGGTATCCAATTTGGAACAACTTTCACGTTACATGCAAAGACTAATGGTTATCTTAAATGAGGTCAAAATGGGTCTGAAGACAGTGTTGTCCATTTCAATGAGGTCTTGTCTTCGGATCCATTTTGACGTCATTTAGGATGATCATTAGTCTTTGCATGAAACATGAAAGTTGTTCCAAATTGGGTGCCATATACTTCTGTCAATTTTCATGAATTTTGGGATCAATTTACTATTTTTAGTATTTTTTTGGACTATTAATAGTATTAGGATTCTCAAATTTCACTTGTTATCTAAGACTATAGCTTATCTCGAAGATGAAAGAATAAAGTTTGCATGCACTACAACAGAAAAATTGCTCACCATAGCAGTGGGATGGAAGGTAAATATGCCAATGGACAAACTCCATCGTCTCAATATTTCACCAAAAAGAAAAGCCAAAGATATTATTCAGCTTAGATGCTCGTCAAAATCCTGTCAACTCGTTCACAATTCTCAATAAAGTGTGGCACTAAAGGCCGTCATCATGAATAATATGAAGAGGAAGAGGCAAATCAGACCAATAATAAAGATTTAGGGTAAGGTAACAAGAAAATCTTCTTTTGTATACCGAGAAGTGAGGTATTGAGATCTGCTGTGGCTGTTGCTGCTCTGTCAGCTTCTGGTTCATCAGAAGGCGTTAACAATAGGAACATAATCCTCCTTAATGAAGCTCAAGCAATTTGGTCATTTAACAAAATCATGGGAATTGGATATGATGGAGATGAAGAAGAAGTTATCAGTAAAATAGCCAAAATGGAAGCCCAAAACAAGGAAAGGGTTGTTTGCCAACTCTAAACCCAATTAAGTAGCTGGGGTGCCAGGGCATTATTTGTAGAAAATTGTGAGTCCTATGGTTCCTCTGGAAAGAGAGAAATGAAATTGTATTCCAAACTAAAGCACCAATTGGAAAGAGGTGATTGGGCTCATTAATCTAAAATTGGCTTTATGGATAAGTTCAAAATGGGATCATGGTGTATTCTCTATTAATGTCTTTAGGGTTTGGGTTTTGAAGTTGTTTGTGGGTCTGTAATTTGTATCTCTATATTGATTAGGTGTGGGAGGGTCAGTGTGAGTCTCTTGTTCTGGGTGAGTTTGTGGGCTTGATTGAATGAATATTGGGTTTGGGGGTCTATTCTTGCTGCTATAGGTTGGTGTGGGAGGTTTTGAGTGAGTTAGTAGCATTCTTGCTTGTTGCGGCTTATGTGTAAACTTGTTGGTGGAGGAAAGGGGATGCTGCATTTTAAGAATGTTGATTGCCTGCTTTATATAGGCTTCTGTTACTAGGGCTATCCAACAGGGGGAGAAAGGACTGATTTTCATGGTTGAGATAGGCATATTAATCCCTTAAGTTGCTACCATTTATCTATTTAGATTTTGACTTGCTTTTAAAATAATAGTGTCAGCTTTCTTTCCCTTTCAATTCGTTCGAGTCGCCACAAGTGATTTTAGCTTACTATTCATTGGTGTGACATTCCAGTGAACAAGAGTTTGTTCTTGTGCTCACGTTTCTGAGATTTTGGTGTTAGTTATACATGTTCTAATTATGAATATGAGCTCTGTAGGGACATGCTCTTAGCTGGTATTTAGGTTTTCCTTCTGCTGGCAAGTTAATTTTTAAAAACATAGAGATGCATTTTAGGGATGGCAATTTCCCCATATCCAATGGATACCCGTCCCGCCCTGCCCATATGGAGGCGGGGTTTATCCAAAAAATTTCCCAATAGTAGCGGGTATGGTGGGATTTAAAAAATACCCGCTCAGATATGGAGAGGGTATGGTTTTGCTATCCCCGCCCCCCAATCCTCATACCCGGTTATATATCTTATATAAATTATACATATGCATAGAAGCTTGAGTATTATTTACTTATAGAAGTAATTACTTGTAGAGCAAATCATGCCAATTACTACCTATTATAAACTATATAAGATAAGAATATCATTAAGATTCTAGTTCCTAAAATGATGTTCTTGCTATATTTTACTCTTTATTTTGTTTTTTTAAATTTATTAGTTTGTCACTTTATGAAACTTAGAAATTGATGTTTGCTTGGATTGGTTTTTTTATTGTACTACTGTTATTTTTGTTACATTAGTGGTTAAAATAAGATAATTTGAAGTTTTTTACTTTATATTTTTGTTGGTTTGAATTATCGGGCTTGCACTTTGGTTTCATTATTGACTTCTTATATATTTTGGTTTGGATATAGGTATATTTGCAGAAATCCCGATATCCAATGGGATGCGGGTTTGGTGTTTTATCTAATATCCCAGGGGGGATTGGAGCGGGGATGGTAAAAGACTCCCCAATTGGGGATGGGAGATAGAATAGGGTCCCCCGATCCATACCCTACCCGTTGCCATCCCTAATGCATTTGCAATTTTGTTCGTTTTGCTATGAATGAATAATTCCAATAGTAAAAGAGTTGTAGGAGCAATTGTAAACAATGACATGATCTCTTTTAAATTAATTTTGCAGATGTGATTCCCATTAAACTTATATGGAGGGGATGCGCTTCAAAGTCCTCTAACGTACCCCTAACCAAAAAAGACAAAAAGAATGCTCGGTTAGCGTTGGGTACTGTTTATTACATTAATTTTTGCCAAGGGCTTTCTACCCGTTTGAACAATATAGAATTTAGGAATGGGAACTCCAATATCCAAACAAGGGTGTTCCGGTGGGATCCTATCAACTATTTACGGATCTTTGGGAATGGATTCCGTGCAAGAGCTCGAGGGAGAACTTCCATTAGAAGTTACTATTCTTTATTCGACTACATCCCACATAACGGTATGCCGGAATGGGCCACCTCCCACGGCTTTATTGCAACCACTTTATCTAACAGTTGGGTACCGCACCCCCCTGTGACGATGAAAACATCATATACCGGTACGAGATTTTTGCTCCCGGTGGCATTAAGGTTGCTGCTTCTTTTAAAGAAAAAGAACCTTCCCTCGATAAGAGATCGTCTTTATGGATCGCATTGCCCCTCGGTACATCCGGTTTGCTTAACAATTCAAGCTTAATATTGAAAATGAGTAACCCTACAAATACCTTTAGAAATTTAATATTTTTTGTTTCTATTTTAATATTTCGTTACAAATTATTTTAAATAATACGAGTTATATATTAGTCAGACAAAATTTTTTTATATTGCAATATGAAAATTGAGGTGCATATAGGAAATGGAAGCCTGTTGATAATATTCTATTTTGTAATAAGGGCTTTGATCCAAAAAGCATAAAGAAGATCAGGGCAAAGGACATGCTAACTCGTTACCGATCTCCAGATGGTACACACCTAAGTACTAGAAATAATTTTAAGACTGGAGTCCAAGAAAAAGAGGAAGAGGAAGAGGAAGTGCAAGTGCAAGTGCAAGAGTAAGAGTAAGAGTAAGAGGAAGAGGAAAAGGAAGTGCAAGAGGAAGAGAAGGAGGAAGTGCAAGTGCAAGAGGAAGAGGAAGAGGAAGAGCAAGCTGAAGCATTTACTTGCTAGCGCTTATCATCATGGGATGTTTTTTTTTTTTTTTTTTTGAACAAGATTTTTGTTTCTCACTATGTGAAAATTTTGGATTAGTTTAAATCCTTGTGAATTCTGGAGCCGAGGCTTGATTGAGTGCATGTGAGCTTGACCGATTAATGGCATAGGTTGCCCCTCGTTCATGGCATGGTTGTAATTGGATTGCATGTGACTAGACTTGAAGGGGTGTGAAGTACCCTCTTGCGTCATTGAGCATATCTGTTGTATCGTTCTTTGGGAAGATTGCATAGCATAGTGTAAATGGTGTTTATCTCTCTCATTTTTGTCAAACACAATGCATAGCATAATCATTGAACGTTGCTCGCCCCGACAGTGTAAATGGGGCTTATCTCTCTCATTTTTGTCAAACACAATGCATATCATATCTTTAATTGATTGATTTTGCGCGTAGTGTTATTTTTTTTATCCTTCATAGGTTATTCGAGAGAAAAAGACGCTTTTTTGACGCCATGGCTTGATCACGAGGCCCACATGGTACACTGCCACCGTGCTTAAGGAATTCATGAAGAAGGTCATGCTCAAAGCCCAAACATGCTCAAACCAAGGCCCAAGTCAAGACAAGGACAAAGAGTGAAGAACCTTGTTTTTTGAGCCATGTCTATCAGTAGATGATAAGGGCCTATCAATAAGAGGAGGATCGGCCAGGCCATCTTTGCAAACGGCCAACTCCTATTGATAGGGATACAAAGCCCTATCAATAGGAGGAGGATTAGCCTGGCCATCTTTTGAAGCAGTGAAGTCCCATCGATAGGGGTATGAGGCTCTATTGATAGATAGCCAGACAGATTGGCCAGTTGTGTACAAAGAAGTCCTCCTATCGATAGGACCAAGTCCTATGGCCCTATCGATATGACCTACAGTTTTGTGCAAAAAAATCGTATCCGACCAAGCTAAGACTTGGGCCCATTTTGGAGTTTTTCTACGTTTTGGGGGGCTATAAAAGCTACCTAACTTCAGAATTCTAGGTTATCCTTCGTTTCCTACTTTTCTCTCTACCTCTCTCTTATTTTTCCCCTTTAGTTTGTCTAGCTTCTCTCTAATTTGTAGGGCGTAATCTTTTGGATTCAAGCTTAAGTTGTTCACAAAAGTTGTAAGGACGTTATTATTCTAAACTTAGGGTTGTCTATCTCCTTTATTGGGTGTAGACACTTGGCACACACAATGCTTTGAACCATGGCACTCTAGGTGTTCGATAAAATGTTTGAATGAGCTCATGTCCATTTGCAAGGCCCTCATTTTGTGAGAAAATCAGTTTTTAAACGCCATATCGTCCGAGTGGGATCAATTGACTTTGAATCCCACTTGTGTTAAAATCGAGAAACCATTAATGGCCTCAATTATGGGTGGTTTAAACCCCTAGGCTGAACCCTTTTTTAATTAGTCACAAATCCACATTTCAAGCCTTTAGAGGTAGAGATAGTGAAACCATCCAATAAATTCACACTTAAAGTTGGCCGTCTTAACGCTAAAACCCATTGCAATTCAAACCTTATGCCGGAAACAATTTGGCCTATGTGGATTCGACCCCGGACTTCCGGATAATATTCTAACAACAACCTAGCCTTATGCTTCGGGCAACCACTTCTACAACACAAAGCTGAGTCGTAAGCAGTGGGCTGCAAGAAAACCACATGGTTAAACCTCGGGAAGTCCATTAAAGTACTAAAGTCCACACAGAGTTCAATCTACATTGATTGATTTAAATTATCCCTAGATGCAAACATATCAGAGATACTACTCCAGTGCTTGTGTGCTACAATGTTACTTCGTGAAGTTGCAAATATACATTCTTGATTTTGGAAATAATGCTCTTGGTGATGTCTTAAGTCATAGGTTTTGTGCAGCGTCATAGTGGAAGCCTTTTTCAACAAAAGCCTATTCCATCTCCCGTACCAAATCAATATGATTGGGGGATTGACTATACTGAGCTGCAATTCTCAAATTCAAATATTACAAGGAAGGTATGGTTTTATCTGGATAGTTAACCTTTAAAACAGGAATTACATTGACCGTAACCCTCCCAAGGAAGTTAAAATATCTAGAAGATCCTGTATTTATGAACTTTTGAAATAGAAAACATGGAAGAATGTGTCTGAACTAGCCAGATTGTTGAAGAAATCCTTTGAAGAGCTCTAGTTTTGGAGTCAAATCACTAAATAGATGCCTTCTTATGGTAATCTAACTTCCTTTGTTGGATTTTTCTAGTCTCAATTATGTTATATACTCCATGGAGACATAAGCATCAAGACTTTGGAGTTCCCACAACACCCCTCGTCAAAATGTTAGGTTGCGGTATTGTATTGTATGGATATGGAGGTAATACACCATGCTGAAATGCCTGCAAAGAGCCACGCATTTAAATACAACTTTATTGTGTTTGACATCTGATATTCAACAACATCAACAAAAACTCTTGGAATAAGAAATGTAGAAAAATGGGCAATCCGGTTAATGTTGATTGGAGACTGGCAAAAGGATTGGAAGGAGATTAGGTTCCCAAGTAAAATCCCCCCTTCACATTATGGAGAAACTCCTTGAATTGGAATGTCGTCTATTTTCTATTTTATTCCAATGCTTGATGGATGTTGGGTTTTGCATTCCTTTTAGTTAAGTTTTGAAGCACCTAGTTTTTTGGATAACATCTACACTTTTACTGTTAGTGTCGAGGCTTTTAGCATACTTCAATTTTTTTTATCTTCATTACCTACTCTTATTGTATGGTGCTGATGCTGGTAAGGATCTTTTGGTGAGGTTTTTCAAGCATCTTGGCGTGAAACACCAGTAGCTGTCAAAAGCATTCTTCCGAGTTCAGATGGTACCTTTGTGATGTAAATTCCATAATCTTGTTTCCTCAGCTCTGATTATTGGGTTTAAATCTTTTGACTTTTCTTAATGCTTATGTTTAGGTACATATTATACTTAAATAAATTGTTTAATTACACGATTTTCGAGATCTGTGTTTTGTTTATTTTTTATTGTTGGGGTTCAAATGGTGCTCTCAAATTCTAGCTAGGATGGATTCGTTGCTGTCTGATTGGGTGGATGATGTTTCTTGCATTATTGCTGCTACTGATATATCTTTGTTGTCAGGCCTACTAGTTGCTGAATGCTGCTGTTTTCCTTGTCAGCTACTATTGCTACCTTGCAGATTGCCTGTTTGATCATTACATTTTCAGCATTGGTTTTTGCGGATTCTTTTATAATGGGCTTATATCATTTGATCATTCTAGGGGGTGCTCAATCCTGGCATGTTTCTTGGCATATATTTTTTGGTTATCTTTTGGTTGACATTTTGTTAGCTATATGTTATCTCCCTTTGGGTCCTTAGCGGCATATGATTTGTGTGTGGTTGGGTGCCAACATTATTGTGATGCTTCCCTTGTGATGCCTTTTGCTTTTGCCCCTTTTAATCTTTGTAATCCGTTTTCAATGATTAATAAAAAAAATTATTTGCCTTTCCAAGAAAGACAAGAACAAGAGCATGAAAGCAATGGATGAGAAAACAGCAAGCGCATTAAATACGTCGAAGATTATAAAGGCTGGTTGTCGAAACTTGGCACAAGTATAGGGTACCCAATTTGGAACAACTTTCATATTTCATGCAAAGACTAATGGTCATCTTAAATGAGCTCAAAGTGGATCCGACGACAATGCAGTCCATCTCAGTGCAGTCTTGTCTTTGGATCTATTTTGACCTCATTTGTGATGACGGAAGCTTGACTTTGGATTACAAGTTGATAGGGGCAAGTTGATGGTGCAAATGAAATATATTAGAGAACTTAATCACAAGTCTAAGCAGGTTAGGAGTATAGGGTACCCAATTTGGAACAACTTTCACGCTGCGTGCAAAGACTAATGGTCATCTTAAATGAGATCAAAATAGATCTGAAGACAGTGTTGTGCATCTCAGTGCGGTCTTATCTTCGGATCCATTTTGACCTAATTTAAGATAATCATTAGTCTTTGCATGAAACATGAAAGTTGTTTCAAATTGGGTGCCATATACTTCTGTCAATTTTCATGACCTTGGGACTCATTTATTATTTTTAGTATTTTTTTGAACTATTAATAGTATTAGGATTCTCAAATTTCACTTGTTATCCAAGACTATAGCTTATCTCAAAGATGAAAGAATAAAGACTGCAATCATCGGTGGCTTGACGTAGTGTGATCTCTTATTAGGGCTGTTCACTGGGCAATCGCTTGCTCAGTGTCCTTCTATTTGAACGTGACGATCGAGGTCGAATGCAGTTTGCTTACGCCCTTTAAATTTCTACACACTCTTTCCCGTGTGCATATTAATTAGTTCCTCTGCAATCTTTTGATAATTTTTAATTGTGTGATATTTTTCTCAGTTTCCATCTCTTTCCTTAAGAAACTCGCAGTTACTTTATTTTTTCAAAAACTTGAAGTTATTAGAGATTGAAACACTTCTCGCATTTTTAGAGGCAAATATATCAATTGAACTTGTGTAATCTAATGTGTGCATATAATTGCATGTGTCAACATATGTGGATATACAATACCAATAAGACAAAGGAGTTGATAATATAAAGAGTATAAGAGGGCCAGGGGAATGATATTTGGAATGAGGAGGAGGTGTACTCATGGAAAATGATTTGCTTTGTGAGAAGAATAGAGCCAAGTTTGAATTAGTATGTTTTATTTATGAATAGGTCTATGACTCCAAAATTGTGCAGCCATTGTTTCTTTTGATTCGAAATCTTGCTGGTGGGTGCTACAAATTGGTATTAGAGCACAGGCAGTAGGTCTTAAATGGGATCGTGAGGGTGTTTGAAATCAGTAAGTGAGTTCGAAATTATATGCGTGACTTGATGTGCTTTGGATAATCTATTTTATACGTTTTAGGTGTGTTGGAACAAAAAGAAAGAAAGGAAAGAAATAAGTGTATGACTTTGTTCTATAGTTTTACGTTGTTTGGAGATCAGTAAAAATTTTATTTGTGAAGATAAGTTGTGCTAGTGATTTAATCACATGTCTTCTTCATTTGATAAAATCCAAGTGTTAGATTTTATCAAATGTAGATTTTATCATTAAACTTGGCGGCCTCAAATTCATAATTAGGTTGGGGCCTTCAGAAACTCAGGGCTAGGCCTGAACAAACCGTTTCCAAATTTTAACCAAAATTCTCCAAATTAAAACCTAATACCCTTCTTATACCCCAGAAATTTAGAGCTAGTCCTTTGAATGTTATATGAGTGGAATGTCTATGTAATACCTCAGATTTGGGGGTAGATATTGTTTAGTCCCACATTGGAAGTCTACATGGGTGATCTTGGGCATATAACAAACCATATAAGAGACTACTAGTACCTTGGGCTTAAACATTTTGAGCCATGTGGCTTGTGGATCAAATTAAGGTATTTGGCTAGTAGTCTACATGGGGCGTTACATACCTAACATTTTCAAAAGTTAGAATTAATCTTCTCCCACCCCTCACTCTCGTTTTAGATAAGTTAGGTGGGATGTTCATATATTTTCTAAGCAATTTAAAAAGAGGCAAACATCAAGACTAATAGAGCCTTAAGTCTCAATCAATTGGGGTTTGCTAATATTGTTAATTGGCACTATTTCTCTCATCCTCTCTTCTTTCTCTTTCTATACTTTTCTGCAAATAGAGTTTCCCTCTCCCTCCTCCCCCCTCCTTTCTCTTATTCTCTTTCATTTTCCCTTCCATCTCCCTTAGTTTCTCTTTGTATTTTTCTTTTCATTTTTGTCTTGTTTTTTCCCCCAAACTCAAATCTGATCTGAGATGGAATTTGGTATCCGTTTTGACGATTAACGACGAAAGATGTGGGGTGTAGAGGTGATGTGGCGCCGGGTTATGCAATGGACAATTGCAGTGGAGGGATATTTTTCAGTGGATGAGGAGTTTTTCCTGTTGGGTCGTCGGTTGATGAAGATGACCTTTTGGTCACCACTGGTGTTGGCGTGGCATCTATGGAGGATGTAACGTTTAGGGATTTTGTTTTGGGTGTGCTGGGCTTTTGTCGAGGTGGTTCCGAGCTTTGTTTTCTGGGGATCTGTTTTGTGTGGACTTTGTTGTCTATTGGGGCGGTGGTATGGCATGACCATTATCGATGATGGTTGTGTGCTGCAGTGGTAGCATGGCGTGGTTCTTTATTTGTCTGTTTGGGTGGTTTCATCCTTTTCTTTTTCTTTTCTTTTTTCTCATCTAACCTTTGGTTAGATTTCTTCCCCTTCCCCCTCTCGAGTTTTTTCAATATATTGAATAATTTCACAGATAAAAACAAAATTGTGAAACCAATTGGAGTATATCATTAGCACTTACCTTGTGGAGAGTTGGGTATTTGTATTAAGAGTACAAGTTCCATATTACTTGTTTCAAGTTGAAATTCTATTAGGTGCTATTATTCTTATTTTTGTTTTTTTGGTAAATAAGGCTTCATTGAAACGGCATTTGGTTTAAAGAACTTCTAGAGGTTTATATGAGGCAAGAAAGGGCTATTTAGACAATCAATAAACAAAAAAGGAGAGTAAATGCCAGTTTTTCCTCACTTTTTTTAAACTTAATTAGTTGATGCCCAATTTAGGGAAAGAGCGGGAGCAGTGTGAACACGTTAATTGTGTTCACACATTTTCACATTGTGTTTTTTCGAAAATGCCTTTGCACATTTGGACCAAACACACATGCAGCCACAAGACTCAAACGGAAAATAGTTTGATAAGGAAAAACTTGTAACCTCCCAAATATGGTGAAATTACTGAATTAACCCTCCTCACTATCCTTTCACGCAACACACCCAAAATTCATAAATGGGCACTTTGATCCAAAATGATAAAAAAAGTGGCACATTACCATAGTTATTTTTATGTATAGAGATGGATAGATTCTTGCTATTCATTTTCGGTCCCTACTAGTGGCGGCTCACCTCAATAGGTTCGATTTAGAACATTGTAAGTTGAAGGAACGTAATTGTTCACTTTGCCCCCTTAATAAATGCTCTTTTTTCTTTGGCACCCAGAATTAAAATTCTCCCATTTTAGTCCTGATCACTTAGTAAATATTTTCAATTTCCATCCATCCATTAGGCAATACCCATCAATCAATTGACCCAATTGCCTGAACAATGGCACGTGTTTCTATGCATGACTGTATTGAATACTGACCCAATCAGATACCCCAGATTATACAATCCATGCATACTTTTTGGGGGAGAGTTGGAAAATATATGGTAACATTTTTTAAAAATAGGGAAACAAAACAAATAAGCGAAGAAGGATATCGAGCGATGAAAAAGCCTCCCACTAGATGTCGATGAATGAATTCTTAAGATGAGAAGGTATGATTTCCCAATGTGCTTAGTATTTGAGGTTTAGGGTTTTCGAGAACCAACTTCACTACAAAGAGCTCCACCACCAAATTTAACACCATCAACCATAGTAGTAAAAGGGGCAACTTTACCACCATTCAGAGGACAAGGGTAGGGTTTATTGCTGGTCCATATAGACTGCAACACCCCATGTAGACCACTAGCCCAATGTCTTGATTTGATCCACAAGCCAAACGACATGGCCCAAAATACTTAAGCCCAAGGTACTAGTAGTCTTTTACATGGTTTGTTATATGCTCAAGATCACCCATGTAGACTTCCAATGTGGGACTAAACAATCTCTACCCCCCAAATCTGAGATATTACAATCCCCCCTCCTTTATGGCTCCGCGTCCTCACGAGGGGTCGAGCACTAGAGTCACCACACTTAGGTCATTCCCTAGTGACCAGAGTCACCACGACATCTCCTGGGTCTTTTCTCTGGTGCCGTAACCCACATGGTTGTGGACATGGGTCGTTCTGATACTATTTGTAATGCCCCATGTAGACCACTAGCTCAGTATCTTGATTTGATCCAGAAGTGACACCACATGGCCCAGAATGCTTAAGCCCAAGGTAATAGTAATTTCTTAAATAGTTTATTATATGCCCAAGATCACCCACGTAAACTTCCAATGTGAGACTAAACAATCTCTACCCCCGAAATCTGGGGTACTACAAGGTAAATGGAGGGATGTCTTACAAAGTGAACAATTGCTAGGCAAACAACGGTTCCGGGTATAAGGTTACATAAATATATTTCTTATGATCTAAAAAAAATTAGAGATTTTTTTTTTTTCTGAGTACAGTCATTTTTTTTGGAAATATAATGCTCTATTGTCTTTACATAAGGAATGTACGTATTGAGTACTTCTTGAAGTAAAATGTGCATGTATGTATTCAATGTGAAATCAGTAACATGAATTCCTTAAGATATTTTCGGTTAAATGTCTTCCAAATTTTCCTTTAAGTATAAATGGACAAATATTTAGAATTACTAGAGTGATAGGTACACACCCTCTCAACCACTCCCCACCACACCCTCTCTCACATGTGTGGTGGGGAGTGGTTGAGATGTGTGTACCTATCATTTTTGTTAGAATTTAACACAAAACACCGTACTTCAAATAAGATTAGTACATAAAGAGACAAGAATGAGACGTCAAACTCACCCCAAAACCCGCGCCATTGCCAATTTGCCAGCCGCTGATTGAGTTATGGAATCTCCAAGATTATTGTTGTAGTTTTCCATGATCTGGTGTAGAAAAAATCATTCAACAGAACACCTAAATTGACTGGACAATCAGAGAATGGCTAGTGTAATTACTCTAATTTGAGAAAATAATGAATGGTCTCTCCATAAGTTCGAACATAGATCTCTCTCTTAGAAGTCAAGGAGTAGAACCAGAATGACGATTTGGTGTTCTACTAACAAAAAGCAAATTTTTTTTTTTTCAAAAACCAAAACAAGTCATTCCATCACAATACATCACATAAAAAATCCTGAAAAACCAATTTATTCTAAAAACACCCTTAGCGGAACAGCCCTAGTTCTGGGTGCACATTACCCATCTCCCTATTAATTGATACTAACTCATAGAGCCCATCTTGATTAACTATGGTTATGATAGCAAAATAGTAGAAATGAAGATAAAATCTCAAGGTTGCCTATTTACTTTTGATGGAATCATTACCCACTTACCTAGTATTTACTTTGGAATAAAACAATTTTAATTTAAATTTTTTTGAAAGGCAAACAATTTTAATTGAGAAAACCCAAGAAATTTTCTAAGACTATGAGTTCATTGGAATAGAAATAAGAACGTGCACACTTTCTCTCTCTCTCTTTTTTTTAACCTGTGCATTAGATAAGTTACAAATACAGAATAATTTTTGGACTGCCTAACAGAGTAAGAAAATGTTAAACATTATTAGCGACCCCGTCTTAGATTTTGGAAGTTTGTGACTAATTTTTCGACAAAGCAAACAATTACAGTATAAAGTAATTTTAAAAGAAATCCAACACATAAGCCAAAAAGTCCGTCATTAGTATTTTTCCCAGTGTCGGTCAAAAACAAATTATCTTTTTTTAACTTCTTAGTTCCACTCATCCAGGGGCTGAACATGTCATTAGTATTTTTCCAGGTGTCGGTCAAAAACAAATTATCTTCTTTTAACTTCTTAGTTCCACTCATCCAGGGGCAGAACATTAAGAGAGCGAGATGACACGTGCCACCACCGGTTTTTAATGTTGGCCTAGATAGCAACCCAAGAGGGGGTGAATTGGGTTTCTCAAAAAATAATGCAGAATTAAAAAATTAAATGGAACACCCAATATAATAAAATAGATTCAAGCACACACACAGTAATTATATGACAGTAAACAAAGTGCAAGGGGAGAGAGAAATCAAATACAAAGATTTATAGTGGTTCGGTCCGCAACTTCACGGCCTAATCCACTCCCCAAGTGTCCAATTCGGGATTTCCTGCACTATCTCCAATAGTAACACTTTTTAGCTTCGCGGGTGCTAGAGAAACCTTTACAACGAGCAATCTATCCCCAATCGCTCCAACTAATTTTGACTCCGGTGCTAGTCACACCTATTCGAGCAATTTTTTCTCACACAAAAATCACTCAAAAAAAGATAACTTCTACAATGGGTCACACTCCCTTTTACAATGCTCACAAATTAAACACTCTCAAAAGTGTAGATAAAAACAACATAAAGCTCTGATTTTTCCTCTCAATAAAAAACCAACTTTGAAGCTTCGAGTTGAATGAGAAAGGTGGCACAAGTAATTTTCTCGTTGGGAGCTCTTTGTCTTCTTCAATTTTCCTTCACCTTATATGCAACAAAATATGTACGTTAGAGCCTCAAATCAAGTTTGGAATTCTGCTAATCCATTTTTGAATGGATTGAAACATGATCAATTCCTTTTTCTTACACTAGCCGTTCGGAACAATATCTTCAAGTAAGGCCATAGATGATTATTTCCGTTCTTGTTTGCTTCCAGTTGCATGCCTATATGATGTGTTGGAATTCCAATTTTCCAATTCAATGTTGCAAATAAGAGACTCCTTCAATTAGCCGTTGGAAACATATTAAGGAAATCACCCTTATTCTTGTTCTTCGTTGCCTTATATATATATATGCTTATGCATGTGAACGTTGGATCAGATATTCAACTTTGGAAATGAGCCATTATATTATGGCTTAAATTGAACCCAGTCAGCCATTACAAATCCTTCCATTTTGCTTGATTAGCTGTTTGAATTTGATTGCTGTAAGTCTCAAATTACAGACTTCCCTTGCAAAGCTTTGCCATTTGAATTTTCGTCAACATTTTACTCCTTCAACATTTTACTTCCATTTGGAGCGCTGGAGCCAATAAAAAATAAGAAAAAGATTTGTCCTTAATCTTTCTCCTTCAATTTAAATCTTGACTATTTGAGTAGTGCTTTGGTGTAAAATCTCTTTATATGTGCATCAACCAAATCCTACAAAATAAACAATTAATTCAAATGAGCACCACATATCACAGAATTAATTATATTTCTTATTTAATAAAATATGTTTTGTTATCATCAAAATCACTAAGGTTCTATAGAAACCTTTGGGCTAACACTTAAAAAAATAATAATAATTTCAGTTTATATATATATTTTATGTTGAGGACTTGTAAGTAGACAATATTGGGGGTGATCCACTAACAAAAAACAGTTTTTTCAAAAAAAAACCAAGACAGGTTATTCTCTTACAATACATCACATAAAAAACCTTGAAAAGCCAATTTATTCTAAAAACTACCTTTGCGGAATTTAGTGGGAAGATGCATGCCCTCTAGACGTTTGTTAGTGTGTTACGAGTCTACTCTTTACGCCGAGTATAACAAACATAAGTTAACAATTAGGAGCTACTCTTGGGATTGGAACACGTGAGCACATGGCTCCCAAAAAATACCTTTGTCATTTGCCACTAGACCAACAATACAAATTGCAAAGTAAATAAAAAAAACTGATATTGTATTCTAAAATTATTGAGGTAATAATTGTTCCCCTAATATATATATATATATATATATATATATATATATATATATATATATATATATATATATATATATATATATATATTTCCAAATTTGAATTTTCTATTTTCTTTTTACTAGAGTGAATATAAAATGATGGGAGAAGTTGTCTAATTTAAATATATTTTTACTTTAGATACTTTTTGCTAAGACCCCTAGGCCCTCAGTAATTTCTTGCGTGAGAAATTTGGTTTAGAATCAATCTTTTAAGATTTTCTAAATTTAAAAGCATATCGAGTTCCATTTTGATAGAACTTTACACTATGGATAATTAACTTATGAAGACAAGTTTATATAAAGTATAGTTTATCATCTTTTTTTTTTTTTTATAGGCAAAAGGTTTATTAATGAAATTTTGACAAATGATACATCAACATGGGGGGAGAGGGGAGGGGATTCCAACCAATGGTTAGAGAAATTAACACACCCAAAGGGACAAGCACAAAAACACCTAGAGGCCTAAGCCCAAACATGGCAAACTAAATAAAACAATGAAACCCAAATAAAGAGGCCTAAACGTTAAAAACAAAAAACCATAACCAACACCATCCCCCCAACCGGCGACCAGCACTCACCACCACTAAACCACCACCAACAACCTCATCACACACATGCCGTTAGGCCCAGAAACCGATGTCATCCAGCAATGAAGACTGGTGGTGGGTCGAAAGCTGCCAAACGGAAAAAAGGAGGAGACCTAGCCGCCTAGCTGTTAAGCCCGAAACCAAAGGTACCAAACGAAGCATGACCGAAACGAGGAAGGCAAGGGGAAGGGGAAGAAAGATTAGGCCCGGACTCCGATACACTGTCGACCACCATCCTATTAAGCTGATGACCCACGTTGTTGCAAACCCAGCGAGCGGCCGAACTCCAGATGTAGCCGCTGAGAAATCGCCAGATCAGTAACAGCCAGGAGAAACAGCAGCCAGAGTTCCATTAACGCCGCCGCAAGCCATCAACAACAACCACCACTTCATGTCTCGGCCATTAAATCTTGATTCCGCCATTGTATGTATTGGACTCTTTAATGCCTATCCATTTCTTAATGATTTAATGCCTGTCGATTTCCATTTTCTTTTCCTTTTTCGTATCTCATTTTCTTCCATTAGAATTTTTGAGTGGGTAATTTTGCTTTCCCATTCCTCAAGGATCACGATGGATATAACACGAGGAACTGATGGGAAAGAAAGTGTGAGTTCGAAAAGGAATGGTGGGATAAAGTTGAGAAGATGTCACTAATAGGGTGGCACCACACTTATGATACATATGGGCATTAGTGGCTTCCTTTTTTCCATTACATGCAGTACTCTACGTTATGATGTTCAAAAAATAATGCAGTACTATTCTTATTTTCTAATCTTTTTGCTCTTGAAATCTTATCTTCCCACGACCACTAAGAAATAAACTTATCTTCGGAATTAAATTAATCACAAAAAGAGTTTAGATTCTCTTCGGCTCCCCAGGGAGACTCGGCGGTCCTTTATAAGTTTTTTTTGGCCTATGTTTACATTTTAAAACTCGTCAAGACTAAAAGAACTTCAAGCAAGGTAAAAATCGTATTAATCGAGTGTAAATCAACATCTAATCTCAATAGATATATGTCGAGATGAATGAGTTATAATCAACAAATTAGATTTGAAAAGAGATGTCAAAGAACCGGAGAAGATCCGCCTCTTTATTCTCTTTTCTCCCGTTGTAAATACGATTAATAATAAGCAAAGTAGTATATAAACAAACAGAGATACATAGTACAATAATGGTATCTAAAAAAAAGTAAGAGAGTTTGAGAAATAAATCTAATTCGCGTGTACCTTTCTCTTGCTTATCGGATTTGTTTAAGACATTAGCATAACGTAGGGAAAAAGACATTAAAAGAAGGAAAAAAGGAAAAAATAAAAAGGAACTTTCCTAGCAGCAACAGGTCATGAACAACCGAGATTTTGGTTTCTTATTTGGTAATCAATTTGCCTCTAGCCACATCGAGACTCACGTTTTTCTTCTTTACATAACAGGATTCAGCTATAAGTCTTGTCCGTAGCCAAACAAAGACTCTGTACGTTTTTCCTTCCGTGGACTGAACTGCTCAAGTCATCGGAGAGAAGTTCCTGATAAGGTTTCTGATCAGAGTATCTTTAAGGTAACTGTATCTCTCTTTCAATCAATAATTTCTGATCTGGGTTTTCTGGGTTTTCTACAAATAATCAATCATGTTTGTTTGTACTTTTCACCGTTTCTTATCTTTGTTTCCTTATCCTGCTGTACTAAGTCAAATTCCTTATTTGGGTTTATTGGTCAATACCCATCTCACAGATCTCAGTTCCTGATTTGGGTCATTTTGTAGAGAGCTAATTGTGCAAACCCTTTTCTCTGATCTGGGTTTCGGTGAAGAAATTGGTAGCAGATATGGGTATTTGTTTCAGCAAGAAAAAGGTTTCAGAATCAGGTGGTAATGGGTATAGATCAGGTAGAGGTGGTGGTGATGGTGGTACTGGTGCTGCGTATCACCAAAGCTACCAACAGCCAATTGTGCACCAAAATTATCAAAAACCCCCTGCTGAATATACCCAGCCCGCACCACAAGTACACCACCAGACACCACCACCACCACCACCACAGAATCAGCCGCCAATCCCTTCTCATTTGAAGCCTGTACATAGATCAGACGCTGACACAATACTGGGTAAGCAATTTGACGATATTAAAAATAGCTACAGGCTAGGAAAGGAACTGGGTAGGGGTCAATTTGGAGTGACTTATCTTTGTACTGAGAATTCGACTGGCCACACGTATGCTTGCAAGTCAATCTTGAAGAGAAAACTTAGAACAAAAAATGATAAGGAGGATGTCAAGAGAGAGATCCAGATTATGCAGCATTTGAGTGGGCAGGCAAATATAGTGGAATTTAAAGGTGCTTATGAGGATAGGCAATCGGTGCATGTTGTGATGGAGCTTTGCGCTGGTGGGGAGCTTTTCGATAGGATTATCGCCCAGGGACACTATTCGGAGAGAGCTGCGTCCGGAATTTGTAGGTCTATTGTGAATGTTGTTAACATTTGCCATTTTATGGGTGTGATGCATCGGGATCTCAAACCGGAGAATTTCTTGTTATCGAGCAAGGATGAAGGGGCAATGCTGAAGGCAACTGATTTTGGGCTGTCTGTATTCATTGAAGAAGGTAAGTGTCTTGTCCTTTTCATGCTGAAAATTTGTGAATATATTCAAGTTAGTTTGAGACCTTTGAGGTTTACTAGGCGAGTGGTGAGCTATTAAAATAGTACTCGCGGAACAAGAAGCTCTGTTATTCAGGATTTCTTCGAATGTTTTGACCAGCATTTGCAATGTGCATGTAAACAGTGGAATGTGCTCACTTTTGACCGGAGCAAGTAACACCTTGTAATAGATGTGTACTAATAAATTTATTAGTTCGGGCGGTGCCCTTGCATCAGTTGAATTCTGTTAAGACTGATGAGACGATTAGCAGGAAGCCAGGAAGAGAGCCGAAGAGAGCCCTCTTCTTTCCTACCTATGATCATGTTGGTCCCTTAGTTGCAGGATCCTTCTAAGATGGGTGCGCTCAGTGGTGGAGCCACATAACCCACAATGGATTTCCGGGAGATTTTTTTTTTTTTTTTTTTTTTTCATTTTTGTAGAAAAATATAAACGGGTACATCACTTTTTTTTATATACAAAAACTAATTAGTGCTCTTGGGGCGCCATTACTTGGTGTTATAATGTCATTCTCTTGCGCATATTTGTGTGAGACTCAATACTAAATATATGAGTTTTACCTAAATATGTGATGAAGGCCGATAAAAAAAAGTGATAGAGAAGGGTGTTAGGGCATCACGTCGCGATGCCCCAGAACCACTGAATAACTAATTACTCACAAACAAGCCTCAATTCATTGAATTTTTGCCTCAAAACTATAACGTGTTTACGGAACCCCAGACCTCCATTTACTCAAACCCCAGACCTCCCCCTGTGTACAACCAAATAGGCTAAGATGCAAATTTGTCCATAAAATGTAAGTCAAGTGAGGCTCATTTCAAATGAAAATCAAGACATGTGAGATTATTTAAGAAGAGAATTTTTTTTTCACAACAAAAGTACTGGCATTTATGAATTGTGCCCTCACTGGAACAATTTTTTGGCTACGCCACTGGGTGTGCTCCCTAGATGGGAGCTCGCTCCCCTCTAGATGGGAACCCTCTCCTAAATAGGTTGGGAGCTTCCACACTAATCTTAAGGACGAAATTCTCACTTCTCTTCCCAAAAATATGCAAGGAAGAAGAAAAAGCAAAAAGAAGTCAGAAAGATTTAGGTCTCTTTCTCGTCTTGTATTCTACTACTTTATCTTATGTGTTTAGTCCATACATTTGGCAAAAAATCTATTGGGATGTCCTTTCTTGCTCATGTGTGTGTGTGTGTGTGTGTGTGTGTGTGTGTGTGTATACACATATATATACAGATACGCTACCTTTGCAACTATAAAACATATAAATATATATAAATTTATTGATATATATTAATTCATTAAATATTCCCTCGCCGCTTCCAACCTAGGGAGCTTCTACGTATCCCCGCACCCGCTCCTGCTTCGTGCAACTAAGGTTGGTCTTCCTTTGTAAGAATGATTATGTGTCCAATTTGTCATTTGTGTGGTCTGCAAATATTTTTGAGTCTTAATACGGCCATTCTCAAGTGTTGTAGTACCAAATCGTTGCATGTATTGTAGACCGAGCATCTTGCTTTTGTTGCATAACGATAGCATGATAGTGTTGAGCATGAAAACTGACATGTTTGTACAAGTACTCTTCCAATTGCCATTCAGCGCCATAAGGATCAAAACTAGCATACCTACCAATAGCTCTTATGCCCATATTTCTTAACTTCGGGAAGGTCTGCTGCCTCGTCATAGTACACAACTCGTGTCTGTTTATGGCTTCTGTTGCAATTGTACGTGGAAGCATATCATAGCTTTAAGCTAAACCAAGAAATTCATATCAGCTAACATAGTGTGCTTGCAGCTTACCTCTTCTCATGTGCATTTTCCTAGTCCCAATTAGCAAGCAGCACTTGGCTTCTACATTTTCTGCGAACTTCTAATGATTATTAGTCTATGGATAATATGGGGATATATCATACACATCTCATAGCTAAATGTGCAGTGCCTACTTTCTTCCGCTGATGACCTTTTCTTGTTTTGGCTTTTAGAGATTGCTGCGTTGTATAATACTTCGTCTGCTTAATTTTGTGAAATGTAATGGTTTTTTATTTTGTGCTTTCAATAACTTCAGGAAAGGTGTACCGTGACATAGTTGGTAGTGCTTACTATGTTGCTCCTGAAGTGTTGCGCCGCAGTTATGGAAAGGAAATAGATATATGGAGTGCAGGGGTAATTTTGTACATTTTACTCAGTGGTGTACCCCCATTTTGGGCAGGTAAAGACCAACAGTCTTGTATCTTGAGTTTTTTTTCTCGTTGCCAATTTTCTCAACTCTTTGACATGTAGATAAGATAAAATTACATATTTCATTTGACTCTGGTTGCAGAAACGGAGAAGGGAATATTTGATGCCATATTGGAAGGACAAATCGACTTTGACAGCGAACCATGGCCAACTATATCATACAGCGCCAAAGACCTTGTTCGGAAGATGCTGACACAAGACCCCAAAAAGAGACTTACTTCGGCCCAAGTTCTCGGTATGTTACTCCCTGATTTCATTTCTTCCCACAAGGATGATAAAATCTACATGGCTTCTTGTTATGTTCCCAATATGAGTGTGGCTGGGTTGGCCTGAGGGTCAGGAATAAGTTAGAGATCCCAGGTAGAAGTGTATTCCTCAAGTGAGGTTATCCGGATCTGGCTATCATCTGGTGTGTATTCAAAGATGAAATATTTCCCCCCATGTGAGTTAGTTTGTTTTAAGAGGTCTCTCGAGCCTTTATAGGTCTTCTAGCTCGCTAAGCGACTTTTCTTCCCTCTTCCAAACTCAAGTAAGAAAAAGTTAAACTCTTATTTTGTCCTACACCTAATTCTTGACACAACATCCCTTAAAATGAAGTGAAACCTCTCTACCATTTGACATGTAATCTTGTGCTATAGAAGATTTATGATTAATGATAGCTTATTACTATTATTATTATTATTATTATTATTATTATTGGTACTTCTTTGTTGAGAAGAAGGGGGGAGGAGGTGGAACTGAAATACGCGGAAAGAAGGAAATTTTCTTCTTGTATCTTAGTATGTTAATTACTGCCTGCTACTTAAAAAAAAATCAAACCAAACTAAGTTCTGTGAGCTAATCATTTGGGGTCAGCTAAGTGATTGTTTTTCACATTCTGCTCTGCCAATAGGTACATATTTAACCAACTTCAATAAGTTTTTAGTCTGCTTCTTAGTATGCTAAAAGTCAATTTCCTTGAAAATTTGTTCCAGTCAGTTTCAACATCTAGTCACTGCCTATCAAATGAGATGCAGAACTTTTATCTATTTACACATGCAATTAGAACATGTAAATCCTATGGATCTCTTAGTTGCTGAAATAAGGATATTGAGAGGGGTGGGTGGTAAGAAAAGAAATGGTTGAATGGAATAGGAGTACTGATTGGAATACAAATAATATTGTACCATGCGATATCGCTTGGATGGTGAAGTTATTAAAAATTTGGACCGTATTCATTTGTCCAGCTGATAAGTTTTCCATATGACTAACACTTTCCTTAATGTTACTTTATGGTGGTTGATTCAGAGCACCCATGGATTCGAGGTGGAGAAGCATCGGACAAGCCAATAGACAGTGCAGTGCTCTCTAGAATGAAGCAATTCAGGGCAATGAACAAGCTCAAGCAACTTGCGTTGAAGGTATGATCTTTACATACTTCTTTGATTATACAAAAAAAAAAAAAAGAAAAAAAGAGTTTTGGCGCGGAAATTGCAGCCTCTCTTGAACGATGCTTAACATTGGTAGAGTATTGTGATTATACTCTCTCCTCTATTATTCTCACAAACTGATTAAATGTGTATCTTGGTTGGATTTAAAAATTTCTCTAGGTCATTGCGGAAAATCTATCCGAAGAAGAAATCAAAGGTCTTAAGTCAATGTTCACAAATATAGACACAGACAACAGTGGCACTATCACCTATGAAGAACTGAGGACGGGATTGGCTCGGCTTGGTTCAAGGCTGTCTGAGGTTGAGGTCAAGCAACTCATGGAAGCTGTAAGTTATATTACAAGAACAATCCTTCTTTGATTTCTTTGTTCTTTTTATCACAACTTGATTCTAAGTTATATATATATGCTGTATGATTTTGCAGGCTGACGTGGATGGTAATGGAACGATTGACTACATCGAATTTATCACTGCGACCATGCATAGACACAAACTAGAAAGAGAGGAGCATCTATTTAAAGCATTTCAGTACTTTGACACAGACAGAAGCGGGTGAGTTGACAGATTGTTTGTGTTGATAGTAGTCATTGTCTCAGCATTATGACATCTTTCGGTTCCCTCCTTGCAATATAGTTTAGAGTTATAAATTCTGTTACACAACACACGCGTCTGCTCACAATTTGTGTGAGCATGTTAGTCCAGCTATGACAACTTACTTTATGAGACAAAAACACTAGAAAAAACCTAATTTTTGTTGTATTTTGGCTAACTCGATCGTTATGTACTCATCTTGTTTTCTACGGTATTGATGATAATAGAGCAAATTAGGATGTTTGAAGTTTGATGGGGAAAAATTATTTTTGAACTTGGATTTTGTCTGGCATTACTTTTATTGCACAAAGCTTGTACTATAAAGAAAAGTCCTAGCTAGTAAAAAGACCAATGTGCATCAAGCCATCAACTTTTGATTGGAAGGATAACTTGTCTAAGAAGCTAGATATTATTAATTATTTTGTTTCGCATAACTTGATTAGCTGAGAATGTTGATTTGATCATGAAATTTTGTGACAGCTTTATCACTAGAGATGAATTGGAAACTGCGATGAAGGAGTACGGAATGGGTGATGATGCCACCATAAAAGACATAATATCAGAGGTCGATACAGATAACGTAAGTTCTCTATGTCATAGAATTGGCATTCCGAACTCTCTTACCAGAACCAATTGTTGGTACTTATCCATTCTGCTCTTTTGAAACTTCATAGGATGGAAGAATCAACTACGAGGAGTTCTGCGCAATGATGAGAAGTGGAACTACACAACACCAGGGCAAACTCTTTTAGTTTCACCGAGGTGCTAATCTCCTACAAGCAGAGCTATTCTATGTCTAGATTCTGCTCGCATGTTTTGAAATTGCAAATATTTTACCGACTTCTTGACATAGTATTTTGCATAAAAGAGATGCTTAGCAGGGCAAACTCTTTTAGAAAATTTCGCCCATGGGAAGGAGATGCTTTTGGCTTTCATTGCCTGCTATTGAAGTTTAGGTTTGTGCATAAAAGATCTTTTTTTCCAACTTTTAGCTGTGTTTTTCGTGCTTCTGCTTTTCCGTCGGCACTGGATCCCGGATGTCTTTGTAAGAGAATATGTGTACGACTGTTTTTGTTTGACAGCAGATGTTTTAGATTTGAGCTGCTTTTATGGTGTCTCTCTCTGTAACTGAAATATTTTCTCTGTTGTTATTTAGTGCGTACTTAAAATCTCAGCTGCGACATTTCTTTCTGTTTTAGATTACTGGGTATTCTTTTTGAGACTCAGAAAACTCTTTCTCGCGCAAAAGAAACTGTAGCTTCGCATTAGACTGGAGAAAATAATATGATCTATTCGCGCTCTCTCTCATACAAAAGAAACTTTAGCCATTCACATCAGGCCTGAGAAAATAATATGTGATCTATTATTGTCTTTTTCTTTTTTTTGGTTTTACAGTCAAGGGTGTCCGGGCAAACTTACGCGCACCAACTTGTTCTATTCCGAGTCTTGTCAAAGAATCACGCTGATATTAGGGAATTCACAAGAAGTTTCTTTCTTGCGGTCTAGTTCAGAACCTGGTCAATTGTGGAAAGCAAACCTTAACTAACTGAAGTAACCCTTCAAGAAGTTTCTTTCTTGCGGTCTGGTTCAGAACCTCGTCAATTGTGTAGAAAGCAAACCTACTAACTAACTGGAGTAACCCTTGGGCTATGTACAAAAGAAAATTTAGCCCTTCATATCAGACTGAGAAAATAATCTGATCTATTGCGAGCGCACTCTCTCTCTCTCTCTCTCTCTCTCATAGAAAAGAAACTTTAGTCATTCACACCTAACAGAGAAAATAATCTGATCTATTGTTGGTTTGTCAGATGTGTTTAGGTCAATGTACGCGTATCCCGACTAGTCTCATTTCCAACCCAGTCAAAAAATAGTTATGCATGCTGGAACTAGATAATTCACAAAAAATTAGGTCTGGCCCAGGAAACTTGGTTAACTACGTGGAAAGCAAACACACTAACTTTCCAGACTAACTCTTGGTCTGTCTATTGCTGTATCTCTCTCTCATACAGAAGAAACTTTAGCTCCTCACATCAGTCTGAGGGAATAATCTGATCTATTGGCTGCATTAGGGTCATCCAGATAATCCATTTGTCTTTATCAAACAAAGAAAGTTTCTCTTCACAGTTCACAAGTATCCAAATTTTTTTCATTTTAAAAAAAAAGAAACACACACATCCAATTTCAAAACTACCTACAACATGAACATATCTATCACTGTCAAGCTACTAAAATATACAATTACCTGAAGCAATAAAATACAGCTTTTATCATATCCATTCCACCCCAATTGAAATCCAGAGGTCCAAATGGTGGATAAGGGTGTTGGGGCACCACGTGGTGGTGTCCCCAGACCATGGTTTAATTACTCATACGTAATAGGTGATCGATCTTAACTTCTTTTCGATTTTGTGACTCGAACACCCGCAACAACAGGAGAGTCGATGGCGACCATCGACCATCAACTCTCAACAACCTTAAACAAAACAAAGTAGGTATACATCATAAAACCATAGGATGTATACATACATACATACATACATACATACATACATACATACATACATACATACATACATTATTTTTGGGTCTATGCCAACTGTTTTTAGTCATGGATAGGACTTCAGAGTTGGTCATCTTTCAACATTTGATGAAGCTTTCTTTGAGGTCCAATACTGCTCAATCTCTTCTGCTGTTCTTCCTGGGATTCTTCCAGCAATCAAAGACCACCTGCCTCATTGTGCCAAATCAAAGTATGTACATTGCGTATGTTTGGCAATGTTTTGGTTTTCATTAAATCCTTGCAAAATAGAACATAAAACGAGTTTGACAAACTGTGTTAGAAAGAACACTACAAACAACCCATTTTCAGCTCAACTGAAGATGTTTTCAGAAGTTTAAGATGATTTTCGCATGAAAAATGCAAACAATATGAGTACGAGTACTTTCTTACTTTATTGTTGCTTTGTCTCCAAAAACACAAAACGTGATAACGAAAACGATAGCAAACAGACAAACCGATCAAAGGAATAACTCCAAACCTCTCTCCAACCAAGCTAAACATCCTAGCTATAAGCATTTCCTCATCTTCAGAGAATTTTGGATTAGCATTTTGGCTTCTTACCTCTGAAACAGTACAAAACCAAATTAAAAATATCACTAAGAGAGCCAAATGAAACAAACAAATAAAGTACATCAACTAATGAAAGACTCGACCCCAAGGGATTGCCCGTCATGAGACTTAGGGATTTGCTCCCTTCAAAATTTGTTGAAAACCTCATAAGTGCTATTAACTCTTGTCAAACCAATCCATTGTTCTGGCTTTAGTTGGGAATAGTCTCCAGAAGATTAGTCGAAGTGAACGTAAGCTCACTCGCTTACCTGACCCAGTCACCTAAGTTACATAAAGATTGCAAGACTAGAGAAGCTGAAATTCAAATGGGTACCTTCGTGATTCTCAGTACTACTATTTTTAGAAGTGTGATTCAGGTCTTCCATCTCCTCACAAGAGACCTTGCTCCCTTCTAGAAAGACTCGACCCCAAGGGATTGCCCTTCATGAGACTTAGGGATTTGCTCCCTTCTAGATCTCAGGTTGAAAACCTCATACGTAAGTGCTATTAACTCTTGTCGAACTAATCCATAGTTCTGGCATTAGTCGGGAACTGCTGATGGATGGAGAGAATAGTCTCCAAAATGTTAGTCAAAAGTGAACTTAAGCTGACTCGTTCACTTGACTCGGTCACCTAAGTTATATAAAGAGTGCAAGACTAGAGAAGCTTAAATTTCAAATGGGTACCTTTGTGATTCTCAGTACTTCTATTTTTAGAAGTGTGATTCAGGTCTTCCATTTGCTCACAAGTCACAAGAAACCTTGTTGAGGCTTTAATTATATAGGGAAAATGTACAATGCGGTTGAATACAATGAGAGACTGGTAGTTCTTGATGTTGATGAGTTGCTGGAGGCTTACCCAGTTTGCTGTATTGGATTTGGCGTTTCATGTTTAATTTATTTTTTAGTAAACTTGGAAAGGGGGGATGGTGATATCTTAATAATTATGATCTACTTTTCGTTTTTTTGGATGCTAGTCTCTATCTCACTCTCTCCACAAATATGCATGCATAATTACTTTTGAATATTGCAGATAATTGACATTGTTTTTTTAAACGATAGAATTTTGATTGATGAAGAGATCATACATCTGAAAAGGCCACCGTCCTCTCAAGAGGAGAACGAAGCCACAAGAAGGCCTAAACAAGAACCAGATTCATGACCTCACACCAAAAAGGAGCAAACACCGGCAACTCATTGCCACTCCAACAAAAAAACCACCACAAATCTCCAAATCATCCTTGAAGGGATGAGAAAAGCCCATGGGAGAAAAACCGACAAACAGACTACCATGAAAGATAACAAAAAACTACAAGCCAACAATTAATCAAGGACCCAAAGAACCGAATTCTTTATATCCTCAAATTGTTATGAGAACCAGGCTTAAGGGTTTTTTTTTTGGGCTTTTAGAGCTTTTTTTAGTTGATATGTTGTGAGAGAATGACCTACCGCAAAAAGTGCAATAAGTAAAAAAACCAAAAAATCTCTTAGCAAAACGGGGCCTAATATCCTATTTAAGATTTCAAATCGCGCTATCAGACAATATATATATAGGGGCCGGTTCCCCTCACACTTAAAAAAACACATAAAAAAACACAACACTCTTCCGAGTCCCCTTGTGATGTTCTGAACCGTTGATCTTGTTTAAATGAATAAAATAAAAGATCCAGCAAAATTTCAGCTCAATCGGATATCGGTAAGTGCTTGATCCAAATGATTTTAAAAACACTAGTTCCTGTCACAGTTTTTGCAAAACTATTTGGATCAAGCACTTACCGATGTCCGATTAAGCTGAATTTTTGCAGGACCTCCTATTTTACTCATTTAAACAAGATCAACGGTTCAGAATGTCACAGTGGGGCTCAAAACAAAATCGTGTGTTTATTTATTTATTTTTTTAAGTGTGAGGGGAGCCGGCCCCTTATATGATATATTCACTGATATTAAAATCGCCGTATCGATCAGACTACATATTTGTATCATATATCAGTAGATATCAAATATTATTGAAAGATACATCGTTGTACAATGGTGTCGGGGTCCAGATCTCGTAATGTGATCAAACCAGTAAGATTTACTCCCTCCGTCCGAAATTGTTTGTCCATTTTGGATATTCGTGCCAATTTCAATTGTTTATATCTTTCCATATGAATCTCAAAAAATATTCAATATGAATCTTGATTGATAGTTCTCGATGAGTTTTATAATACAAAGTGTTCACAATTACGAAAAACATTATAAATTGAAAGATATAACAATAAAAAAAATGGCACAAGTTTAAAAAATGTACAAACAATTTGGGATGGAGGGAGTAGAACACTAGACCCCAACATAGCACCAATCACTTATGTAGTCCTTCTCAGATGGAAGCAGGGCCCTCTAGTGAGCCTAACTGGATTCACTACAGGGTATAGTGAGGAACGACAACTGTTTGATTTGATAATCAATGGTCCAGATTTAAAATAAATAAAAATTTTCCATGGAAGAATAGAAACAAAATCAGACCATTGAAAATCAGTTGGATGGCTATGATTTGCTCACTACACCATGTAGTGAGCCCCTGCACTACAGGGCCCCTGGTTTCTTCTCAGATGGCCAACGGTCCCATCCAGGAAAAATATTGCGTTTTGGGTCTGTACTACACCTAATAGCTCCTCCATCCCTCCGTCCATTTTGATAATGCACTGCTCAAATTTAATACAAGCAATGGATGGTTCAAATTTGTAAGAGCTTACATTAAATCCGAGCCGTGCATTGTTCAAAGCCCGTTCCAGTGCCATTGGCTTGGATATTTCCCAAAATATTTGGGTAAAAGTCACAATTTATTCAATTCCGACTCTTCTCGTTGATGCGAACCTATAATCACCAAAAGTTCGACGCAAAACTAATAAATACAAAAAAATATATGAATAAAGACAAAATCAAAAAAATCCTTAAGCCAATGGCACTGGAACGGGCTCTAAAATGGACGGTCAAATGAGAGCACTACACGGTCTAATGCTCGATCGGGATCGGGGGCACTGCTGGGTCCCAAATTTGGTAGCTTGTAGCTTTAAATTATTAACACTTGATAACCTTTTTTTAATAAATAGGAAATGAAGCAAAATGATGATATACACTAGGTTCATCTTTATTAAAGTACGGATAGCCAGATAGGACAGTAGTCATTAGGCCCAGATTTGTTTGGACTCAAAAAAATCCGCACCATTAATTGCTGAGCTGATCTGGACCATTGATTACCGAGCACGAACAACTCGAATTGGGACAATATACATGGGACAGCATGCACCCCGAGTCCTTTGGTTTTGATTTTGCCAGTAATCGCACCGAATTGCACCCTTGTCATCTCCAACAACAGGAGCCCAGCTTGCACAAGTGGGAAAGGGGAAAAGAATAGTAGTAAGATTTAAGAATGAGGTCAAAAAGACAGAATCCTAATTACGCCTACCCAAATGTCTCTGTCAAAAAAGTGGAGGGCCTTTATGCACAAAAAAGAAGAAGCAAATACAAATATAAAGGCTGTGTTCGTTTGGGGGTTTTGGGGCAGTTTTGCACTATTCTAGTTTTGATTACATCATCACTTTTTTCACTTTTCTCTCTATCTCTTTCCACTTATTACACCTGCTTACATCATCAAAACTAAACTAAACAAAACTAAACTGTGCAACCGAACACAGCCAAAAGATTTTCTACTCACCCACGACACAATGACACAGATCGTGTCGTACCCTACTAAATTTTTTTTTATAATAGTAAGGAATTAATCCTTACTCTAGAAAATTGCGGCCAAGTTTGAGTATCTGATTGGCTAAGCTACGATGAATTCGATTGGTTTCTAATTTAATTTGATAAAAAGAGAAGTTGGCTTGCTTGTTTGAAAACCGATAAACTAAGAGAAGCAGTAATCAGATAGAGTGAAACTGGTGGAGAGAGGATCTAAGGTTTTAAATCCACCCCGACCACGTAACTAAGCTCTACATAGGCTAGGGTGGTTATTTCAAATCATGAAGGAATATCGCTAGGGCTTGCTAACCCTTTGATATTCGTCTAGAAGATAATTGAGTATCCAACAGGTATGGGTTCTCCCATAGTACAGACTGTCTCGCTAACACGCAACCTGTCTCTTTCACAGACTGTCTAATGACACGATTTGTCTTACAAGCATAGCACATCTCAGTCATCCAAGCACAAACATGAAAACCATTCATTAACTCGGTATTTGAAAGTATGCATGCAAATACCAAATAGATTGAAAGCATTAAAATTAGGGAAAATGACCAAAACATGGTTTTTAAAACTAAATATTCCAATTTCATGGTAAGGTTTTTGGAAATGACCAGTAACATGAGAAGGAAAAAAATAATTCCACATACATGGTACCAATATTTCGACTGACAGAAATACCCCCAGGTAAAAAAATCCCCAATAATTTCCCCTTCCCGTAAATTGACACCTTACGTCCACAATCTAACAAAACTTGCTCCGAGCAACAACAAAACTTGCTCTTTGTATAACCTTGTCATGCACTCTGTATGAAACCACAAGTACCAGACTGTTCTTCTCAGAAATTTTATTTCTTATTTCCTTAGGTTTTTAGATGACATGAACCATGCATACAAGTCCATCCGTTCGACGTTCCATTGTCAGTGGGGTGACTTTTGCACTCTTTTTATAACATGAAAAATAATGTACTGTCACTGACACTGAAAAACTTGCTCCGAGCAAGAACAAAACATGCTCTTTATATAACACTGACGTGCATTGTGTATGAAACCACAAGCATCTGACTATTCTTCCCAGAAATTTTATTTATCATTTCCTTGGGTTCTTATATGGCATGAACCATGCATACAAGTCCATCCGTTCGACGTTCCATTGTCAGTGGGGTGACCTTTGCACTCTTTTTATAACATAAAAAACAATGTACTGTCACTGACATTGAAAAACTTGCTCCGAGCAAGAACAAAACATGCTCTTTATATAACACTGACGTGCATTGTGTATGAAACCACAAGCATCTGACTATTCTTCCCAGAAATATTATTTATCATTTCCTTGGGTTCTTAGATGGCATGAACCATGCATACAAGTCCATCCGTTCGACGTTCCATTGTCAGTGGGGTGACCTTTGCACTCTTTTTATAACATAAAAAACAATGTACTGTCACTGACACTGAAAAACTTGCTCCGAGCAAGAACAAAACATGCTCTTTATATAACACTGACGTGCATTGTGTATGAAACCACAAACACCTGACTATTCTTCCCATAAATTTTATTTCTCATTTCCTTGGGTTCTTAAATGGCATGAACCATGCATACAAGTCCATCCACTCCACATTCCATTGTCAGTGGAGTGACCTTTGCACTATTTTTATAACATGCAAAACAATATATTGTCACTGACACTGAAAAACTTGCTCCGAGCAACAAAAAAAACGTGCTCTTTGTATAAGCTTGACATGCACTGTGTATGAAATAAACAAGCACCAGACATATTCACCATTAGCACTTATAAACAAATTAAGCTACTCGATTTTGATCCTATGTTTGCTGAACTTGTCCAAGATTCAATTTTTACATGAACAAATCAATCTTAAACTTTTATCAAAACTTGTTAAGCTTACCCAAACTCATGGGCATTTCATCGAACACTTAGTACGCATAGCTTTTTTCTTTTTTGAACTGATTGGTACGCATAGCTTAGATCACCACATTTGCAGTACAAGCTGATAAAAAAACTGCCAA
This sequence comes from Vaccinium darrowii, assembly GCA_020921065.1. Lineage (NCBI taxonomy): Eukaryota > Viridiplantae > Streptophyta > Magnoliopsida > Ericales > Ericaceae > Vaccinium > Vaccinium darrowii. Next base: position 15,972,959 of record CM037153.1, on the reverse strand, counting down.
CATAAACATTGCCCAAACACTCATTTGTAACTACCAAGCAACCACCACCATTGAAATTTGATTTCCGAGTGACGAGAGGTCCAAGAATCTCTAGCCCTTGAGCAACTTCTGTCCTTTTGAGTGTGATTTTGTTTGAGAAGAGAGATGCAGAAAAGGTATGGAAATGGAGTTTCTGATGGGTTTCTCATGAGTACAATTTCTACCCATGACGCGAATGAAATATTCTAGAACTCATCATTATCGGTTCGTGTGTAACGTTTGCTTAACCGTCGACTAGTAGGACAGGGGTGAGACGACGTCGTTTGGGAATTCGCTGTCGCTGTTGTCATCGGTTTGTTCGTCGTCGAGCTCTGGTTCGTTCGTCGGGTGGATAGAAGAAAGGGAGAGAAGAAGAGAGTGGGGCTGGGAAAAGGGAGAGAGAGGGTATCTTGGGTAGTTCACACATAATTTGCCATGTATGTGGAATTAAAGTTTTCCTTCTCATGAATTGGGAATTTCTGAAACCATGCCCATGTTTTTGGCATAATTTGCCCTAACCACCATGTTTTGGTCATTTTCCCTTAAAATTATTCCATTCATAGGTAATAGAATGAGTTCTAGTTAATCAATCAATTAGAATTAATAACCTAAAAACAATACATAAACATAGTTATTTGATATGGACTTCATCTTCCGTCTAGAAGGTGTTTAGCATGCCTTGGAGATGGAGAAAAACACTTGATTTGATGATGAACTTGACGAACCCATAGATTACCTTGTTTATTTTCTCTCTCTAGGTTTTCCTCTCATAAAGTTAGAACCCAGAAAAAGTACATAGAGCTGTTCAAAAAAAAAAAAAAAAAAGTACATAGAGGTCCCTATTTAAACAATAGGACCTAAACATAACATAAAAACGTCTGTTTTCACTTTAAAGTCTGGCCTGGCTATCCATTCGAATTTAAGAACCGTCTGGACGGATTTTACAGATTACAACTCTAACTTTGCGGACATGCCCTCGACTTCGTCCAAACTTGAAATGATGCGATTCCTCAATCATTGGAAAGCTCTATGAGTTTACTTTCAAACCCAACAAACCTCACATTCATAGCCTCTGTATTTTGAGAGAAATAACTTTTAATTTTTACTATCATTATATCGGAACTGGGGGAGGTGCTGCACAGCCCCGTGCTGCGCAGCCCCGTGCTGTGCGGTCCATTTCGGGGCCGTTCCGGCACTGTTTCGATGATCGGAGACGTCCACCATGTAGAGCTCGTTGAGTACTACGAATGTACCAAAAATCAAGTCGATCGGATGTCATTAAGTGCCTCGTCGGAACACAAATAAGTTGAAAAAAATTGGAACACACATGTCTTGAAACATTAAATGAAAACCATTGAAACCATTTTTTTCAACATATTTGTGTCCCGACGAGGCACTTAACGATATCGAATTGAGTTAATTTTTGGTACACTTATAGTACTCGACGAGCTCTACACGGTGGACGTCTCCGATCGTAGGAACGGTATCGCGGTGCCGAAATAGGCCCGCGCAGCACGGGGCTGCGCAGCACCCCCCTGTTTCCCATTATATCAGATTTGCACACCATCAGTAAAATGCTCATAACTTCTTCTTATAAGTCGGAACAAGGCCTATTTTATATCGTTGAAGAGGTATTCAAAGCACTGCAAGATGATGAAAGCCAATATGGAGATTCAGTGTGTCTTTGTTGTGAAATCATGGTTGGAAGTGGACCCTCCATTGAAACCATTCACTCTTTGCCAATCTTTCATATTTTCACATTTTTTGACATTTGGCTTCACTCAAATCACTTCTCAACATTTGCGTCATACAAGGAAACCTTTCGAATGCATTGTATAAAGTCTCGTTTCACGTCTAGGGTTCCACAAAGCCTCCAAACACAATAAGAATATTAATTCGAACCAAGGAACAAGTTAAACGGATACACAAGTATACATTAAGGGACTTAATTTAGTACACCTCTCCAGTAAACCCACCGAGCCTTTTCCTTTCTTTTCTTTTCTTTTTTTGGTTAGTTTCTTAGATTTGTGAAAAGGGAAATAAAGTGTATAGAAGATATAGGGACAACAAAAGTTAAATTCTTTTTTCTGCTTTTCCGAAATTATTAATAATAGAAGAAGGTACAAAAGATGTTTGTAAAAGTACCTTATCTTGTGATAATGCTATACAAACATGATTTTCTCATAAATTTTGAAACAGAAGTATTGTCTTATTTTTGCGGCCCCTTTCAATTGAACTAAAACACATGCCACCATGTGTTACACGGATATAAATTATTTAACTATGAAAATACTAGTGACGACACATCAATCTAAATGAGCATTAAACCATTTTCTAAATCACTAATACTACATTACACGTACTATTACGTAATGTGTCACTAATGTATCGTCTAGTAAAAATACCAACGTAACTAACGTAGCCAAAATGGTGGACCAGGCCAGGATGCTAGGTCGCCCAAATCCGCGTACACAGTACACACACTTCCCCTTCTTTTGGATTGCCGATCTCCAAGTTTTATGTCCAATAATTACCTGGTGAATATAGAACTGTGGGATTGCGTATTTCTGAGAGACTAAGACCAAGATAGATAGGTCACTCACACAATCCTTCTGTAACATTCTCAGTTCTGATCTCAATCCTTGCTCATTCGAAAGGTGCTTTCACGCTCCAGTTCAGCTTTCGCCAATGGTGATGCTCTTGCACATGCATTCTGAGCGCCAAGTTATCCTTAAAAAACAAAAAATGGAAACCCATTCTCCATAGTTTATCTCCAAAGCTTGTGAACTTAATGCTGGTGGATTTTACCAAAAATAAATATGGAGCCAATAAAACAAACAATGATCAAATCACGATAACACACTGCGGACAAATTGGTTTTTAGCGAAATTTCCTCACTCGAAGGTAGCCTCATCTATTATCATACTAAGGGATCCCTTATTTTGCTATGGTGCTACAGTGCAAACCTCATAATTCCCGGCCATATTTTGATGATCCGAACAGTTTAATGTGTTTAAAACATGTTTTTAAGAGTCCCCATGAGGTATCATCCAAAAAAAAAAAAAAAAAAAGACCGGAGAAGGCTTGATTTAATTAGTTTTTCATTTAGGATCATCAAAATTTGATCGAAAAATGGTAGGTGATCCTTTATCGGAAGGGGACTGTATCATAATAACACCCACACACACTAAGGCCTAGTTTCCCAAAAGATTTTATTAAAATTTGATAAAATCACCCATTGATTTTATCTTTGATAAAATCGTTTGGAAAACTCAGCCTAAGCCCAACGTGTGGCCAATGGTCAAGGCCTAGGATTTAAGAGTTTGCTCCCTCATAAGATGCAATTCGCAAGTGGTAGCTAGCTCATGCAGTAGAGCTCTTGAATGCCCCACACTGCATGATGGAATTGGGCTCCCAAAATTAATTGAGGCACGCATAAATTGAGCTTGACAGCTGAGTTATAAAAAAAAAAATTTAACCCACCAAGGCACCAACACTTAAGTATCGAATAACCTGAGGTGCACCACAACTACAGACGTCCAAGGGCTTCCCTGACTTGCTGTGGTGCCTTTCATAATTATCCGCAAATAATTAAGACTCAAAATTTGACACTCCAATTAAAACGTTCTAAAAGAAACCTGCACAATTTCATAACCTCAGCCATGAGTTGTACCTGTACTCCAGTAGTCGGCTGCATAAGGCGGTGAGCATACCCTAATACTTAGACAATAACTAACAAAATCAACTTGACCAACGGCCGCATAAAAGATTACCTGATTAAGAGAGAGAGAGAGAGAGATCACTTAGACAAATACGTGATATTGGCACGGCTCAATCCAAAAACAGAACTCTTTCGCTTAGAGAAGTGCTTTCAAATTGAACTGCACCAATATCTCGAATTTTTAATAACTCCTTTGGTACTGATCTATGGCATTCTCTGTAACGATCCGCTCCCGCCCTATACAATATTGTTTGCTTTGGCAGCAAAAACCCTCTCGGACTTTCCAGTAGTTCACCCATCCTTGATTGCTCCAGGATGACACGCTTTACTGCAACTCCGCACGGTTTTAAAAAGCCCTATACAAGATAGGATCATGATCTATCGTATATAATATCGAACTTTGCATTCACCAAGATGGGTTGCCATATTCTTAGTACAGACTATAGAGAGAGAGAGAGAGAGAGTCTGATCGGAAATGAAAAAGATTCATTAGAGATGTTTTGAGGATACGCAGAGGACGGAACAGAAGGGTGGAGAAGATGGCATGGGGTTGTTGCAGTGAAGAACATGTCCTCTGAGATTCTTCTCTATTAAAGAGAGAGAGAGAGAAAGAGGGATTTTATTAAAGGTGGCATTGAATTCAGCCAACAACCCTAGCTACAACAAAAGGAAGGTTGGTATTTCAAAAAGCTTTCCATAAACCGATGAAAAAGCACACCAAAGCAAACCTGGAGTCTTCAGAATTGCATTTATTAGGTTTGGAAAAAAAGAGCATGTAGGAGTAAATAATTACTGTGACACCTGCATTTGAATTTCAAACATAAGGGAAAAAAAAAAAAGGAGTCTCTTAGGTTTGGTTTCTTTGAATTTGGGGAATGGAATATATGGCGCATGATCTACGTAAGAAACTTTGAAAGCAAGATAGGGTTCGAGAGAAGTTATCTACTCCAATAGAATGAGAACGTCACGTATGTGCCCAATTACTAGTAATTTGGTCCCGAAAGTCCCCACGGACATGTTCAAAATCTCAAACGCTTATTTGAATTGTGGGGATTTTTCAGGACCAAATTTTGAGACGGTAGCATTTCTCGGAAGTAATGGTATTTTTAATAAAAATATGCTACTTCTACTTAGGCTGAGTTTTTCGTTTGATTTTAGCAACTAGCAACCCAATTGCTAAAATCAACCTTGATTTTAGCAATACTTATTTGAAGAAATACTTATTTGATTCAAGTCATGTGTTAGAGAGTGAGCCATTGGAGATTCGAAACGATATGAGTTATGTTGAGCAACCGATTGAGATTTTAGACTGACAAGATCAAGTACTACGGAGCAAGACGATTGCTTTGATAAAAGTATTTTGGAGAAATCACTTGGTGGAAGAAGTAGCGTGGAAAAGAGAGGACGGGGTTCGGGAGAAATATCATTTATTTTATACTAAAGGTCTTTAAGTACCCAAAAAAAAAAAAAAACTCTTGTATGGGGGAGACTGTAACACCAAGGTCTTTAATTTTTCTTATCATGCTTTATTGTTATAAATTATGCCTAATTAAGTACATGTTTTCTATGTGTGATGTAACGTATCCAAGTTATGTTCACATTATGTCTCACGTGCATGATTTATTTGTTACTCCATGTTAAGAAAATAAATAAGGGAACCTTATTTGAAGCTAGGGGTCAATGTCAAAATATGGAAGGGTCTTTATTTGAAGAGAGTGTTAAGTGAGGGTTTACTTAGTAATTAGACCACTCTTAATCTAGAACAATCACACTCTTAAAAGAAAGAGGGAAAAAAAAAATCAGCCCTTTTCTCAAATTTCCTTACTTTCTTCTCTTATGTATCAACAGCATAAGTAGCAAAGCGTGACAATTGAGTAAACTTTGGTGCATATTCACTCACTGTCATGTTATCTTGTTCGAGGCCCAGTTTTCCAAAAGATTTTAGCACCCAGGTGCTAAAATCACGATATTTCAAATAAAAAAATGAAGTGGTTCTGTGTATCGTTTTTTCGATTTTTTTCGCACCAAATTAAAGTATACGAGTACTTTAATTTGGTGCAAAAAAATTTGAAAAACGATACACAGAACCACTTCATTTTTTTTATTTGAAATATCGTGATTTTAGCACCTGGGTGCTAAAATCTTTTGGAAATTGAGCCTTGAAGTCTAGAATTTGCTCTTTCATTGAAGGAGGAAACTACATTGCATCAAACACTTCTTTGAGATGACCCCAATTATATTTGTTTGGCTCCTCAAAATTAGCAAGTGAATTGAGGTGCTGACATGGGCGTAGACTGAGAGAGTTATTTTTTTCTCGGGTAGAAAGAATTGTTCCAGAGAGGTGTTTTTAAAAATATACATAGAAGACATAGATCCACTACTATTCAATGTACGGACCCCAGCTTACACATATTCATCCATTTCTCTCTTCCTATTAACTATACAGATAATAAGTTAAGAGACAAGTGTTCAGTACTAAAAATATCAGTTGGAAAAGAAAGGAAAATCCCACCAACAATGTGTAATTGGTCCCCGGTCGATTGCACTGTCCAAGATTCGTTCTCAAAGAAAAATCCCAAAAATTTACCACTAGTCATATAAATTATTTTAAGATTAACCTTGGTGACAAAATTTCGAAGAAAATTTTAGAAAATACTACCTCATGTTTTTATATAAAAAATTGGGGTATTACATCTAAACACATGCATACACATTTAATTATAAGGCCCCGATTGGATGGGGTATTATTTTCAGGGGGATAAGTTTTAGAGGGGGGATAAGATACGAGGGGGTATTATTTTTTTAGGGGGGCCCAGATTGATGTGATGTTTATGGAGGGGGATAAAAAAGTAAATGGTTTGGATGAGGGATTAAACAGGGGGATAACTTTTGGCTTGGTTTGGATAACTTAAAAATAAGAGGGGGTGGATGATGGAAAAAGCTGTCAAATGACTTATTTGCCCTTGTGGTGTACCAAATCTTTATTAATGATTAATCTAATTATATAATTACATGAAATAAATTAATTTTTTATTCTTGGATGTTTTTAAGTTTAATTAAGTTATTTGACCGGAAAAAAATAAATTTTTTTTTATTTTTTTAAAAAACGTTTTTTTTTTAAATTAAACATTTGAATGGTTGGTTGTCATAAAAAAAATTGAAGAAAGTAATTTTTTTTCTCATTTGTTGGGCTATCTTATTTTGTTTTTTATTACATCAACACAATGAATAATAAATGAACAAACTAAAACATTTATTAAATGGGTCACTCATACAAAAAAATTACAAAGAAATTATATTAAACTCTCAAATAATTAATACAAATTTATTTGAGATACAATTAAAAGTAATTTTAAAAAACGATACATGTGGGCTCAAATAAATATACTAATTTATTTGAGATTTATTACAAGGACAATAAAATGCATAACTACGAGTTTATTTAATAAACTTTCACCAATTTCGATTTAGTGATGTTCAAAGCAAAAGCTCGATCCGTCGAACAATGGAAATTGTTTGTCCTTGATATTTATAGCCTGTGGATGAACCTACATAAAGAGGGGGGAAATTGAATGAGTATTAAATAATTTGGCCAATATTAAATATGAAAAATGTTATAACTTACTTGGATATAATTAGTCCACACTTCATTTTCCGCATGAACCTTTTTTTGCATTTGCATCCCAAGAAAACCCTTCATGCATAAGGATTTGATGAACTATGGTATAATAAGTAGACTTCCATGTCTTAATCTTACCTTCTATGTGAATTTCCGTTATACCACTTTCGGGGTAAGACTCGGCCATTTGATTTTTCAACACTTGTAGGTAGCCAGGACGAAACCCGAAATCTGATTGCCAGACTTCCATTTGTACAAGGCTTGTAAGGCATTGTACTAAAGTCTGCTCCTCATTCGAACTCCAAGTTCGGCGGGGGTTGGTCGTACTCCGGCGTGGCCTTGACATGATGCACAAGAAAATAGGCAGTGTTTGTAAAAGAGGTTGGAATGAAAAATTGAGTCTGAGATAGGCCTATTTAGTGGTCTTTTTGTTTACTTGAAATATTAGTTGGAAAATTCAGTACTTAACGGTCAACAAACACATGGGTACCTACCCTTTCACTTTGAATACACCAAACAAGCCTACTTTGAACATGCTACTTACTATTCATCATTCAATGAGACAAACCAATAGTTATAGGTTTATTACAAGTCAAATATCCCAGACATATAAAATCCCACAAATTTCATACAAGTTAGGAATTACCACCACTCATTACAAAACACATTCAAATTAAAGCAAGTTCGTATATATGGGTACTAAAAACTAACATATTTAATCACCACAAACGCTATTATCGTTGCCATTGCTGCACCGAGTAAAAACCATGTCAATTTGACGCACCACGTTTTCTTCAGAAGACTTGTTCCCTCAAGATTAATGGCAGGTTGCAAAGGAATTAGCAATGGTGGGTAATCTTCCACATTTGCCGCTTCTACAGTTTGCATCCTCCCAGCATTAGAGTCGATGTGGGGCGAGGCCTTTAGGTTGCTATCCGGTAACACCTTCTCCAACTCCTTCTCAATCAAGGTGAAGAAACCAGGTCGGAAGCCATTATCGGCGCTCCATTTGTTCGAGATTTCATTCACCATGACTTTAATTAGAGCATCCTCTTCAACTTTCCTCCAAGTTCGACGGGCTCTTGGTGTCTTTTTGGTAGACACTTGGCCTTCTTGGGTTTCCATTGATGCAAATGCTAATGAATTGGAATATCATACAAGTTCACATTGAATGAGGCATAACAATTAGAAAGTTTAAATTACGAGTACTTCAAAAGTTAATACAAATTGTTGAAACGAAGTCCTAAATCAAAACCCGTACAAATAAGTTGTTCATACAAATATTTAAAACAAAGTTCTTAATAGAAACTCCTACATAACATCCTCGTAAATCATAGTGGATAAACCTCTTGTCCTCCACCATTTGCTAGCCAATGGTTGTACATGGTAGTAGCCAACGCATCCCTCTCGGCAGTCCATTCATTAGAAGTGTCTATGGTAGTAATTCGATCATCATCTACTTGGACATCGTGGAGGTGTTCTTGTTCCCATTGCATGTACTCCAACTCAACCGGATCATTGGGCATCTCTCTTTTAATTAGGTTATGAAGAAGACAACATGCCGTCACGATACGGGTTTGAGTCTGGATGGGGTAAATGGAGGGAGACCTCGATATTGCAAATCGCATTTTCAAAACCCCAAAGCTTTTCTCAATGACATTCCTAGCAGCAGAGTGCTTCATGTTGAAGTACTCCTTTTTGCTAGCCGACATGTGACCTTGCCTCCAAATGTTAAGGTGATATCGTTGTCCTCGATACGGTGCTAGAAAACCCTCCTCGTTTGTGTATCCGCCATCCACAAGATGGTAATGTCCTGTAATCAATCGAAGTTACGACATTAAAATATTTGAACGGAGGGTTCATAAATGTAATGGATGGAACGGAAAGGGGATAAATTGCAACATACCACGGGGGACTTTCAAACCATTGGGTCTTGCGATGGCGTCTCTGAGGATTCTAGAGTCAGTAGCCGACCCTTCCCAACCAGACAAGACGAAGACAAATTTTAGGTCTCGCGTATAAACACCTAAAATATTTGTGGCAATGTCTCCCTTCCTTGACCTATATCGAGGCTTGTCGGTTGTAGGGGGATTTACTGGCACGAAGGTCTCATCTAAAGCCCCAAGACAATTCTACGACAATTAGAGTAGTTTGTTGGAAGTAAGTACATACAGTGGAATTGAGGAAAGAAATTGGATTAAGTAGACAAAATTTTAATGGAAGTGTACCTGAAACCAACTCCATCTATTGTCATGGTAGTTCGCAGGTACGGGCTCAGGGGTTACAAGGAGCATTCTATGAAGGCGTAAGACAGCTTGGAGTACAACATTAAAATGTCTGCTTATCGTTTCTGTCGATCTCCAGAACTGATGGTGGGTACGCCTTTGCTTCATATGGTGCGCAAGGATCCACAAGAAAATAGCTACCCTCTCCTCAAGTATTACGTACCTAGAGTCCCCTAGCCTAACACTTCGCACTAAACAACACAATTTAAAAAATGTGTGTATGTTTACCCTCAACTGATCATGGCACTCAAGCTCACTACCATTAACAAGCCTATTGACAACATTTACTTGTGTCTGGTAGAAGTTGGGATTTTGGGTACACTCTGGACGGGGATACTGAGCCGTTGATATGATGAACAAGTAAAGGCAAAACACCCCCATTGCAGCCTGAATGAAGGTGTTTAACGCAATCATTGCCTCTTGCTCTTCTTTTCTCCATAATTGTTTTCTTGTGAGTCTTGCCATCCTAAATACCTAACAACGGTTTCACGAGTATGATTCAAGCCTTTGCAATAAATTGGGCTGCAAATTTCAAGTTTTTTTTGGTCTATGCGAGTTTTTGCGAGTTTTTATATGTTTTTTCTTCTTTTACCAAACGATAGTTTGACGAAATGGTTGGTTCACATATTTCGCAAACCAAATTTAACCACTGCACGATATTGTCATGGCTTTTGATATTTTGTATAAGGTTTGATGTTTTGTTTTACTGCCTTGTTACGGCTTATCTTAAAGACCAACATCAAATTGGATTAAATACAAAAATTACAGTATAAATAGGACTAATTTAAGGTCTGTTTATGTTTAATTTTTGAAAACACATATACACCACAACTAGATTTGAAAATGTATAGTCCCAAAACAATCTCAACATTGAAACAATCTTTCAAAACCCTAGATTTCCCACTTGTTGAATCAAAACCCTAGTTTTTGTTCCACACATTGAATCAAAACCCTAGTCTTTATGAAGCAACAGAATTGTCAAAACCCTACATCTGTTTTACTCCGAAACTACTCAGATCCACAAACATAGTTAACGATAGAGAGGTATTTGAGATGGAGATGACGCAACATAAATCGAAACCCAGATAATCGCAACAAAATCGCAACCCAGAAAACTACAAAACAAAAAATACCAACAAAATCGACACAAATCTTCCATACCTGAGATGTTTTGATGAAGCAACAGATCGCAACCCAGAAAATCGCAACAAAATCGCCACAAATCGCAACCCACAAGCTGTGTTCGAACCGCAGCTGAATCACTACAGCAATGGTGTGAATCGATTGTGTAACGGGGATAACAAGGGGTGTTATCGTCAAAATTCCTCCCTTCTACTCCCGGATAACTTTTGGGTAGGGTGAGGGCAGCCCAAAAGTTATCAGGGACAACAACCTTCGCGAGGGAAATGGTAGACGGGGTGAAGAGATATCAGAGACGAACAATGGGGTTGCCAAACTCGGTATAAGGGTGGGGTCCCCCTGATAAGAGGGGGTCAAAACTTATATGGGGGGGATATTCCCCATCCAAACACCCCATAAGTATATAAATATATTATTTGTTTATATGTACATATAGAGAGATAAGGAAATGGAGAGAAAATTCTGTAAAATGGTAAAGTCTAAAAAGGGAGACATGTTATTTGAGAATGGATGACCATCTTGGTTTGTGTGGTAGTCTTAAATGTGTTGGTTGTAATAGTTGGAGCCTCGAACCCGTGACCTTCCGTTAGGGAAATCACAAGTTTGGCCACTGAACTAACCCCAGTGGTTAAGTATATACTAACATTTTTATTTATTTATTACCTATTCTCAATGTTTTAACATCTCAATAGATGTATAAATTAGTCTTTTATAATACTGTGTAAAATGAGAAAATATATTACACCCATATACGTGCAAGTAAGATTTTAGATTGAGGTTTCTCCTTTTGCAACTGTTAGTAGCCAACTATTCTCTTTAATTGAATTAAAAATGAGCTATTAATTTGCCTCACATTCACTTTTATCTATATCTCCTGTGGATAAAAATTAGTATTGGAAATAGACACTCATAAAGAGGAATTCTTATGCAATATATGCCACCACATGTTTACTTCATATCTCTCTTGGGCAATAGCCCAATACTAAATGTCAATGATCATCACAGTGATCTCGGGATAGATATTGTTAAAAAGCAATTTTTTTTTCACTTCTGATTATTTCATTATGTTATTATAGAATTATTTGTCAAAACAGAGATATCTTTATAGACAATGTCAAACTATACGAAATTGGAATTTGCTGTACTTGATATTTCGGGAAGAAATTATCTGTCATGGATCCTTGATATAGCGATTCATCTTGATGCAATGGAAATCGGGAAAACGATCACAAATGGTAATTATGCATCCTTGAAGGATCGCGCAAGGGCTATGATCTTCATCCGCCATCACCTCCACGACGACCTGAAGTCCGAGTATCTCACTGTTAAAGATCCACTAGTTTTGTGGAATATCCTGAACGAAAGATATGGGCATAAAAAAGCAGTCATATTGCCTAAAGTTCGTTATCATTTGATGCACCGGAGGCTGCAAGATTACAAATCGGTTAGCAAGTATAATTCTGCCCTATTCAAAATTGTTTCACTTTTGAAACTGTGTGGGGAGAAGATTACTGAAAAGGATATGTTGGAAATGACATATTCCACGTTTCACCCCAAAGACATAAATTTATCACAACAATATAGAGAGAAGGGCTATGAAAAATACTCAGATTTGATATCCTGTCTCCTTGTAGCTGAACAAAATAATGAATTATTATTGAGGAATCACGAGTCTCGTCCAACCAGATCTATGCCGTTTCCAGAAGCAAACGGAGTCTCATTTCACAGTCGGGGAGGTGGCCACGGTCGTGGCCGAGGTCATGGACGCGGACGGGGGCGTGGTGGCCATAACTAGCTACCAAGTCCGTGGAGGACACATCAAGAAACCCAACAAGAAAACTGAATTTCCCCGGAAGTGGAATAAGTGGGATAGGTCAGATGTATCTCAAGGAAAGAGAAAGGATTTGCAGGCCAAACTTTTTAAGGATGCTGAAGATTCTTGTTATAGATGTGGGGTGAAAGGTCATTGGTCGCGTACCTGTCATACGCCAAAATATTTGATTGATCTTTACCAGGCATCCATCAAGGAAAATGAGAAAGAAGTTGAAACCAATTTCATTGATCAAGTTAACTATAATCAAACTTACCCCTTTGAACCTTTTGACTTCTCATTCTTTGATATGTCTGATTTACTTGTTGGGCCTATTGGGACAAAAGATGATTTCTATGATGATGGAGATGACTACCCTAATTGGTCCATGCAATTTGACTAAATAAGTATTTTATGGATATGTATGAAAAAATAGTCTGAGAACTAATTTATCTTTCAATCATGTTGTAAGAAATATTTTATGCTGTATTTGCTTTTGGAATAAAATTTCAAGATGTGTTTTAGTTATTTATCTATGAAATCTTTAAATTTATATTTTGCATATAGGAACATGGATACTAATGGGACATTATCAAATGCAAAGATAACATGTGAATATATTTGTCTGATAGACAGTGGTACAACACATACTATTCTTCGAGATAACAGATATTTCAAACATTTGACAAAGATAAAAGTTTATGTCAATACAATATCCGGTTCTGGAAACCTAATTGAAGGCTCTGGAAGAGCAAATATTGTTCTAGCAAACGGAACAAATTTAAATATTGACAATACTTTGTATTCTACCAGATCCAAAAGAAATTTATTAAATTTTATAGATATATGTTATCATATTGAAACCACAAAGAAAGGCAGAAAAGAGTATTTGTATATCACTTCTAATGTATTTGTCCAGAAGCTAGTATTAGAAAAAAAAATTGCATTATATTCTGAGTTATATTATACGACGATTAGAACAATTGAATCATATACTGTTATGCACCAGAAGTGCTCCAACCCAAAACTTTTTATGCTATGACATGATTGCCTTGGGTGTCCAGGTTCAATAATGATGCGTCGCATTATTGAAAATTCATAAGAGCATCCATTAAAGAACCAGAGGATTCTATTACCGAAGAATTATCCATGTAATGCCTGTTCACAAGGGAAACTGATAATTAGGCCATCACTCTCTAAAGTAATTGTTGAATCACCATCCTTTTTACAAAGAATACAAAGAGATATTTGTGGTCCGATACACCCACCACGTGGACCATTTCGCTATTTCATGATTCTAGTTGATGCCTCAACCAGATGGTCACATACTTGTTTACTGTCTACACGAAATGTTGCATTTGCTAGATTCCTTGCTTAGATTATTAGATTAAGAGCATAGTTCCCAGATCATCAAATCAAGACAATTCGTCTTGACAATGCTGGAGAGTTCACATCTCAGACATTTAATGATTACTACATGTCAATTGGTATTGATGTTGAGCATCCCGTTGCACACATTCATACCCAGAATGGTTTGACTGAATCTTTTATTAAAGACTTCTGTTAATTGCTCGGCCATTTCTTATGAAAACAAAATTACCAGTTTCTGCTTGGGGGCATGCTATTTTGCATGTTGCATCTCTGATTCGTGTTAGACCAACTGCATATCATAAATATTCACCCACACAGCTTGCTCTTGGTCAACAACCGACTATCTCTCACTTAAGAGTTTTTGGTTGTGCTGCGTATGTACCTATTGCACCACCCCAACGTACTAAAATGGGTCCACAACGTAGGCTTGGGATTTATGTTGGTTTCAATTCTCCGTCTATCATTAGCTATCTCGAACCCCTAATAGGCGATGTGTTTAAGACACGTTTTGAGGATTGTCATTTTGATGAATTAGTTTTCCCGCCATTAGGGGGAGATAAGTCGAAGCCAGAAGCTCAATGTGAAATTAATTGGAGTGTTTCGGCATTATCTCATCTTGACCCTAGTACTAATCAATTTGAACTAGAAGTTCAAAGGATTATTCATTTGCAAAGTATTGCCAATTAGTTACCGAATGCATTTACTGACGCAAAGAAAGTAACTAAGTCTCATATACCAGCTGCTAATATCCCGGCACGGATCGAAATTCCCACAGGACAAATTAGTAGAACAACAGCTGATGAGTCTAAAGCACGCAGAAGCGTGGGAGACCTGTTGGTGCCAAAGATAAATTTTCTCGGAAAAGGAAAATCCAAGGCAAACAAACTAAAGTCCCAGAAATAGCTGATACTCCTGAGGGGATTAGGCTAACAAATGTAAGCGCTCATGATGAGGCTAAACCCATAAATGAAAGAATGAATTTATCAATATTTTCTCCTACTTCTGAATCTCCAGAAGAGTTATTTCCAGAAAAGGAACAGGTATCGGAGAATAATGAGATCTAAATACATTATATGAGTACTGGAAAAATGTTGGACAGAAATAAAACCGTTGTCAACAACGCGTTTTCATTTAAGGTTGCTATTGACATTACTAGAAGTAATGATGAAAGTGAACCACAAACTGTCGAAGAATGTCGATGTAGAATGAGTGGCCAATGTGGGAAGGAGCAATTCAAGCAGAGTTAAACTCTCTTGCAAAGAGAGAAGTATTTGGACCTGTAGTTCAAACCCCTAAAGGAATACAACCTATGGGATACAATTGGGTGTTTGTGCGAAAGCACAATGAGAAAAATGAAGTTGTGTGATATAAAGCACGACTTGTTGCACAAGGTTTCTCGTAGAGACATGAGATTGATTATGAGGAGACATTCTCTCCCGTAATGGATGATATCACATTCAGATTTTTTATTAGCTTTGTAGTTACAGAATGTCTAGACATGCGTCTGATGGACGTTTTGACAGCATACTTGTATGGATCACTAGATGCTAACATATACATGAAGGTCCCCAAAGGATATACTATGCCTGAAGCATGCAGTTCAAAACCCCGAAGTGTTTCTTAAGCTACAAAAATCTTTGTACGGGTTGAAACAATCTGGTCGTATGTGGCATAAACATCTTAGTGACTATTTACTAAAGGAAGGATATGAAAATGATCCCATTTGTCCATGTATTTTCACTAAGAAATCAAACTCGGGATTTTAAATAATTGCGGTTTATGTCAATGACTTAAATCTCGCAGGAACTCCGAAAGAGCTCATACAAACTGCAGAATATTTAAAGAAAGAGTTTGAAATGAAAGAACTGGGCAAAATAAAGTTTTGTCTCAGCTTGCAAATCGAGCATTTGCCAACTGGTATTCTAGTACATTAGTCGACATATACAGAAAAGGTCCTTAAGCAATTCTACATGGATAAAGCACATCCATTGAGTACTCCTATGGTTGTTCGATCACTTGATGTGAACAAAGATCCCTTTCGTCTCCAAGAAAAGGGATCCAGAAGTACCATATATGAGTGTCATCGGTGCACTTATGTATCTGGCAAATCGTACACGACCAGATATTGCATTTTCAGTCAATTTATTGGCTTGCTATAGTTCTGCTCCAACTCAACGGCATTGGAAAAGAATTATACACATATTTCATTATCTCCGAGGGACGGTTGATTTGGGTTTATTCTATTCAAATGGATCGAAGTCACAATTAATCGGATACGTAGATGCTGGTTATTTATTTGATCCACACAAAGCTCGGTCACAAACAGTCTATGTGTTCACTTGTGGTGGTACTGCTATTTCATGGCGTTCTGTGAAGCAGACTTTGACTGCCACTTCTTCTAATCATTGTGAAATTATTGCGATTCATGAAACAAGCCGTGAATGTGTTTGATTAAGGTATATGATACATCACATTCGGAAAAATGTGGATTATCTTCAATCAAAGATAACCCGACCATATTACATGAAGACCATACCGCATGTATCACAAAGATTAAACCTGGTTATATCAAAGGAGATAGAACTAAGCATATTTCACCAAAATTCTTCTACACCCATGACCTCCAGAAAAGCGGTGGTATTGATGTTCGACAGATACGTTCTGGCGACAATCTAGCAGATTTATTTACCAAGGCATTACCAATCGCAACATTCAAGAAGCTGGTTAACGGTATTGGGATGCGCTGACTCGAAGACATATCATGCAAAGTTGAGGGGGAGTAATAGATGCTAAAAGATAAACGATTGTACTATTGTTCCTTTGTATAAGTTTTTGTCCCACTGGGTTTTCCTTAACAAGGTTTTAATGAGACAATCTATAGATAGTTTTTGCTGTGTACTCTTTTTTCTTCACCTAAGGTTTTTCCCATTGGGTTTTTCCTTGGTAAGGTTTTAATGAGGCATATTTTTAGTTTTTGGTCATCCAAGGTGGAGTGTTATAAATGTTATCTGAGAATGGATGACCATCTAGGTTTGTGTGGTAGTCTTAAATGTGTTGGTTGTAATAATTGGAGCCTTTTGGTTATATATATGTATTGTCCATCAAAGAGATGAATACACAGCAAGAGAGAAAGAAAAGGCAAAAAGCAAAATACCACTTTGAATAATATTTGAGTAGTCCAGAAGACTAACTTTCCTTCTATACATTTGTGTTCAGTATCTTATTTACATTTTAGCTCTTACTATCCGCTAATTTTCATAACAAGACACAAATTTTGGTAGAGATAATATAGTTTGGTAGGAGTATTAGATGAGGGCAATTTTGACATTAAAATGCATTGATTAGGCGACATCATCGATTTCCATTGATTCTTTAACGGAATGCTAACGGAAAGAGGTCTAAAGGTGAATCTTGACATTGTCAGAAAAAGCGTAGATCAGTGTCATTGTAGAAACCTCAGCAGAGGTATCTGTCTGTATCAGACCTCAGGCGAGGTCAGTGAAATTTTAAAAAACAATTCATTATCTAGTTACAGTATTTTTTATTTTGAGGTGTATGAAATTACATTTTTTATTGAAATTTTATTTTCTTCGTGTGGTGTCCTCAAAAACTCGTTGAACCTCTTCTAGTGATCTTGGCCCGAGTGAGCAGCGAACGGATGGTGAGTGAGACCTTCCACGAGCCCCTGCACACTGAGCACACGCCGTTAGCACCAAACCTGGCCGGAGTGTGGCCAGGGAAGGCACTCCGACGATCTAGTAAGTGATCGGAGAAGAAAGATGTATGCAGAGAGTAATAGTAGAGAGAGAAAGTGTTGTCCTCCGTTTAGGGCTTCGTTGCTTCGTATTTATGGGCTACCCAAGTACAGGGGTAGATCTGTCAATCTGGCTCGGATGACGTCACCGAGCGTCACGAGCCAGATCTGCATGCATCGCATGTTCGCGTCCTCCAATCACGGTTGGTGCTTGCATCCTTAGATTGTATTGCAAAAGGTGTTTCCCCAAGCATAGGGTTTAGGTGTCGCAAAGCATAATAACCGGAAGTCCGGGTCGAGTCCTCAGGGACCGAATGTGCAGCACGTGAGTGTTGATTCGCGACCGTTGGTTTTAGCCTTAAAGCGGCAAACTTTGCTTTGTAGTTTGGTTGATGGAATTCTCTTAACTTCGAGAATGACGCGGAAGATTAAAAAGACTAATAAAAACAAGGCTAAGTCAAGGGGGTCACAACACCCATATCTTAGGCCAATTCATTCTCCTCTTGAATAACCGGCTCGGGGCGTCGTTAAACGACCCCGAACGGAAGATTTGGTACTTAAACTCGTTAACTAGAATTGGTGTTTCTCAAAGAGTAGGATTCTTGTGCCATTTATACAAACGTTTGAATTGACATCGCCCTAAGCATCACACGTGAAAAGGAGAATAAACCCTTAACTACGTGTGATCAAAGAGATTAACAAATCCCAACTTTGATACATAAAAATGAACCCGTACTCTTTGACAAACAAGCAATGTTTGCAATATGGCGAGGAGAGTGAGTTAACCTAAGTCACGGGATGCTAATCACCCCATGACCGAGCCTTTAACGACTACTCGATCATGACTACGGAGAACATGACTAATTTAAAGAAGAAAATAAAGAACATAACATATGACATTACAAACTGATTTTTATGGAAGCCAACACCTATGCCAACAACGTTAATACTCAGAGAAATAACAAACAAGCATGTAGTACTAGAGTTTACGTAGAATGAAAGCTAGAACATGAGAAAAAGATTTCACCGTTGAAAACGTAAATAAACTAGATTTATAGAACAACCATTCGATTACAAGAACTATTATAACTTGACAAAATAACGTAAAACCAACACTTACATGAGTTCCTAGAGAGAGAAAGCTTCAAGAAAAACATTAATGGAGATAAAGCCAAAAACTTCAAACTAAGTAATATCCAGTGGTCCAAAAGTCTCCCTGGGAGAGAGAGAAGGGAGGGTATTTATACAAAATATCCCCATCCTCCTAAAATATCTAAAAGCCTTCCATTAGTAGTAAGATTTCGCAAATAGGTGGCACCATAAAGTAACTTGTGTGCTGTCAAAAAGTAGCCAGGAAAGCTCCTTGGATCGATCCATCACTGCCTTGGATCGATCCATCCTTTGATTTTTTTGAGTTTTGTTCTTCATTGGATCGATCCATAAGGACCATGGATCGATCCATGCTTCACTGGTGGTGGTATTTCCTCTGTTGGATCGATCCATCAAGTGACAAGGATCGATCCATCTCTTTCTGTTGAGCTGAAATCCTCTCATGGATCGATCCGTGTGTTCCCTAGGATCGATCCAAAAGCTTCTGTTGGCTTGAAATTTCCTCATGGATCGATCCATGCTTCCATTGGATCGATCCAATTCTTTCTGTTATGGGTTTTGTGGCCTTTCAAACTTCCCTAGCCTTCACCGAATCTTCGTTGCTTGGCCTTCTGGGGCTCGGAGACGCCATTCCATGGCGCACGCTGCCCTTGCTTATTGAGATGCTTCCCGGAGCGCTTCAAAACGCCGTTATTAGCTCGGTTTTTACCTGTAGCTCACGATACACACTTGCGCAATATTAAACATATAAAGCGCCACAACGCGCGTGTGCGTGATTAAAACGAGGTAGATAAGCCCGTGTATCTACACTTTTAGGGGCTTATCACACCCCCCAACTTAAACTTTGCTAGTCCCGAGCAAACTAAACTTACAGAATTCAAACTCAAGCAATTAAACTAAATAAAACTTAATTAAACTAATTAAAACTACCCGGCGTATCCGATACGTGTCCGATACGAAAGCTAGGCTCAATCCACAAAAATTCTAGGCAGAGTACCGATTATCCGGCACAACCAATCGAAAACAACTCACGCACGCGCATGCCATGCAAAGTTAAGAAATAGCTAGGCCACAACCATAGTCTAATAACATGTACCACAAAAAGTTTTAAATTCAACAAGGCACGAGTACTTTATTCCACATTGCAATTTCACACACGCGATATATGTACACATCCCATAATCAGCGCTTAGCAAGATACGCGATACCGAGACAAAATGGTACCGCGTGCTAATCAAAATAACGCATGATATTGAAAGAACTAGATACTCCTGGATCATTCAAGATGAAAACATAAATATTGTTACGTATGCATGCACCGGAGTTAACTACGTGCTAGAAATGACATAGAGCATTGAAAAGCTATAACGACCTTGGTTTAATCAAAAAGGAGGGAAATACCAAAAAGGACGGCGGCCATATATTAGTTTGGGTCATCTACCCCGAGGCCGCCACCGACCTCCAATCATCCCAAAATATGCCAAAACATGGCATCCAACCTGCACTTTAACCAAGTTACTCCTACTTACGAAAGTTTAAACTTTAACAACTAACAATTCAAAAAGAGTTCGACACCACCGACTCGCTACCAACTACTATGTACATAAAAGATACCACCATGAGATCACCATCTACCACCATCACTCATCATCATCATCGTCATCGTCAACCACCTCCGGTTCCGCGTACTCAGGCGGGGGCACATACTGGACAACGGACGTTGCAGAGGCTTGCTGGATCAACCAGTCGGTCTTGTGCTGCTCCCTTTTCCTATGCCGCTCATTGGTTTCTGACTCCGCCACCATACATTTGAACAATTTTTTAACACATTGTCTTCAATGACGCCCCTTTTGGAGGGGGCGAGTGCAAACGAGATCTCACGGGGGCGGCTGGTGGCGGTGCCTGGGAAGAAGAAGCCTCAAACATAGTACTCAAACCACCCAACTTCCTTCTCTGTAACTTCGTCCTTGTTTGACCCAAACTCTGATTCACCGTTCCCATATCAATCACCCCGGGCTCGAGGGGCTCCATGTTTGAGTATGTAGCACCCCGCACTCCTTGCATATGACATAAGGCCGTAATCATGCAAGGGTACCACATGCTCTGGTTCTTCTTGGTGGTCTCGGTAAAATCAATCATCTGGGTGAAGATATAAAGCGCCCAATCTGCCACCGTATCTGGATCCACAAAAGCAGCAATCAATTCAAGTGAAGTCTTGGTGGGTTTCGAATCTTTGCCCTTGGGATAGAGGTTTGCATGGATGGCTTTGTTAAGGACTCGGATGTCCTCTTTGAAACGGCTCGGAAGAATTGGTCTCATGCCATGGCCCGGATTAGCGTAAATGATATCAAGGAGGTCCGCTTCGGGCATTTCCTCACCATCGGGGTAATTCGTGTCCTCCGGATCGGGCCTCTCATATTGCAAGTATTCGGCAATGGTATCGGGGGTTACCACAATAGTCTTGTTGCCTACCTTGCTTTTGATCTTGGTAGGCATGTTTGATTTCCCCCCTCGCACCACATCCAAGTTCTTGTAAAACTCGCGCACACATCTCAAATTATAACCACGAAGCGGTTCCAACCATTGCTCCAAACCCTCCTCGCGTATCTCCTTCACACCATATTTACCTTCCAAGCTCCCCGCGTCTACCTGCCTTTCATTCTTCGCCGGCCTTTCCGTCAAACTTTCTAACCACTCTTTTTTCTTCTTATCTTTCTTTGCTTTTGCCTGCTTCTTAGGAGCCGTTTTGGAACTCCCGGCCTTTGCCTTAGGTGATTCTTCCTCCGAATCCTCATCGCTATCGAAGCTTGACTCACTCTCGGATTCCTCCCTTACCTGCCTTGTTTTCCGCTTCTTAGGAGCCGGCCCCCTCTCACGAATAACTATCCCCTTCGAGGCCCTGGTTGTAATGCCCTCCTCGTCACTTTCCGATTCGCTAAAGGTATGGGGAGGTTTAGAAGGTTCCTGAACGGGTGTTTTTTCAATCGCGGCAGGCCTCGCCTTACTCTTTGTCTTGGCCATTGCAACTTCCCACTGACAGATTCAAAAAAAACGAATAAACCGACCTCCGAACAACAGCCAACCAACCCCCTACTTCAACTCAGTGGTTCAACCAGCCAACAACAACTGCAGTTCAACAACTGAGTAAACAAATGGCTCACAATAATGGCAGTTCAATCAATTTAAATTATGGCCCAGAATGCAATTATACAGTAGCTAATCAATCCCAGATTTTCAACCCAAAATCTGGTATCACAATGAGAACAGGGGCAGTGTAACCACAACAGTGTTATCATTCTGATTTGATGAGAGAGAGTGGGTCATTCATTACCTTGCACCAAGAGAGGAAAACCAAACCCAGATTTTTGCCGAAAACCCAACTGTTGAGAACCCCAAATTTCAGCCGAAACCCCTTGTAGTCATGATGTGACCCAGAAATTACTCCAAACCCTTAAGATTTTCGATGTAACCCTTGTAGTTTCAGTACCCATGGATCGATCCGAAGAGGTGGTGACAGAAATTTGGGGGTTCGGGTTGTGTATGGAGGTGAGAGAGAGACAAGGGTTTTCGGTGGGGGTGAACAGTGGGTGGTTGATGGAGAGAGGATGTGATATACACGGTGGTGGTGGTTTTTGGTGAGGAAGAAGATGAACAGAGAGAGAGAGAGAGAGAGAGAGAGAGAGAGTAGGATCGATCGGGTTAGAGAGGGAGTGGTTTGTAACAAATGAGGGGCCGACCCCCTTAAAATAGCTGCTGAAAAATCCTGATGGATCGATCCAACAGAGTACATGGATCGATCCATGTCTTTCTGTCCCCAATTTGTTTAACCTTGGATCGATCCAACAGGGTTCATGGATCGATCCATCTTCTACTGATCTCCAATTTCCCAACCATGGATCGATCCATAGTGATCACTGGATCGATCCTAAAGCCTCTGTTGCACATTGAGACCAACTGGATTGATATCCCATAACCCTAGGATCGATCCCTCTTCTTAATGCTTGGCTCTCCCTTAGCTTTCGCTACCTGATTCAACTCCCTTGCCCCAAACACTTCAACTTATGACCAATACCCCGATATGGCACGTAAAATTCTGAATTCAATCCCATCACGAGATGTATCGCCCATCTCCAATTCCCACCTATCCTCCAAACATCCGGTCTCGCTATTTTACCGTTCGATATTTTTAATTTTCCATTGGCATGCCCCTTATCACACCTCCTATTTCCAACCATGGATCGGTTTCTCAAGGCTTGACAATAGAATGGAGACGGACTAGGCACAAAAATATGGTGCAATGGGACTCATATATGGTTTATTAACACAAAGAACCTGCTTGATTCATTTCATAAGCACGCTAAGAACTCCGACAACATGCACGAGTGACAATAGCTAGCTTAAACTTGAATCAAAATTTTATGTACACGAGTAGGAATTGAAAACAAGAAATATGGGATGTTAGGGAAAATGAATCTCTACCCTAAGTGATGCATGCTACTCAACTACGCTTACGGTCTAACACATTCACCAAATGCATGTATATGCGTATACACAAGTTAACTCCCAACCGAATTCACCGGAATGCAATACTCTGCCATTATAGAACGATTGAGCATAACTACCTTATCCTATGTTATTCTACTTAACGCGGGAAAAACTACTTGCGAAAATTTAAAATTTTTACGAAATTAAAATACATGGCATAAAAGCGAAATATGTACACCCTAAGTTAACAAATGGAATATGTGCACTACACTATTCCCTCCCCCCAACTTAAAATTTGCAATGTCCTCATTGCAAGAGAACGAAAGTAAGGAGAGATAGGGAACAAAAATTGTACCGACGGGGAGGTATGCAACCTCCTAGACCTCGACCAAGTGTGAGGAATTTTGCTATCACTTACTCCCTTCGTCATCGGCAATGCTTCCAAGGCTTCCTCCTTCGGCCCCTCTCCGGGACCACAGCTAGTCGTACAGAACCATCCTCAACGACTTTATAGGCCTTACAACCGCGACCTTTCGTCGCACCCATGCTTAGAGCTCCTGAATGCCGCACTCGCCGCCAAGTTAGGCCCAAACTACCAAGGCTGGTACGGTAGCATGGTCACCCTGCAAAAGACTTAATTGCCGACTATCTACTAAGAGAAATGATATGAGAACTGCCCGGCTCATGTTATCCGGGCTCCACATTAAACAATATTTACAATATGTACAATGAAAAGGAAAAACTACCATGATCTTCACGCGATCGCACGGGTACTACTTTTCTTCCCAAGCTCGAGACTGTGTTTCCCTATTAGTCGGACCGGCAATATAGACGAGGTACGGGTGTAACCCGAGGAGAGGCGCCATCATCTAATAGGCTATCGCTCCCTTTCGAGTCAAGTGAAACACTTTTTGTGTTATGAAAAGTGCTCCCCAGAACTCTAGACTCCAAGCAACATCACTCCATTTTGAAACAATCTCGATGGAGCTCGACACTAAAATCAAACATTGCTGAACGGTATTGGCCCCGATCTCACTGCTTGCCACGACTTCCGACATCCTAGGTACTCCATACATAGCTCAAACTCCGGGTGGCTATACCGGACCGTCCAAACACCGTTCGAGCACGGCAAACACTAGAGCTCTCTCAAACTCCACGGATTTTACTTCTCCTAGAAATTTGTTACGTCAGAACTCGGAGCGTCCAAGTCGCACACAATACCCCGTCAGACAATCAAGTCCAACGTCCCCAACGAACTCCGCAGAAGGCGGACACAGGATAGAGCCTGTAGCCGTGCCATAAGCATGGGAATATTCTAGTGCCCCCACCCATTCACGGAAACTCACTCTCTGCCAGGGGCTGATCTAAAGAGCGCGGGCGTTTAGTTGCGAATTACTCCTATCAGAAAGGCTTTTTATAAACGAGCCCTATGTCACTGACGCACTCGTGTTATCTTATCCTCACGTGTGGGGTCTCCAAGATTTTATTAAAAAGAATAAAGAATGGCCCTTCTAACCGGAGCTGGGCACACGCGCATTGTTGTCTAGCCGGCGTGCAAGCTAGTTCCAAGTCAATGATGGAAAACCCAATGCAAGAGGAAGCGAAGGGCCGGGCCCTCCAAACAATTAAGTTCAGAGGTACGCGTTAGCTCCCCGTGAAAAGTGAAGTCACAGAGACTCCACGGGCGAATCACACAAGAATTTAAACATGAGGGTCGTCCGAATAAACCGGATCATCCAACTTTTCAACTTCCTCCTCTTCAGAAAAATTTTCCAAAAATGGTTTTAAGCGTTGACCATTCACCTTAAAAATTTGTCCATCTTTTGGATTGAAAACATCTATCGCCCCATGAGGATACACTCGATGCACAAAATACGGCCCAACCCACCGTGAACGCAATTTTCCCGGAAAAAGATGGAGTCTAGAGTTATACAAAAGCACTTTTTGATTCACATGAAACTCCTTCCTTAGAATATTTTTATCGTGAAAATCTTTAACTTTTGCCTTGTAAATGGCCGTGCTCTCATATGCATCTCTCCGAATCTCCTCAAGCTCATTGATTTGGAGCTTCCTATGCGCACCGGCTTCGGGCATGCGACAATTCAAAGATTTAATGGCCCAATAGGCCTTGTGCTCAAGTTCAACCGGCAAGTGACACGCCTTCCCATAAACCAAGCGGTAAGGGGACATCCCCAACACCGTCTTATAAGCGGTTCGATAGGCCCACAGGGAATCGGTCAAACGAATAGACCAATCCTTTCGATTAGGATTCACCATTTTCTCAAGAATGTGCTTAATTTCCCTATTAGCAAGCTCGGCTTGACCATTGGTTTGTGGATGATAGGCCGTAGAGACCTTATGAGTGATACCGTACTTACGCATTAAAGTTTCAAAGGGCCTATTGCAAAAATGGGTCCCTTGATCACTAATAATCGCGCGCGGAGTACCAAACCTAGCCAAGATATGTTCTTTCAAGAACTCAACGACCACCTTGTGGTCATTCGTACGAGTGGGGATCGCCTCAACCCACTTGGACACGTAGTCCACCGCAAGAAGGATATAGAGATACCCGAAAGACATAGGAAACGGCCCCATAAAATCGATGCCCCAACAGTCAAAGACTTCAACAACAATAACATTGGTTAGGGGCATCATGTTCCTTCTCGTCACTCCTCCCAATTGTTGACACCTCTCACACGTTTTACAAAATTCAAAAGCATCTTTGAAAATCGTCGGCCAATATAACCCACATTGGAGGATTTTTGCGGAGGTTTTCTTGGCGGAGAAGTGTCCCCCACATGCCTCGGTGTGGCAAAAGGAAAGGACGCCCCGCTGATCCACATCCGGCACACAACGCCGGATGATTTGATCCGGACAATACTTAAAAAGATAAGGATCATCAAAGAAAAATCTTTTCACCTCAAATAAGAACCGCCGCCTCTCTTGCGGAGTCCAAACGGTAGGAAGTTGGCCCGTGGCTAAGTAGTTCACAATATCCGCGAACCACGGGAAAGATGAGACACCAAGCAATTGCTCATCCGGAAATGAGTCCGCGATAGGAATATTCGAGGAACGGTCCTCAAACTCGAGACGAGACAAATGATCCGCGACCACATTTTCAACTCCTTTTTTATCCTTGATTATTAAGTTGAATTCTTGAAGCAATAAGACCCACCTAATTAACCGCGCTTTAGCATCTTGCTTAGTCATTAGATATTTTAACGCGGCATGGTCCGTGAAGACCACGATAGTAGATCCGATCAAATAAGACCGAAACTTGTCAAGAGCAAAGACAACCGCGAGCAACTCTTTCTCCGTGGTGGAGTAATTCAATTGAGCATCATTAAGAGTTTTGCTCGCGTAAGAAATGACACATGGCTCTTTCCCTCTTCTTTGGCCCAAGACGGCGCCAATCGCGTAATCACTCGCGTCACACATCAATTCAAACGGAAGGTCCCAATCGGGAGCTCGCACAATTGGTGGAGTGGTGAGACTAGATTTCAACTTAGAGAATGCCTCCTCACACGCGGGTGTCCAAATGAATGGCGCGTCTTTCGAGAGGAGGTGGCACAAGGGACGTGAGATGGCACTAAAATCCTTGATGAAACGGCGGTAGAAACCCGCGTGCCCAAGAAAAGACCGAATGTCTTTCACACACTTAGGGGTAGGGAGGTTTGCAATCAAATCAATTTTGGCCTTGTCAACCTCTATCCCTTTCGAAGACACAATGTGCCCCAACACAATCCCGTTGGTCACCATGAAATGACATTTCTCCCAATTGAGAATAAGGTGCTTCTCCTCACACCTCTCCAACACGCACTCAAGGTTCTCTAGACATGACTCAAACGAGTCCCCGAATACCGAGAAGTCATCCATGAAAACCTCAACGATTTTCTCCACCATGTCACTGAAAATGCCCATCATGCACCTTGAAAAGGTGCCGGGCACGTTACACAAACCAAAAGGCATGCGCTTATAAGCGAAAGTACCAAAAGGACACGTAAAGGTGGTCTTCTCTTGATCCTCAAGAGCGACCTCGATTTGATTATACCCGGAGTACCCGTCGAGAAAGCAATAAAAAGCATGACCGGCTACCCTCTCCAAGATTTGGTCAATGAAGGGGAGAGGGAAGTGGTCCTTACGCGTGCTCGCATTCAACTTACGATAGTCAATGCACACTCTCCATCCGGTGGTCACCCTTTGAGGTACCAATTCGTCATTGGAATTTTTGACCACCGTGATGCCGGACTTTTTCGGAACAACTTGGATAGGGCTCACCCACTTACTATCGGCGATAGGGTAAATGATCCCAACATCCAATAACTTTAAGACCTCCGCCCGAACCACGTCTTTCATGATAGGGTTCAAGCGACGTTGTGGTTGGCGAGACGGCTTCACATCTTCTTCAAGATAGATGCGGTGTGTGCAAACCGAGGGATCAATCCCGTGAATATCGGCAATTGACCAACCGATGGCCTTTGTGTGCCGTTTCAAAACCGCTAACAAACCGGACTCTTGGTGTGCCTCTAGGGAAGAGGAAATCACTACAGGGAAGGTTTCGCTAATACCAAGAAAGGCATACTTCAAAGTGTCGGGGAGGGTTTTTAACTCAAGCTTGGGTGGTTGGACACTAGACGGAAGAGTTTTGCTCTCGATGGGAGGCAAACGTTCAAACTTAGGGTACCATGTGTCCGTCCTACAAACATCCTCCACTTCTAACAATGAATACAAGTACTCAACCTCCGGTGAATCTAGTAAAGACACCTCCTCGGCGGTAAGACAAACCTCAAGTGGATCCTTGTATAGGATAGTGTCTACGTGCTCCTGAACCCAAGTGTCAATTAAACTCACCTCATGAACATCATCATCGTCCCCCATTTGGGACCCAATATTAAACACATTCACCGCCATTTTCATGTTCCCGAACATCATATTCAACAACCCATTACGACAATGGATGACCGCATCGGAAGTCGCCAAGAAGGGACGTCCGAGAATGACGGGTGTTTGTGCCTGTGAAGTATTGGCGACGGGACACGTGTCTAGAACCACAAAGTCCACGGGGTAGACAAAGTCGTCCACTTGGACTAGGACATCCTCCACTAAACCCTTAGGAATACGGATACTACGATCCGCCAATTGGAGCGTCACTCTCGTTGGTTTCATCTCTCCCAAACCTAATTGCTCATACACTGAAAACGGAAGTAGATTCACACTCGCACCCAAATCAAGCAAAGCTCTTTCAACTCTCTTACCCCCTATGACAATGGAAATAGTGGGGCACCCAGGGTCTTTGTACTTAGGAGCTATGTTGGTTTGGATGATGGAACTTACTTGTTCAGTTAGAAAAACTTTCTTTTGGACATTCAACTTGCGTTTAACAGTGCATAGGTCCTTAAGAAATTTAGCATATTTGGGTATGGTTCTAATGGCCTCCAGAAGAGGGATGTTAATTTTAACTTGTTCTAGAACCCCATACACCTCGGTGTCAGACGCAGGCTTGGCCGGCACTTTCAACCTTTGGGGATAAGGCGCCGGAAACGGACAAACAGGAGGCTCTTGCTCCACGTCCTTAGGAGGCACAACCGGACCACTCGAAGAAGGTTGCTCAACAACAACCGGAGGAGGAAGAACCACGGGAGGGGTAGGGACCACAGGAGGAGTAGGTTTCGGAAGGATAGTCTTATCAATCTCCTTACCACTCCTCAAGACAGAAATCGACTTGGCTTGCTCGAAGTTATTCGGGTCTTGGCCCGACGTGGTGCTTGCCAAATGGACTCCCTGGGGGTTTGCTTGTGGTTGAGATGGGAACTTTCCCTTCTCTTGTTGAAGCTGCCCCATGGACGTGGTTAACCGAGTCACTTGACCCTGGATTTCTTTCAACTGGTGAGCATTTTGCTCATTGGTAACAGTTTGACTTTGCATGAAAAATTGCATGAGTTCTTCCAATGAGCGCTTTTGAGTTTGAGGTGGTGTTTGCCAGTAATTAGATCCATGGTGTTGTTGACTTGGAGGGTTCCGGGCTTGACCTTGGCCTTGATTTTGACCTTGGGGTGGTCGAAAACCTTGGTTATAGCCCGGGGGCGGCCTTGAAGCTTGCCCTTGATTGGTCCCCCCCCAACCGAAATTAGGATGGTCCCTGGTTCCAGGGTTATAGGTGTTTGAAAAAGGGTCATACCGTTGACCAACGGCATTGACCTCCACTTGTTCCGCTACCCCACCATGAAGGATTTCCTTCAAACCCGGAAGAGTCGGGCACTCATCGGTTGAATGCCCTTGGGTTACGCACAACACACATTCCTTCACACTTTTCAGTTCCAAATTTTCCAACTTTTTAGTGAGTTGAGAGAGCTTAAAGTTAAAATCATCATGTTCTTTCAGCACATACTTCCCTCTCTCACCCGAACCTTGATTCGCACCCACATTCGCACTCGCCGGTTCATAGGTCTTGTCCGAGGGATCCGTATAATCCCACGACTGGTTGTTCTCGGCGAGTTGCTCCAGAAAATCATAACACTGTTGCGGACTCCAGTTTAAAAATTCACCATTACACATGGTGTCAATGAATTGCCGAGTCCCTTGCGAGATGCCCTCGTAGAAAAATTGCATCTTGTCCTTTACCGAAAAACCATGGTGTGGGACGGCAGCCAAAAGATTTTTAAATCTCTCCCACAAAGTGAAAAATGGCTCATTCAGTTTTTCGGCAAAGTTGGAAATACGCTTTTTCATCTCAACCGTTTTATGCACAGGATAGTACTTTTTGAGAAATTCATCGTGCATTTCTTCCCACGACGTGATGGACTGCGGTTTTAAAGTTGACAACCAAGTACGTGCATGGTCCTTGAGAGAAAATGGAAATAATTTCATACGTGCGGACTCAAGTTGAGCCGGGACCGTAACAAGTGTGTTCACCAGATCCAGAAAATCCCTCACGTGATCGTAAGGGCATTGGGACTTCATCCCATAAAAAGCCGGCAACATCGGAATTGTGTTGGGCCTAATCGTGTAAACAGCATTCTCAGCAGTGGGTGTGGGATGAACAATGGGTGATGGTGGAACATGGTGTGTGGGGCGAAGACACTGCCTCATGGACAACACTTGTGGTGGTGGAGGTGGTGGTGGTTCCTCACGATCGCCCATAGTGTCCACAAGAGGGGTGTCAATACTGACTAAACGACGAGTATGAGGGTCACGAAAGTAACCACGCTGCCCGTGCATACACTACCAACTAACAGACTGGAGGGGTTATTCAACCGCCTCACCACAAACAGTTCCGAAGGGCTATGCCGCCGCCTCGTCAAATATAGGACAGAAATTTAAAAATATGTACCAATGAAACGGAATACTTACAGTGGCGTGGCGCGAGGCAAACTCACGCGGCGCAGACCATTGGGTCCCCGGCAACGGCGCCAAAATTTGCTTGCGTCCTTAGATTGTATTGCAAAAGGTGTTTCCCCAAGCATAGGGTTTAGGTGTCGCAAAGCATAATAACCGGAAGTCCGGGTCGAGTCCTCAGGGACCGAATGTGCAGCACGTGAGTGTTGATTCGCGACCGTTGGTTTTAGCCTTAAAGCGGCAAACTTTGCTTTGTAGTTTGGTTGATGGAATTCTCTTAACTTCGAGAATGACGCGGAAGATTAAAAAGACTAATAAAAACAAGGCTAAGTCAAGGGGGTCACAACACCCATATCTTAGGCCAATTCATTCTCCTCTTGAATAACCGGCTCGGGGCGTCGTTAAACGACCCCGAACGGAAGATTTGGTACTTAAACTCGTTAACTAGAATTGGTGTTTCTCAAAGAGTAGGATTCTTGTGCCATTTATACAAACGTTTGAATTGACATCGCCCTAAGCATCACACGTGAAAAGGAGAATAAACCCTTAACTACGTGTGATCAAAGAGATTAACAAATCCCAACTTTGATACATAAAAATGAACCCGTACTCTTTGACAAACAAGCAATGTTTGCAATATGGCGAGGAGAGTGAGTTAACCTAAGTCACGGGATGCTAATCACCCCATGACCGAGCCTTTAACGACTACTCGATCATGACTACGGAGAACATGACTAATTTAAAGAAGAAAATAAAGAACATAACATATGACATTACAAACTGATTTTTATGGAAGCCAACACCTATGCCAACAACGTTAATACTCAGAGAAATAACAAACAAGCATGTAGTACTAGAGTTTACGTAGAATGAAAGCTAGAACATGAGAAAAAGATTTCACCGTTGAAAACGTAAATAAACTAGATTTATAGAACAACCATTCGATTACAAGAACTATTATAACTTGACAAAATAACGTAAAACCAACACTTACATGAGTTCCTAGAGAGAGAAAGCTTCAAGAAAAACATTAATGGAGATAAAGCCAAAAACTTCAAACTAAGTAATATCCAGTGGTCCAAAAGTCTCCCTGGGAGAGAGAGAAGGGAGGGTATTTATACAAAATATCCCCATCCTCCTAAAATATCTAAAAGCCTTCCATTAGTAGTAAGATTTCGCAAATAGGTGGCACCATAAAGTAACTTGTGTGCTGTCAAAAAGTAGCCAGGAAAGCTCCTTGGATCGATCCATCACTGCCTTGGATCGATCCATCCTTTGATTTTTTTGAGTTTTGTTCTTCATTGGATCGATCCATAAGGACCATGGATCGATCCATGCTTCACTGGTGGTGGTATTTCCTCTGTTGGATCGATCCATCAAGTGACAAGGATCGATCCATCTCTTTCTGTTGAGCTGAAATCCTCTCATGGATCGATCCGTGTGTTCCCTAGGATCGATCCAAAAGCTTCTGTTGGCTTGAAATTTCCTCATGGATCGATCCATGCTTCCATTGGATCGATCCAATTCTTTCTGTTATGGGTTTTGTGGCCTTTCAAACTTCCCTAGCCTTCACCGAATCTTCGTTGCTTGGCCTTCTGGGGCTCGGAGACGCCATTCCATGGCGCACGCTGCCCTTGCTTATTGAGATGCTTCCCGGAGCGCTTCAAAACGCCGTTATTAGCTCGGTTTTTACCTGTAGCTCACGATACACACTTGCGCAATATTAAACATATAAAGCGCCACAACGCGCGTGTGCGTGATTAAAACGAGGTAGATAAGCCCGTGTATCTACACTTTTAGGGGCTTATCAGTTGGACACGTAGTGTAACCGTTTCGGGTGCCATCATGCTGACGTAGGTACAGCTGTTCTATGCACATGGGCCTTCCCCAGTTTGTTACGAGCGTTAACAGCCTCCGGTGACGTCACGGGGGTCGTCATCGAGATCTCGGATTATCCTTCCCGAGCCGTCTCAGATACGATCCGCCTTGAATGGCTCTCCCGGTTCATAGCTCCTCGGCCGAGACTCCGGTTTGTCTCGGATGGGCCAAGCTCGGTCGGCCCATGATATTTTGTCTTTTGGCGGGTCTGGAGACCAGTCTGGGCCCAATCACATCCGGGCTCTCCACCCGAGATCCACAGAGGTTGCTAGATTTTGGCCCACTACACTTCGTATCCCCTATTCTTAGTTAATCTCCCAAACTAGTCAGCTAACAATCAGACTCTTAATCCTGAGAAAAGCTTGGGTGTGAGTTGGGTACCACATGGCGGGATCCAAAGCGCAGCTCGACCATCTAAAATTATTTTGAATGGTTTAAATTTGAGAGAGAAAGAGGAGAGAGAGGGAGGGAGAAATTTATGTTGTCTAAAAGTGTTTTGAACCAAGATTGACAGTCGGACTGGGACACACTGTCTAACCTACCCTATTCGCAGCCACGTTTTTCTCCTTGATCCTCTTATTTAAATCCTTCTTAAAAATAAAAAGTTAACAACAAAATAGGCATTTTTTTAGCCTGAAAACGTCATCGTACAAAGCTTACCCCTCTCCTCCCTCCTCCGTTATCTTCGTGATCAAACCGATCGCGTTGGAAGACTTTCCTTGTAGAATAGGGCAACCCAAACTTTCTCTATTCGATTTCGTATTGGTATCATTAACCCAAATCTTTCAGTTTCGCTATCCAAGCACACCTCTTTCCCGTATTAAATACTCACACTAATCTTGCGAATCACTCCAATTATTCTCTCTCTCTCTCTCTCTCGATTATAACAGCTGACTTCGGATCAATCAGTCACAATCTGCACAACCCCATTTCTTTTCCTCTTCGGTAATTCTTACTTACTACTCCTATATTATTCTGGAAAGAAACCCTTTTGTGATTCTTATTCAATTTTATGTCTTAATTCTCTAATTGAGAGAAACCCTTTTGCGATTAGTCCACAATTTTCAAAACCCAATTCTCAAAAATTTGATCTTTCTTCACGTCTTCGGTAATTCTTTGTGTTCTCTGACGAAACCCTTTTGCTATTTGTTTTGTCATCTAGACACGTATACATAGTACTGTACGTATTGATGTAAACATAGAGTTTACGTATGCGTGTAAATTTTCGCTAGATATATTTTAAGAAAGAAAAGTTATTTTCTTTCCTGATTTTATCATATTTTCATATGTATGCATACATGTATTATGGGTGGGTGTTCATGTGATTTGGATGTGTGCTTACGTTTTGGTCAACCGTGTATTGCGGTATGTAATAATGTTTTGTTGTTCCAATTTCGTAGAGGGCAATCGAAGTAGCGTGAGTGTTGCCATGGCCAAAAGCTCTTTCAAGCACGAACACACGTTGGGTATGCTTTTTTTCTTTGTTCTTACGCCTGTTCTTTCTAATGCGTGTATATGTTTTTGTTTATGTGGCGTTCCTGATTACGCATGTCTTTATTGTTGATTTTGTAAGTAAAGATTTCGGAATTATTGGATTGTCTACTTAGGTCCATAATTCTTGACAATTGAATGATTGATACGATATGTGCAAAAGGTATAAGGATTTGCTGAGGTTTAGGATTTTCGTACTTTGGCTTAGAGGACGGGTAACAATTTGGAGTAATTTTTCTGTTATTAGGTTTGATACCAAAAAATGCCCCATCCGTTGCATCAATTATGATTGGGCGCTAGGGGTGAAATCGGTTCGGTTTCGGTCGGTTCGGTCCGATTTGTTACGAAACCGAATCGGTTCGGTTTATGATGCTTGGGGACCGATCCCGACCGTTTTGAAATCGGTTTCGGTTCGGTTCGGGGTGGTGTCGGTTTTTCGGTTTTTTCGGTTTTTTCGGTTTTTTCAAAATGGGCCAACTTGGCCCAATATAAAATTTCAATTGGGCCAACCAAAAAATAAAGAACCTATTATTTGGGCCAATTCAGGAATTCAAAACAGTTATTTGGGCCAATCCACACAATAAATAATTCAAAAGTGTCTTAAGGTAACCCAATTCAAGAATTTATTTGGGCCAACCCACCTAAAAGTCTAATACAGTAATCCAACCCACATTCAAACTTCTGCCAATTGCCAACAGAAAAACCATTACTGATTACACTATCCCAATTCCAAATACCACGTAATCAAGATGAAAAACTCAAGAACAGTTATCGCGTGATAGTAAATTAAACATTACAACATGATCTGTTCTAAATCTCAAATTCAATCCATCTGAATTTACACAACAAAAACCCATCCGAGTAGCATGAGTATGGACTTAACAACAGAGAAATTGGGGAGAAGCTCCTATCATCCATCCTGACACAAAATACCAAGCTCAAAAAGGCTACAAAATCACAAAGAATGAAGGAAGCTCCTATCATCCATCCTGCACAATGAACCATTGACAATGAGCATCTATGCAAGAGAGAAATTCAAAGCAAGTGTGGAACACTTACAAACTACTGCTTCTCCTTAGTCAAACCATCAACCTCTTAGGCCTTATCCTTATCACTCTCCTTTATGAGAACTAAAAACAATACAAACACAAAGAAAAAAAAACAACTTATCCAACATAGAATTATTTAAGTACCATAAAATAAAGAAAACAAAAACATAAGTAAAGAGTAGTACCGGAATCCAATTGCTCCAACTCATCAAGTTGTTCTCTAATGTTGACTTTTGTTGGTTTCTTTATCCATTGTTGAGCGCAAATAAGAGCCTCCACGGTATTGGGAGCGAGAGAACTTCGATATGGATCAATCACACGTCCACTCGTGCTAAAAGCAGATTCAGAAGCGACCGTGGACACGGGGATAGCTAGCACATCTCGTGCTACTTGGGAAAGAATTGGATACTTAGAGGAATTGTCTTTCCACCACCTTAATATATCAAATCTCTCACTATCATCTTCACTAGCCTCCATAAGATACTTCTCCAACTCCGATTTGCTTGCCATGTTTGTTTCATTTTGTTGGTGCATCTTAAAAAGAGATTTCAAAGATCTTTGTTCTTGAAAATCATCATCTCCATCTAAAACCACTTTATTTGATACTCCCCCAACCTCATCTCGACTATGCGCATTTGCATTATTCTTCACATACCACTCAAACAATTCGGTAATGCCACTTGTTATCTTGTCCGTCATCTCACTTACCAACTTCTTATCAAAGTCCAAAGTATTTAGAAAGCAATATTCAAAAAAACCAACTTTGCATCGAGGGTCAAGAACAACCGCATACAACATCATTGAGTTAATCCTTTCAAAACTTCCCCAATACTTATCAAACTTTGCACTCATACCACGGGCCAAAGGATACAAATCACTATCATTGGTTGCACACAACTTTTTAATAGCTTGTTGAATCAACACCATTTCATCAAAAAAAGCATTGCACGTCACATACAAGGAACCCGAGAATTTTAATGTTGCAATGTAAAACACTTTAAGAAAGTGCACGTACAACTTAACCTTTTCCCAATCTGTTGAAGTTGGAGGCCCAACATTTCCTTTCCTCCCTTTCCCCCTTCCTCTCCCCCTCTCTCTCTCTCTCTCTATCTCTTCAATCATCCCACTATCAACCTCAAAGTCACAATACTCAACATCATCAAATTCCTCATCAATTTCCTCCTCTCTCGCATTTAATTTGAAGGCCGTGTCATCACATAATCGATCAAAAGCCTTTTGATAAATTAGAGCCCTATCCAACATGAAGTATGTATAGTTCCACCGAGTAGGCACATCCAAGCAAGGTCTAAGTGTACATGAAATCTCCTCTTTCTTAACACATTCCCAAAACTCCCTCATCCTTTGCGGAGAAGACCTCACATACCTCACAACATTCCGCACCCTCACAATAGAGACATCAATCTCTTGTAATCCGTCACGCACAATTAGATTCAAGATATGTGCCGAACATCTCACGTGCAAGAAGTTGTGATTTAAAATAGTTGTCTTCCTATCTTTGGTTTTCCTTTTCAAGTAAGCAATCAAAAGATTATTGGAAGATGCATTATCAACCGTCACCGTTAAAAACCTATCAATCCCCCAACTCACCAAGCAACTCTCAACTACTCTACCAAGTGTGTCACCCTTATGATTAGGAACAACACAAAAATTGAGGATTTTCTTTCGGTATTTCCAATTCTCATCAATAAAATGCCCGGTAAGACACATATAATTCAAGTTTTGGATCGAAGTCCAAGTGTCCGTAGTAAGACACAACCTTTGACTCTTAAGTGTTTTCTTCAAAGATTTTTTCTCCTCATTGTATATGGTCATACACAGCTTGGCAACCGTAATCCTACTCGGAATCTTGACCCACTTTGGTTGAACGACACGCATAAAGTTTTTGAATCCTTCCCCCTCAACAAATGAAAATGGCAACTCATCAATAATTATCATCTCCGCTAGTGCCCTCTTACATGCATCAATACTAAAGGTCGTAGCCACAAGGTTTGCACTTCCTTTCACCCTCGCCTTCTTTTACTTTTTGAAAACCAAGGATTTTTTGCCTAGAACCCGAACCCGTATAACTCTTGCTTATAGGGTTTAATTTACACTGAATTGCAAAATGATGAGACATGGATTTCGTACCATTGAGCTTTGAATGACATGCATAGCTTGCTGTACAAAAATTGCAACCAGCCCTAGGTTTCGGATTACCTTTTTCTGTAAGCAGATGAAAATGGCTCCAACATTCAGCCCTCTTATTAGCCACTAGACCATCACCACCACCTACTGTAGTTTGTTTTTTTCTTTTCCCAAGCACTTCATTATCATTTTCCACATTAAAATGTTCAGGTAAAACGAACTCAGCACCCTCATCCATAATGTCATCATCAATTTCTTCATTCATCTAAACAAAGGAAAATCGAAATCAACATTTTCCTAAAATTATATTACTAACCAAACATGCAAGTAATGAAAAAAAACACACAATCAGACACAAAAAATATATTAGTACGCAAAGAACATATTAGTACCAATTTATGCCAAACCAGATTAAATAAACTGTCATCGTAACTATCAGTTTACCCTCTAAAGGATGTGCTAACTCACGGTTCTCTGTCGAGGGATAATCCGTGAAATAGAAGTTTACTTCAGATTCCCTTCCTTTCCATGAGAGTACTAGATCTATGTTGTTTCATCCTGTTGGGAAAGTGCATGTCGATGAGGTCATATTCATGGAGAACAGATAAAGGCATAAAGCATCAGGTCATATTCATGGAGAACAGATAAAGGCATAAAGCATCATATGTTTTAACTTTTAAATATCTCAAACAAAAGTAAGATAACTTACTGGAGAAATTCTGAATGGACAACTTCGGCTTCCCCTTCCGGCTATACTTTTGATTTACACAGAGAGAGAGAGAGAGAGAGAGAGAGAGAGAGGCGCAGCCAAACTCCTGCTGCTGTAAATTTTGATCTTTATGTTTTCTTAGCTAGGGTTTGGATTAAATAGGGAGAGAAGGACGGTGTAGATTAAAAACAAATAGAGATCGACGGTCTAGATAAAATAAGGGGGTTTACTATTTCGGTTCGGTTCGGTCCTCTTTCGGTCTACTTTCGGTTCGGTCCTCTTTCGGTTCGGTTCGGTTCGGTTCGGTCTAAATTACAAGAACCCGAAAACCGAACCGAAATTTTCATTTTTTTTAAGCAGAAACCGAAACCGACCGAAACCATTACAAAACCGACCGAAAACCGAAAAAATCGGTCGGTTCTTTCGGTCGGTTCGGGGCCGTCGGTTTTTTTTTCACCCCTATTGGGCGCTTATGCAATATCTATTCTTGTTCTGTTATCTGTATACGCTGAGAAATTATGGATGTATGGATTTGCACAGTGAATATAGAATTTCTGTCTTGTTTGGTATTTGGGCTATAGTCATGCCTGGAGATGCAGTCAAACATTATGGTTCCCTAAGGTTCAATTACTAGAAATTACAAGTAAAGTGCCTCTAAGGCTGTAACGACCCGCCTCCCTTGCAAAATATTGTCCGCTTTAGCTGCTCAATCTCCAAGGGCTTCCCAGAAGGTCACCCATCCCTAGATTGCTCCAGGGTGAGCATGCTTAACTGTGAAGTACCAACGAGTTTTGACACCTGCATGGCTTTAAAAGGCCTTGTGCAAATTAGGGTATGATCTATTCTCTTATATCATAGAATTACGTTGCATCTAGGTGGGTCCTGGCCTGTCACGAAGGCCCTCAAAGTGTCGAGCTTTATGGAATTGTGAAAGGAGCACTTATCTTTTTCTACAATTATTGAATCGCATTCACGAGATATTGATTTCAATCGTATATCAGTTATGTATCTATGTAGACTGTTCTTGTGCAAAGTCATATTTGATGGAACTCTTAAAAGTCATATTAGAGGAGGTTGTGTTAGTGTCTTTCTGGAATGCATGCTAACATGGAGTATAAACCTATTTTTGGTGGAATCAAACAATTGTAATGAGGATTAGATGATAATTGTTGACCCCCTGGGCCGCAGTTGTGTTTCTAATGTGCTAGACATGTGATAATCTGCTCTTTTCTGGACATAAAAGAATATCTATAAACTTAGTATTGGCATTCTCTACTATTGACATAGAAATTTGGAAAACTAGTTTCCGAGGTGATCATGTCTCTGCTTCCACTATTGGCAGTCCCACTGCGATATTTCCCTCAGGTTATTTGCGTGCTTTATGATGTCTTTTATTTGATTGGAAAGAGTAAAACTTATGTTGCTTATTCACTGCATATTCTCAGGTTTGAGTGTGGGTATTTTAACAAATGTTGGATCCATTTAGCTCCCTCATCTAAGGGAACCATATAGCTTTCATGTTTTTGCTGTCCATGTTACAATATAAGATATAGCATGTTATGCCCACAGCAAAATTTTGTAGCTCTGCGGTAAACTCAACTATTTATACATACTTTGTTGGTGCGTGTCCAACTAAACATGGAGTACACATATCCCATACCCTTATCCAAGTGTCGAACGTCTGATATGATTTGTAGATACTTCATAATTTATGAAAGTACATGTGTGTTTTGCAAAGGTCTAATTTTTATTGTTTATTTGTTGTTACGAACTTGTTTTACATGACAGAGAGGAGGCAGGCCGAGTCTGGTCGCATCAGAGAGAAGTATCCTGATAGAATACCAGTATGATTTCTTGTTTTATTTGGAAATAAGAGTAGTGACAAGCTGTTTTATTTTACTGCTTCGGTGTTCCTCTGATAATTTAGTTTCTCCCATTTAGGTAATTGTGGAGAAGGCTGAAAAGAGTGACATTCCTGACATTGACAAGAAAAAGTATGTTCCACACCTCCATCGTTCTTCTTTTGTATCTTCTTTAGTATTTCCTTGAAGTAATCGTACACGCGTAGTTTCTAATTCTTTGGTATTGTTGTGTATATTGTCCTTCATCATCTTTGCATTTTTTGGGGGTCCAAATATGGATACTGATGTTGCCTTCTCATATATTGGAATGGAACTTGCTGTGGAAACTCCGTTCATGGTTATTAGGTGATATTGTGTTATTATCCCATTTTGTCACTATGTTACGAAGCACTTTGAATTTCATTTGATGTGGGTAGAGTCTTATTGGCCTATGATATGGCAGCATATTTTCTTTCTTTTTTAACTGCTTTGTTGTTGCTTTGTTTGTCTTATGCATAGTAAAGTCTCTTCCCCATTTATAATTTCCACAGATGAGTTCATGTCACAATAGTTAAAACATAAAACTTTTTTAGCAGAGATATTGAGACATTAAAACAAACCTTTGTCCTAGGTTCTACATTTCTTGGTTGCACATTCTAGCTCTTTGGTCTCTTCTAGGATTTGATGATTGCAGGTGTATTAGCTTTGAGCAGATCCATGTTTGACTAATTTGACCTGGATTTTTCCACTTATTAAGGTCGTTCAGTACACAGAAAGAAAGGAAAGCGTTGGAAAAATAATCTTCCTATATTTTTTTGGGGTGTTGAGCTCTCTAGAAAATAGAATGGCCCACGTATTCAACTTCTCCACTGCAATGCACTTTCCTCAAAACTTGTCGAACTAGAATCACATGATTTCACATTGCAGGAATCTCAAAAACTGGCTCCAATTTGAAAATGCTACCACCAAGTTCTACCGCTCCCCTTGTCTTGCATCTGGCCTACTCCGTTTTTCTCACATATACATGTGTACATGTAACCGCTTCTCAAAATTCCAGTACTAAAGAAGATTTAAGAGCATACCAACTTGTTTCCAGCTTTGAAATGGCGAAAGGATAAGTTTGTTTTCTTTCTTCCCTAACGTTTGTGGTGGGCTTGTCCTTGGTATTTCTTTCTGGCCCTTTATGGTGCCCTAAGATTAACTAGGCACTTAAACAAATAGCGCGTGTGGGATTGTGTAAGCGATAAAGCTATGAGTACACACTAGAGGGGTACAGAAATCATACCAAAGTCTTGTGAGGCCCACTTTTGGATCCACACGAATAATCCAAATCATTCATTAATTGTGGTGGGTGTCCACTAATCCATCGTTTGGTTGCATTTTCTGAGGAATAGTTTGAGAGTCCTCCAAAATGTGGCGGTGGGGGTTTAGGAAAGGCACAAGGGGCTAGGTTTCATAGCACATTGTGAACGCCATCTAGCATGAATATTTTGTTGCGTCTACTTGTCCTTGACACGGGAATTTGATGATTTTGATATGTAATAAACTATCCGCTCCTGACACCGTACCTGAGGGTATGTTACATAGATTTTCACGCAAATGCGTCTTTTGTACTGCTTTATCAGTGTTGTTTACTTGTATTTTTGCTGTTTGTCAAATATATGTGGCCAACTGATTTCATACTTTGGTGTTTGATGGAGACTTCTTTATCCTTTCCCGTTGGGTCTATATGTTGGAATTGAGGGTTCAAGTGTTAAACATATTTGTGTCTCTCTTTTGTCACAAATGCAGATATCTTGTCCCCGCTGATTTGACCATTGGGCAGTTTGTTTACGTTGTTCGGAAAAGGATTAATCTCACTGCTGAAAAGGCTATTTTTGTCTTTGTCAAGAACATACTACCTCCCACTGGTGAGCTGCCATTTTTTGCCTTCTAAAAAAATCTTGTTTATAGAGTACCAAGACGTTTTTGTAATGTTTCCTTCTGCTGCTGCAGCTGCCTTGATGTCTGCAGTTTACGAGGAAAACAAGGACGAAGATGGGTTCCTGTACATGACTTACAGCGGCGAAAACACATTTGGGTCCTTCTGAACCCAGAAATGCCAATCTACGTGGATAGAACTCCTTTTAAGTGTAAATTCTCAGCTTTGACTTCTCAAAGTCCATTAACTTAACCTTCCTCTGTCAGGCAGTTTATCCTCTCTCGATCTGGCTGAATTGTGTTCGATATTTAACGAAAAATTCTTTTTAAATTACAGAGTTTATATGTGAATCAATGAAATTCGTTTTCTACCAGTAAATTGCCAGTTTCTTTCATGTTTTTTGGTGTTGAAGTTGTATAACCCCGATTTGTTGGTGCAATTCGTTCTCTATTGTTGTGAGGTTCTTTGGTTATCAAGTTACTTATTCCAACATCATCCGTTGAGTGTGATAATGTTGGAATTGGTTCTTTTATTTAGTTGGAAGGAAAAACCGGTTCCGTACAGTGTTCTTCTGGTGGGACTGTCCGTATACTCTTTCTTTCTTTCTTTCTTTTTCCCAAAACCAAAGAAAAATAAGCTGATGATTTGTTGGAGAATTGGTACAATGTGTTTTCAAGTATTTTCACCCATTTAGGTTTTTTTTTTTTTTTTTTTGTTCCAAAACTCGTTCTGAACTAATTGCGATAGCTGTTTTTCTCAATGAGTAAACCGGATCTGGGGACATTGTAGTGCTCCAAAGTAAAACAGGATTGTAGCTCCCAATCTCAGTCGTTTGTTCGGCAATTTACGATCCAGATTATTCTACATGTAAATATTTATCTTTACATGGAGATAACATGAAGGTAATCTGGCCCGTTAATCGTCAAATGGACGGTTGTGATTAGGTACTACAACCCTGTGGGACACTACAAGGTCCCGCTCATCTGATATCACCACACTACAGGGTCCCGCTCATCTGTTACTCACTGTTCTTGTGCGGAAGATTTGAAATCTTAGCTTCGCCCCGATATTAATGTTGTGGGAACTCTTGCAAATACTCTTGGACCCCACGCAGATGTGTGGAGCAACTTACGAGCATTTTGTGTTCCAAATGAAATTTCACTGAGAATCATCCCTATTTGACAATCAAATGCACAGTCAAACACAGTACAAGTAATGATAACATACAACGGATCATTCGAAGCAATCAACCCTCTAGCAAAAACAAAATAATCAGGTTACCATTTTCTCTTTCAAACCACATATTTCACACAAAAAAAAACAAGAAGAATAATTTGTGCTATTCATTGCTGGAGGATTATTTCTTTTGGCATTTGTTCTTGATCCAGTTGAAGCCCGTCGAAGTCCCGGTCTTGACCTTCTGTACTCCGGCCACGGTCCCGCACTTGACCTTCTGTGCTCCGGCTATGGCTACTGATTTGGCCCTACTCAGTCCAGCAGAAGTGCCGGTCGCCTTCTTGTTACTTCCATTCTCTTTCTCGGTCCTAACATCGCCGTCGTCTCCCATTGCGCCAATGCCACCTTTGCCCCATTGATCCGCCCAGCTTGGTGGTTCACTACTCATTGTTTCTTAGAATCTGTTTGTTTCACCCGAAAAATATGCGAAAAAGATTAGTTTCTGGAAAAGTAAGAAAATTTGATTAAAACCGGAAAAATATCCCAACTTCACCCAAAAAGATTTTATGCCATAAGCACCTAAAAAATTTCATCTTCTGTGACAAATTTTTACTTTCTTAATTTTTCTCCAAGAATTGGTGAATTGGTGAAAAGAAACGTTTATTCAAACCGAAATTTTTTATCAATTTTTTTGTTTGTTGAAATAGGACATTATTATTGTATGAAACAAGCAGAGATTTGTTCTTTATTTGAAAAATAAATAAAGAGCAAATCTCTTTATAGGACATCATTAGTCTACCAAATTAGGACATTATTTCCAGTTTTCCAAAAGATTTTAGCATTCCGGTGCTAAAATCATGATATTTCAAATCAAAAAATGAAGTGGTTCTGTGTATCGTTTTTCGATTTTTTTTGCACCATACTTTAATTTGGTGCAAAAAAAATCGAAAAACGATACACAGAACCACTTCATTTTTTGATTTGAAATATCATGATTTTAGCACCTGGGTGCTAAAATCGTTTGAAAAACTGAGCCTAAAGTCTACCAAATTAATCTATACAGGATTTGCTCTTTATAGGACATTATTAGTCTACCAAATTAGGGGACAAAAAAATCGTTTTGAACAGCCAAGAAAAATTTCATTAAACCCAATTTGGAGGCATAAAATCCAACATAGTGATTCTATGAGATCTCTAATTAATTGCAATGGAATACTGGGAAATTTTGTAATGATTTCTATTTTTTTCGAGAAATCAGCAGGTTACAAAAAAAAAAAAAAAAAAAAGGGCTCATATGTAATTTTTTGTTTCCAAATCAATTGGATTACTGGATTATATTGCTATCTAATTCAAATGGCTACAAAGGTAAAAGCATAGAACGTATATCATCCGATTAATAATACCAGAAATGGTTGATCAGAAAATTAATCTGAGTCTCCGATGTTTAAATCATAAAAATGAATCAGACACAGA
Organism: Vaccinium darrowii; assembly: GCA_020921065.1. Classification (NCBI taxonomy): domain Eukaryota; kingdom Viridiplantae; phylum Streptophyta; class Magnoliopsida; order Ericales; family Ericaceae; genus Vaccinium; species Vaccinium darrowii. The sequence continues at coordinate 15,928,628 of CM037153.1, read as the reverse complement.
AAATCAAATCGGAATTCTGGGTGCTAGATTAATCAGACACAGAAAGTCAAAACAGTAAATCGAGAGAGAGAGAGAGAGAGAGAGAGAGAGAGAGAGAGAGAGAGAGAGAGAGAAAGAGAACCTGGTAAGTACTGTATCGGAAATTCGAGTTGAAAGAGGGCTGTATTTGGTCCTCTTGACTTGATCAAGAGACTTAACAAGAAACCTTCTTTAAAAGGAGTGAATAGAAAATTAGTAATGCCAAATTGTGTGGGCAGAGATTTATGTGGAAAAAAATCCCTATCAAGATGTATGCAGAGCCGTCGAATGCACGTCCCGCGAAAATGGCCTTCCCTATCTAAGTCGTGTTATGCGGCTGTACAAAACGAATCGGACGGTTCCGATCGGTTGAACACATCCATATCGGAATATGTTTCGAATAGATCGGATGGTTCCGATCGTTTAAACACATCTGTATTCGAATATGTTTGTCCACGTCTGTGACAAATCTGATTAAACAAAGTAGTTGCCATGTGGGATAGGCTGTCATTTATTCTTCGGTTCGCATTTGTTAAATGACAGGCCAACTCCCTCGGTTGCCGTCTCGCCAATCAAAGCTTATTTCCAGTTTCGTGTTTGCTTTGATTCAGAAAATCTTCTGTCTATCCTTTCCAAAGAAGAAATGAGGTTATATCGCATATGGCATTGACTTGAAAGATTTTGATTGCAGGCAGCAGGGTGCACACTGGCCTGGTAACTTGTCAATGCGTTCAACTCGCTTCTTTTCTAAATTGGGAAATGTTAGGTGTGAAAATATCCCTTAAAATAAAGCCCAACCCAGCCTTTATAAAATTTAATGTGCATTGTATATTGATGCTACCAAATTTTTTTTTGATAACCGGATGTCCGGGCCGGTTGCGCGCAGTTCGACTAATTCTGGGGCTCTGGAGGTAACGACTAAGCATAACCCCCAGTGGTCCCAAAGTTTAGGATGGTCGGTCTCCGTGGGATTTGAACATCCTCATAATCAAACACTTACTCACGCCCACTTATTTTTTTTGCTACCAGAAAATAAGAATATTAAGAAGAAGAAAAAAACTATAGATAAAAAGCACCTTTATTTTTAAAAAATTATCATATATTTCTTGGTCTTCGTATACCTATAATTATTATGGCTATGAACTCTAACTTGTTTTGGTCTTCGTATAGTTTGAGTTGGTTGATGTGTGATTTTCAATTATTAACAATTCCCACCAACTTCGATCTATGCCACATATATTATTCACCAATCGTAATCATCTTAGGGGTTAGCAAAGTGGACATGAGAAAACCATAAGTGTTTGTTCATGAAGTCACGTGTTCGATTTTCACGGAGGCCAACCATTCCAAACCTTGAGGCCTCTAGTGGTTATGCCCCGTCGTTAGCTTCAGGGCCCTAAAATTAGTCGAGGTGCGAGCAAGTTGGCACAGACATTAAGGGTACACATAGCAGTCAAAGCAACTTCCCCCAAAAACATTGAGGACAAGAGGAAAGATATATATATATCCGATCCTCCCGGAAACAAGAAAAAACGTTTTTTTTTTTGTTTTGCAAATTGTTTTTGGAAAATCCAAGCCGTCCAATGTTTTCAGAAGGTGTTTTCAAGGGTCTAAGCGGAAAATCTTCAAAAAAAAAAAAAATACCAGGAAGGGCTTGATCCAAGCAGTTTTTGAAGATTTCCCGCGGCGACCCTTGAAAATACCTTCTGAACACATTGGACGGCTCGGATCGTCAAAAAATGCTCGGATCATAAAGGTTCGGACCCCGGACTGGAAGGGGACAATATATATATATATATATTGTCTCTAACTCTATAAAGGCGGGTGCAGATCTATGAATATGAGATGATGTGCGAGTATCAACAGGACCTAAATTATCAACGGGCTCTCCAAGCACGTTGAAAAATCATCCGAAGTCATAATAATAATAATAATAATAATAATAAATTGTAATCACATCGCCAAGTCATTGATAGGAAAATATGAAAAGGACGGCAAAGGGAATAGTAGCCTAGTAGTAGACATTAGGCACTTTCATATACTCTACGGAGACGTTTTGTGTGATTTTTAGGGTGATTTTCAGGGGGCTGATTTCTAGCACCTCAGATCTGGGAAGAAAAGAATATGCAAAGGACATATCAGACGCTTCGACATTGATGCTCTTGATTTCATCTGCGGTTACAATGCTTAAATACTTTAGCAATCATGCTGTGTAACCGTTCAAAAAAAAATCATGCTGTGTAAAAACCACACATCCACAAGGATTGAGGACTCCATAGTCCATACACTGGAAATGCAGTGTCTGCGCTCCCAGATTAATAGGAGGCGGGGATCTTGTAGCGATTAAGGCGCTACTTGGTGCGATCCCCAAAACGATTTCGTTCTAATGAAACTCGGACCCATAAGCACATCTAAAATGACGTTGTTTTGGTCCTTTTATATATCTTTAGGAAACGATTAGAAACAAAGCATTTTTTAGAGGTTTTTAGAGGCCGTCCACGTAATTTAGGTTTGGGCCTAAATTAAGGACCTTGCTACGAGCACAGAGGAAGATGCACAGAAAACATACCGAGCGCTCTCGGGGACCCACTTTCGGTTAGAAGTGCTTGAATCAAACGGTTCAGATCACTCGTGTGGGACCCAAAAATGGGTCTCCGAGAGCGCTCTGTACGTTTTCTGGACATTTCTTCTGTACCCGTAGGTTTTTCCTAAATTAACCACTGTAAATTTGTTTCCGTTTTTTTGAAATAGTTGTGTGAAATCAGTACGCACACCATTTACCAGGACAAAATTTAACTTATTCATGCGCCTACCGATATGTGCTTAAATTGATTTTTTGCAGCTGTATTCTTCTTCGTGAGTTCTACTAGATGAATGGTTTACGGGCCTGTAACGAGTATGCAAAATATGAGTTTCGCAAGGTATGAAGTGATCATCTATGGATGCGAGTTGAACCCGCTTGAAGCAATCGAATCAAGTACAAAAACCGATCATAGTTATAAATATTTTTTTGAAATTATTATTTTTATTTGTTTATTATTTTAATTTTTTGACCTTCCTAATGCAATGGCATTTTTGTTTTTGCTTGGGAAAAAACATGGAAGAAGTTTGTTCCATTATTCGCCCAAAGTTCGACTATGAAACGTGGAGGACATAAGAAACATAATCGTCAAGGTTGAAAATAAAATTATTACACAAAATTACCTTTAAGTCGTTAACCATACACAATAAAGGTTTGGGACAAGGATGAAATTTGCTAAAATATTTGGGGCATTTTCTTCTTTTCATGTGTAAATAAAAAGTGAGAAAGCAAAATCAAAATCCAAAAGCTCCTACAAAGACAATTCACATATACTGTGACTTTACTGTGTGATTTGGAGAATGAATTATGGCAAAATGCTGATTGCAATTAATCCAACTCCCAAAGAGCCTCTAAGCCCAATTTTCTATATGATAAGACTAAACTAACAAATAACCAATCTTTACAAAATATTATTAGATAATGATAATACTTATCTAGATGATAAGACTAACCAATCCTAACAAAATACTTACTCCCTCCATTCCAAATTGTTGGTTCCTTTTGGGAATTTTAAGTTTTTAAGCAGACATGCAATAACTGCATTCAATAAATGTATTCACACTAAACATGTTCATTGTTGGTAAAGGGGTTATTTTGGAAGATTGAATAAATTTTGTTTTGACTTTTCAAAGTGGACTAACAATTTGGAACATCTCAAAATAGTATAAAAGACGAGCAATTTGAAACAGAGGGAGTATTAGATAGTGATAATACTTATCTAGATGATAAGACTAACCAATCCTGAAATTAACTTAACTATCCATAACAGGATTTGTATGTATAGCCAATTCAGTAGTACTCGTCGTTTCTCGAAAGTATCTTTTTTCTGGGAACATGTTCAACTAGAAATTATTATGCTTGCAATTCTTTATCCACCGATGCAGAAAATGCTCCAGTTTTCCACCACCAGCAAGGTCACGAGTACCCTACCGCATCATACTTGAGATGGGCTTGAAAAAGGACCCGTGAAAAGCCTTTTGCACCAAGCTAAGGAATGCAAAACTCGGCTTGGATCAAGGATGTGCAGCATCCGGGTGAAACCAGAGTGGTAGGTTCTAAAATAAATAATTAACTACCAATCACAATTATTGGACCAAAACGATTGATTTCCTTGTGGCCTGACCCAAGGCTTCCAAACAGGATTATTCCACTCCAATCAAGTAACGGCTGCGCCATCAATTCTCCTCCGCTGAAAATAACTCTGACTTCGTCCAGTAAAGACTAGGGCCGAGGAGAGCGTCTGAAGGCGAAATACATCAAATCAACATCAAATTCTTTTTCAAATTGATATGATGAGATACCCCCCATTTTTCCAATCAACATCTTTTTCTTCTTCTTTTGATGATGATCATGTTGTCATCCTGTCCTTGTCCACGAACCAAAGTAAATAAGTGTTTATTTCGTTCCCCTCTTCCATTATAGTAAGAGTAGGTGACATTTTCATAATGCGAAAGTAGACCGATTTATAACAAGAACGTTTTTTGATTCCCTTCTTTTTCTTCGTGTTGACCTAGAGTTATGAGAACAAGATGGTTGTTTCGCTTCTGCAATGCTAGTATCCATGTCTTCGACAACCCTCCCGCGCTCCTGATAGCTAGGTGGTCGATTCGATTCCCTTCGAATCTCAATTTCTAGGGTTCCTACTAATCAAGTACTAGTAGTGGAGGAAAAAAATTTCAATGTCGAGCGGGCACGAGCTGGCACTATCACGTGGTGTCTGTCGGCTCATCCAAGTCATCCATTTGTGTTTTGGACGACCCAGATCTGTTAGGATAAATTTACTCCTCAAAATTACAAAAAAAAAATGCCACTGGGTAAATTTACCTCTCAAAATTACAAAAAAGCCACCGAACAATCCCAACAGATCTAGACCATCCAAAACACGGATGGACAGCCCGGATGAGTTAACAAGCACCACACGGCAGTGCTAGCTAGTGCTCGCTCGGCACTGAAAATTTTCTTTGAAGGAAGAGAACAAAACACACACACACGCAGATTGGTGGCCAAGCCCCCCCGCATCTTAAGGTTGGGTGGGCTGATCTGGAAGACCTTCGGGCCGAGTTCTGGTTCGACTAGGGCCGTATACTTTTGGTTGTTTCTTTGCTCATGAATCATTTGTTAAACTACCATATAAAACCCGTGTGTACACAGGACGAATCCAAGTGCACACCATTAATATAACTTCGTATAAAAAACATTTTGCCTAGTTTAAACTGTCAAATTTCATATATCATTCACCACATTTATCAAAAATCAAATGACATTGAATTAGACAAATATCTCTGAGACTGCGCTACTAGGATTGCCATTATGAATTCCCAATCGTAAACAAATGCACACAACATTTGAGCTCTCTAAATATTCACTTAAACAACCTAGTCGCTACTTTTTTCCTATGCCATTTCTTCAGTGAGATGAAAAACTTTATTTTTTTTTTTACTTTTACGACATCCTTAACATTCGTAATTGGCTAATTTTTTCAAGAACTGTAGTGGTCCCAGGCGGCCCAGCCCGGGGGCAAGCCCAATAGGCCAGAAAGTCTGGGGCCCCCAATTTCTATTTTCAGTTCCGATTTTGCCCCTCTTTTGGCCTTTTGTGTCCAAGGGGGGGACTCACCACCATGAGGTTTTCTTAATCCAATTGATTCACGTTTCTTTTTTTGTTTTTGGCACAGCTGGCCCAAGACCAAGGGGGGACTCACCGCCATAGTATCCAATTACAGACAAAGGGGGACTCACCGCCACAGTATCCAATTACTTATTTCCCGTTTCTCTCAACTTTTTGCACATGTGACCCAAAAAATCACAACCTAAAAATTTTCAGTCATAACTACATAATCTCAGCCTAAAAATCTCTCTCACGTCTTTTTGTCCTTATCTATGTGATTTTATTGGGCATTAGTGATAGGTTAGTCTTTGAAATCTTCTTGTTGTTCTTTTTAAGTTTTGGGCATTAGTATTGCCTATTGTTTGCTTGAACGGTTTGGCCTACGGAGAAGAGTTGAGTTGCTAATGAGTTGTGTTTCTTCATTCTTTTGGCCTTTTGTGTGTTTTGTGGTCCTATTTTGTCCTCTTGTTTTGGTCTTTTAGTCATTCACGTAAACATTGAATAAAACAAAAGAGTTTTTTGGAATATGGGTATGACTCATGTTCTTATTTACTCAAACAAGACAAAACATCTAATGAAGCAAAAGAGTTGTGTGGAACAAGTTAACAATATCTCTAAGCCATTAATTGGTTCCTCCCATTTAAAATAACCTACAATTTCAAATAGAAAAACTCATGATTAATTGGTTTCTTCCATTTCTTTTTACCCTTTTGTGTTTGGTTAGACTGTATTCTCATAATTCCCTTGGAATTCAATGGCTATTTGTGATTGTGGCCTGTCGTTTTGTACAGGCCACTATTGGATAATTGCTTGGTTGAGAGTGAGCAAATTGAACACTCAATTTAGGAGTATTTGTTTCTATGGACCTCGGAGCATCCACGTGCGACACTGGATATTCTTCAGACATACACACCACATGCATAGAATCTATACGTATACGCATAAAGAGAGAAATTTAGAGAGAGGGAAAAGAGAGAGAAAATTTCAAAGAACAAAGATGGAGCTGTTGGGTCCTTTTTATGCCTTTCAGCACATGCAATTGTTCTTTACTCAGTTTCATATTCAATTATCATTGCACGATTGAAAGTGGTATTTTTATTTTCCCTGAATCATCTAATTAATTTTTTTTTTGGGAAATTACGTTCAAATATTCAATGCATAGAATATTGCTGCTTAACTCTTTATTTTTTGTTGTTGGTTTCTTTCAACTTTTCTTCAACAAATTGCATGAACTACATTAGTATTAGTACATACACTCATCCTAGACTGATTGAAAATAGCCACTATGGACCAAAGGAAATTTGTAAGTAAAATAATCAAAGAGCAACATTTCCCTAAAAAACATCACCAGCACAAACAAATAATAATAATAAAGTACAAAAGCACGAGCACGAGATTTTGTGCGTGCACGGCGGCATTAAACTAGTGTTACATATATGTGTATCGGCAGTCTTATTAATTGGACAGAGATGGTGCAGTGGTAGGACAAGTTTTTTCAAACCTTTAGGTCATGAGTACTTGAAGACATATATGTTAGCGTCTTTTTGTCAAAATAAAAGAAAGCCATCTTAGTCTTCCGATATTTCTTTTTACATACTCAACTCAATTTAAAATAAGGGTAGAACAGGTTTTTTCAAACCTGTAGGTCATGAGTTCAAGACATATATGTCTTTTTGTCAAAATGAAAGAAAGCCACCTCTAATCTTCCTATATTTCTTTTTATATATACTCAACTACATTTAATATAAATTATACCTTATTTAGATCAAGATATAGGTCTCTCAGGAGTACTAAATATGAGCTATTATACTTTTTTTTTTTCATGGGGCTCTAATAATGATTTATTGGCATTTTATGTGTTACTATGTTTGCTTTCAATATAGATATTCCTGTCTTTTCTTTTTAAAAAATATGTCATATTTTTGTCATCTCCTCTATTTACTCGATTTTTTCATGTTTTATTCCTTCTTACTTTTTCAATTGAATTGAATTTCCATCGAAAGTTATGGTGAAGTGTTTGTTTTATGGATCGATAAGAAAAGTTTGTCCGGTTTTGGAGTATAGCTATTGGGGTGAGTCCCAACTATCGTGGTTTCTTAGTTCTCTTTTCAAGGACGAATCTTCTTTCTCGATATATTTTGATTAGAATTAATAATATCATATACTCCTAAACGTTATCGTTTTTGAAAAAAAGAAAAAAAGAAAAAAAAGACAAACGATTCCAAAAGATTTTAGCACCCAGATGCTAAAATCATGATTTTTCAAATAAAAAAATGACGTAGTTTCGTGTATCGTTTTTCGATTTTCTTTGCACCAAACTAAAGTACACGAGGAGTACTTTAATTTGATGCGAAAAAAATCGAAAAACGATACACGGAACCACTTCATTTTTTGATTTGAAATATCATGATTTTAGCACCTGGGTGCTAAAATCGTTTGGAAAACTGAGCCTATCCTAGATTTATCCAAAAGCTATAGGGTCACTACACCCCTATAGTGAGCAATCATGGCCGTCCGTTCGATAATCAACGGTCCGGATTACCTTGCATAAAAGAAAATTAGAGTCTTACATGTAAGATAATTACATTTAATCAGGACTATTGATTGCCGAATAGACGACCACGATTGCTCACTATAGGGATGTAGTGAGCTTACGCACTATAGGGGTGTAGTGAGCTTACGCACTACAGACCCCGAATCTAGATAAAATAATCTGTCTCATATCCATTGGTCAGACAACTTAAATAATTTGATATCCTTGGTCTTTGGTTGCACCAGACTAGGCTGTTATGGTTACTGGGTTGAACTTGTATTTGAACAACGAGTGGGTAGGGGTTTGGGGTCTCCTATTAAGTGATCATCAATTTGGAGATGGCACATAAAATGCAATATACCTATCTTTCTCTCCGTTCCGATATAGGTGATCACACCCGATGGGGGAGCCAGATCTGGGATTTCCAGATCCGAACTCTTGATGGCGGCGGCGGCAGCAGCGGCGGTGGGTGACAGCTTCGACATTCTTTGTTTTCCTGCCCTTTTTTTTTGTATTTTTTTGTTTTTTTGTTGTTAGTTTTGTAGGCGGTTTTGGCCAGCCGTTTATTTTCTAGGCGGTTTTGCGGCTGTTAGTTTTGTGGGTATGGCCGGCAGTTTCGCTGCCGTGGTTTTTTGTATACCGGTTTTGGATGGCGGTTTTGTTTATAAATATTTGTTTCCACCTATTTGAGATAATGGTAACTATGGTGGATCGAGGAGGAAGTGGTGCTTGGTAGGGAGGTGGTGGTGGCGGTAATGATAGTGGTAGTGGTGATGGTGGAATACTGATGGGAGTTGTGGCAGTTGCGGTGGTGGTAAAGTGATAGTGGAGTAATGTGGTGGTGGTAGTGGTTGTGGAGTGGTGGCATCTGGTGGTTGGAGTGGTGAAATAGTGGTGGCGATGGACGAGGAGGTGATGGTGGAGTGATGATGGGAGTACTTGTGGTGGAGAAGTGATGGTGATGATAGTGTAGTCGCGGCAATGGTGATGGTAGCTGTGGTGGGAGTGGGGTGGTAGTGGTGGTGGTATTGGTGGTGTGGTAGTGGTGGTGGTGTGGTGGTGATGGAAGTTTTGGTGGGAGTGCTGGTGGCGGGATGGTGGAGTAATGGCGGGATGGTGGTGGTGATGGAAGAGTGTTTGTGGTAGTAGAGAATTGGTGATGGAAGTGGCAATAGTGGTGGTATCTATACTATTGTTGGTAATGGTGGTGGTGGTGGTGGTGGTTGTAGAATGGTGGTGGTAGTGGTGGAGTGGTGGAGGAGTGATGGTGGGAGTAGTGGTGGTGGTGGTGTAGTGGCGGCAATGGTGGTGGTGGTGGCGTGAGTGTTGGTAGTGGTATTAGTAGCTCAAAGTTGTTTACTTTTTTATCAACTTTTAAATTTACATTTTAAGAGACACTTAATCTTTTAAGTAATGTAAAATGCATGTAGTTATCAAACGATTCAAACCTACTTAATCACTTATTATTTAATTCATTCAATATTAAGTATTGAAGCTGTATTATTAAACAAGGCCTTATGTGGAAGCAAGTTCATCCTCAGGTAGTAAAAAATTACTCCTATGTGGTTCGAGTCTCTCTACACTTGTACACGGATGGGAAACATCTTGCCTCAAGGGTTAATTCGGTTAGTTGGTGAGTTTGCTCTCTATTAAATTGTCAATGGTACAATTCTTAAGGTCCAAACTCAAGAAAGTAATTTCTCGTGAATTTTCTAATCTCGTCATGGATGACCTACTTTTCACCACTGAACTGAGGAAAGAATTAATTAAAATACACATAAACTAGCCTGAGCACCCCTAACCGTCAACCCCCTATCAAAAGTAAAACTTCTGACGAAGTGTATGTACGTGTGAGGAAGCAAAACTGCAAATAAAGACAAGAAATGTACATACAATGATACCACAAATTTCGGAAAAGTCAAAGTCAATGAAAATGGAAAGTCAGAGTGTTCCACATTGACTTGATTAAAGATAATATGAAGCAGCTAAAAATGCATGAGTGTAGGCAAGGCACGTAAGACAACCAGGATAGGCATTCATGGGAAGGCCGAGTTCCCCCACACAAATCCCGTCATCACAGTACCCGCCGAGTCTTGCGGGAGCCCGTTAAGAAGTAGAAATGAACGAATTATTTTTGCCGCGCATGTAAATGGGAATGGATTGTTGGCAAACGTGGCGATTGTCGCAACAATGCGCCAAGAAAGTCATTGGACAAGAGAATGGTAACTTGTCCAAAAAGAAAGGATATGGGGAAAAGGATATTCTTTTACTCACTCTACAAATATATACCTACTATACACTCAAAAACTGATTCTAACTAGACTGTTGGAGAGGATTTCCGGTCAAATCCCACCCCTTCTTGGCCGGAGTACCTCTAATGGATTTAATTACGTGTGGGTACGAAAAAAAGGAAGAAGCCCAGTTAAAGTCTATCATCTTCAAGATGGAAGTTCAAGTTGAAGCTCATTCAAGTAAGGAAAAATTAAACAAGATTTTCAACCCGTCGCAATATATAAACAAGAAAAATTACTCAATACCATTGGAGCACCTCAGCGTGGTGCCTCCGACTCTTTCTGCACCACACATTGTTGTGAGACTCGATAAAAGATGTACTCCCTCTGTTCCAAATTCTTGGTCGTCTTTTCATTTTGGGATGTTCTAAAATATGTCTCATTTCTAAAAACATCCATCAATTCACTTTCCAGTTTTACCCTTAAAAAGTATTTTTTCCATCTCAATTAGTTTGTCAGTTATCTTTTATTTTATGACGGTTTTTATGATTTTGAAAACTTTGTATAATAAAACTAATTGATATCTATCAAACAAGATCTATATTGCATATGTTTTGAGTTCCATATAAAGTCCTTATCTCCAAAAAATTGGCATCGTTAATCTTGACTGGACTTAAGGGCAAAATAGAAAAGACAGAACAAAGTTTTCACACCTCTTAATAAGTTGGGTTTGGATTCCCCAAAAGGGGCAAAGAAATTGGAACTGAGGGAGTATGAAATTTATCACAATATGAGATAGAAAAGGGCGGAACAACGGTTCTTGGCAGTGCTCTGCGGGCATTGAATACTCTGTAATCAGATGCTACAAGAAGTCAGAGCATCTCCAGCCCTAACTCTTTCTTTTGCTCAAATTTGAGTGAAAATCTGAGTAAAAGCTCCATTTGATATCATCTCCTCCAGTCCTTGACCCAAATTTCTAACCCTAACCACCATCTTTCGCCGCCTGCCGCCGCCGCAACTCAGATCGAGATCACCACCACTTGACGACAACCACCACATCTCCTCTAGATCTGGACGAAGACGAACACGATGGTAACGACCACCACGACAACGACGACGGTGGTGGAAGGTGGTCCGACGACAATGACGAAGACGAGGACGGTGATGGAAATTTTGTTCAAACTCTTTTTTCTCCCCAAAATTGAGGAAAAATTTGAGTAAAGTTTGATTTGGTATGGGTTTGGTTCAAAGACTGGAAGGAGATTTTGGGAGTTTTGACTCAAATTTTGGGTTTGGTTCTGAGTTTGGTTGTGGGCGGGAGATGTTCTTACGAAGAATGAATTGAGGCATGAGTAAATTAGCCCAACGCCTAGGTTAAAATCACAAAAAAAAAAAAAAAAAAACAGTTATTACGACAATATGTCCAAGAACGGTGAATTATTTGTTACTCAATCTCCTCCTAGAGCCTCAAGCTCTCTCCAGAATCCGGACAAATCCTCCGCAACGGAATGCCCTTGTAGATTACTGAACCTCTATGGCTCTATACATAGATCTTGTTCGTTTCTCGCTCTATTTCAACCTGCCTTGCACAAAAGAGGCCACCCTTCAGCATCATCTCTCACTCTCTATAAACTGGTGGAAACGTGTCATCAAGATTCTGCTCACCTACCCTTCTCTCTTTCTCGTAAGCGTTCTTCATGCAATTTTCTGAAGACCTCTCTCGTTTCACAATGTCGCACTTAATTTCCCAATGCTCTACGTTATTGGTCTCATTAATGGATTTGAAGGTTATACCCATCTGGGTTCTGGCCAATCAGCCTTGTACTCAATTGGGTTTCAGAGATTTGGGGTCTAGGCGGTTTGGTTCTGTTGGGTTTTTGAAATTGGATCAAGAAAAGTTTGGGAAATGGGGGTGTTGTGGGGCGTTGTTGGCTCAAAGGGCAACCAAGTCGGTAGAAGATGAGAAGCCAGTGGACTCACCTGGTGAGAATAATCAGACCCAGATTGCTCCATCTACTGGATTTCATAGAGATTTAAATTCGCTTCCAAGTGAGTTTTATTGAGCACCGCCATCAATTCTTGTGTGTTTTGTTTGGCATTCTTGTTATGTAGTGTGGAAACTGATATTAGTATCCATTTATGATTAGTTTCCACTACTGTATTTTCGATATTTTTGGATTACAAATGGTCAAATCAATTGATGATGTAGTCACGTAGGCAAAGCTATCTTATGGAAATGTGGAAAAAGTTATCATTGTTTTCCAGGTATAACTGTGATTATTCTGAAAAAATTTCCCCACAGAAGCTTTTTTAAAATTGGCATTTTTCATTCTATTCGGAATTTCTGGAAAAAATTTCACCATTGAAACTGTAGCAAAAGTAGGACTTCTATCTATAGCTCTAGAATTGTTGTTTTACAAGACACGGTGATCAATAGTTATATGGGTCGTAGCATTGTTCCTATGCCTTATGTTTTATCCACCGCCCTAATTTTTGGGCTATTTTTAATCTTCTGCTATCCCAAACAAAATATCACTCTTTAAAGTCAGTAGGCAAGAGTTAGCAATCGTCTTCTTTTTTCCTTCCCTTTTCAAGTTAATTACCAGTTACAGACATCAAATTCGAGATGAAAATTTAAGTTGGAATTCCCAAAATGGATCAAGAATTGAAGACGGACTATTTATTGTCATTATCTCACCTGATTACCGACAATCTCTCCATTTTATTGCTTCTAAATATGCTGATAAAATTTTAAGTGTGATCGCTTCAAAATGGGGCCCTTTTTGCTTTACTGTGCCTTCTTCGTAGTTATCCTCTATTCGGCTATTCCTGTACAACTTCATAGTGTTAACATAACTGCATAAAATGCAGAGCCCTTATCTGCTGCTAATCTCGCTTCTTCTCCTAGCGATGGTTCAAAGGTGCGGGTTGCTTATCAGGTATGAGGCGCGTACATTGGTCTTCAGCTAAACATTTCTAGATTTATAATTTCGTTGATTTTGATCTGCTTCCTGTATGTAGGGTTTACCAGGTGCATATAGTGAGGAGGCTGCTCTTAAAGTATACCCCAGGTGTGAGACTGTGCCATGTGACCAGTTTGAAGCTGCATTCCAGGTTCAATTTATAATTAGTAAATTTAAGTTTTTCCTTAGTTGCACCATGTGCAGGAGAGAGTAGGATAATAGAAGCTCCTTGCTTGGCGAAACACACGAATAAATCAATTACCAATCATAGAAGTTCCTCGTTTAGGCAATCCATGCAACTAAGAATTTTAGTTGCAAATACTCTTTCCCTAATATAAAATGTTATGTTTATACTAAGCAGTAAGGCTACTATTGGGCTGACTTTTTTTGGAATTTTTAGACTTTTTGAGCATCCAAAGACTCCATATGTTTGGGCTAAATGCAAAGAAATTTTCTGGTTGGGCTTTTGCCACCTATACATTAGCCAAAGTGTTAAAGATGATTAAGTTAACCACTTAACCCAAGCAGGTTGTCTTTTGCCCAAAGCCAATTTTTGCTAAATAAGGAAAAAGTTCCCAAAAAGCTAGTCCAAACTCACTGTAAGTAATTGAAGTTCAGTGAATATTTTTCTAGCATCTTGTCGATATGAAAGAAGTATATTTCTAGTATCTCATTCTTACTTCATATTTCCTTTTGCTTCGTAGTTTCTCTTATTACTTCTAGGATTCGTATGCTTGAGCATTTTTATCCTAGTTGGGAGCGCACTGGCGGGGTTTCTATGAGGTTCTCTCTTGAAAGTGGGGAGCAAGGTTTTGGGGTGGATTCGTATGCCTTACAGTAGGGTACACATCTTCACATTCACATTCACATTCTCACTTACCGTTGGAATCTTTTACATTTTGCAGGCAGTTGAATTGTGGTTGGTGGACAAAGCAGTACTACCTATTGAGAATTCTGTAGGTGGAAGCATCCACCGAAATTATGACTTACTCCTCCGTCATAGACTCCACATAGTTGGGGAGGTGCAAATGGTAGTTAATCACTGCCTTTTGGGGTTGCGTGGTGCGAGGAAGGAGGAAATAAAGCGTGTTTTGAGCCACCCTCAGGTTTGATAATTTTTCTCTTGCACTTGCCTCACTATGCATGAATTTGTTTTTTTGGGTTAAGCCATGTGATTTTCAATGTGGAATTGAGTGCTAATCATTATGTAGCCACACTGCCACAATGTTAGGCAATTCATTACACTTAAATCTGAATACTTGCCAACCATGCACAGAACCGCTTTCTTAACCTTCTTATCATTCTTTTTTTTTACCTTTTTTCTTTTTAGATTGGTAGAAAAGGAGAGTGGTTAGCATCTTATTGTAAGAAGATGGAATTAGTGTTGATAGAATCGCTAGACAAGCTTTATATAGTAGCAAGATTTGGAAGACATCAATTATTAGCTATCAAAAAAATTGATGGGTTCTGAAGCTTGAATACTTCTAGGAAGTTGTCGTTAGTAAAAATCTATAAAATTTTGATATGAACCCCATGTCCATGACTGTGCTCTTGATTGATATATCACTTTCCCTTTATTTGACAGTTGAATTTCCATTTTCCTAAGATACATTCAACTCTTCCTAATTTTTTTTCTGTTTTGTTTTGGGTGCTATTGAGGCTGTAGAACTCTTCCTATCTTTAGAAGAAAACATAAATCTGTTGTGCTTGCAGGCACTAGCTCAATGTGAGATGACGCTACACAATTTAGGTGTTGTGAAAGTTACTGCTGACGATACAGCTGGCGCTGCTCAGGTAAATGTGTTCTGTTTCATTTTGTTTTGTTTATTTTTCCTTTGGTAGGTTTATAATATAGGATGACATTTTTGTATGTTTTTTGTCCTTCTGGGAAAGATTGTAGCCGCTGATGGCCTGAGAGATACTGGAGCGGTTGCAAGTGCTCGAGCTGCAGAAATTTATGGGCTTGACATCCTTGCAGAAAGAATACAGGTAGTAAGCCTGTTGACTGATCCTTTTAATCTCAATGCAGAAGTTCTTTGCTTGGTGGAAACATGCTAGTTAATGAAAACACTTTGTTTATGTGTAACAGCAATTGTTACTCATGCTAATTATAGTTAGTAAACTAGTGCTTCTCACTTCTCAGAACATTGTGTGATAGGAAGTTCGAAGCAGAATAGAATTAGGTTGAATAAATAAGAATGTTGAAGTTTACCCATCACTGTGTTGCATTGACAGACCATCATTTCTGAAAGGGCCTAATGACAACCTGGAATTAGAAAAGAAAAGCACTCCAGAAGCCTCAAACTTATTTAGTGAAGGGGCAACCCTCACTAAGTATTCGACTGCATGTGGAAACTTCTTCTGCTATTAATGCATTTTGTCGGTTTGAGGACTTTTCTGGGCTAGATGGGTTAATGTGTAAACCTGTCATATGGGAGTTGTGCTGGGCATGGTTGCAACCAAAGCTGCAGATATGAGCTCTTCGTGCACCAAACTTGAACGATTGCGGACCACTGGCCTAGTAACTTTTTGAAGCCTAAGAGCACACCCTAAAATTCCTCTGCTCAAGTTAGTAGTAAAATCCCACACTACAAGAAAATGTGGCTTTAAAGGCGGTTTTTTTACCCGCGGTAACCAAACCGCCGGTAAAATGTACCATTCCAGGCGGTAATCACAAACTGCCACAAAAAATGATTTTTCCCCGGCGGTAATAAAACCACCGGTAAAACGACTATTACCGGCGGTAATCCAAAAAACCGCCGGTAAAAACGTAAATTTTAATATAAATATTTTTATTTCCTAAATATAACCGAAAAGTTTGGGGGGTCGGGCAGCTAGGTGTCGGGGCTCCACGCAAAGGGCCGCGGGTTCAAAACTTGGTGGGACAAAAAAGAAATCGGAAACAACCTTTACCAGCGGTAATGAAACCGCCGGCAAAAGTCGACTACTATTACCGGCAGTCAATTACCGCCATTTATCTTTTTCCAACGGCTGTTTGGACGGCGGGCGGTTTTTTGCATTTTTACCCCCGGAAATACTTTTCCTTGCGGTTTTGGGGCTTTTTCCAGCTGTTTTCTAAAGCCAGGAATAGTCATTTTTCTTGTAGTGCCACATGGTTCATCAGTGTTGAATGCATGGGACAATTTTTACTTTTTTTTTTTTTTTTTCTGTTTTGCTTACTTTCATTCCCTTTTCAGTTGAGTATTGTTTGCAAAATTTTTCCCCTTTTAAGTTGATTTCACTCAAAGAGGGTTCATTACATTTTGATTTCCCATTCAATTACCTCTTCCCACGTTAGCAACAAGCGAACAAATTGATGTTCCCACGATTTACCTTCTTCTAAGTGCATGGCTTTGGTGGCGCCTACTTGCAACAGGCTATAAAGACGTGGCCACAATAGGCTTTCTCCGTGCACACCGATGAAGGTAAATAATGGAAATAGCAAAAACTTGGTGGTAGCAAAATCAGTCTTTGGAAAAGGTATGTTGTTAGAGGAACATTTTGCAAAACCGTGTGTAATGTAATATAAATTCTCTGTTTTTTATTTATTTGCTCCAATAACCAAGTAAAACCGGTACTTATCAGAAAATTATTTTCATTACATAAATACATGGCAAGTGGCTAGTGGGAAAGAATAAAGGTTGCTAGCTTCTATTTTGAGGCTTATCTCACTTTTATGATGCCTACAGTCAGGGAAAATGTTAATTGTGCGAGCTCACTGTTTGATTTGAATGCATTGGGCAGGATGATCGTGATAATGTTACACGTTTTTTGATTCTTGCAAGAGAACCGTTAATTCCAGGAACAAACAAGCCCCACAAGGTATGGTTGTTCTTGTTAAGTGCAATTTTCTTCCCTTATGAGATGATAAAATTGAAAGAAAGAAAAAAAATTCTTGACAGACAAGCATTGTCTTTACTCTGGAAGAAGGCCCCGGGGTACTATTCAAAGCCTTGGCAGTGTTTGCTTTGAGGGACATTGGCTTGTCCAAGGTAAGTTTGAGTTGAAGATTTTTCAGTACTAATTCTCTCTGTTCGCTTCTGTTTGCTCAGCCATTTGTTCTTTCAGATCTGTTCTTCACTAGAAAAGGTTAAGATCGTTTCTTTATGTATGAGCTGTGCAGATTGAAAGCCGGCCGCAGAGAAAGCGTCCACTAAGGGTTGTTGGTGACTCTCATGAAGGCAGTGCCAAGTGAGTTCTACTCTCCTCCATAACAGATTTGCAAGTTGCAACTTTGAAATTATGGGGAAGCTCGTATGAACTTCAACGGGTTTGACCGGTTAATAAGATGGGGGATTTCAACTGTGAATTTGCAATATGGTACTTAACCAACTAAAGATATTATTTGAAAGCCCGAAAGAACCATCTAGTTTGTTTAGAGGGGAAAGTCAGTGTGAATTGTAAAATCGGATTTGCATTTGGCATATAATTCTGGGCCGGTTTTCTGTATAACGTCTTCTGAGTTTTCAAATATCTAGCATAGGATTCAGTTGAAGCTGCCTATAATATTCTATGAGATTCGTACAAAGTGACTATTGTACTCTGGCAGGTATTTCGATTGCCTCTTTTACATCGACTTTGAGGCTTCTATGGCTGAGCCCCGCGCTCAATATGCTCTCGGACATCTGCAGGTGAGCCCTTTATGATTTATCAAACTCAAGAAAATACAAGGATCTTATTAGTTTTTGACTTGTGGGTACGAAAAGCCTCCCACCTAATGTAAATTTGCAATTTTTCACCACGGTGGATATCATCTTGTGTCAACTTTTGTCCCCAGCCAATTTCTCTTTTTAATTTTGTTTGCCCATCTTTTTTCTGCACTTGACTTCGTACTTTTTGTTCGGGTGATAAAAGGAGGAATACAAGGCATAAAATTCTATTTTTATATGTACATAAGGATTTTAATTTCTGCGTAGATCCTATGAGTATTTCCTTATTCTTCTTTGCAGGAATTTGTAACATTCCTTCGGGTCCTTGGTTGCTACCCCATGGATACAGCTCTATGAAGTAAAGGCTTGATTTGAGACACCAGTCTCTTTTTTTTTTTCTCAAGCTGCAGCGAAACAGGCATTTCAACTTTCTTCTCTGTGCATAGATAAGATCCTGGCGACTCATTCAGTTGGTGGAAGACAACTTCTTCGAGGATATCTGGTGAAATCGCATCTCAAATGGCATGGAACTTTCCGTCGCCATGTTCTGTTCACTTTCCTTCCGATGGTGTCTTGATCTCTTGACTCGATCAATTCGCCCAGTACATCTATTTCCCCGTTTTTTGTCTATCTGAAAAACGCTACATTCAGAAAGTTGTTGAACACTAGAAGAGAACATAAAAAGTGAGTAATCTTAGACATCTAGTTAATGTACAGCTTTTGGAACTTGAGCATACCGCACCGGTATTTTATTCTGTGTTTTTTTCTCTGTTTCTATAGAGCACTATAGCAACTACTTACGAATTATGATGCCGTAAAATTCATTAGCCATTAATAGGACATGGGGAGGCTGTTGTGCAGCTCCCGCACAGCAGCTGTCGTGCATGTCCAAACAGGAAGTCGAGGTAACCCCACAAAACGTGAGAAAATTAAGGGATAAACTTTACGGTCTCAAAGCCTGTTAGGGGTAGTAACGGAAGCTTTGACGCATACTTCGAGAGGGTCGGAGACAGCAGCAGCCATAGAGGACATCGTGAGGATTATTCTTCTGTTCTGATGTAAACGGCCCAAACACTTGGGTGACGAGAACTGGAGTTTTTCGGTGAGGTGTTAGATGGTTGTCGATAGAGCCAGAGCCAGAGCCGACAGATTTATTCTTGCCGCCGACATTGTTGTACTTGTGGCTTTCGTTGCAGCTGTGGAAGTGCGGTCGGTGAGATCACTGAGATGGATTCCGTTTCTTTAGCGTTGGTAAATGGCCTCGTCTGGTGTTTTGTTGAATGTTTCTCTTTTTTTCTGTGTTTTGGGCTTCGAAATGATGCGTTTCGGAGATGCACAGCAGCTGCTGTGCGGGATCCCCACGTCAGCTGACAAGCAAGTACATGAAAACTCTACATTTCACCAGAAATAAAAGGATGCTCACATTACGGGCAACGCAATATTTGCCTATTAGATATTGCAAAATAAATATTGACATCGATACAAATCTTTTATCAATGACCCGTAGTGAATGTTCTTAAAGAACTATGAAATGGAAAATAAGTATTGACATCGTTACAAATCTTTATCAATGACTCGTAGTGAATCTTTTTCAAGGACAGTGATCCAATGAAACATTGAGGAAATGATAATTGTAATCAAATGCGTTTAATTTTGCTTATGCTTTCAAATCATAATAAATCCAGAACAATCTTATCATCATGTCATAAGGAACCATGTATGAGAGAAATTTAGCCAAATTTCCTCTTGTATTTTATATCAGGTATTGGTAACAATTTTCTACCAAAAATTTATCAATTTCTACCCACAGGTTAAAAAAAAAGGAGGAAAAAGTATGAAAAAATGCCAATACTCTGACTCTATGGACCTCTTATCTAGAGATGGCAATGGTGTGAATTTAACCAAACTGAACCTAATACACAAAACCAAAACCGAACCTAATACCCAAAACCAATACCAAAACCACTAGTTTCATTTTATCAAAACCATAACCAAAACCACGATTATCTGATTCAATTCGGTTTTTCACCGAAACCGATGGTCTTGACATTTTTTATTAGAGTCAAGAGACACAATGTGATAATGTACAACAAAAAAGCCAACAAACTCAATATCCAACAAAAAAAAAATCCATAAAAAGCCAACAAACTTAATAAACACACCTAACATCCAAAATATCACGTAGTGTGTTAAAATAACATAATCTAATGTGAATTTAATAGTCGCTATAGTACTCTATAGAAATAGAGAAAAAAAACACACAGAATAAAATACTCGTGCAGTATGCTCAAGTTCCAAAAACTGTACATTAACTAGATGTCTAAGATTACTCACTTTATATGTTCTCTTCTGGGGTTCTTCAACTTTCTGAATGTACCGTATTTCAGAACGGCAAAAAAAACGGGGAAATAGATGTACGTACTGGGCGAATTGATCAAGTCAAGAGACCAAGACACCATCAGAAGGAAGATGAACAGAACATGGCGACGGAAAGTTCCATCCCATTTGAGAGGCGATTTCACCAGATATCCTGGAAGAAATTGTCTCCCACCAACTAAATGCATCGCCAGGATCTTATCTATGCACAGAGAAGAAAGTCGAAATGCCTGTTTTGCTGCAGCTTGAGAAAACAAAGAGACTGATGTCTCAAATCACGCCTTTACTCCATAGAGCTATATCCATGGGGTAGCAACCAAGGACCCGAATGAATGCTACAAATTCTTGCAAAGAACAATAATGAAATACGCATAGGCTCTAAGCAGGAATTAAAATCCTTACGTACATATAAAAATGCCGACGGATTTATTCTCGCCATCGACATTGTTGTACTTGTGGCTTTTGCTGTAGCTGTGGAAGTGCGGTCGGTGAGATCACTGAGATGGGTTCCGTTTCTTTTGGTGTTGATGAATGGCCTCATCTGGTGTTTTATGGGATGTTTCTCTTTTTTTTTTTTTTTTTCCACGTTTTGGGTTTCGAAATGACACGTTTCGAACATGCACAGCAGCTGCTGTGCGGTAGCTGCACGTCAGCCTCCCTGTGTCCTCTGACAAGCAAGTACATGAAAAGTTTACATTTCACCGGCAATAAAAGGATGCTCACATTCGCCAATTAGATACTGAAAAATAAATATTGACATCGTTACAAATCTTTATCAATGACCCGTAGTTAATGTTTTTAAAGAACAGTGAAATGGAAAATAAGTATTGACATCGTTACAAATCTTTATCAATGACTCGTAGTGAATCTTTTTAAAGAACAGTGAAACATTGAGGAAAATAGGAAATGATAATTGTAATTAAATGTGTTTAATTTTGCTTACGCATTCAAATCACAACAAATCCGGAAGTGTCTTATCATCGTGTCATATGGAGCCATGTAGGAGAGAAATTTATCCAAATTTCATTTGTGTTTTATATAAGGTATTAGTAACAAATTTCTACCAAAAATTTTTCAATTTCTACCCACAGGTTAAAAAAAAGGAGAAAAAAGTATACAAAAATGCCAATACTCTGACTCTATGGACCTCTTATCTAGAGATGGCAATGGCGCGGTTCAATGTGGTATTGGTAAAATCAAAACCAAAGCAAAAATCGAACCCAATACCCAAAACCGATACCAAAACCACCAATTTCATTTTATCAATACCATAACCAAAACTACGGTTATCTCGGTTCAGTTTTTCACCGAAACTTTTGGTCAACATTTTTTAATAGAGTTAAGACACATAATGTGATAATGTACAACAAAAAAGCCAACAAACACAATATCCAACAAAAAAATCCAAAAAAGACAACAAACTTAATACCCAACACACCTAACATCCAAAATAACATGAACTATGTTTTTTTTGATCGGGGATAAGATGAAGTATGTTAAAATAACATAATCTAATGTGAATTTAACATAAACTAATGGTTCCAACTTCCAGCTTCAAATCCAACTCTCCAAATTTCCAATTCCAGCTTCCACATTTCGAGCAAGTTCATTGTTATGTCCCTAAATTGTATTGTGCGGAAGTATGTATGTATGTATGTATGTAAAGCTGTTGATATAATTGTGTAACGGTTCGGTTACAGTTCAGTTCGGTATTCAGTGCGGTTAACATATAAAACCAAAACCAAAACCAAATCGGCTGGTTTTTAAAAGCTAAAACCAAAACTAGAACAAAAAAAAAAAAAAAATAGATAAAAACAGTACCAGACGGTTCAGTACGGTTCAGGTAACCATTGATTCGGTCTAGATTGTCATCCCAACTCTTATCACCATAATAAAAGTTGTTACTGTTAGAATAGGTTTATGTTAGTTTGTCCCACATCGCCTATCGTAGACTTGTAATGAGATGCACAATAATATAAATAATATTGACTTGTGTGAGGGTAAGTTAACAACCTATACACTTTCTCACATCTCTGATAACATGGTATCAGAGCCACCCTTAATCCAAGCCCTTACCCAAACACTAACCTAACCTCTGATTTTATCGATCCACATAACCTAACCAGTAGCTGACGTCATCTCTTCTTCTTCATCACCGAACCAACCAAACCCTAAATGGATCTTCCCATAACAGATCAACCTTCCCAAACCCCTCACTCGATTGATATACGAAACCCAAAACCTTCGATTGACATACGAAACCCTCAGTTGCCATTCGAAGTCACATCTGTGGCACTCGAAACCCTAAAATTAGTGCTGTAAACCCTAATCCAGATCCATTCGACTCCTGTAAAACCCTAGACGACCTTGACCTGACCCTATACAACCCTACCAGATCCTATCGACTCCTCTTAAACCATAACAGCCCCAAACCGAGACCCATAGTCCAGTAAAAAAAATTCAAAGTCAAACTGCGAACCTCACTCAGTCGGTTTCAAATTGAAACCCCTTGATTTCGAACTTCTCCACTTGACTTCGAGATCTACAAGTCGATTTCAAGTCTTACCCAGTTTATTCAATCGTGTTTTGGTGCTTCAATCGCATCCAATCTTGTTGGGTTGCCTTCAATCACGATCTGCTTGCTGCTTGTTGCTGCTTCACGTTGGTCTCTTCGGTCTCTTCCTGAATTGTAGTCTCTGGTATGACAAGTTATGTTGCTTGCCCCATTGGTACTGCTCCTGGTGTTCTGATCTTGAGCATTCTCGTATGTTGATTATTCGTTGTTCATAGTTGGTTTTCTATTACTGGGTACATGCACATGATCAGTTGGTTGTTGGTTGGTAGATATCTAAAGCTGTGGTTTTTTGGTTATTATCAATAGTTGATCAGTTGAATGGTGGATTGTTTGGCTTTGATTTTGTGTTGGTTGTGGCCTTTCCATTGTTTGGTACAATGTCTGAAGAAAAGTTTGCTAGTTCTAGTTCCAGTTCTAGGTCTATTATTATTGGTAGCACTTCCAGTTCCTCTCGACATCGTGATAGGGATTCCATTACCTCCATTCCTTTGAATGGCCACAACTATGTTATTTGGTCTCGCGCTGTTAAGGTTTATTATATGGGTGAGCAGAAGTTTTGTTATTTGACTAATGATCCTCTTGCCAAAGAGGCTACAAACTATAGTGATTGGGAAGCTGAGAATTGTCATATACTCGTTGAGTTGTGGAATAGTATGGAGCCCCAGACTAGTGCTCCTTTGTTTTATCTCGACACTGCCAAACAAGTGTGGAATTGACTTGCTGGGATGTATTCTGGTGTTAATAATCTTCGTCGTACATATGATCTTCACCACCAATTCTTTTCTTTATCTATCAGTTCTGGATCTTTGGAGGACTACTATTCTAAATTTCGGGGGACTTGTGAGGAACTTCGTGTTTATGAGCCTATCTCGAGTGATCCCCAGGTTATGGAGCGTTAGCGTGAGCATTTGGAGGTAGCTCGATTTCTATATGGTTTGTCGTCCTTTTATGATTCAATTCTGTCTTAGATACTAGGAGAGCGGGAGTTAGCCTCTCTCGATGAGGTGTTTAGACGTCTCCGTCAGGCTTCTATGTCCGATGCTGGTTCTGTTTCTCAGCCACCACCTGATAGTTTTGCTTTAGCTGTTTCTGGTGGTTTTGGATCGAGTGGTGGCCAAAGTCGCGGTCGTGATTTTGGGTTTAGTGGTCGTGGTTCTGGCAGTCGAAGTTCTAGTGGCTATGATTCAGGTAATAATTCTGGTCGTGGTGATTCTGGTTCCCGTGGTCGTGGTTTTGGTCGAGGTGAAAATGGTCATGGTCGCAAGTCAGGGGGAGGTGGTGGTTATGGTCATGGTCGTGGTGCCAAATTTTGTACTTATTGTCTGGGTACAAATCATACAGTGGACTATTGTTATGATCTTCATGGTTTTCTCCAGGCTTATCAGGTTGCTCATTCTGAGGATGCTGGGCAGTTTACTCATTCTACCGATAGTAGTGTGACTATATCAGTAGAGGAGTACCAGCGTCTTATGTCCATTCACCCTTCTACTGCTGCAGCTTCTTCTTCCACAGCTACGTTCGGTTAGACAGGTTCCTCCGTTGCTTGTGTTGCATCATCTTTTTCTTCTCCTTGGGTTATTGATTCTGGTGCTACTAATCATATGGCTGGTACTTCTAAATTCTTTTCTACTTGTCAGTATATGGATAAAACCTTTCATGTTACCTTAGCCGATGGTTCTACCACTAAGGTTACTGGTTTGGGTTCAGTTTCTGTCTCTCCATCATTTACTTTAAACTCTGTGTTACATGTTCCTCGTTTACTCTTTAATCTTGTGTCTATCAGTTAACTTACAAAACCCTTAAATTGTTCAGTCACTTTTCTTCCTCATGGTTGTGTATTTCAGGATCTCAAGGCGGGGATGAAGATTGGTGCCGATGTTGAGCGTGGTGGTCTGTATTACCTAACTAGTGGTGATGTTCAACCAGTTGCTCTTCAGTCATCAGAGTCTTTATATCAACAACATTGTTGGCTTGGTCATCCATCTCTTCAAAATTTGAAGCATCTAGTGCCCTCATGTAGTTTTCTTAAGGAGCATGTAGTTTTCTTAAGGAGTTATCTTGTGAAGTCTGTGAGTTTAGTAAATATCATAGAGTGCCATTTTATCCTAGGGTTGACCGTTGTGTGTCACATCCTTTCCAGTTAGCTCATTCAGATATTTGGGGGCCTATTCATGTGCCCAATGTTTTTGGTTTTCAGTATTATGTTATTTTTATTGACGATTTCTCTCATATTACATACCTTTATCTTATGAAAGAGAGATCTGAGTTGAAGACTATTTTTAAATCATTTTACATGGAAATAAAGACTCGGTTTAATACTTGCATTCGTATGTTTCGTTCTGATAATGCACGCGAATTTTTTTATAGTACTTTATCTCAGTTTTTTGATGATCATGGGATTATTCATCAGTCCTCCTGCGCTCAGACCCCACATCAAAATGGGGTTGCCAAATGCAAGATTCGACATTTATCAGAAGTTATGCGTGCCATGTTATTTCAAATGAAAGTACCTAAGTCTTACTGGAGTGACGCGGTTCTTACTTCATGCTATTTGATTAATCGTATACCCTCTATTATCCTTGGGGGTCAGATACCTCATACTGTCCTGTTTCCTAGTTGTCCTTTCCACTCATTACCCCCTCGGGTTTTTGGGTGTACATGTTATGTTCATGATCTTGATCCCGACCAGAGTAAATTGGACCCGCGGTCCATTAAGTGCATTTTTCTTGGTTACTCTCGGACTCAGAAATGGTATAAATGCTACTCCCCATCTTTACATCATAATTTTGTGTGTGCTGATGTCACATTTAATGAGTCTCTTCCTTTTTATTCGGAGTCTATCGCCACTAATGATTTGCCTGCATATGAGTCTGTGTCCTCTAGCCGTCTCATCTAGTACCGTTCCTCCACCAAAATCTTTGCAGATGTATCATTGTCGTCCTAAAAATCCACCAGTTATATCTCCGCCCGCACTGTCTCAGCCAGAGCCATCTTAGCCAGTAGCACCACCTTCACCCACTGCTCCATCTTCTCCTCCATTGCGGGATCCAGACAACTTGATCTTCCTATTGCCCATCGTAAAGGTATTCAGTCCTGCACTCTCCATCCTATTGCTCATTTTGTTTCCTATGATCATTTGTCACCATCCCTTCGAGCTTTTACTACCTCGATTTCTTCCGTGTTTGTTCCTAAGTCTGTTTAGGAAGCCTTATATGTACCTAAATGGCGGACAACTTTGGAGGATGAGATGTCTGCCCTTCACCATAATGGTACTTGGGATCTGGTTCCTCTTCTTCCTGCTGGTAAGACAACTGTTGGTTGTTGTTGGGTATTTACTGTCAAGTATCTTCCTGATAGCACTTTTGAGCGCTATAAGGCTTGCCTTGTTGTCAAAGGCTACACCTAGACTTATGGGGTTGATTATTCGAAGACGTTCTCTCTTGTTGCTAAACTTGGTTCTGTTCGAGTTCTTATTTCTCTCGCTGCGAATCTTGGTTGGCCATTGTTTCAACTGGATGTCAATAATTTCTTTCTCCATGGGGATCTTCAAGTGGAAGTTTACATGGAGCAACCACCTGAGTTTGTTGCTCAGGGGGAGTGGAAGTAGGTATGTCGACTTCGTAAAACTCTTTATGGCCTCAAGCAGTCTCCTAGGGCCTGGTTTGGCAAGTTTAGTGATGCGGTTTTGAGATTTGGCATGCATCATAGTTAGACTGACCATTCTGTGTTTTTTCTCACATTTGATCTAGGGAAAGTATTGTTGATTGTATATGTGGATGACATTATTATTACCGGTGATGACCAGTGAGGTATTGATGAGTTAAAAACCTTCTTACATTAGCAATTTCATACTTAAGATTTGGGAAAGCTTCCATACTTTTTAGGTATTGAAGTGGCCCGGTCCAAAGAAGGTATTAGTTTATCACAAAGAAAGTATTTGCTGGATATTCTTGAGGATACAAGTTTGTTGGGGGCTAGGCCTGTTGAGCATAGTGGACCAGGGGGAGTTGCTTCATAATTCTGATCAGTATCGTCGGTTGGTTAGTAAGTTAAATTATCTCACGATTACACGACCGGATATCTCATTTGCAGTTAGTTTGGTGAGTCAGTTTATTTCAGCTCCTCGTTATCCACATTGGGAGGCTATCCTTAGAATTGTGAAGTATCTTAAGCTACATCCAGGACGGGGTTTGTTGTATCGAGCTAGCAGGCACTTACGCATTGAAGCGTTCACTGATTCTAATTGGGCAGGAGGACTGTCTGATAGGAGATCTACTACTGGTTTTTGTGTCTTTCTTGGTGGAAATCTTGTTAATTGGAAAAGCAAGAAGCAGACAGTAGTAGCCCAGTTTAGTGCAAAAGCAGAGTATAGAGCAATGGCACACACGACAGGTGAGGTTGTGTGGCTGCGATCGTTTCTTGAAGAGATTGGATTTAGTGTGCCATTGCCTATGCCTCTGTATTGTGATAATCAATCGGATATTCACATTGCCTCAAATCCAGTATTTCATGAGAGGACTAAGCATATTGAGGTTGATTGTCATCTAGTACGTGAGAAGCTGACTGGTGGTGTGATATCTACTCCATATGTGTCTACTGGTGCTCAGTTGGCCGACATGTTTACCAAATCATTGTTCAAACCGCGGTTAGAATTGCTATGTAACAAGCTGGGACTTTTTGATATTTATTCTCCAGCTTGAGGGAGAGTGTTAGAATAGGTTTATGTTAGTTTGTCCCACATCACCTATCGTAGAGTTGTAATGAGATGCACAATAGTATAAATAATATTGACCTGTGTGAGGGTAATATGTCCAGATTCATTGTTGCTAAAATCTCCTCCCCACTTCATTTGCTAAAATCTTCCACTTGATTTTAGCAAATTCTCATTTTAGCAAATGGAAAACTCCTATACACTTTCTCACATCATTGATAATAGTTACGTTTGCTTTTGAGATAGGGCATTGACTCGTTGCTTTTGCTTTTGTGAGACCACCTTAACCAATGCAAGAATATGTGTTTTAGCCCCAAAGGGTTAGTCTAGTTGGTTGGTTGCATCCCACACAATGTTTTCTAAGCTAATACAAAAAAACTTGTGAAAGAATAAGAGGAACAAAGGATAGTGCAAATCGCATGAACTGAAGCCAAATCTTCTAACTTGGGAATCCGATTGGTTTGATTCTTGCGTCAATATAAAGTTCAACGCTATTTGAAGATAATACTCTTTCAAACTCGTTAAAATAATAAGAGGAACAAAGGACAGTGCAAATCGTTCAACTGAAGCCTTAAATCTTCTCAATCAGAAATCCGATTGGCGCAGTTCTTGTTTCAATATATAGTTCATAGTTACTTGAAAATAATACTCTTTCAAACTCGTGAAACCCGAAGATGAATAATGTATAGTGCAAATTGGTGAACTGAAGCCAAATCATCTCACTCGAAAATTCAATAATTGACTAGGGTATGATTCTTGGAGTTAGGTCGCAAAAAGTAATTTTTTGTGAATTTTCTACTCCGACGTGGGTGACCTGCCTTCGACCAGACCAGAAGGGAATTAGTCGAGGTTTGTAACCCGACCCAAACAACCAGACGGTCGAGAAAAGCAGGGGAAAAAAAAAAAGGGCATGTGTTTTTAGTCTCTGCCGCCTGCCAGCAGTAATGCAGAACATGTGTTCTTTCTCTGCCCGCAGTTAATTTTGACAAGGCACATTGCTTTGCAGGATAAAGGTTGCGGAAATAAATTACTCCTACATATTAGGGAATTAAGTAAAGATCAAATTGATGTGGGATAACTCAATCCCTGGAATTGGGTAGCACACATTATCCTAAAGTAAGTTTTTTTTTTTAATCTCGTGGACAGTCATCCTAATCACCAAAAAGATAGTGTCCCACTAGTGTTGTGCTCATTCGATGCATGGGACCGCAACAAAAAAATGTTCATGATATTTTTTTTTCCCATTTTATTACACAACGCTATTTGATAAAAAAATATACTCCAATTGATAAAGAAATATTTTTTCTGACCTCGTGTTTTTACTGGCCACAATTCTAGTTTATAAAAAATAAAATAAAATACATTGATGTGTTTTTTTCATCCCATGTATCGAATGGGTACGTATTAAAAACTATTCACAAGCTGAAACCATTTGAAAAAAAAACATATATACATTGAAATATTTTTCTAAAAAACACTTTAGAATCAATTAAAAAGGAAAAAAAGAACTTTACCCCACGACCCCACTACTTTATTCTCCCCCTCTTAATTTAAAAAAAAAAAAAAAAGCAAAACTCTAGGAAATTAGCATTGGGGATTAGGCGGCTTTTGAGCGAGCCCAAATTTTTTCAAGAGGAAAGGAAAATTTTCGGGTCTTTTTCAATTCCTCTCATCGAGAGGAAAAATATAATGTAAAAATCATACTTCAATCTCATAAGAATTGAGAGAAAACAACCCCAAAAAAAAAAAAAAAACTGTGCAAAAAAATCCCGAAAAAGTTTGTCCAAACTCACTCGATCTAGTAAGAAGCCCAGATGCATGAAAACCTACATAGCAACATAGCAAGCACGCCACATAGGTGACAGAACACCTAAATTTGAGGAACCAAACCTGCCAATATGTGAAAACATTTGATGGCCTCATAACAAAACGCAATCGCGTCATCTCATGGAACCACAATTTCACACTAAAATCACATCCGTGCAGATATCATATACTTGGCTACTAGCAGGTTTCATAGCGTGTCGAGATAAAGTACTTTAGTCAAAGTTTACCTCCCCAGATGACCACAGCATTGAAACAGGGCATACTAAACCTTAGTAACAGCATAAACTATCTTATTCAAACCATTGGTGCTGCTGCTACTTTTTCCCCAGTCGCAGAGAAGTTAATCCCACTAGGCTTATTCCTTCTCCAGTTCCTTCAGAAAATCTTGGTTGTCGACCAGAACCTACAAAGAGGGAAAGAATTATCATGAGCTTCTAAGAGTCATTGGTTGCGCCACGTATATAAATGCTCCAGACACGGAAAGTAGTAAAACAACTTGTTAGGGCACTGCAAGTACAACGTAACATATTTGGCTCAAGAATTCTTTAAAAATTAGACGAGAGAGGAGGGCATCCGATCAAATAGAAGTTAGCAACAATGGTAGACAACAAGGATAAACAAAGCCAACGGTATGAAATATCTTGCAGAAGTCATCAGCATTTCTAGTGACACCAACAGATGGTATCAATGTAATAACAATCTTCTAATAACGAATATTCACATGCCAAAAACTTTTTAAATGGCATATTTTGCAATTATTTTGTCCACATCTAAAACAAGGCATATATTGCATTTATTTATTTATGACTGTCACCTGTGATTGCGTCAATTAAAACGTTTCCTGTTTTCCATTTGTCATTGGACCAAAAAACGGTGTTATGCTCTAGTATTCATACAGAAACTCAAAAACCAAAAACCTTGAAATCTATGAGTGAATTTTACTTTTACTCTAGCGACCATAGTACCTTAAGGGATATAAAAAGTAAAAACCAAAGGAACTTACTGTCTTCCAGCCATCTGGATCTAGAAATGAGGTGATTTTGGTGTTGAGTCCAGGAATTGATCCGGGCTGTCGAGTTACCATTCCTCCAAGCTCTTGGGTAACCAGGTTAACAACCTCGCCGCTTTTGTGTACGACATCCATGCTTATGGCAACCTAGAGTTAGATGTCGCACCCATCAATAAAAACGAATGACAGGGAGGAGAAGGAGAGAGCTGAAAATTTAAATGACAATAATTTTGCTAAAGTTTCTGAAGGTATATTCAGTGACACCATAGTTATATGTCAGCTCCAGAACAGTTGTCACCTCTTCCTCAGCATACCCCATCATGGCTATGGTGTACTGTACAGTACAAGCAACATGTGTCATCATTTGGTGATCATCACCATGACCTTAAATCTTAATGGATAAACGGGAAACAATGTTCACCTTCTGTTCTGGTCTTTCAGTCTTCTTCACTACTTTCATCCCAAGGCCTGACATATGTAAAAACCACAAAACAATGTTATATGGACATCAAGATTGCACAATGAAGTCAATCAAGACGAACAAAACCGCATTTTAAGATGAGTCTTAATATCTCATTGTTGCTAAGCTGACTTCGTCGTCCCTACAAACATTATGGTATGGAAGAAATAAACCAGAATTCAATAACATTTTCAACACCAAGGACTAGCTTATGTACATTTGTTTATACATCTAAAAGTACATGGATTTCCTTCACTTTCTCACCTCTTTGCTAGAGGGAATATGATATGACTATCAAGTTATTACTTTCTTTGTCTCATAGGATAGGCTATTAACTATTAAGGGCAACAATCTTGAATTGACACACCCACGCACACACAAAAAAAAAGAAAAGAGTGGAATTTGAAACCAAGTATCAGGATGATCTTTAAGGTTCCATTACTGCATTCAACCAGCACAAAAATCCCAATAATTCAGCCTGAAGACAGTCAAGGTGGAAAACCCAACTAATCACAAATATCTCAGGACAAAAATATACTCGGTGCTGTAAGAGTTCAATAATTCAACTATAGCTACGCATGAATTCCCCCTGTAATATTGATAAATATTTTAAAAACACACACACACACACAGAGTCACCAAGACCATCAGCAGGGTAACAACATTCAGGAGAAAGTCAACTGAGAGCAAGTTTTCTAAATACAACATGAATTCATCTGTGGATAGAATATATAACTTCCTTGACAAGCCCCAAATAAACTTGAACACGCATGTTGGCTACTTGGCACCTAGAGGTTGTGAGTCCTATGGAATGTGTCCGACGACTAAGAATTGTATTCATATTGGCATTACATTATGAATTGACACTCTGCAGTACATAAACACCATGTTTCCACAAATCTATGTTATAAAATAGAGCGGAAAATGTGTAGGCATATAAACAATAGCAACTTCCAAGCCGTCCGATCACATTTCCTGTTAAAGTTGTAGCCATGCCATCAACAATATCGATAATGGGAAAACTTGATCAATATTTTCTCTACCAAATCTACACCAAAACTTAATCATTTTCTGGTAAGTCCGATCACATTTCCTGTTAAAGTTGTAGCCATGCCATACACAATATTGATATCAGGAAAATTTCATCAATATTTTCTCTTCCAAATCTACTCCAAAACTAAATATTTTCTGGTAACATCTGTAATCACTATTTTCTCTACACATTTTCTAACTAAAAATGAAAAATATCCACATGTTTCAAGTATCTCTCTCCACACTAATTTCCATCAACGTTACCAACCTTTCAAAATTCATATTGCCCTCTTCCTCTCTATCCTACAATACTCATCAAGACACATAATCCTTCCACATTAAATGTTTTTTTATTTTTGAATAGTAGGATGAATGAGTACGTGATTAGAATGGTATAGATGTCAGGAAGCGTTACATACACGGGTTAAGCACGAGCAATCTGCAAAAGAACAAGATTTCAGTTGGGAGTGCCTTTAGGCATGGGCAATCGGCTAGTTACACAATCAACATATGATCCTTTCTTGCCAGGCCTCGTACTCTTTAATTGTAGGTCTAATAGATCCAACCCTAGATAACATTCGCGTCCAACACTCATACCCTAACAAACCAAGCACACAAAATCAGCCTACAGAAAATTACCATTTCATAAAACTTGATGGAGCGCTCAAGATCACCCACACGAAGCATAACTTGGCAAAGGGGTTCAAGAGTAGGAGGCCTCAGGATTAGCTCAAAAGTGTAACCATCAGGATCTTTCACAAAATCAATGACACTCTTTCCACCCTTAACTGGACCAGGCTCCCGTGTGATATTACCACCCTTAGCTCTAATGTCTCCAACCATTTTGTAAACCTGAATGTGAGATGAGGATACCAATTTACCTAACTCCAATAATGTGCCAAAAAAGTACATTAGTATTGTGGTACTAAACATCTGTGGTCGCAATGGCAAAATGCCCAAAGCAACATAAGAGAAGAAGAGGAGCAACATAACAATATTGGGGGGAGTTTTGAAAGGTAATGTTTGACACTTTGAAAAGTGCCAGCTGATTTTCATTATGTGCTAGAAGCATTTTGTGACTAACTCCCTTTGTTTATGGTTTCAAAACAAACATTATCCCTCAGATGAATCATCATCTCTTTGAAACTAATGCAAAAGTACACAAATCTTGAAGGCTTCTCACCAAAAATTAGAATGTATTGACAAACATACGCAGCAATGATGTGTTTTGGAGGTAAAAAATGCTTTGGGTGTAACAATCAATCCTAGAAGCCTTTAAACTGGGCTAATCCCATTAAACTGGGCTAATCCCAGGTAAAAAAGGTATGCACTTGTTGACAGAGGTAAGAACTAATAAGCCATACTGAGTTTGGGACAAAATGATTCGTTTACCGGCACAGACTACAGAGAAAAAAAAGACTATTGCAAATTCTAATTTTGCGCAAATAACTTTCATAACCGCACCGCAAGAGCAAAACTTGTGAAATTGAGAGTTCAAAAATGGATTATTATCATACTGTATGTTAATTCCACCACAAAATTAGATTCTTCTGGCCCAAATCCAAGGAATGCATTTGAGTATTTCTCATCTGGAATGTCTCTCTGCCCCAAAAGTTTCATTCCAAAACATTCTGTGTAGTACCTGAAATTCCACAAATGCAAAAATGATTTGAAAATTAAGCAAGGCCAAAGCTTTCTTATACAAATAATTTCCAGTTAGTAAACCTAAGAGATAAAGCATACTTGATGGTGCGCTCTAGGTCACCAACCCGATACACAGCATGTAAGAACCGGCACTTATCCTTCTTTGGCCATTCCAACAATTCACCACTGGGAACAGCAGGTGCAGCCTCAGCCATATCCACTAAATGCGCTTTTCTGCTCTCAATAACAAATTGATCTCTTCATAAAAAGCTATCACAACCAAAACTTGGAAACGGAACATCAAATTTGATAACCATGTTTTTGTTCCGATAAAAAATCCAAATGTTATACTCATTGTACAAAGATAAAGAACACAAAATATCATCCGGTCTAACTTAAAAGATTGAAGTTTGCTCCTCACTTGCAGGGGTGGATGTTACAGTTATTAAAAAAATATGCCCAAGAACGGTGAATTATTTGTTACTCAATCTCCTCCTATAGACTCAAGCTCTCTCCAGAATCCGGACAAATCCTCCGCAACTGAATGCATTTATAGATTTACTGAACAAAAGAGGCCACCCATCAGCATCATCTCTCTCACTCTCTATAAACTGGTGGAAACGTGTCATCAAGATTCTGCTCTTCTGCTCACCTACCTTTCTATCACAATATGAGATAGAAAAGGGGCGGAGCACCGGTTCTTGGCAGTGCTCGGCGGGCATTGAATACTCTGTAATCAGATGCTACAAGAAGTTACGAAGGATGAATTGAGGCATGAGTAAATGAGCCCGACGCCCAGGTTAAAAGCAAAAAAAAAAAAAAAAAGAACAGTTATTACGACAATATGCCCAAGAACGGTGAATTATTTGTTACTCAATCTCCTCCTATAGACTCTAGCTCTCTCCAGAATCCGGACAAATCCTCCGCAACTGAATGCATTTATAGATTACTGAACCTCTATGGCTCTATACGTATATCTTGTTCGTTTCTCGATCTCTTTCGACCTGCCCTGCACAAAAGAGGCCACCCATCAGCATCATCTCTCACTCTCTATAAACTGGTGGAAACGTGTCATCAAGATTCTGCACACCTACCCTTCTCTCTTTCTCTTAAGCGTTCTTCATGCAATTTTTCGAAGACCTCTCTCGTTTCACAATGTCGCACTTAATTTCCCAATGCTCTACGTTATTGGTCTCATTAATGGATTTGAAGGTTATACCCATCTGGGTTCTGGCCAATCAGCCTTGTACTCAATTGGGTTTCAGAGATTTGGGGTCTAGGCGGTTTGGTTCTGTTGGGTTTTTGAAAATGGATCAAGAAAAGTTTGGGAAATGGGGGTGTTGTGGGGCGTTGTTGGCTCAAAGGGCAACCAAGTCGGTAGAAGATGAGAAGCCAGCGGACTCACCTGGTGAGAATAATCAGACCCAGATTGCTCCGTCTACTGGATTCCATACAGATTTAAAGTCGCTTCCAAGTGAGTTTTATTGAGCACCACCATCAATTCTTGTGTGTTTCGGTTGGTATTCTTGTTATTAAGGATAGGCATG
The DNA here is from genome assembly GCA_020921065.1 of Vaccinium darrowii. NCBI lineage: Eukaryota > Viridiplantae > Streptophyta > Magnoliopsida > Ericales > Ericaceae > Vaccinium > Vaccinium darrowii. The sequence goes on along the minus strand of CM037153.1, from coordinate 15,893,364 downwards.
GGGACGGATCGGGATGGAGAGTACAATCTTCACCTTCAATTCCCATATCTCTTCTCCATATTCATCTCCTACCGGATCTTAAACGGGGCTTTATTTTCATCTTCTATCCCTACTCCAAATGGGTACGGGGATCCCCACGGAGATTCGGGGATCCAATCAATTTTTAAAAAAAAAAATATTACTAAAAATCTAGAATTGCAGTTACAAATTAAATGCTAAAATCAAGTTACAAGTAGAGGTGTCGAATGGGCCGGGCCAGCACTGGCATGGGCACGGGCACGATATCCATGTGCAAGCGTAAGTGTTTGTCAGCTTCAATTCAAGTTGTATCAAGTATCAACTAGATTTCTAATTTGGAAACTAAAGGAACCACAAGCAAGATAGCATATTATAGTATCCATCAGTCGTAGAAAAAATTAAGTGAATCGCGTATCAGTAAATATTTAATCGGATGGAAAGTATCATTAAAAAAATACAAATTGGGTCCCGATCAACAAACTTTCTAAACTCGATCGAGAAGAAAGTTTACACAATTGATTTCATCAATAGGAACAACAAAATCAACGGCTCGATTGGAAAAATATTGTTTTTATTTTACATTTTTTGTGTTTATTTTAAGGAATTCATATGATTGATAGTTGAGTAGATGTCAACCTATAGTTGGGATGTATTTAAATTATAGTGATACATTTTTTATTTAATCACATTTATTGTATTACAAAGTTCAATTATAATAAAATGATTGGAGAAAATTTAGTGTGACCCCATGTGTTTGGAGAAAATTTAGTGGGACTCAAATGTTTCATAACTCATGAATAGACCCCTATAGTCGGGGATTCGGGGGCGAGGCGGATCGGGGACGGGGCGGAGCGGGGCGGGGATGGATCGGGGAACGGATTCGGAGTGGATTCGAGACGGGGACATGCCTATCTCCACCCACTACCCGATCCCCAAAGATTTTCAAAAAAATTCCCATATCTTGTCCAATCTCTAAACAGATCTCCATATTGCCGATCTGTTCAGATCGGGGATCGGATCGGATTCGAACGGGTCGGAGGATATGGCCAACCCTACTTGTTATGTAGTGTGGAAATTGATATTAGTATCCATTTATGGTTAGTTTCCACTACTGTATATTTTCGATATTTTTGGATTACGAATGGTCAAATCAATTGATGATGTAGTCACTTAGGCAAAGCTATCTTATGGAAATGTGGAAAAAGTTATCATTGTTTTCCATGTATAACTGTGATTATTCTGAAAATTTTCCCCAACAGAAGCCTTTTTAACATAGGAATTTTTCATTCTATTCGGAATTTCTGGAAAAAAAAATCACCTTTGAAATTGTAGCAAAAGTAGGACTTCTATCTATAGCTCTAGAATTGTTGTTTTAAAAGACACGGTGATCAATAGTTATATGGGTCGTAGCATTGTTCCTATGCCTTATGTTTTATCGACCGCCATAATTGTTGGGCTATTTTAATCTTCTGCTATCCCAAACAAAATATCACCCTTTAAAGTCAGTAGGCAAAAGTTAGTGATCGTCTTCTTTTTTCCTTCCCTTTTCAAGTTAATTACCAGTTAGAGACATCAAATTTGAGATGAAAATTTAAGTTGGAATTCCCAAAATGGATCAAGAATTGAAGACGGACTATTTATTGTCATTATCTCACCTGATTACCGGCAATCTCTCCATTTTATTGCTACTAAATATGCTGATAAAATTTTAAGCGTGATCGCTTCAAAATGAGGCCCTTTTTGCTTTAGTGTGCCTTCTTCGTAGTTATCCTCTATTCATGTACAACTTCATAGTGTTAACATAACTGCATAAAATGCAGAGCCCTTATCTACTGCTGATCTTGCTTCTTCTCCAAGCGATGGTTCCAAGGTGCGGGTTGCTTATCAGGTATGAGACGCGTACATTGGCCTTCGGCTAAATATTTCCAACTTTATAATTGCGTTGATTTTGATCTGCTTCCTGTATGTAGGGTTTACCAGGTGCATATAGTGAGGAGGCTGCTCTAAAAGTATACCCCAGGTGTGAGACTGTGCCATGTGACCAGTTAGCTGCATTCCAGGTTCAATTTATAATTAGTAAATTTAAGTTTTTCCTTAGGCCCAGTTTTTCAAAAGATTTTAGCACCCAGGTGCTAAAATCATGATATTTCAAATAAAAAAATGAAGTGGTTTCGTGTATCGTTTTTCGAATTTTTTCCCACCAAATTAAAGTACTCCTCGTGTACTTTAATTTGGTGCGAAAAAAAATCAAAAAATAATGCATGAAACCATTTCATTTTTTGATTTGAAATATAATGATTTTAGCACCTGAGTGCTAAAATCTTTTGGAAAACTAAGCCTTAGTTGCACCAAGCGCAGGAGAGTATAGGATAATAGAAGCTCCTTGTTTGGGAGCATTGACTAATAATTTATACAAATGTGAAATGATTAATTTAAGCTTGGCGATACCCACGAATAAATCAATTACCTATCATAGAAGTTTCTCGTTTAGGCAATCCGTGCAACTAAGAATTTTAGTTGCAAATACTCTTTCCCTAATATAAAATGTTTAGTTTGTACTATGCAGTGAGGCTACTTTTGGGCTGAATTCCTTTTGAAATTTTTAGACATTTTGAGCATCCAAAAAGTCCATATGTTTGGGCTAATGCAAAGAAATTTTCTGGTTGAACTTTTGCCGAAGTGTTAAAGACGATTAAGTTAACCACTTAACTCAAGCAGGTAATTGAAGTTGAGTGAATATTTTTCTAGCATCTTGTCGATATGAAGTAAGTATATTTCTAGTATCTCATTCTTACTTCATATTTTCTTTTGCTTCATAGCTTCTCTTATTACTTCTAGGATTCGTATGCATAAATTTGTTTATCCACATTCTCGCTTACCGTTGGAATCTTTTACATTTTGCAGGCAGTTGAATCGTGGTTGGTGGACAAAGCAGTAGTACCTATTGAGAATTCTGTAGGTGGAAGCATCCACCAAAATTATGACTTACTCCTCCGTCATAGACTCCACATAGTTGGGGAGGTGCAAATGGTAGTTAATCACTGCCTTTTGGGATTGCGTGGAGTGAAGAAGGAAGAAATAAAGAGTGTTTTGAGCCACCCTCAGGTTTGATAATTTTTCTCTTGCACTTGCCTCACTATGCATAAATTTGTTTTTTTGGTTTAAGCCATGTGATTTTCAATGTGAAATTGAGTGCAAATCATTCTATAGCCACAATGTTAGGCAATTCATTACACTTTTTTTTTTTTTTTTATAAGCAAAAATTTATTGATCTTTGAAAACAAATTACAAAGATTAAAAAGACCCAAGACTAAGAACGCCAAGGATCCGAAAGGGAAAAAAAAAAACAGGATACCACATGGCTGGTAAGATACCAACCAAGCACAGAAGAAAAACCCCAGACAACTAACACACACCAAGAACATCTGAAGCAGGGACACATTTGAAGCAGGGACACACCAGGAAAGACCACCAAAGCACTCCAAAAAAAACAGCAAAAAGAAAATCACCCTAGAAACTCCTCCCCAAAAAATAGGAAAGAACGAAGCAAAACCAGCAGCAACAACAACCAACCAAAAGCAAAAACCCCACCAGCCGAAACAACCAAACAAACCAACTACCAAGAACGGGAACACCACCAGAGAGCACCCACCAACCATGAAAACAAGATTAGAGCTCCACTGAAATGGAGGCACCATTCTCCAATTCATCAAGGGCTATAATTTCCTGTTCAGAAATAACAACTCCCTCCAATTCATTACACTTAAGTCTGAATACTTGCCAACCATGCACTGAACCGCTTTCTTAAGCTTCTTATCATTCTTTTTTTTCTTTCTTTCTTTTTAGATTGGTAGAAAAGGAGAGTGCAGGTTAGCGTCTTATTGTAAGAAAAGGGAATTAGTGTTGATAGAATCGCTAGAGCCTGCAAACAAAGACAAGCTTTATATAGTAGCAAGATTCGGAAGACATCAATTATTAGCTATCAAAAAAATTGATGGATTCTGAAGCTTGAATACTTCTAGGAAGTTGTCGTGAGTAAAAATCTATAAAATTTTGATATGTACCCCATGTCCATGACTGTGCTCTTGATTGATATATCACTTTCCTTTTATTTGACAGTTGAATTACCATTTTCCCTAAGATAAATTCAACTCTTCCTACTTTTTTTTTGCTGTTTTGTTTTGGGTGCTATTGAGGCTGTAGAACTCTTTCTATCTTTAGAAGAAAACATAAATCTGTTGTGCTTGCAGGCACTAGCTCAATGTGAGATGACACTACACAATTTAGGTGTTGTGAAAGTTACAACTGACGATACAGCTGGCGCTGCTCAGGTAAATGTGTTCTGTTTCTTTTTGTTTTGTTTATTTTCCTTTGGTAGGTTTATAATATAGGATGACATTCTTGTATGTTTTTTGTCCTTCTGGGAAAGATCGTAGCCGCTGATGGCTTGAGAGATACTGGAGCGGTTGCAAGTGCTCGAGCTGCAGAAATTTATGGGCTTGACATCCTTGCAGAAAGAATACAGGTAGTAAGCCTGTTGATTGATCCTTTTAGCCTCAATGCAGAAGTTCTTTGCTTGCCGGAAATATGCTAGTTAATGAAAACACTCTGTTTATGTGTAACAACAATTCTTACTCCAGCTTACTTGTAGATAGTAAACTAGTGCTTCTCACTTCTCAGAACATTGTGTGATAGGAAGTTCGAAGCATAATAGAATTAGGTTGAATAAATAAATATGTTGAAGTTTACCCATCACTGCGTTGCATTGACAGACCATCATTTCTGAAAGGGCCTAATGACAACCTGGAATTAGAAAAGAAAAGCACTCCAAAAGCCTCAAACTTATTAAGTGAAAGGGCTGCCCTCACTAAGTATTCGACTGCATGTGGAAACTTCGTCTGCTATTAATGCATTTTGTAGGTTTGGGGACTTTTCTGGGCTAGATGGGTTAATGTGTAAACCTGTCATATCGTAGTTCTGTTGGGCATGGTTGCAACCAAGCTGCAGATATGAGCTCATTCGTGCACCCAACTTGAACGATTGCGGACCACTGGCCTAGTAACTTTTTGAAGCCTAAGAGCACACCTAAAATTCCTCTGCTCAAGTTGGTAGTTAAGTCCCACACTACAAGAAAATGTGGCTTTACCGGCGGCAACCAAACCGCCGGTAAAAGGTACCATTCCCGGCGGTAATCACAAACCGCCACAAAAAATTATTTTATCCAGCGGTAATAAAACCGCCGGTAAAACGTCTATTATCGGCGGTAATCCAAAAAACCGCCTGTAAAAACGTAAATTATAATATAAATATTTTTATTTCCTAAATATAACCGAAAAGTTTGGGTGGTCAGGCAGTTAGGCGTCGGGGCTCCACGCAAAGGGTAGCGGGTTCGAAACTTGGCGAGACAAAAAAATAATTCAAAAATTACCTTTACCGGGGGTAATGAAACCGCTGGCAAAAGTCGACTACGATTACTGGCGGTAGATTACCGCCGTTTATCTTTTTTCGATGGCCGTTTGGACTGCGGGCGGTTTTTTGCATTTATACCGCCAGAAATAATTTTCCCTGCAATTTTGGGACTTTTTCCAGCAGTTTTCTAATGCCGGGAATAGGCATTTTTCTTGTAGTGCCACATGGTTCATCAGTGTTGAATGCATGGGACAAGGTTTTTTTTTTTTTTGCAAACTTTCATTTCCTTTTCAGCTGATTACTATTCGCAAAATTTCCCCTTTTAAGTTGATTTCACTCAAAGAGGGATCATTACATTTTGATTTCCCATTCAATTACCTCTTCCCATGTTAGCAACAGACGTACAAATTGATATTCCCACGATTTACCTTCTTCTAAGTGCATGGCTTTGGTGGGGCCTATGTTTGCAACAAACTATAAAGACGTGGCCACAGTAGGCTCTCTCCGTGCACACCGACGAAGGTAAATAATGGAAATACCAAAAACTTTGTGGTAGCAAAATCAGTCTTTGGAAAAGGTATGTTGTTTAAAATAAATTTGGCTATTTCGTATGTAACTTTTCAAATAATTTACTATTGGGTTATGTTTACTTCAAGATCAAGGCCGGCCTTGAGATTCTTGGGCCTAAGTCGAGCTTGTAGAACTGGGGCCCTAGTTCATTTAACAAAAATAAAAATATTTACCTCCAAAATGTAACAAAATCATATGAAGAATGCAAAGGTGAACTGTTTCGAATGAAAATTGAACCTTGGGATGAGAACTGAACCTTGACCCTATAGGATAACTAGACTTAAACTTACCACTTGGCCAACTACCTCCGGAAATAAAAGCATTAATTATATATATACTATTACATATCCATGTATACCTATTTGGGGGCCTTAATTTTGGACCAAATTTTGGGGACTTAAATCCATCATTTCTCGGCCGTAGCCCAGGGTTGGCCCTGTCCATGATGATTGGTTTGAAAATGCAATGGAATTGACACAACATCAATGGTGACACTGTAATGAGGAGGATTAACACAAAATCAATGGCGACACCGTAATAAGGTAACTTCAACTGCACATATACCATTTGTGATCTCTAATATCATACTAACATGGATTTTTTCATAAATCACTAGATTGTCATGCATGCTCAAAGATGGAGAATTTGTATTCAACGTGATACATGGACATTCATAAAATGCATGATGAGAAAGTTCAAAGACATCCATCATCAAATAGATAAAGATTGGGAAGAACATGCTTGAAGACTACACGTAGTTTATCAAGAAGATTAGTCCCTCTCTTCATGTTAAGCCCTCAATGTGAACTTATTTTTGTTACACTCCTCTTCCAATATCCTTTTCTTTTTTTTTTCTTTTTCCGTTGTATGTCTTAGTATTCCATGTGAGATTTTGTTCTTGTTTAAGGTATTTCACGGTACTACAGCGAATAGGCTATTTTTGGACAATTTTTTACGCTGCATTGAATTGATATGATCCGTAATTGTTTAAATCATTTTATTAGATGAACTCTACTTAAAGCTTCTTTAAAAACACTTTTTCTACGAGAAGTCGGCTTGGTTGGCGGGTTAAAAAAGCGTAATTGTATTAAACAGTGTTCAGAACGTGTTACTTCGTGCCTTTTGGCACGGACAAACCCTAATACTTCCAATGTGGGACGGAGTATTTTGAACTCCCAACCTTTATACCATCACATCAGACTCGCCACAGCATAGGATGGTGTACCCAGGTTGCTTTGATATCACATGAAAGTATGAAACGCCCCATGTAGACCACTGGCCTAAAAACACGCCCTAAAATTCTTAAGCGCAAGTTACTAACAGTAGCTCACATGGTTCAACATATACCCATCATCACCTAGGCATGCATCCAATATGGGACGGGGTCTTAGACCTGTAGGGTAAATCCATCTCTAGCATAAAATAAGCCTTAGAATGTAACTATATGTAATAGTTGTTTCCAAGGGTTTGCCCGCGCCTAATGGGACGAAGCAACGCGTTCTGAACACAATTTAATTGATTTATGCGGCTTTAACTTGCCAACCAAGCCAACTTCTCGTAGAAGTAGTGTTTTTAAAGAAGCTTTAAGTAGAGTTCATCTAATAAACGGATTTAAATCATTACGGAGCATATCAATTCAATGCAGTGTAGAAATTGTGCAAAAAATAGCCTATTCGATGTAGTACCTTGAAATACCTAAAACATGAACAAAATCTGACGTGGGATACTAAGACAAATCTGACGTGCGATACTAAGACATACAACGGAAAAAAAAAGGAAACTGGAAGAGGAGTGTTACAAAAATAAGTTCACATTAAGGGCTTAACATGAAGTGAGGGACTAATCTTCTTGATAAACTACGTGAAGTCTTCAAGCATGTTCTTCCCAATCTTTATCTATTTGACGATGAATGTCTTTGAACTTTCTCATCATCTTTTTTATGAATGTCCGTGTATCAAATTGAATACAAATTCTCCATTTTTGAGCATGCACGACAATCTAGTGATTTACAAAAAAATCAGTATGAGTATGATATTAGAGACCACAAATGGTATATGTGTAGTTGAAGTTACCTCATTATGGTGCCGCCATTGAAGCAACGTGTTTGTGTTAATCATCCTCAAGTAAAGAGACAAATTTATTTTAAACCACATACCTTTTCCAAAGTACTAATTTTGCTACCACCGAGTTTTTGGTATTTTCATTATTTACCTTCATCGGTGTGCACGGAAAAAGCCTATGGTGGACACGTCTTTATGGTCTGTTGCAAACATAGGTACCACCAAAGCCATGTACTCAAAAGAAGGTAAATAGTCGGAATATCAATTTGTTTGGCTCTTGCTAACGTGGGAAGAGATAATAGAATGGTAAATCAAAATGTAATGAACCCTCTTTGAATGATCTCAAATTAAACGGGGAAAATTTTATGAACGGTAATCAACTGAAAAGGAAATGAACGTAAGGAATACAAAAAAAAAATTGCAATTCCCGTGCATATATCACTGATAGGGAAATGTTATGGGAAAGTCTAGAGACACTAACTAATGTACTAACTATTGTATTTGTGGCATTCTTTTAGTGGATGAATGCATCCATGTATTGCATCATGCATTGATGTAGTAATGACATGTGTACTATTAGTGTAATAGTTTGTAAGTTATTTAGTGCCTCTAGCATTGCTCAAATGTTATTATAAGCACTTCCCGTGCCATAAAAGATAGTGCTAATTAAAGGCAACAAATGGTTGGAATCAAAAATTGGTTTGTTAAGGAATTAATTCAAAAGCTAGTAATTCATTTCCATTCATATATTACGTGTACTAATCCATGCTCAATATCTCCTTGTGTAATATGTTTTCCTTAATGGGATGTTCTAATATAATATATTGCTACTAGGTTAAGGAAATCAAAGCTTGGTTAGAATTTAAAAGCCCTCCTTGAATGAACCGAACTCAAAATGGGAAATAATTAAAAGGTAATTGAGAGAGAGAGAGAGAGAGAGAGAGAGAGAGAGAGAGAGAAGAAGAAGAAGAAGAAGAAGAAGAAGAAGAAGAAGAAGAAGAAGAAGCAGCTAGGAGAGGAATGGACACCTAACAATAGGCAAACTAAAGACCGGAAAAAACACACACACACGCACACACACACACACACACACACTTCCCTATGCACTTTTCACACTTTCACACTTTTTATACACTTTTCACACATTTCAATATACTTTTAATGTTAGCCCAGTCGGCTGACTTAAGAATTTGCCAATTTTTTTTTGGTGTCAATCAAAGCCATAAAAAGAAACCTCTTCATCTAGGATTTTGATTTTTAAAATTGGATATACGAAAACGTTTTTAACCCTCAGATCAAACCCCATCTTTAAACTCAATAAGAACCTTCCAATGCGCCACAGAGGACAACAGTTGTGAGAGGAACATTTTGCAAAACCGTGTGTAATGTAATGTAAATTCTCTATTTTCTATTTATTTGCTCCATTAATAACCAAGTAAAACCAGTACTTATCAGAAAATTATTTTCATTACATAAATACATGGCAAGTGGCTAGTGGGAAAGAATAAAGGTTGCTAGGCTTTTATTTTGAGGCTTATCTCACTTTATGATGCCTACAGTCAGGGAAAATGTTAATTGTTAGAGCTCACAGTTTGATTTCGAATGCATTGGGCAGGATGATCGTTATAATGTTACGCGTTTTTTGATTCTTGCAAGAGAACCGTTAATTCCAGGAACAAACAAGCCCCACAAGGTATGGTTGTTCTTGTTAAGTGCAATTTTCTTCCCTCTGTGAGACAATAAAATTGAAAGAAAAAAAAAAATCCTTGACAGACGAGCATTGTCTTTACTCTGGAAGAAGGCCCCGGGGTACTATTCAAAGCCTTGGCAGTGTTTGCTTTGAGGGACATTGGCTTGTCCAAGGTTAGTTTGAGTTGAAGATTTTTCAGTACTAATTCTCTCCATTCGCTTCTGTTCGCTCAGCCATTTGTCCTTTCAGTTCTGTTCTTCACTACTGGAAAAGGTTAAGATCGTTTCTTTACGTATGAGCTACAAGTGCAGATTGAAAGCCGGCCGCAGAGAAAGCGTCCACTAAGGGTTGTTGGTGACTCTCATAAAGGCAGTGCCAAGTGAGTTCTACTCTCCTCCATAACAGATTTGCAAGTTGCAACTTTGAAATTACAGGGAAGCTCGTATGAACTTCAACGGGTTTGACCGGTTATAATGATGGTGGATTTCAACTGTGCATTTGCAGTATGGTACTTAACCAACCAAAGATATTATTTGAAAGCCTGAAAGAACCATCTAGTTTGTTTAGAGGGAAAGTCAGTGTGAATTGTAAAATCGGATTTGCATTTGGCATATAATTCTGGGCCGGTTTTCTGTATAACGTCTTCTGAGTTTTCGAATAGCTAGCATAGGATTCAGTCGAAGGTGCCAATAATTTCTATGAGATTCGTACAAAGTGACTATTTTACTCTGGCAGGTATTTCGATTGCCTCTTTTACATCGACTTTGAGGCTTCTATGGCTGAGCCCCGCGCTCAATATGCTCTCGGGCATCTGCAGGTGAGCCCTTTATGATTTATGAAACACAAGAAAATACAAGGATCTTATTATTTTTTGACTTGTGGGTACGAAAAGCCTCCTACCTAATGTAAATTTGCAATTTTTCACCGAGGTGGGTATCATCTTGTGTCAACTTTTATCGCCAGCGAATTTCTCTTTTTAATTTTGTTTGCCGATCTTTTTTCTGCATTTGACTTCGTAATTTTTGTTCGGGTGATAAAAGGAGGAATATAAGGCATAAAATTCTATTTTTATATGTACATAAGGATTTTAATTCCTGCTTAGAGCCTATGAGTATTTCATTATTCTTCTTTGCAGGAATTTGTAACATTCCTTCGGGTCCTTGGTTGCTACCCCATGGATACAGCTCTATGGAGTAAAGGCTTGATTTGAGACATCAATCTCTTTTTTTTTCTCAAGCTACAGCAAAACAGAAAATTCAACTTTCTTCTCTGTGCATAGATAAGATCCAGACGACGCATTCAGTTGGTGGAAGACAATTTCTTCCAGGATATCCGGTGAAATCGCCTCTCAAATGGGATGGAACTTTTGTCGCCATGTTCTGCTCACCTTCCATTCAACGGAGAGGTGTCTTGATCTCTTGACTTGATCAATTCGCCCAGTACATCTATTTCCCCGTTTTTTGGCTTTCTGAAAAACGCCACATTTGGATTGCGGTTGAACCCTAGAAGAGAACACATAAAGTGAGTAATCTTAGACATCTAGTTAATGTACAGCTTTTGGAACTTGAGCATACCGCACCGGTATTTTTTTCTGTGTTTTTTTCTCTGTTTCTACATTGTACTATAGCGACTATTAACGAATTATGATGCCGTAAAGTTCATTAGCCATTAACACGAACACAGGGAGGCTATTGTGCAGCTCCCTCATAGCAGCTACTGTGCATTTCCGAAATGGAAGTCGAGGTAACCACACAAAGCACGACGAAATTAAAGAGTGAACTTACAGTCTCCAAGCCTGTTAGGGGTAGTAACGGAAGCTTTGACACATACTTCGAGAGGGTCGGAGACAGTAGCGGCCATAGACGACACCATGAGGGTTATTGTTTTGTTCTAATGTGAAAGGCCCAAACCCTTGGGCGGCGAGAATTGGAGTTTTCCGATGAGGTGTTTGATGGTTGTCGAAAGAGCCGACGCCAAAGGATTTATTCTCACCATCAACATTGTTGTACTTGTGGCTTTCGTTGTAGTTGTGGAATTGTGGTTGGTGAGATCACTGGATGGATTCTGTTTCTTTTGGCGTTGGTGAATGGCCTCGTCCGGTCTGTTGTGCGGGAGCTGCACGTCCGCCTCCCCGCGTCCACTGACAAGCAAGTACTTGAAAACTATACATTTCACCAAATAAAAGGATGCTCACATTACGCGCAGCGTAATATTCTCCGATCAGATACTGAAAAATTAATGTTGACATCCTTACAAATCTTTTATCAATGACCCGTAGTGAATCTTTTTAAAGAACAGTGAAATGGAAAATAAGTATTAACATCTACGCCTGTCAACGGATCGGATCTGATCCGAATCCAATAGGATCCGGATCCGATCAGCTCAAACCAGGAACCAGATCGATAACGGCAAATCCGGTAACATTAATTCGGATCCAGATCCGAATTTTCAAATATCCGATCCAAAAATCCGAATCCGATCCGTTAAATTTTTTTTTCCAAAATTATGAATATAAGTTCTCAACCATTTTGGGATTCAAACAACCAGGAAAAAACTATACCAATACAAAATCACATGAGATACCCAGGAGGCAAAAACACATAAAACCCCTAACATTGAAACGCAATTGAAGGAACAAAAATTCTATAAGAACAAAAAAAATTCTAGGATTTTTCTCCAACAGGGGACAGAAAAAAAAAAAAAAAAAGGGTTGTCCGGATTTGGATTTTAATCGGATTCGGATCCAAAATGTTTCCGGATTTTTGGATTAGCGGATCTGAAATGCTGGATTCGGATCTTTCGGATTGGATCCGAATCAAATCCAATCCGTTCACAGGTCTATTGACATCGTTACAAATCTTTATCAATGACTCGTAGTGAATCTTTTTAAAGGACAGTGATTCAGTGAAACATTGAGGAAATGATAATTGTAATCAAATGCGTTTAATTTTTCTTATGCATTCAAATCATAACAATCCAGAACAATCATATCATCATGTCATATGGAGCCATGTAGGAGAGAAATTTAGCAAAATTTCCTCTTGTATTTTATATCATGTATTAGTAACAATTTTCTACCAAAAATTTATCAATTTTCTAACCACAAGTTAAAAAAAATGAGAAAAAAGTATACAAAAATGCCAATACTCTGACTCTATGGACCTCTTATCTAGAAATGGCAACGATGCGAATTTAGCCAAATTGAACCTAATACCCAAAACCAAAACCGAACCTAATACCCAAAACCAATACCAAAACCACCACTTTCCGAATGTAGCGTTTTTTAGAAAGACAAAAAACGGGGAAATAGATATACGTACTGGGCGAATTGATCAAGTCAGGAGACCAAGACACCTCTCCATCGGATGGAAGGTGAACAGAACATGGCGACAGAAAGTTCCATGCCATTTGAAAGGCGGTTTCACCGGATATTCTGGAAGAAATTGTCTCCCACCAACTGAATGCGTCGTCTGGATTTTATCCATGCACAAAGAAGAAAGTTGAAATTTCTGTGTTGCTGCAGGTTGAGGGAAAAAAAAAAAGAGACTGATGTCTCAAATCAGGCCTTTACTCCATAGAGATGTATCCATGGGGTAGCAACCAAGGACCCGAAGGAATGTTACAAATTCCTGCAAAGAAGAATAATGAAATACTCATAGGCTTTAAGAAGGAATTAAAATCCTCATGCACATATAAAAACGCCGACGGATTTATTCTCGCCGTCGTCATTGTTGTACTTGTGGCTTTTGCAGCAGTTGTGGAAGTGCGGTCGGTGAGATCACTGAGATGGGTTCCGTTTCTTTTAGCATTGGTGAATGGCCTTGTCAGGTGTTTTGTTGGATGTTTCTCTTTTTTTTCCACGTTTTGGGTTTCGAAACGACGCGTTTCGAACATGCACAACAGCAGTTGTGCGAGAGCTGCACGTCAGCCTCCCCGTGTCCACTGACAAGCAAGTACATGAAAACTCTGCATTTCACCGGAAATAAAAGGATGCTTAGTTAATCTTTTTAAAGAACAGTGAAATGGAAAATAAGTATTGGCATCGTTACAAATCTTTATCATTGACTCGTTGTGAATTTTTTTAAAAAACAGTGAAACATTGCGTCCCAGATCCTCTGTGCCCAAAATTTCTGTGTCGAGGAGTTCTCTGGCCGTTGGATTGTGATTTTTGTTTTTATGTTTTAATTTTTCTGGGTGATCCAACTGCCGGAAAACCCCTTGGCACAGAGGCACAGGAATTTTTCGGCACAAAGGATCTGGGCTCGAGTCATTGAGGAAAATAGGAAATGATAATTGTAATTAAATGCATTTAATTTTCTTACTCATTCAAATCACAACAAATCCAGAAGTGTCTTATCATTGAGTCATATGGAGCCATGTAGGAGAGAAATTTAGCCAAATTTCTTTTGTGTTTTATATTAGGTATTAGTAACAAATTTCTACCAAAAAATTTATCAATTTTCTACCCACGGGTTAAAAAAAGGAGAAAAAAGTATACAAAATTGCCAATACTCTGTCTCTGACTTTATGGACCTCTTATCTAGAGATGGCAATGCTGCGGTTCACTGGGGTATTGGGAAAATCAAAACCAAAGCAAAAACCGAACCTAATACCCAAAACCGAAACGAAAACCACCAATTTCATTTTATCAATACCATAACCAAAACCACGGTTATCTGTTCGGTTTGGTTTTTCACCGAAACTTATGGTCAACATTTTTTAATAGAGTTAAGACACATAATGTGATAGTGTACAACAAAAGAGCCAACAAACACAATACCCAACCAAAAAAAAAAATCCAAAAAAGCCAACAAACTTAATACTCAACACACCTAACATCCAAAATAACATTAAGTGTGTTTTTTTTTATCGGGGATAACATGAAGGTTGTTAAAATAACATAATCTAATGTGAATTTAACATAAACTAATGGTTCCAACTTCCAGCTTCAAATCCAGCTTTCCCAATTTCCAATTCCAGCTTCCACATTTTGAGCAAGTTCATTGTTATGTCCCTAAATTGATTTGTGCGGAAGTAAGTAAGTAAGTATGTATGTATGTATGTATGTATTTAAAGGTATTGATATAATTGTGTAACGTTTCGGTTACAGTTGGGTTCAGTATTCCGTGCGGTTAACATATAAGACCAAAACCAAACCGGTCGGTTTTTTAAAAGCTAAAACTAAAACTAGAACAAAAAAAAAAAACAGATAAAAACCGTACCAAACGGTTAAGTACGGTTCAGGTAACCAATGATTCGGTCTAGATTGTCATCCTAACTCTTATCACCATAATAAAAGTGGTTACGTTTGCTTTTGAGATAGACAATCTAGACCAGCTCTTATCACCATCTGTAGGAAAGGTCAGCGCGTCTGGTGACGTGGCAATTGACCAACCCGTAACGGATAGCCACGTGGCTCGAGTAAAATTGCAAAAGACACGTCAGGCATCAGTTGAATTTAGCAATCAGCGAATAGACACCGCGAAGAGCAGGCTTCGCGGTATGATGTATCCAAACTTCTGTTACATCCAGAAAGGGATGCCCTCAATAAGGGAAACATCACCCAAAAGGAGGTTCACCCCTCGCGAGACCCCCATTGAAGGAGATCGACACGACGGGGAAGAATGAACGCTCCCGCGCATATGCGAACTAGGCTCGCGACGGCACCTGACCAAAAGGCAGGGGAAGGGAAGTCGATACAAGCTCGAAAGAGGTCTTGGCGCAGCCAAAGGGCTCGCGGCCACGACCAACACCGCAGGAACAGGGGAGATACAAGTGGTTTGGTGGCTTTGAGGGATTAAGGGTTGCTGCGAGGGAAGACGATGCATTAGAATGACCTAATGGAATCTTCCTAACGGCCAATGACATCACCCACGTCGCTTAGGTATGCGGAAAAGGCACGTGTCACCATATTATTGGGGAAATGTCTGTCGTCCCATGATTGGGTGCAAATCCCTATGAATATGGGACATTCCTTCACAAAAATTCCAGAGAGAGAGAAAGAGAGATCTCCTGATTCATCCTCGAGCACGGAAATTCTAGAGAGAGAAAGTGTCACACCCCAAAATGGGAAGTGGCCGGCCGTGAACCACAAGGCTTCAACTTGTGAAACACGCAGCCTAAAATTATTATAAAGTCATCGGACATCAGTTATCCATTTTTTTTTTATGTTATCAAACCAAACCAAAGCCAAATAGGTCCCCAAACATAACCATTGGGGAACAACCGTCCCCATAAACCATAATGATAAAATATATCACCAGAAGAAAAAGGAGTTTCGATTATATCAAAAAAAGGTTTACGAACATGCGGAAGCGAATAAATAAAATTATAAAACTAGAATGCAACATCCTATGGAGGTCAACATAGTAACTCCCCAAGACGTCACCAGAGTCCTAACCTATCGACTCGATTTTCCTGAAAATGGTGTTGGAATAAATCCGTCAGCTGACAAGCTCAGTGAATGACAAGCATGTATATTAAATAAAGTTCTAAAACATGGATTTAATTAATTTACATATCATCATAATTTGGCACACACGATGTAGGAAAAATAATAATAATAAATCTTAATGGTGATCACAAATGATATCCAATAACAATAGGGAACCACAACCAAATAGTACCATGGCCAACAAATAATAATTATCTCAAGATTGGATCCAATATCGAACTTAGAGTCACCAGGTGTTGGCAAACCATGGTACTCTTCCCTAAGTCGATCCGGCGAAAAGACAGCCGTTGAGCAAAAGGGTCACCGGCCTAACCCGGGTCTCTTCCCTAATGGCCAGGGTCACCCATACAGGGAATAATTTCCGTGGACTTCCAATAATAAAAAGTTCCCAACAATATCCATATAGTTCTCACCAAAAAGAGTACTTTTTATCGCGTGCCAAGTTAAAGAACGAAATAGAAATAATTTGACTTTTCAAATACAATTCTAATTCTTTTTTTTTTTTCAACGAATATTAAAAATTAAAGGGACCCGAGAAATTTCGAAAGTACGTAACATACTTAATCACTCACCTGAGTCCAAAAGTAGTAACTCGATCACGTAAAAGAGACTAACCTGTACAAAAAAAAAAAAAAAAAAACTGTTTTGTATTTCTGCCAAAGCTGTTGTTGATAATTATGCTGTATTCTGCTGCCGTATTATACTGCTGCTGTTGCTGCTGAGAATTCTACATTATACTGCTGCTGCTGCATATTTCTGCTGCTGTTGATAATCTGCTTATACGCCTGGGCAGATCTCTGCTATGTTTTGCATTTAGTTGCGCAGCTATGCTGTCAAATTCTGGGCAGATTGCTGTGTGTTTGTGAACCTCATTTAGTGTGTTAGTGGTTCTCTGCTGAATCTGTTGTGGTACCTGTTCTGTACCTAGCGGTCATACCCATTTTTTTGTTGTATGTTGGTTTGCCACTTACATCATGCATTGTTGGCCAGGACCAATGCCCTAGTCTTGGAAGGTTTTTGAGTAGTCCTCATTGAGATACATCATTGCTTAGAGTTGTTTCGAGTTCCATTGCACGTATGTTGTGCGCATTGTCATCCCATCCCACTGTTGCCTTCTTGGCCATCCCTTTTATTTTCTTTCTTTTCTTTCTTTTGTTTTGTTTTGTCCTCCCTGGGGTATGCCCCTTGTAGGCTGTATATCCGCTTAGCTTCTTTTATTTTCAAGCTCATTTACCCAAAAAAAAAAAAAAAAAAAAAAAACCTGTACAAAAATAGAGAATACAAAATAACTAATTGCTCGAAAACTATAACACTGAATGTGTGAAGCTAGAAATTTCTTATAGTGCCCAGACTATGCCTAATCCTAAATCACCAATCATCAGTAGCCGTCTGAAACTACAAATTCTAAACTTCAATTTTCAACTCAAAGTAATTCGTTTCCATGTGAACAATCTGTTCTCTCCCAAACAACCCAGAACCTATAACCCTTGTGAATATGTTCAAAACTAGATTCTCTGCATGCTATAGTCCGCACAAGCACTGCCATGGGTTATAATTTCCCTTCCTTAATTACCTAATCATTAATCCTATACATGCACTGCCATAGCTATTACAACTTTAAATCACCGAAACACATTTGCCCTTGTTAGCCCATGAATTATTAATGATCCTCTTAAAAACCTCCATTGGAAACAAGAGAATATAACCACAAGACAATTCACCACTTGGCACTAGTCACTACCCTCACACAATACCCACATGGCAGCAATCTCCTTATTCTTTCTCTTACCCACCGAGTAACTCACGCCATATTCATAGATTTCCTCCTAGACTCCAAGTAATTTAAATACCGAAATCGTAAGGTGCAATCAAAGAATCTGATGCTTCCTATTAGACAGTGCTGAACCGAGTTAATAGAAACAATGAAAAAGAACGTAGAAACGTACCGCAACGAGAACAGGAGCACAAAGAACCCTTCCAGAAACCTTACACGGCTACTCTCTCAAACTTGTTATCTCAAGTATTTATATTAACCCTCAACCACTTATCTAAAAGCAGCCCTAAAAACCATCCACTAATCAGGGCACATCCTAAATTATAGCTAACTAACTAAATAGAATTACGTGGATAAACATAACATACTAATTGTCTAATTATAGTCTACTACGAGAAATGGTAATCGTATATACCCAAAATTACACTAATGGGGCCAAAATACTTATCGAGCGCGCCAAAATAGTTAACTAGGACTCGATTGTAAAACTAAATTTCAATGCGAAAAATAATTATTAGGAAAAGAAAATGTCGGGCGTCACAGAAAGTGACTCTAAGCTTTTGGAAACAAGAACATTGTTCTTGCTGGAGCTCGCGAGCCCACATTTTCGTCTAGAACTGTGATTTCGAGGGCGATGATGATCTTGAGGGGAATGAACGGAACACTGCTGCCTTCTCTTTCTGTATACTTGGCTTAATCTTTCACCCCTACTCACACTCTCTTATTCCTGCTTGATCACTTGTTACTAATTCAGTCATTAGCTATTGTTTGCCTTTCCAAAGTTGATTTTATTTTGACTTAAACAAAGAACCTATCCTACACCATCCATAATAAAAGTCGTTACGTTTGCTTTTGAGATAGACAATCTAAACCAACTCTTATCACCATAATATGTGAAACATTTGATGGCCTCATAACAAAACGCAATCGCGTCATCTCATGGAACCGCAATTTCAAACTAAAAGCACATCCATGCAGATATCATATGCAATTTCAAACTAAAAGCACATCCATGCAGATATGCTATGTGCACAGCAGCTGTGCACAGCAGCCCTTTTCTCCCGCCTCGGGTCGCACAAAGATGATCGGAGCCGCTCATTTTGTTCAAAATATGTCGTTTAAGGTCTCTGTAAAAAATGAGCTTCGTTCGATATCGTTAGAGGCGTTAACAAAACACCAAAAATCACTTCAGAATTTAGGCACGACATATTTTGAACAAAATGAGCGGCTCCGATCATCTTTGTGCGACCCGAGGCGGGAGAAAAGGGCTGCTGTGCACAGCTGCTGTGCACAGCTTGCTGTGCACATAGCTTTTCTGTATGCTATGCAATTTCATAGCGTGTCGAGATAAAGTACTTTAGTCAAAGTTCATCTCCCCAGATGACCACAGCATTGAAATAGGGCATACTAAACCTGAATAACTGCATAAACAATCTTATTCAAACCATTGGTGCTGCTGCTACTTTTTCCACAAAATCTATGTTATAAAATAGAGCGGAAAATGCCTGGGCATATAAACAATAGCAACTTCTAAGCCGTCCGATCACATTTCCTGTTAAAGTTGTAGCCATGCCATCAACAATATCGATAACGGGAAAACTTCATAAATATTTTCTCGACCAAATCTACTCCAAAACTTAATCATTTTCTGGTAAGTCCGATCACATTTCCTGTTAAAGTTGTAGCCATGCCATACACAATATCAATATCAGGAAAACTTCATCTATATTTTCTCTATCAAATCTACTCCAAAACTAAATATTTTCTGGTAACATCTGTAATCACTATTTTCTCTTCACATTTTCTAACTAATGCCTCAGATGAATCATAATCTCTTTGAAACTAATGCAAAAGTACACAAATCTTGAAGGCTTCTCACCAAAAATTAGAATGTATTGAAATACATACGCAGCAGTGATGTGTTTTGGAGGTAAAAAATGCTTTGGGTGTGACAATCAATCCTAGAAGCCTATAAACTGGGCTAATCCCAGGTAAAAATGGTATGCACTTCTTGACAGAGGTAAGAACTAAGAAGCCATACTGAGTTTGGGACAAAATGATTCGTTTGCCGGCACAGACTACACAGAATAAAAGGACTATTGCAAATTCTAATTTTGCACAAATAACTTTCATAACGGCACCGCAAGAGCATAAATTGTGAAATTGAGTGTTCAAAAATGGATTATTATCATACTGTATGTTAATTCCACCACAAAATTAGATTCTTCCGGCCCAAATCCAAGGAATGCATTTGAGTATTTCTCCTCTGGAATGTCTCTCTGCCTCAAAGGTTTCATTCCAAAACATTCTGTGTAGAACCTGAAATTCCACAAATGCAAAAATGATTTGAAAATTAAGCAAGGCCAAAGCTTTCTTATACAAATAATTTCCAGTTAGTAAACCTAAGAGATAAAGCATACTTGATGGTGCGCTCTAGGTCACCAACCCGATACACAGCATGTAAGAACGGCGATTATCCTTCTTTGGCCATTCCAACAATTCATCACTGGGAACCGGAGGTGCAGCCTCAGCCATATCCACTAAATGTGATTTTCTGCTCTCAATAACAAATTGATCTCTTCATAAAAAGCTATCACTACCAAAACTTGGTAACTGAGCATCAAATTTGAAAACCATGTTTTTGTTCCGATAATTAAAAAATCCAAATATTATACTCATTGTACAAAGATAAAGAACACAAAATATCATCCGGTCTACCTTAAATGATTAAAGTTTGCTCCTCACTTGCAGGGGCAGATGTAACAGTTATTACGACAATATGCCCAAGAACAGTGAATTATTTGTTACTCAATCTGTTAGAAAAAGCTTTTAAAATCTCTTTAAAATAATTTATTGTGTCTAATTATATTTGATAAATAAATGGGTGATTATTGGATATCAACTTTGTAACTCCCCACACATATAATCATGGGATTTATGGCCTATATTAGATGATATTTATGGGTTTCTATATCATATAATTATTAACCTTTGGCCTATATCTATGGTGTAGAAAATCACAAGTGGAGAGAGTATTTTACTTGATAAAATTAGGAAGCATTGCTTGCGTTGTTTTACAAGCTAAGTGAGATATAGTTTGAGTATCTAATATTTTGAGCATACGGGCAATTCTTGATTCGTGTGGAAAGCTTTAGCTGCACACAAAGCTTTCGTGGATGATCGTTGTATCTTGGGAGTGGAATGTCACACAACTCGGTGCAAGCGGGGACATATCTTCTCTTAGGAGAGCGTTTTACGCGTGCCTCGATCAATATCTTCTCTCTTATTTCATATTTATAGTATCCTATATTATTTGTTTGTTGTGTCGTTATCTCCAATTTTATAAGTTTATAGAAATTCTAACGAATATTTCCAACAATCTAAGAGAAGATATGATAGAATTTTCTGTAAAGATTGGAGACCTTTTGGGTGCCGTGTTAACGTGACTTGGGCTAATACATGCTGAATTTTTACTGCTATGAACATTAAATTTCTCACGTATATATTTGGTTCCAATGCTATAATGGATATATGTTAGGAAAGAGTTTTTCCTTTTCTTTCTTCAAGGTAGGTAATAAGCAAGAGATGATTTTCTACTTTTTCGTCGAAAAGAGAAGTTTTGGATATTCGGAAAACTTAAGGTTTTGTTTCCTGGTTTATTTTAAGTTTGTGGTTGGAAAAGGAAAAGAGTTTACGTCCATAGATCTTTCTCCCTTTCAATATTGTGAATTTATACGCATGCTATTTTTATCAGAAATCTTTGCCAGTTTTGGATGTGGCATCATTTTTTTTTATATGATGAATAGTAGTTTATGAGTTTGACGTTGCAATTACAAATGACTTTACACTTGGATTTAGTCCGATGAAATATATATGTGTGATCACATGATTTTTTTTTTTTTTTTTGCTAGAATATTTTAATGTTTCGAACAAAAGGAAGGAACATTTTATTGAGATGGTTAAAAAAAAAAAAAAAAACCCGTATGGGAGATATGAATTTGTGCCACAAAGTGAATTGTTTATGTTTCCTCTTTACTACTGTGTTTTATTGGGAGTCCAGTTATTTTGGAATCTCTTTGTCCATTCCAATTACAAAAGGTGTAAAAAGAGGGGAAAATTATTCTATGCACGTAAAACAGTTTTTGTTTTCATGGTTTTAAGTACAAGGTCCCAAATTTGTGTAACTGTTGTTGGGTAATGGTGGTCAATTAAAGGTGCAACTCATAAAGTTACTAGTTGTGTTGCATGTCATAGCTACTGCCAACTAGGAAAGCAAAAATTTGTTTTTCACAAAGAATTACTCCGGTTTGTAGCACCTTCTATTGGAGCAATTTTCTTAAAATTAGTTTCTGTTGCTGAAGAAAGGATTCAAACCATTTTGGTACACCATACACATTTTAAAATTGGTGATGCCCGGTGGTGTTACAAATTTTGTGCATTTAGATTACAGGCGTTGATTTTATTTAAAAGAAAATATTTAACAGTTAATTTTCTAACGGTGAATTGATTTTAGAGTGAGAGAGATTCGTGGGAAAAAGAAAAATTTTAAAGGAATTAGTGGTTTGTTGATTCTAAAAAGTTATTTTCCCGGAAGCTCGTTTTATTTAAAGAATAAAAACAGTTTTTTTGCTAGCCCAAAATGAACATTTATGAGATCGATTTGAATTTGTATTTTATATGGGGGTTTCATATTTTTCCCTTAGATAATTACATTGAATTGAGAAGTTATATATAAACTTCATCCACACGTTGAAAAAAAAATCCTTTATTTTAAAAATACAGTGGTCTTTAAACTTATTTTTGACAAACGTTAAGGAAATATTTGAAATGTGGGGGTTCGGAAGGAACTAAATAAGGCTCTGATAATTTTTAACGGCATATACGAGTTATTTGAAAAGGCTCCTAGCAGTGAAAAGACTACTGGCCTTGTGATTGGGTAAAAACTTGAGAAGGAAACAAAAATATAAGTGGTATGAGTCGTATGACTACTAACCACACGAGGAAAACACATGACGGTTAGTAGGTGCTCAGACTACTAGTCATGTGAAGGAGAAAAAAGTGATTCCTAGTAGGTATAAAAGACTACTAATCACTTGAAAGATAAAAACTCGGAAAGTATGCATTTCAGTTTATGAGATCAAAAAAAATGGCGAGTAAATGATTTATGAGACCCTAAATGATAGTGGGAAGTACGATGTCGGTAAACAAAATAGTGGTTCCTAGTAGATTATTGAGACTACTGACCACAATATAAATAGCTACTAGTAGAAGGCTACTGGTCACTAAAATTAGTGATTCCTAGTAGAGGGCTGCTGGCTACCGATGACGGAAATTTTCAAAATCCTTGTAGACCAAGTTTATTTCATGGGTCTAAAATATATGTTGCTTTGATTCAAAAGAAAGGACAAAACTCATTTTATGAGTCCTATATATAAAATAAAAATAAAAAATTGTTGCCTCGATTGATTTTGGAACATGTGGGTTCGATGTTGCCTCGATTTATATTGATCAAAGTACATGTACTAGATCCAAAGCATATATATTGCCTCGAATCAATCTGGCTTTCGGTGAGAGAATTTGGTTGATTGTTTATTTACCTCGAATCGATGTTGCTTGCGGTGAAATAATTAGATCATTTTATGGATCCAAAATTTATGTGTTGCTTCGGTCGAAAACAAAAGGACTTGATGGGGTCCTGAACATCAATTTTTATTTTTTTTTTATGAGTCTCTGGCATGCTAGAAAGGAAGTGTAATATGCTATATGCATAAAGGTTAGTGCGCAGGCTAATCGGATAAAACATCGAGGGGTTTGGGACTGAAGCCTAGAAATTATTCATCATAGTGGACACCCAACCTTTGTGATTGGAGATCCCATGAAGCATGTTCAATGGGTAACAACGAAACTGTAGGTTGACTAGAAAGATCATGACATTTTTATGAGGGGTATCCCTAGTTCCATTCATATGGTGATAGTGATCTTTTTTGTGACGCTTGAGGAAGAGTTTAACTCTGAATGAGTCCAAGGCAGGTATTCTGCAGGGTATTGGTCACAAATAACCCTGAAGGTCTCACCTAAGTGAGTGTGGTAGTGGGGTCGCTACTGTGGGAGATTAGGCTACTCCCTAAAGACACTCATGATACAAGATACGTGCGCATGATCGTAACGCGCAAACCTGACTAGAATTAAAACGAATTGCCCGTACTGTGTGTGGGGTAAGCAGAAGTTTGGCTCAAGGACCCAGTTCAAGACATTTAGTTCACTGTGGCGCCTTCAAACGGAACTTACTTTCACTAAGTGTAGGTTCAAACCCGAAAGGTACCTACACCCATTGCACAGTAAAAATGCTCGTGTATTAATAATATTGCTTTTATATTTTGGAAAGATTTTAAAATCTTGTGGGAGATTGTTAGAAAAAGCTTTTAAAATCTCTTTCAAATAATTTATTATGTCTAATTATATTTGATAAATAAATGGGTGATTATTGGATATCAATTTTGTAACTCCCCACACATATAATCATGGGATTTATGACCTATATTAGATGATATTTATGGGTTTCTATATCATATAATTATTAACCTTTGGCCTATATATATGGTGTAGAAAATCACAAGTGGAAAGAGTATTTTACTTGATAAAATTAGGAAGCATTGCTTGCGTTGTTTTACAAGCTAAGTGAGATATAGTTTGAGCATCTAATATTTTGAGCATACGGGCAATTCTTGATTCGTGTGGAAAGCTTTAACTGCACACAAAGCTTCCGTGGATGATCGTTGTATCTTGGGAGTGGAATGTCACACAACAACTCGGTGCAAGCAGAGACATATCTTCTCTTAGTAGAGCGCTTAACGCGTGCCTCGATCAATATAAGTGTTTCTATACTCTCTTATTTCATATTTATAGTATCGTATATTATTTGTTTGTTATGTCGTTATCTCCAATTATAGTATAAGTTTACAGAAATTCTAACGAATATTTCCAACACAATCTCCTCCTTTGGACTCAAGCTCTCTCCAGTCTCCAGAATCCGGACAAATCCTCCGCAACTGAATGCATTTATAGATTACTGAACCTCTATGGCTCTATACGTATATCTTGTTCGTTTCTCGCTCTATTTCGACCTGCCCTGGACAAAAGAGGCCACCCATCAGCATCATCTCTCTCACTCTCTATAAACTGGTGGAAACGTGTCATCAAGATTCTGCTCTTCTGCTCACCTACCCTTCTATCGCAATATGAGATAGAAAAGGGGCGGAGCACCGGTTCTTGGCAGTGCACTGCAGGCATTGAATAGTCTGCAATCAGATGCTACAAGAAGTTACGAAGGATGAATTGAGGCATGAGTAAATTAGCCCGACGCCCAAGAACGGTGAATTATTTGTTACTCAATCTCCTCCTATAGACTCAAGCTCTCTCCAGAATCCGGACAAATCCTCCGCAACTGAATGCATTTATAGATTACTGAACCTCTACGGCTCTATACGTATATCTTGTTCGTTTCTCGCTCTCTTTCGACCTGCCCTGCACAAAAGAGGCCACCCATCAGCATCATCTCTCACTCTCTATAAACTGGTGGAAACGTGTCATCAAGATTCTGCACACCTACCCTTCTCTCTTTCTCTTAAGCGTTCTTCATGCAATTTTCTGAAGACCTCTCTCGTTTCACAATGTCGCACTTAATTTCCCAATGCTCTACGTTACTGGTCTCATTAATGGATTTGAAGGTTATACCCATCTGGGTTCTGGCCAATCAGCCTTGTACTCAATTGAGTTTCAGAGATTTGGGGTCTAGGCGGTTTGGTTCTGTTGGGTTTTTGAAATTGGATCAAGAAAAGTTTGGGAAATCGGGGTGTTGTGGGGCGTTGTTGGCTCAAAGGGCAACCAAGTCGGTAGAAGATGAGAAGCCAGTGGACTCACCTGGTGAGAATAATCAGACCCAGATTGCTCCATCTACTGGATTTCATAGAGATTTAAATTCGCTTCCAAGTGAGTTTTATTGAGCACCACCATCAATTCTTGTGTGTTTTGTTTGGCATTCTTGTTACTAGGGATGGGCATGGGGACGGATCGAGGCCGAAGAGTACTATCTCCACCCCCAATCCCCTTTTCCATAGCCATCCCCTACCGATCTCCAACGGGACTTTATTTTCATCCTCTATCCCCACTCTAAATGGGGAACGGGGATCCCCACAGGGATTCGGGGATTTAATCATTTTTTTTTCAAAAAAAAGGATTACTAAAAATCTAGAATCCCAATTACAAATTAAATGCTAAAATCAAGTTATAAGTAGAGGTGTCGAATGGGCTGAGCAGGCACGGGCACTAGCACGGTATCCATGTGTAAGCGTAAGTGTTTGTCAGCTTCAATTCAAGTTGTATCAAGTATCAACTAGATTTCTAAAATGAAAACTAAAGGAACCACAAACAAGATAGCATATTATAGTATCCATTTGTGGTAGAAAAATTAAGTGGATTGGGTATCGGTAAGCATTTAACCGGATGAAAAGTATTATTAAAAAAATATAAATTTGGTCCCAATCAGCAAGCTTTCTAAACTCGATCGAGAAGAAAGTTTACACAATAGATTTCTTCAATAGAAACAACAAAATCAACGGCTCGATTGGAAAAATATTGCGACCCCATGTGTTTGGAGAAAATTTTGTGGGACCCAAATGTTTCATAACTCGTGAATAGACCCATATATTCGGGGATTCGGGGGAGGGGCGGATCTGGGACGGGGCGGAGCGGGGTGGGGATGGATCGGGGAACGGATTCGGAGCGGATTCGAGGCGAGGACATGCCTATCTTCACCCCCTACCCGATCCCCAAACATTTTCAAAACAAATCTCCATATCCTATCCAATCTCCAAACAGATCTCCATATTGCCGATCCGTTCAGATCAAGGATCGGATCCGATTCGAACGGGTCGGAGGAAATGGCCAACCCTACTTGTTATGTAGTGTGGAAACTAATATTAGTATCCATTTATGGTTAGTTTCCACTACTGTATTTTCGGTATTTTTGGATTACAAATGGTCGAATCAATTGATGATGTAGTCACTTAGGCAAAGCTATCATATGGAAATGTGGAAAAAGTTATCATTGTTTTCCATGTATAACTGATTATTCAGAAAATTTTCCCCCACAGAAGCTTTTTTTAAATTGGCATTTTTCGTTCTATTCGGAATTTCAGGAAAAAAATTCACCACTGAAATTGTAGCAAAAGTAGGACTTCTATCTATAGCTCTAGAATTGTTATTTTACAAGACACGGTGATCGATCAATAGTTATATGGGTTGTAGGATTGTTCCTATGCCTTATGTTTTATCCACCGCCATAATTGTTGGGCTATTTTTAATCTTCTGCTATCCCAAACAAAATATCACTCTTTAAAGTCAGTAGGCAAAAGTTAGTGATCGTCTTCTTTTTTCCTTCCCTTTTCAAGTTAATTACCAGTTAGAGACATCAAATTTGAGATGAAAATTTAAGTTGGAATTCACAAAATGGATCAAGAAGTGAAAACGGACTATTTATTGTCATTATCTCACCTGATTACCGACAATCTCTCCATTTTATTGCTACTAAATATGCTCATAAAAGTTTAAGCGTGATTGCTTCAAAATGAGGCCCTTTTTGCTTTAGTGTGCCTTCTTCATAGTTATCCTCTATTCCTGTACAACTTCATAGTGTTAACATAAATGCATAAAATGCAGAGACCTTATCTGCTACTGATCTTGCTTCTTCTCCTAGCGATGGTTCAAAGCTGCGGGTTGCTTATCAGGTATGAGACGCGTACATTGGTCTTCAGCTAAATATTTCCAACTTTATAATTGCGTTGATTTTGATCTGCTTCTTGTATGTAGGGTTTACCAGGTGCATATAGTGAGGAGGCTGCTCTTAAAGTATACCCCAGGTGTGAGACTGTGCCATGTGACCAGTTAGCTGCATTCCAGGTTCTATTTATAATTAGTAAATTTAAGTTTTCCTTAGTTGCACCAAGCGCAGGAGAGTATAGGATAATAGAAGCTCCTTGTTTGGGAGCGTTGACTAATAATTTTTACAAATGTGAAATGATCAATTTAAGCTTGGCGAAACCCACGAATAAATCAATTACCAATCATTGAAGTTCCTCGTTAGGTAATCCATGCAACTAAGAATTTTTAGTTGCAAATACTCTTTCCCTAATATAAAATGTTATGTTTATACTAAGCAGTAAGGCTACTTTTGGGCTAACTTCTTTTTGGAATTTTTAGACTTTTTGAGCATCCAAAAAGTCCATATGTTTGGGCTAAATGCAAAGAAATTTTCTGGTTGGGCTGCAAAGAAATTTTCTGGTTGGGCTTTTGCCACCTATACATTAGCCAAAGTGTTAAAGACGATTAAGTTAACCACTTAACCCAAGCAGGTTGTCTTTTGCCCAAAGTCTATTTTTGCTAGTCCAAACTCACTGTTAAGTAATTGAAGTTCAGTGAATATTTTTCTAGCATCTTGTCGATATGAAGTAAGTATATTTCTAGTATCTCATTCTTACTTCATATTTTCTTTTGCTTCATAGCTTCTCTTATTACTTCTAGGATTCGTATGCTTGAGCATTTTTATCCAAGTTGGGAGCGCACTAGCGAGGTTTCTATGAGTTTCTCTCTTGAAAGTGGGGAGCAAGGTTTTGGGGTGGATTCATATGCCTTACAGTAGGGTACACATCTTCACATTCACATTCACATTCTCACTTACCGTTGGAATCTTTTACATTTTGCAGGCAGTTGAATCGTGGTTGGTGGACAAAGCAGTACTACCTATTGAGAATTCTGTAGGTGGAAGCATCCACCAAAATTATGACTTACTCCTCCGTCATAGACTCCACATAGTTGGGGAGGTGCAAATGGTAGTTAATCACTGCCTTTTGGGATTGCGTGGAGTGAAGAAGGAAGAAATAAAGAGTGTTTTGAGCCACCCTCAGGTTTGATAATTTTTCTCTTGCACTTGCCTCACTACGCATATATTTGTCTTTTTGGTTTTAGCCATGTGATTTTCAATGCAGAATTGAGTGCAATTCATTACACTTAAGTCTGAATACTTGCCAACCATGCACTGAACCGCTTTCTTAAGCTTCTTATCATTCTTTTTTTACTTTCTTTCTTTTTAGATTGGTAGAAAAGGAGAGTGGTTAGCATCTTATCGTAAGAAAAGGGAATTAGTGTTGATAGAATCGCTAGAGCCTGTAAACAAATACAAGCTTTATATAGTAGCAAGATTCGGAAGACATCAATTATTAGCTATCAAAAAAAATTGATGGATTCTGAAGCTTGAATACTTCTAGGAAGTTGTCGTGAGTAAAAATCTATAAAATTTTGATATGTACCCCATGTCCATGACTGTGCTCTTGATTGATATATCACTTTCCCTTTATTTGATAGTTGAATTACCATTTTCCTAAGATACATTCAACTCTTCCTAATTGTTTTTGCTGTTTTGTTTTGGGTGCTATTGAGGCCGTAGAGCTCTTTCTATCTTTAGAAGAAAACATAAATCTGTTGTGCTTGCAGGCACTAGCTCAATGTGAGATGACACTACACAATTTAGGTGTCGTGAAAGTTACAGGTGACGATACAGCTGGCGCTGCTCAGGTAAATGTGTTCTATTTCTTTTTGTTTTGTTTATTTTTCCTTTGGTAGGTTTATAATATAGGATGACATTCTTGTATGTTTTTGTCCTTCTGGGAAAGATTGTAGCCACTGATGGCCTGAGAGATACTGGAGCAGTTGCAAGTGCTCGAGCTGCAGAAATTTATGGGCTTGACATCCTTGCAGAAAGAATACAGGTAGTAAGCCTGTTGACTGATCCTTTTAGCCTCAATGCAGAAGTTCTTTGCTTGGTGGAAAAATGCTAGTTAATGAAAACACACTGTTTATGTGTAGCAGCAATTCTTACTCGAACTTACTTGTAGATAGTAAACTAGTGCTTCTCACTTCTCAGAACATTGTGTGATAGGAAGTTCGAAGCAAAATAGAATTAGGTTGAATAAATAAAAATGTTGAAGTTTACCCATCACTATGTTGCATTGACAGACCATCATTTCTAGAAGGGCCTAATGAAAAGCACTCCAGAAGCCTCAAACTTATTTAATGAAGGGGCAACCCTCACTAAGTATTCGACTACATGTGGAAACTTCTTCTGCTATTAATGCATTTTATCGGTTTGAGGACTTTTCTGGGCTAGATGGGTAAATGTATAAACCTGTCAGATGGGAGTTGTGTTGGGCATGGTTGCAACCAAAGCTGCAGATATGAACTCATTCGTGAACCCAACTTGAACGATTGCGGACCACTGGCCTAGCATTTTTTTGAAGTCTAAGAGCACACCCTAAAAGTCCTCTGCTCAAGTTAGTAGTAAAATCCCACACTACACGAAAATGTGGCTTTACCGGCGGTAACCAAACCGCCGGTAAAAGGTACCATTCCCGGCGGTAATCACAAACCGCCGCAAAAAATGATTTTTCCCGGCGGTAATAAAACCGCCGGTAAAACAACTATTGCCGGCGGTAATCCAAGAAACAGCCGGTAAAAACGTAAATTTTAATATAAATATTTTTATTTCCTAAATATAACCGAAAAGTTTGGGTGGTCGGGCAGTTAGGTGTCGGGGCTCCACGCAAAGGGTCGCGGCTTCGAAACTTGGCGGGACAAAAAATTAATTCGGAAATAACCTTTACCGGCGGTAATGAAACCGCTGGAAAAAGTTGACTACTATTACTGGCGGTAGATTACCACCGTTTATCTTTTTCTGACGGCCGTTTGGACAGCGGGCGGTTTTTTGCATTTTTACCGCCGGAAATAATTTTCCCTGCGGTTTTGGGACTTTTTCTGGCGGTTTTCTAATGCCGGGAATAGGCATTTTTCTTGTAGTGCCACATGGTTCATCAGTGTTGAATGCATGGGACAACGTTTTTTTTTTTTTTTTTTGCTTACTTTCATTTCCTTTTTCAGCTGATTACTGTTTACAAAATTTCCCCTTTTAAGTTGATTTCACTCAAAGAGGGTTCATCACATTTTGATTTCCCATTCAATTACCTCTTCCCACGTTAGCAACAGACGAACAAATTGATATTTCCACGATTTACCTTCTTCTCAGTGCATGGCTTTGGTGGCGCCTATGTTTGCAACAAGCTATAAAGCCATGGCCACAGTAGCCTTTCTCCGTGCACATCGACGATGGTAAATAATGGAAATACCAAAAACTTTGTGGTAGCAAAATCAGTCTTTGGAAAAGGTGTGTTGTTTAAAATAAATTTGGCTATTTTGTATGTAACTTTTCAAATAATTTACTATTGGGTTATGTTTACTTCAAGATCAAGGCCGGCCCTAAGATTCTCTGGCCTAAGTCGAACTTGTAAAACCGGGGCCCTAGTTCATTTAACAAAAATAAAAATATTTACCTCCAAGAGGTAACAAAATCATATGAAGAATGCAAAGGTAAACTGTTTCGGATGAAAATTGAACCTTGGGATGAGAACTGAACCTTGAACCTGTTGGATAACTAGACTTAAACTTACCAATTGGCCAACTACCTCCGGGAATAAAAGCGCTAATTATATATATACTATTACATATCCATGTATACCTATTTGGGAGCCTTAATTTTGGGCCAAATTTTGGTGGCTTAAGTCCATCATTTCTCGGCCTTAGCTCAGGGTTGGCCCTATTCATGTTGATTGATTTGAACATGCAATGGACTTGACACAACATCAATGGTGACACTGTAATGAGGAGGATTAACACAAAATCAATGGCGACACCGTAATGAGGTAACTTCAACTTCACATATACCATTTGTGATCGCTAATAACATACTATTATGGATTTTTTCATAAATCACTAGATTGTCATGCATGCTCAAAGATGGAGAATTTGTATTCAACGCGATACATGGACATTCATAAAAAAACAAGAAGAGAAAGTTCAAAAACATCCATCGTCAAATATATAAAGATTGGGAAGAACATGCTGGAAGACTACACGTAGTTTATCAAGAAGATTAGTCCCTCACTTCATGTTAAGCCCTCAATGTGAACTTATTTTTGTTACACTCCTCTTCCAATATCCTCTTTTTTTTTTCGTTCTATGTCTTAGTATCCCACGTGAGATTTTGTTCATGTTTTAGGTATTTCAAGGTACTACAGCGAATAGGCTATTTTTGGACAATTTTTTACGCTGCATTGAATTGATATGCTATGTAATTCTTTAAATCATTTTACTAGATGAACTCTACTTAAAGCTTCTTTAAAAACACTACTTCTACGAGAAGTCGGCTCGGTTGGCAGGTTAAAAAAGCGTAATTGAATAAAACTATATTCAGAACGTGTTGCTTCGTGCCTTTAGGCAAGGGCAAACCCTAATACTTCCAATGTGGGACAGAGTATTATGAACTCCCAACCTTTATACCATCACATCAGACTCTCCGCAACATAGTGTAACAAAAATAAGTTCACATTGAGGGCTTAACATGAAGTGAGGGACTAATCTTCTTGATAAACTACGTGTAGTCTTCAAGCATGTTCTTCCCAATCTTTATCTATTTGATGATGAATGTCTTTGAACTTTCTCTTTCTCATCATCTTTTTTATGAATGTCCATGTATCAAGTTGAATACAAATTCTCCATTTTTGAACATGCAAGACAATCTAGTGATTTACGAAAAACTCCATATGAGTATGATATTAGAGATCACAAATGGTATATGTGTAGTTGAAGTTACCTCCGCCATTGCAGCAAAGTGTTTGTGTTAATCATCCTCAAGCCCATTGCATTTTCAAACCAATCCTCTTGAAGTAAACATAAACCAGTAGTAAATTATTTGACAAGCAACATACTAAAGAGACAAATTTATTTTAAACAACATACCTTTTCGAAAGTATTGATTTTGCTACCACCGAGTTTTTGGTATTTTCATTATTTACCTTCATCGGTGTGCACGGAAAAAGCCTACGGTGGACACGTCTTTATGGTATGTTGCAAACATAGGTACCACCAAAGCCATGTACTCAAAAGAAGGTAAATAGTCGGAATATCAATTTGTTTAATTAGCTCTTGCTAACGTGGGAAGAGATAATAGAATGGTAAATCAAAATGTAATGAACCCTCTTTAAATGAACTCAAATTAAAAGGGGAAAATTTTATGAACGGTAATCAACTGAAAAGGAAATGAAAGTAAGGAATACCAAAAAAAAAAAAAACAATGTAATTCCCGTGCATATATCACTGATAGGGAAATGTTATGGGAAAGTATAGAGACTAACTAATGTACTAACTATTGTATTTGTGGCATTCTTTTAGTGGATGAATGCATCCATGTATTGCACCATGCATTGATGTAGTAATCACATATGTACTATTAGTGTAATAGTTTGTAAGTTATTTAGTGCCTCTAGCATTGCTCAAATGTTAATATAAGCACTTCCCGTGCCATAAAAGATTGTGCTAATTGAAGGCAATAAATGGTTGGAATCAAAAATTGGTTTGTTAAGGAATTAATTCAAAAGCTAGTAATTCATTTACATTCATATATTACATGTACTAAGCCATGCGCATATATCTCCATGTGTAATATGTTTTCCTAAATGGGATGTTCTAATATACTGCTAGTAGGTTAAGGAAATCAAAGCTTGGTTAGAATTTAAATTCCCTCTTTGAATGAACCCAACTCAAAAGAAGCTATGGACACCTAATTTGTTTGTGAAAAGGGGGAGGGATCTCAAATTTTTTTGGATTTTTCTATTGTCAGCCCAATGGGCTAACAATAAGCACACGTAAAGACCTGGAAAAAAAAAAAAAAAAAAACACACACACACACACACACACTTCCCTATGCACTTTTCACACTTTCACACTTTTCACACATTTCAATATCCTTTTAATGTTAGCCCAATCGGCTGACTTTAGAATTTGCCAATTTTTGGGGGGGAATTGATTGTGTCAATCAAAGCCATAAAAAGAAACCTCTTATACGAAAACGTTTTTAACCCTTAGATCAAACCCCATCTTTAAACTCAATAAGAACCTTCCAATGCGCCACAAAGGACAGTTGTGAGAGGAACATTTTGCAAAATCGTGTGTAATGTAATGTAAATTCTCTATTTTCTATTTATTTGCTCCAATAACCAAGTAAAACCGGTATATATCAGAAAATTATTTTCATTACATAAATGCATGGCAAGTGGCTAGTGGGAAAGAATAAAGGTTGCTAGGCTTCTAGTTTGAGGCTTATCTCACTTTTATGATGCCTACAGTCAGGGAAAATGTTTATTGTTAGAGCTCACAGTTTGATTTCGAATGCATTGGGCAGGATGATCGTTATAATGTTACGCGGTTTTTGATTCTTGCAAGAGAACCGTTAATTCCAGGAACAAACAAGCCCCACAAGGTATGCTTGTTCTTGTTAAGTGCAATTTTCTTCCCTTATGAGACGATAAAATTGAAAGAAAAAAAAAAAAAAAAATCTTGACAGACAAGCATTGTCTTTACTCTGGAAGAAGGCCCCGGGGTACTATTCCAAGCCTTGGCAGTGTTTGCTTTGAGGGACATTGGCTTGTCCAAGGTAAGTTTGAGTTGAAGATTTTTCAGTACTAATTCTCTCCGTTCGCTTCTGTTTGCTCAGCCATTTGTCCTTTCAGTTCTGTACTTCTGTTCTTCACTAGAAAAGTTAAGATTGTTTCTTTATGTATGAGCAACAAGTGCAGATTGAAAGCCTGCCGCAGAGAAAGCGTCCACTAAGGGTTGGTGACTCTCATAAAGGCAGTGCCAAGTGAGTTCTACTCTCCTCCATAACAGATTTGCAAGTTGCAACTTTGAAATTATGGGGAAGCTCGTATCAACTTCAACTGTGAATTTGCAATATGGTACTTAACCAACCAAAGATATTATTTGAAAGCCCGAAAGAACCATATTGTTTGTTTAGAGGGAATGTCAGTGTGAATTGTAAAATCGGATTTGCATTTGGCATATAATTCTGGGCCGGTTTTCTGTATAACGTCTTCTGAGTTTTCGAATAGCTAGCATAGGATTCAGTCGAAGGTGCCAATAATATTCTATGAGAATCGTACAAAGTGACTATTTTACTCTGGCAGGTATTTCGATTGCCTCTTTTACATCGACTTTGAGGCTTCTATGGCTGAGCCCCGCGCTCAATATGCTCTCGGGCATCTGCAGGTGAGCCCTTTATGATTTATGAAACTCAAGAAATAACAAGGATCTTATTATTTTTTGACTTGTGGGTACGAAAAGCCAATTTCTCTTTTTAATTTTGTTTGCCCATCTTTTTCTGCATTTGACTTCGTACTTTTTGTTCGGGTGATAAAAGGAGGAATATAAGGCATAAAATTCTATTTTTATATGTACATAAGGATTTTAATTCCTGCTTAGAGCCTATGAGTATTTCATTATTCTTCTTTGAAGGAATTTGTAACATTCCTTCGGGTCCTTGGTTGCTACCCCAAGGATACAGCTCTATGGAGTAAAGGCTTGATTTGAGACATCAATCTCTTTTTTTTTCTCAAGCTGCAGCAAAACAGAAATTTCAACTTTCTTCTCTGTGCATAGATAAGATCCTGGCGACGCATTCAGTTGGTGGAAGACAATTTCTTCCAAGATATCCGGTGAAATCACCTCTCAAATGGAATGGAACTTTCCGTCGCCATGTTTTGTTCACCTTCCTGCCGACGGAGACGTGTCTTGGTCCCTTGACTTGATCAATTCGCCCAGTACATCTGTTTCCCCGTTTTTTTGTCTTTCTGAAAAACGCTACATTTGGAAAGTTGCTGAACCCTAGAAGAGAACATATAAAGTGAGTAATCTTAGACATCTAGTTAATGTACAGTTTTCGGAACTTGAGCATACCGCACCAGTATTTTAGTCTGTGTTTTTTTCTCTATTTCTACATAGCACTATAGCGACTATTAACGAATTATGATGCCATAAAATTCATTAGCCATTAACACGAACACAAGGAGGCTGCTGTGCAGCTCCCTCACAGCAGCTATTGTGCATGTCCGAAACGGAAGTCGAGGTAACCCCACAAAACACGAGGAAATTAAAGGGTAAACTTACATTCTCCAAGCCAGTTAGGGGTAGTAACGGAAGCTTTGACACATACTTTGAGAGGGTGGGAGACAGTAGCAGCCATAGAAGACACTGTGAGGGTTATTCTTCCGTTTTGACGAGAAAGGCTCAAACCCTTGGGCGGCAAGAATTGGAGTTTTCCGGTGAGGTGTTTGATGGTTGTCGATAGAGCCGACGCCAACGAATTTATTCTCACCGTCAACATTATTGTACTTGTGGCTTTCGCTATAGCTGTGGAAGTGTGGTCAGTGAGATCACTGGATGGATTCTGTTTCTTATGGCGTTGGTGAATGGCCTCATCGGTCTGTTGTGCGGGAGCTGCACGTCAGCCTCCCCGCGTCCGCTAACAAGCAAGTACATGAAAACTCTACATTTCACCGGAAATAAAAGGATGCTCACATTATGCGCAACGTAATATTCGCCGATTAGATACTGGAAAATAAATATTGACATCTTTACAAATCTTTATCAATGACCCGTAGTGAATCTTTTTAAAGAACACTGAAATGGAAAATAAGTATTAACATCTAGGCCTGTCAGCGTATTGGATCTGATCTGAATCTGATAGGATCCGGATTCGATTAGCTCAAACCCGAATCCAGATCGACAACGGCAAATTCGGTAACATTAATCCGGATCCAGATCTGAATTTTCAAATATCCGATCCCAAAGTCCGAATCCGATCCGTTAATATTTTTT
Organism: Vaccinium darrowii; assembly: GCA_020921065.1. NCBI lineage: Eukaryota > Viridiplantae > Streptophyta > Magnoliopsida > Ericales > Ericaceae > Vaccinium > Vaccinium darrowii. Next base: position 15,856,576 of record CM037153.1, on the reverse strand, counting down.
TCCCCCAAAAATTATGCACATAAGTTCTCAACCATTTTGGGATTCAAACAACCAGGAAAAAACTATACCAATACAAAATCACATGAGATACCCAGGAGGCAAAAACACATAAAACCCCTAACATTGAAACGCAATTGAAGGAACAAAAAAATTCTAGAAGAACAAAAAAAGTTCTAGGATTTTTCTCCAACAAGGGAGGAAAAAAAAAAAAGAAGGGTTATCTGGATTTGGATTTTAATCGGATTCGGATCCGAAATGTTTCCGGATTTTTGGATTATCGGATCTGAAATGCCGGATTCAGATATTTCGGATTGGATCCGAATCAAATCCGATCTGTTGATAGGTCTATTGACATCGTTACAGATCTTTATAAATGACTCGTAGTGAATCTTTTTAAAGGACAGTGATTCAGTGAAACATTGAGGAAATGATAATTGTAATCAAATGCGTTTAATTTTTCTTATGCATTCAAATCATAACAATCCAGAACAATCTTATCATCATGGCATATGGAGCCATGTAGGAGAGAAATTTAGCCAAATTTCCTCTTGTATTTTATATCAGGTATTAGCAACAATTTTCAACCAAAAATTTATCAATTTTCTACCCATAGGTTAAAAAAAAGGAGAAAAAAGTATACAAAAATGCCAATACTCTGACTCTATGGACATCTTATCTAGAGATGGCAATGGTGCGAATTTAACCGAACTGAACCTAACACCCAAAACCAAAACCGAACCTAATACCCAAAACCAATACCAAAACCACCACTTTCCGAATGTAGCGTTTTTTAGAAAGACAAGAAACGGGGAAATAGATGTACGTACTGGGCGAATTGATCAAGTCAGAGACAAAGAAACCTCTCCATCGGAAGGAAGGTGAACAAGACATGGCGACGGAAAGTTCCATGCAATTTGAGAGGCGATTTCACCGGATATCCTGGAAGAAATTGTCTCCCACCAACTGAATGCGTCATCAAGATTTTATCTATGCACAGAGAAGAAAGTTGAAATTTCTGTCTTGCTGCATCTTGAGGGAAAAAAAAAAGAGACTGATGTCTCAAATCAAGCCTTTACTCCATAGAGTTGTATCCATGGGGTAGCAACCAAGGACCCGAAGGAATGTTACAAATTCCTGCAAAGAAGAATAATGAAATACTCATAGGCTCTAAGCAGGAATTAAAATCCTTACGTACATATAAAAACGCCAACAGATTTATTCTCGCCGTCAACATTGTTGTACTTGTGGCTTTTGCTGCAGTTGTGGAAGTGCGGTCGGTGAGATCACTGATATGGGTTCCGTTTCTTTTAGCATTGGTGAATGGCCTCGCCAGGTGTTTTGTTGGATGTTTCTCTTTTTTTTCCACGTTTTGGGTTTTAAAACGACGCGTTTCAGACATGCACAGCAGCTGCTGTGCGGGAGCTACACGTTAGCCTCCCTGTGTCCACTGACAAGCAAGTACATGAAAACTCTGCATTTCACCGGAAATAAAAGGATTCTTAGTTAATTTTTTAAAGAACAGTGAAATGGAAAATAAGTATTGACATCGTTACAAATCTTTATCATTGACTCGTAGTGAATTTTTTTAAAGAACAGTGAAACATTGCGTCCCAGATCCTCTGCGCCCAAAATTTCTGTGCTGAGGAGTTCTCCGGCCGTTGGATTGTGATTTTTGTTTTCATGTTTTAATTTTTCTGGGTGATCCAGCTGCCGGAAAACCCCTTGGCACAGAGGCACAGAATTTTTCGGCACAGAGGATCTGGGCTCGAAACATTGAGGAAAATAGGAAATGATAATTGTAATTAAATGCATTAATTTTCTTACTCATTCAAATCACAACAAATCCAAAAGTGTCTTATCATCGTGTCATATGGAGCCATGCAGGAGAGAAATTTAGCCAAATTTCTTTTGTGTTTTATATTAGGTATTAGTAACAAATTTCTACCAAAAATTTATCAATTTTCCACCCACGGGTTTAAAAAAGGAGAAAAAAGTATACAAAAATGCCAATACTCTGTCTCTGACTCTATGGACCTCTTATCTAGAGATGGCAATGATGCGGTTCATTGTGGTATTGGTAAAATCAAAACCAAAGCAAAAACCGAACCTAATACCCAAAACCGATACGAAAACCACCAATTTCATTTTATCAATACCATAACCAAAACCAGGGTTATCTGTTCGGTTTGGTTTTTCACCGAAACTTATGGTCAACATTTTTTAATAGAGTTAAGACACATAATGTGATAATGTACAACAAAAAAAAGCCAACAAACACAATATCCAAAAAAAAAATCCAAAAAAGCCAACAAACTTAATACTCAACACACCTAACATCCAAAATAACATTAAGTATGTTTTTTTTGATCGGGGATAACATGAAGTTTGTTAAAATAACATAATCTAATGTGAATTTAACATAAACTAATGGTTCCAACTTCCAGCTTCAAATCCAGCTTTCCAAATTTCCAATTCCAGCTTCCACATTTTGAGCAAGTTCATTGTTATGTCCCTAAATTGATTTGTGTGGAAGTATGTATGTATGTATGTATGTATGTATGTATTTAAAGGTATTGATATGATTGTGTAACGTTTCGGTTACAGTTGGGTTCGGTATTCAGTGCGGTTAACATATAAGACCAAAACCAACCTGGACGGTTTTTCAAAAGCTAAAACCAAAACTAGAACAAAACCAAAAAAAAACAGATAAAAACCGTACCAAACGGTTCAGTACGGTTCAGGTAACCAATGATTCGGTCTAGATTGTCATCCCAACTCTTATCACCATAATAAAAGTCGTTACGTTTGCTTTTGAGATAGACAATCTAGACCAACTCTTATCACCATCCATAATAAAAGTCGTTACGTTTGCTTTTGAGATAGACAATGTAGACCAACTCTTATCACCATAATAAAAGTCGTTACGTTTGCTTTTGAGATAGCCCATTGACTCGTTGCTTTTGCTTTCGTGAGACCACCTTAACCAATGCAAGAATATGTGTTTTAGCCCCTAAGGGTTAGTCCAGTTGGTTGGTTGCATCCCACACAATGCTTTTCTAAGCTACACTACAACAAAAATGACTTTTGGCGACAAAACTTAGTGAGGAAATTTGTTTTGTCGTCAAATATGAATTTTTGGCGAGGAAGTAGAAATTCGTCGCCAAATGGCTATCTTTGGCGAGGAAATGTTGGTTTCCTCGCCAAAAGTTATGTTTTGGCGACGAAATTTGTCTTTCCTCGCTAAAAAGTAACATTTGGCGAGAAAATACAAATTTTGTCGCCAATGAATAGCTTTTCGCGAGGAAATTCATATTTCCTCGCCAAAAAGTCACCCTTTGGCGACGAAATTTGTATTTCCTCGCCAAATAAGCTAATTGATTGTTTAATTTTAGAAAATTCGCGATATTTAAATTAAATAGCACATATATATACATTTATTATTCATAAATTACTTTGAGAATTAAAGTCAATATATATTAAAAGATGCAATATTATCAATGATATCATAAATGGCTTAGTGGCGGCCTGGCGGGGGTGGTTGTTTGGGAACCGGAGGCCTTAAGAACGAATAGGAACAACAAAATACTATAAATAATAATTATTGGTCCTCGTTATCGCACTAACTCGTTCAATTGATATTTTATTACAACCATGTAAGATAAATTTTAAGGTTTAATGCAATTTAGCACTTTTCGCATTTGCATTGTATGTGTGCGTGCTTGTGTGTATTTATATGTATAATTTAGCATCAATTTAGCCTAATTTTAGGGTATTTCTATCATTGCCTTCATTATCATCTTGCTTATATTTTGTTAAATTCGGTTTCATTTTTTGGATCAACCATTTGCCTTTTACGAGTTTCATTTATAAAGTAAAAAATTATAAATAAAAAAAAGTAGAAAGGAGAAAAGATTTCAAAAATAGTGTTTTTACAGCACTTTTAGTGGGTAGTTGAAATGAATGAATCAGAGGGTGAATAAATAAATAATGTTACTCCCGCTGTCCCTTTTTTATTTCGATAATTCCATTTTCGTATGTCCCTTAATAAGTGTGTGTTTTGAAAAGTTAATGGTAAAAGTTTGTACAGTTATTATTTGACTCTTTTGAAAAGTTAGCGGGTAAAAGATTTATTGAGTAAAAGTGAAGGATCATTTTGGAAAGTGGAGGTAAAAAATTGATGTGAAAAGTGTACAATGTAGGTAAAAGTTGTTGTGTAATGTGTAATGATGAGATTTTTTTTAATAAGTTGGACTTACGAAACAACACTCTGAATACTTATTCTGAGTAGTATTAAGTCATCTTTATCTACAGTCTAAAAAACTACATATTTTTATACAAAAGAAACAAGAAAATTACCAAAAAAAAAATACTCCTATATAAGAAGTGAATAATACTTATTGTCAGTAGTACAAATTACTTTAGGATAAACACTTTTAGCATCAAACAGTAAAAGTGATACCACGTGTCATTAATAAAATTGAATTAAAAAAACATAACAAACTAGATTAATTTCATTTTCATTACATGAATAAAAATATTATTATCAAATATACCATATATAAAATAGATTAGGCCGGAAAAATCTTGTTGTGTTTGAAAAAAGTAAAGTTCTGCAAACTAAGTTTAGACACTACAAAAATACTAAAAGATAATAGAAAATATAATTGGTAATTAGACAAATTTGAAGAGGTGAAAACAAAAAAAAGGTTTATATATTAAATATTTCCGTTTGGGTGATGAATGATGTAGTGGTGTGGTGGATAGGTGTTATTACAAAGTTCTGAGAGGTCGCGAGTTCAATCCTGAGCACCACCAAGAAATAGGAAATGATGTGCGTTTCTTTTTCCATATCTCAATTTTTTAGCGAGGAAAAACTTTCCATATCTCAATTTTTTAGCGAGGAAAAACTTTCCTCGCCTATTTTGTTGATGATAGGAACTTGACTTCATTTTGGCGACGAAGTTTAAAACAATAGCGAGGAAAATATTCGTCGCCATTGTGTCTCAATTAGCGAGGAAAATATTTTGTCGCCTATTGTGTCCGAAAAGGCGAGGAAAAAATAAAATTCCTCGCTAATACCTTTTGCGACGGAGTATAGGCGAGGAAAGTTGGCGACGAAATATTTCCTCGCTAAAGCCATTGGCGACGAAATCTAATGCTTTTGCGACAATTTTTTTTCGTCGCCGTAGGGCAATTTTCTTATAGTGCTAATACTAAAAACTCGTGAAAGAAGAAGAGGAACAAAGGATAGTGCAAATGACGCAGCAGAATTTGCAAGAGAATAGTTAGCGTACTATTTCAAACAATGATAGGTCTCGAATCCTCGAGAGTTTTTTGAATCCACAAGAAGAAAGAGATTTAACTCAGAGTTGTTTATTGAATAAAAGGTGCCGAATAATAGAGGTTACATGCCCTTTTATATGAAAAACTAGCAAACCCTAGCAAAAACTTTCTAAAAAATAAAGTATCACAAAAATTGGGATAACTCCCATAATTGAAAACTAGAAAGAAAAATAAGATATTCCCAATTGGAAACAACAAAAACGGAATTACATGCTAAGAGTAATTCGTAATCTAATTATTACCTAAAATAGTAAAATTGCTAAATTGAAAGCCTAAACGAATGAATTTGGCCTATTCCGGGCTCGTCAATAAATTGCTGAAATTGGCAATTTTCAATTAGAAGTTGTTTGGGCCTCCAAGGCTTTGACCGGTCCAATTGATCATAGAATTGGGCTACTACTTGTTCTACATCAGCAAATTGCTTGAACTGAAGCCAAATCTTCTAACTCGGGAATCCGATTGGTGTGATTCTTGTGTGAATATAAAGTTCAATGCTATTTGTAGATAATACTCTTTCAAACTCGTTAAAATAATAAGAGGAACAAAGGATAGTGCAAATTGTTCAACTGAAGCCAAATCTTCTCAATCAGAAATCCGATTGGCGTGGTTCTTGTTTCAATATACAGTTCAAAGTTATTTGAAAATAATACTCTTTCAAACTCATGAAAACCCGAAGATGAACAATGGATAGTGCAAATTGGTGAACTGAAGACAAATCTTCTCATTCGGAAATTCAATAATTGACTAGGGTACGATTCATGGAGTCAAATCGCAAAAAGTAATTTCTTGTGAATCCCCTAGTCGGCTAGTCTGACGTAAGTGGCCTGCCTTTGACCAGACCAGAAGGAAATTAGTCGAGGTGTGTAAACTGACCCAGACACCCAAACCCGTCGAGAAAAGCAGGGAACAAAAAAAAAATGGCCTGTGTTTTTAGGCTCTGCCGACTGCCAGCAGTGAACCAATGCCAGAACATGTGTTCTTCTGCCTGCTGTTAATTTTGACAAGGCACATTGCTTTGCAGGATAAAGATTGCGGAAGTAAATTATATATTAGGGAATTAAGTAAAGATCAAATTGATGTGGGATAACTCAATCCCTGGATTCATAGGGTAGCACACCTTATCCTGAATTAAGTTTTTTTCAATCTCGTGGGCAGTCATCCCAATCAACAAAAGGGCAGTGTCCAACTAGCGTTGTACCAGTTCATTGCACTGGGCAACAAAAAAAAATGTTCGCGATATTTTTTTCCCGTTTTATAGCATCAAACGTGCACAACGCTAACTGTAAATCGAACTATTTGATAAAAAAGATAAGGCCGTTGATAATGCCAAAACCCCTTTTGTTCATGCCAAAACTTACTTTGTTCATGCCAAAACTCTTTCATTCATTGCCTAAATTGTCCCTCATCTCTCTCTTCCCCCTAAACCCACCTCTATCCTCCTCATATCTCCTTTCCCGAATCATCAATTTCTACCCAGTAAAAATTGTCTACTTAGTGAGGCAGCCGACTCGGCTTCATCTTCATCATCTGATGAAGAAAATGAAGAGAATTGTTGGGTTATGACTTAAGGGAAAAATCCAAATTAAGAAGAGCACTCGTTTGGTAGATCGTGAGTCCTTGAATCCAAACGGGTTCGAATATCAGACGACCATTATCGGGGGGAAAAAAAAAACCACTCCTCAGGAAACGAATTTGACACTGTCCCAAAATTCTTAACCAAATCATTTAGCCATGTAACTTTCGAATCAAGCTATTACCAATCAAGTTAGATTTTTTCCACCACTGATCATAACATATTTCAATCCAAACCTTTTAACCTTATCCCATAAGTCGGAGACCGTTACAATAACCTTTGGTTTACAATCCTCGACTTGTTTTGAAATCTTTGATACAGTATACGCAGGTTTTAAAGTGGTGGCATTAGTGCCGATTGCGATGGTTGCTAATAAGAAGCAGATGGGAATAGAATTGAGTTTGGGGCACGGAATACAGATGAGGACAATGTCATTTTTCTTGATACCCAATTGGTTGATGAAGGAGTGGGAGAGTTTGGCAACGGTGGATTTGAATTGGGAGAAGGTGAGGGTTTGACTAGAGTTGGGTTCGATGAAGGCTGCTTTGTCTGAGTAAGAGGAGGAGTTTGTGAAAAGGAACGAGATGTCTGTGGTGCTGAGACGACCGTTATCAAAAGAAAAAAAAGGGTACAGGGGAAGAAGGAGACATGGAGAGGATGGAGATAGGTTTTGCCGGAAGAGAGAGATGAGGGGCAATTCAATCAAGGAATGAATGAGTTTTGGCATGAACAAAATGAGTTTTGGTAGGAACAAAAGGGGTTTTGGCATTATCAGCAGCCAAAAGATAATTGATAAAGAAATACAATTGTGTTCTTTTCCGACCTCGTGTTTTTAACGGCCACAATTCTAGTTGATTAAAAAAATACATTGGTGTGTTTTTTTTCATCCAATGTATCAAATGGGGTACGAATTAAAAACTATTCACAGGTGGAAACCATTTGAAAAAAGCATATATACATTGAAATATTTTTCTAAAAAAAACTTAGAATGGATTAAAAAACAAAAACAAAAACCAAAAAAAAAACTTTATCCCGGCTTCTCCCTCCCTTCCCACTTCCCCCACTACTTTATTCTCCCCCTCTTAATTTTAAAAAATCAAAACTCTAGGAAACTAGCATAGGGGATTTGGAGGCTTTTGGGGCTCAAATTTTTTCAAGACGCAAGGAAAATTTTCGGGTCTTTTCCAATTCCTCTCATCGAGACGAAAAATATAATGTAAAAACCATACCACAATCTCGTAAGAATCGAGAGAAAACAACCAAAAAAACAATGCAAAAAAAATCCCTAAAAAATTTGTCCAAACTCACTCAATCGAGTAATAAGCCCAGATACATGAAAACCTACATAGCAACATAGCACACCACATAGGTAACAGCACGTAAATTTGAGGAACCAAACCTGCCAATATGTGAAACATTTGATGGCCTCATAACAAAACGAAATCGCGTCATCTCATGGAACCGCAATTTCAAACTAAAAGCACATCCATGCAGATATCATATGCAATTTCATAGCGTGTCGAGATAAAGTACTTTAGTCAAAGTTCATCTCCCCAGATGACCACAGCATTGAAACAGGGCATACTAAACCTTAATAACAGCATAAGCAATCTAATTCAAACCATTGGTGCTGCTACTTTTTCCACAAATCTATGTTATAAAATAGAGCGGAAAATGTCTGGGCATATGAACAATAGCAACTTCTAAGCCGTCCGATCACATTTCCTGTTAAAGTTGTAGCCATGCCATCAACAATATCGATAACGGGAAAACTTCATCAATATTTTCTCTACCAAATCTACTCCAAAACTTAATCATTTTCTGGTAAGTCCGATCACATTTCCTGTTAAAGTTGTAGCCATGCCATACACAATATCAATATCAGGAAAACTTCATCAATATTTTCTCTATCAAATCTACTCCAAAACTAAATATTTTCTGGTAACATCTGTAATCACTATTTTCTCTTCACATTTTCTAACTAAAAATGAAAAATATCCACATGTTTCAAATATCTCTCTCCACACTAATTTCCATCAACGTTACTAACCCTTCAAAATTCATATTGCCCTCTCCCTCTCTATCCTACAATACCCATCAAGACATGTAATCCTTCCACATTAAATGTTTTTTATTTTTGAATAGTAGGATGAATGAGTACGTGATTAGAATGGTATAGATGTGAGGAAGCGTTACATACACGGGTTAAGCACGAGCAATCTGCAAAGGAACAAGATTTCAGTTGAGAGTGCCTTTAGGCACAGGCAATCAGCTAGTTACACAATCAACATATGATCCTTTCTTGCCGGGCCTCGTACTCTTTAAATGTAGGCCTAATAGATCCAACCCTAGATAACATTCGCGTCCAACACTCATACCCTAACAAGCCAAGCACACAAAATCAGCCTATAGAAAATTACCATTTCATAAAACTTGATGGAGCGCTCAAGATCACCCACACAAAGCATAACTTGGCAAAGGGGTTCAAGAGTAGGAGGCCTCTGGATTAGCTCAAAAGTGTAACCATCAGGATCTTTCACAAAATCAATGACACTCTTTCCACCCTTAACCGGACCAGGCTCCCGTGTGATATTACCACCCTTAGCTCTAATGTCTTCAACCATTTGTAAACCTGAATGTGAGATGAGGATACCAATTTACCTAACTCCAACAATGTGCCAAAAAAAGTACATTAGCATTGTGGTACTTACATCTGTGGTCGCAATGGCAAAATGCCCAAAGCCAGTCCCAATGTCATATTTATCCACTCCATAGTCTGCCAATTAATTTTAGAAGTTCATAAAAAATCACAAAATAAGAGAAGAAGAGGAGCAACATAATAAAATCACACCCTAACAATATCAGGGGGAGTTTTGAACGGTAATGTTTGACACTTTGAAAGGTGCCAGCTGATTTTCATTATGTGCTAGAAGCATTTTGAGACCAACTCCCTTTGTTTACGGTTTCAAAACAAACATTATCCCTCAGATGAATCATCATCTCTTTGAAACTAGTGCAAAAGTACACAAATCTTGAAGGCTTCTCACCAAAAATAAGAATGTATTGACAAACATACGCATCAGTGATGTGTTTTCGAGGTAAAAAAATGCTTTGGGTGTGACAATCAATCCTAGAAGCCTATAAAGCTGATCCCAGCTAAAAAAGGTATGCACCTGTTGACAGAGGTAAGAACTAAGAAGCCATACTGAGTTTGCGACAAAATGATTCGTTTACCGGCACAGGCTACAGAGAAAAAAAAGACTTTTGCAAATTCTAATTTTGCGCAAATAACTTTCATAACCGCTCCGCAAGAGCATAAATTGTGAAATTGGGTGTTCAAAAATGGATTATTATCATACTGTATGTTAATTCCACCACAAAATTAGAATCTTCTGGCACAAATCCAAGGAATGCATTTGAGTATTTCTTATCTGGAATGTCTCTCTGCCTCAAAAGTTTCATTCCAAAACATTCTGTGTAAAACCTGAAATTCCACAAATGCAAAAATGATTTGAAAACTAAGCAAGGCCAAAGCTTTCTTATACAAATAATTTCCAGTTAGTAAACCTCAGAGATAAAGCAAACTTGATGGTGCGCTCACCAACCCGATACACAGCATGTAAGAACCGGCGCTTATCCTTCTTTGGCCATTCCAACAATTCATCACTGGGAACAGCAGGTGCAGCCTCAGGCATATCCACTAAATGCGATTTTCTGCTCTCAATAACAAATTGATCTCTTCATAAAAAGCTATCACAACCAAAACTTGGTAACTGAACATCAAATTTGAAAACCATGTTTTTGTTCCAATAAAAAATCCAAATATTATACGCATTGTACAAAGATAAAGAACACAAAATATCATCCGGTCTAACTTAAAAGATTGAAGTTTGCTCCTCACTTGCAGGGGTGGATGTTACAGTTATTACGACAATATGCCCAAGAACAGTGAATTATATGCTACTCAATCTCCTCCTATAGACTCAAGCTCTCTCCAGAATCCGGACAAATCCTCCGCAACTGAATGCATTTATAGATTTACTGAACAAAAGAGGCCACCCATCAGCATCATCTCTCTCACTCTCTATAAACTGGTGGAAACGTGTCATCAAGATTCTGCTTTTCTGCTCACCTACCTTTCTATCACAATATGAGATAGAAAAGGGGCGGAGCACCGGTTCTTGGCAGTGCTCGGCAGGCATTGAATACTCTGTAATGAGATGCTACAAGAAGTTATGAAGGATGAATTGAGGCATGAGTAAATTAGCCCGACGCCCAGGTTAAAAGCAAAAAAAAAAAAAAAAAGAACAGTTATTACGACAATATGCCCAAGAACGGTGAATTATTTGTTACTCAATCTCCTCCTATAGACTCTAGCTCTCTCCAGAATCCGGACAAATCCTCCGCAACTGAATGCATTTATACATTACTGAACCTCTATGGCTCTATACGTATATCTTGTTCGTTTCTCGCTCTATTTCGACAAGCCCTGCACAAAAGAGGCCACCCATCAGCATCATCTCTCACTCTCTATAAACTGGTGGAAACGTGTCATCAAGATTCTGCTCACCTACCCTTCTCTCTTTCTCTTAAGCGTTCTTCATGCAATTTTCTGAAGACCACTCTCGTTTCACAATGTCGCACTTAATTTCCCAATGCTCTACGCTATTGGTCTCATTAATGGATTTGAAGATTATACCCATCTGGGTTCTGGCCAATCAGCCTTGTACTCAATTGGGTTTCAGAGATTTGGGGTCTAGGCGGTTTGGTTCTGTTGGGTTTTTGAAATTGGATCAAGAAAAGTTTGGAAAATGGGGGTGTGGTGGGGCGTTGTTGGCTCAAAGGGCAACCAAGTCGGTAGAAGATGAGAAGCCAGTGGACTCACCTGGTGAGAATAATCAGACCCAGATTGCTCCATCTACTGGATTTCATAGAGATCTAAATTCGCTTCCAAGTGAGTTTTATTGAGCACCACCATCAATTCTTGTGTGTTTTGTTTGGCATTCTTGTTATGTAGTGTGGAAACCGATAGTAGTATGTAGTGTGGAAACCGATAGTAGTATCTTGGGTTGGCCATTTCCTCCACCCCGTTTGAATCCGATCCGTTCCCCGATCTAAACTGATCGGCAATATGGAGATTTGTTTGGAGATTGGATAGAATATGAAAAATTTTTTAGAAAATATTTGGGAATCGGATAGGGAGCGGAGATAAGCATGTCCCCGCCCCGAATCCGCTCAGAATCCATTCCCCGATCCATCCCCGCCCCGTCCCCAAATCCCCGAATATAGGGTTCATGAGTTATGAAACATTTGGGTCCCACTAAATTTTCTCCAAACATTTTATTATAATTGAACTTTGTAATACAATAAATGTGATTAAATAAGAAATACAACACTATAATTTGAATACATCCTAACTAGGTTGACATCTACTCAACTATCAATCATATGCATTCCTTAAAATAAACAGAAAAAAATGTAGAATAAAAATAATATTTTTCCAATCGAGCTGTTGATTTGTTGTTCCTATTGATGAAATTAATTGTGAAAATTTCTTCTCGATCGAGTTTAGAAAACTTGTTGATCGGGACCCAATTTATGTTTTTTTAATAATACTTTTCATCCGATTAAATGCCTACTAATACGCGATTCACTTAATTTTTTCTACGACTGATGGATACCATAATATGCTATCTTATTTGTGGTTCCATTAGTTTTCAAATTAGAAATCTAGTTGATACTTGATACAACTTGAATTGAAGCTGGCAAACACTTACGCTTACACATGGATACCATGTCGTACCGTGCCAACGATAAACGTGCCGTGCTTGTGCCGGCCCGGCCCATTAAACACCTCTACTTGTAACTTGATTTTAGCATTTAATTTGTAATTGGGATTCTAGATTTTTAGTAATCTTTTTTTTTTTTAAATAATTGGATCCCCGAATACCCGTGAGGATCCCCCTTCTCCATTTGGAGTGGAGATAGAGGATGAAAATAAATCCCCGTTGGGGATCGGGTAGGGGATGGATATGGAGAAGCGGTTTGGGAATACGGGGTGGAGATCTCCGGCTCTGACCCGTCCCCGTGTCCATCCCTATTAGTATCCATTTATGGTTAGTTTCCACTACTGTATTTTCGGTATTTTTGGATTACAAATGGTCAAATCAATTGATGATGTAGTCACTTAGGCAAAGCTATCTTATGGAAATGTGGAAAAAGTTATCATTGTTTTCTAGGTATAACTGTGATTATTCTGAAAATTTTCCCCCACAGAAGTTTTTTATAAAATTGGCATTTTTCATTATATGGGTCGTAGCATTGTTCCTGCACCTTATGTTTTATCCACCGCCCTAATTTGTTGGGCTAGTTTTAATCTTCTGCTATCCCAAACAAAATATCAGTGGGCAAAAGTTAGTGATTGCCTTCTTTTTTCCTACCCTTTTAAAGTTAATTACCAGTTAGAGACATCAAATTCGGGCTGAAAACAAAAGTTCGAAATCCCAAAATGGATCAAGAATTGAGGATAGACTATTTATTGTCATTATCTCACCTGATTACCGACAATCTCTCCATTTTACTGCTACTAAATATGCTGATAAAATTTTAAGCGTGATGGACTATTTATTGTCATTATCTCAAGAATTGAGGATGGCCCTTTTTGCTTTAGTGTGCCTTCTTCGTAGTTATCCTCTATTCCTATACAACTTCATAGTGTTAACATAACTGCATAAAATGCAGAGCCCTTATCTGCTGCTGATCTTGCTTCTTCTCCTAGCAATGGTTCAAAGCTGCGGGTTGCTTATCAGGTATGAGACGCGTACATTGGTCTTCAGCTAAATATTTCCAGCTTTATAATTGCGTTGATTTTGATCTACTTCCTGTATGTAGGGTTTACCAGGTGCATATAGTGAGGAGGCTGCTCTTAAAGTATACCCCAGGTGTGAGACTGTGCCATGTGACCAGTTAGCTGCATTCCAGGTTCAATTTATAATTATTAAATTTAAGTTTTTCCTTAGTTGCACTAAGTGCAGGAGAGTATAGGATAATAGAAGCTCCTTGTTTGGGAGCATTGACTAATAATTTATACAAATGTGAAATGATTAATTTAAGCTTGGTGAAATGATTAATTTATACAAAGTGTTAAAGACGATTAAGTTAACCACTTAACCCAAGCAGGTAGTCTTTTGCCCAAAGTCAATTTTTGCAAAATAAAGGAAAAAGTTCCCCCAAAGCTAGTCCAAACTCCCTGTAAGTAATTGAAGTTGAGTGAATATTTTTCTAGCATCTTGTCGATATGAAGTAAGTATATTTCTAGTATCTCATTCTTACTTCATATTTTCTTTTGCTTCATAGCTTCTCTTATTACTTCTAGGATTCGTATGCATGAGCATTTTTATCCAGTGTAGCGAGGTTTCAATGTGAAATTGAGTGCAAATCTTCACATTCTCACTTACCGTTGGAATCTTTTACATTTTGCAGGCAGTTGAATCGTGGTTGGTGGACAAAGCAGTAGTCCCTATTGAGAATTCTGTAGGTGGAAGCATCCACCAAAATTATGACTTACTCCTCCGTCATAGACTCCACATAGTTGGGGAGGTGCAAATGGTAGTTAATCACTGCCTTTTGGGATTGCGTGGAGTGAAGAAGGAAGAAATAAAGAGTGTTTTGAGCGACCCTCAGGTTTGATAATTTTTCTCTTGCACTTGCCTCAACTCTTCCTAATTTTCTTTTGCTGTTTTGTTTTGGGTGCTATTGAGGCTGTAGAACCCTTTCTATCTTTAGAAGAAAACATAAATCTGTTGTGCTTGCAGGCACTAGCTCAATGTGAGATGACACTACACAATTTAGGTGTTGTGAAAGTTACAACTGACGATACAGCTGGCGCTGCTCAGGTAAATGTGTTCTGTTTCTCTTTGTTTTGTTTATTTTCCTTTGGTAGGTTTATAATATAGGATGACATTCTTGTATGTTTTTTGTCCTTCTGGGAAAGATCGTAGCCGCTGATGGCTTGAGAGATACAGGAGCGGTTGCAAGTGCTCGAACTGCAGAAATTTATGGGCTTGACATCCTTGCAGAAAGAATACAGGTAGTAAGCCTGTTGATTGATCCTTTTAGCCTCAATGCAGAAGTTCTTTGCTTGGCGGAAACATGCTAGTTAATGAAAACACTCTGTTTATGTGTAACAACAATTCTTACTCCAGCTTACTTGTAGATAGTAAACTAGTGCTTCTCACTTCTCAGAACATTGTGTGATAGGAAGTTCGAAGCATAATAGAATTAGGTTGAATAAATAAATATGTTGAAGTTTACCCATCACTGCGTTGCATTGACAGACCATCATTTCTGAAAGGGCCTAATGACAACCTGGAATTAGAAAAGAAAAGCACTCCAAAAGCCTCAAACTTATTAAGTGAAGGGGCTACCCTCACTAAGTATTCGACTGCATGTGGAAACTTCGTCTGCTATTAATGCATTTTGTAGGTTTGAGGACTTTTCTGGGCTAGATGGGTTAATGTGTAAACCTGTGACATGGTAGTTGTGTTGGGCATGGTTGCAAGCCAAGCTGCAGATATGAGCTCATTCGTGCACCCAACTTGAACGATTGCGGACCACTGCCCTAGTAACTTTTTGAAGCCTAAGAGCACACCTAAAATTCCTCTGCTCAAGTTAGTAGTTAAGTCCCACACTACAAGAAAATGTGGCTTTACCGGCGGCAACCAAACCGCCGGTAAAAGGTACCATTCCCGGCGGTAATCACAAACCGCCACAAAAAATTATTTTTCCCGGCGGTAATAAAACCGCCGGTTAAACGTCTATTATCGGCGGTAATCCAAAAAACCGCCGATAAAAACGTAAATTTTAATATAAATATTTTTATTTCCTAGATATAAACGAAAAGTTTGGGTGGTCGGGCAGTTAGGTGTCGGTGCTCCACGCAAAGGGTAGCGGGTTCGAAACTTGGCGAGACAAAAAAATAATTCAAAAATTACCTTTACCGGGGGTAATGAAACCGCTGGCAAAAGTCGACTACTATTACTGGCGGTAGATTACCGCCGTTTATCTTTTTTCGACGGCCGTTTGGACGGCGGGCGGTTTTTTGCATTTATACCACCGGAAATAATTTTCCCTGCGATTTTGGGACTTTTTCCAGCGGTTTTCTAATGCCGGGAATAGGCATTTTTCTTGAAGTGCCACATGGTTCATCAGTGTTGAATGCATGGGACAAGGTTTTTTTTTTTTTTCGCTTACTTTCATTTCCTTTTCAGCTGATTACTGTTCGCAAAATTTCCCCTTTTAAGTTGATTTCACTCAAAGAGGGTTCATTACATTTTGATTTCCCATTCAATTACCTCTTCCCACGTTAGCAACAGACGTACAAATTGATATTCCCATGATTTACCTTCTTCTAAGTGCATGGCTTTGGTGGGGCCTATGTTCGCAATAAGCTATAAAGACGTGGCCACAGTAGGCTCTCTCCGTGCACACCGACGAAGGTAAATAATGGAAATACCAAAAACTTTGTGGTAGCAAAATCAGTCTTTGGAAAAGGTATATATGTTGTTTAAAATAAATTTGGCTATTTCGTATGTAACTTTTCAAATAATTTACCATTGGGTTATGTTTACTTCAAGATCAAGGCCGGTCCTGAGATTCTTGGGCCTAAGTCGAGCTTGTAAAACCGGGGCCCTAGTTCATTTAACAAAAATAAAAATATTTACCTCCAAAAGGTAAGCAAATCATATGAAGAATGCAAAGGTGAACTGTTTCGAATGAAAATTGAACCTTGGGATGAGAACTGAACCTTGACCCTGTAGGATAACTAGACTTAAACTTACCACTTGGCAACCTACCTCTGGAAATAAAAGCACTAATTATATATATACTATTACGTATCCATGTATACCTATTTGGGGGCCTTAATTTTGGACCAAATTTTGGGGACTTAAGTCCATCATTTCTCGGCCGTAGCTCAGGGTTGGCCCTGTCCATGATGACTGGTTTGAAAATGCAATGGAATTGACACAACATCAATGGTGACACTGTAATGAGAAGGATTAACACAAAATCAATGGCGACACCGTAATAAGGTAACTTCAACTGCACATATACCATTTGTGATCTCTAATATCATACTAACATGGATTTTTTCATAAATCACTAGATTGTCATGCATGCTCAAAGATGGAGAATTTGTATTCAACGTGATACATGGACATTCATAAAATGCATGATGAGAAAGTTCAAAGACATCCATCATCAAATAGATAAAGATTGGGAAGAACATGTTTGAAGACTACACGTAGTTTATCAAGAAGATTAGTCCCGCTCTTCATGTTAAGCCCAGCAATGTGAACTTATTTTTGTTACACTCCTCTTCCAATATCCTTTTCTTTCTTTCTTTCTTTTCCGTTGTATGTCTTAGTATTCCATGTGAGATTTTGTTCATGTTTAAGGTATTTCACGGTACTACAGCGAATAGGCTATTTTTGGACAATTTTTTACGCTGCATTGAATTGATATGCTCCGTAATTGTTTAAATCATTTTATTAGATGAACTTTACTTAAAGCTTCTTTAAAAACACTACTTCTACTAGAAGTCGGCTTGGTTGGCGGGTTAAAAAAGAAAATTGTATTAAACAGTGTTCAGAACGTGTTACTTCGTGCCTTTAGGCACGCACAAACCCTAATACTTCCAATGTGGGACGGAGTATTATGAACTCCCAACCTTTATACCATCACATCAGACTCGTCGCAGCATAGGATTGTGTACCCAGGTTGCTTTGATACCACATGAAAGTATGAAACGCCCCATGTAGACTACTAGCCTAAAAATACGCCCTAAAATTCTTAAGCGCAAGTTACTAACAGTAGCTCACATGGTTCAACATATACCCATCATCACCTAGGCATACATCCAATATGGGACGGGGTCTTAGACCTGTAGGGTAAATCCATCTCTAGCATAAAATAAGCCTTAGAATGTAACTATATGTAATAGTTGTTTCCAAGGGTTTGCCAGCGCCTAAAGGCACAAAGCAACGCGTTCTGAACACAATTTAATTGATTTATGCGACTTTAACTTGCCAACCAAGCCAACTTCTCGTAGAAGTAGTGTTTTTAAAGAAGCTTTAAGTAGAGGTCATCTAATAAACGGATTTAAATCATTACGGAGCATATCAATTCAATGCAGTGTAGAAAATTATGCAAAAAATAGCCTATTCGATGTAGTACCTTGAAATACCTAAACATGAACAAAATCTGACGTGGGATACTAAGACATACAACGGGAAAAAAAAAAAAAAAAAAAGGAAACTGGAAGAGCAGTGTTACAAAAATAAATTCACATTAAGGGCTTAACATGAAGTGAGGGACTAATCTTCTTGATAAACTACGTGAAGTCTTCAAGCATGTTCTTCCCAATCTTTATCTATTTGACAATGAATGTCTTTGAACTTTCTCATCATCTTTTTTATGAATGTCCGTGTATCAAGTTGAATACAAATTCTCCATTTTTGAGCATGCACGACAATCTAGTGATTTACAAAAAAATCAGTATGAGTATGATATTAGAGACCACAAATGGTATATGTGTAGTTGAAGTTACCTCATTATGGTGCCGCCATTGAAGCAACGTGTTTGTATTAATCATCCTCAAGTCCACTGCATTTTCAGACCAATCCTTTGAAGTAAACATAAACCAGTAGTAAATTATTTGAAAAGTTACATACTAAAGAGACAAATTTATTTTAAACAACATACCTTTTCCAAAGTACTGATTTTGCTACCACCGAGTTTTTGGTATTTTCATTATTTACCTTCATCGGTGTGCACGGAAAAAGCCTACGGTGGACAAGTCTTTATGGTCTGTTGCAAACATAGGTACCACCAAAGCCATGTACTCAAAAGAAGGTAAATAGTCGGAATATCAATTTGTTTGGCTCATGCTAATGTGGGAAGAGATAATAGAATGGTAAATCAAAATGTAATGAACCCTCTTTGAATGATCTCAAATTAAAGGGGGGAAATTTTATGAACGGTAATCAACTGAAAAGGAAATGAAAGTAAGGAATACAAAAAAAAAAATTGCAATTCCCGTGCATATATCACTGAAAGGGAAATGTTATGGGAAAGTCTAGAGACACTAACTAATGTACTAACTATTGTATTTGTGGCATTCTTTTAGTGGATGAATGCATCAATGTATTGCATCATGCATTGATGTAGTAATGACATGTGTACTATTAGTGTAATAGTTTGTAAGTTATTTAGTGCCTCTAGCATTGCTCAAATGTTATTATAAGCACTTCCCGTGCCATAAAAGATAGTGCTAATTAAAGGCAATAAATGGTTGGAATCAAAAATTGGTTTGTTAAGGAATTAATTCAAAAGCTAGTAATTCATTTCCATTCATATATTACGTGTACTAATCCATGCTCAATATCTCCTTGTGTAATATGTTTTCCTTAATGGGATGTTCTAATATATTGCTAGTAGAAGGAAATCAAAGCTTGGTTAGAATTTAAATGCCCTCCTTGAATGAACCCAACTCAAAATGGGAAATAATTAAAAGGTAATTGAGAGAGAGAGAGAGAGAGAGAGAGAGAGAGAAGAAGAAGAATAAGAAGAAGAATGGACACCTAATCTGTTTCTGAAAAGTGGGAGGTATCTCAAATTTTTTTAGGTTTTTCTATTGTCAGCCCAATGGGCTAACTAGGGCTGTCCAGCGGATCATCTGATCCGTCAATCCGACCAATCCAAACCGATCCGAACCATCCGTTGATCCATCTGTGAATGTTCAGTTCGGTTCCGGATCGAGAATTTCTTATCTGACGGTTCCGGATCCGGATCCGGATCGGATCGGATCCGCTCAATCCGCTCAATTCGATCCGATCCGTAACCGATCCGTGAATGTTCGGTTCGGTTCCGGATCTTAAAACCCATAATCCGCTCTGAGCGGATCGGATCGGATCGGATCCGTATCCGATCCGTCCGGATCCGATCCATGGACACCCCTAGGGCTAACAATAGGCAAACGTAAAGACCGGAAAAAAAACACGCGCATGCGCACACACACACACTTCCCTATGCACTTTTCACACTTTCACACTTTTTATACACTTTTCACACATTTCAATGTACTTTTAATGTTAGCCCAGTCGGCTGACTTCAGAATTTGCCATTTTTTTTTTTGGGGGGGGGCGGGGAATTGATTGTGTCAATCAAAGCCATAAAAAGAAACCTCTTCATCTAGGATTTTGATTTTTTAAATTGAATATACGAAAACGTTTTTAACCCTCAGATCAAACCCCATCTTTAAACTGAATAAGAACATTCCAATGCGCCACAGAGGACAACAGTTGTGAGAGGAACATTTTGCAAAACCATGTGTAATGTAATGTAAATTCTCTATTTTCTATTTATTTGCTCCAATAACCAAGTAAAACCAGTACTTATCAGAAAATTATTTTCATTACATAAATACATGGCAAGTGGCTAGTGGGAAAGAATAAAGGTTGCTAGGCCTTTATTTTGAGGCTTATCTCACTTTATGATGCCTACAGTCAGGGAAAATGTTAATTGTTAGAGCTCACAGTTTGATTTCGAATGCATTGGGCAGGATGATCGCTATAATGTTACGCGTTTTTTGATTCTTGCAAGAGAACCGTTAATTCCAGGAACAAACAAGCCCCACAAGGTATGGTTGTTCTTGTTAAGTGCAATTTTCTTCCCTTTGTGAAACAATAAAATTGAAAGAAAAAAAAAATCCTTGACAGACGAGCATTGTCTTTACTCTGGAAGAAGGCCCCGGGGTACTATTCAAAGCCTTGGCAGTGTTTGCTTTGAGGGACATTGGCTTGTCCAAGGTAAGTTTGAGTTGAAGATTTTTCAGTACTAATTCTCTCCGTTCGCTTCTGTTCGCTCAGCCATTTGTCCTTTCAGTTCTGTTCTTCACTACTAGAAAAGGTTAAGATCGTTTCTTTACGTATGAGCTACAAGTGCAGATTGAAAGCCGGCCGCAGAGAAAGCGTCCACTAAGGGTTGTTGGTGACTCTCATAAAGGCAGTGCCAAGTGAGTTCTACTCTCCTCCATAACAGATTTGCAAGTTGCAACTTTGAAATTACAGGGAAGCTCGTATGAACTTCAACGGGTTTGACCGGTTATAATGATGGTGGATTTCAGCTGTGCATTTGCAGTATGGTACTTAACCAACCAAAGATATTATCTGAAAGCCTGAAAGAACCATCTAGTTTGTTTAGAGGGAAAGTCAGTGTGAATTGTAAAATTGGATTTGCATTTGGCATATAATTCTGGGCCGGTTTTCTGTATAACGTCTTCTGAGTTTTCGAATAGCTAGCATAGGATTCAGTCGAAGGTGCCAATAATATTCTATGAGATCCGTACAAAGTGACTATTTTACTCTGGCAGGTATTTTGATTGCCTCTTTTACATCGACTTTGAGGCTTCTATGGCTGAGCCTCGCGCTCAATATGCTCTCGGGCATCTGCAGGTGAGCCCTTTATGATTTATGAAACACAAGAAAATACAAGCCTCCTACCTAATGTAAATTTGCAATTTTTCACCATGGTGGGTATCATCTTGTGTCAACTTTTATCGCCAGCCAATTTCTCTTTTTAATTTTGTTTGCCCATCTTTTTTCTGCATTTGACTTCGTACTTTTTGTTCGGGTTATAAAAGGAGGAATATAAAGCATAAAATTTTATTTTTATATGTACATAAGGATTTTAATTCCTGCTTAGAGCCTATGAGTATTTCATTATTAATTCTTCTTTGCAGGAATTTGTAACATTCCTTTGGGTCCTTGGTTGCTACCCCATGGATACAGCTCTATGGAGTGAAGGCTTGATTTGAGACATCAATCTCTTTTTTTTTTTCTCAAGCTACAGCAAAACAGAAATTTCAACTTTCTTTTCTGTGCATAGATAAGATCCTGACGACGCATTCAGTTGGTGGAAGACAATTTCTTCCAGGATATCTGGTGAAATCGCCTCTCAAATGGGATGGAACTTCCGTCGCCATGTTCTGTTCACCTTCCTTCCGACGGAGAGGTGTCTTGGTCTCTTGACTTGATCAATTCACCCAGTACATCTATTTCCCCGTTTTTTGTCTTTCTGGAAAACGCTACATTTGGATAGCGGTTGAACCCTAGAAGAGAACATATAAAGAGAGTAAACTTAGACATATAGTTAATGTACAGCTTTTGGAACTTGAGCATACCGCACCGGTATTTTATTCTGTGTTTTTTTCTCTGTTTCTACATAGTACTATAGCAACTATTAACCAATTTTGATGCCCTAAAATTCATTAGCCATTAACACGAACACAGGGAGGCTACTGTGCAGCTCCCTCACAGCAGCTGTTGTGCATGTCCGAAATGGAAGTCGAGGTAACCGCACAAAACACGAGGAAATTAAAGGGTGAACTTACAGTCTCCAAGCCTGTTAGGGGTAGTAACAGAAGCTTTGACACATACTTCGAGAGGGTCGGAGACAGTAGCAGCCATAGAAGACACCGTGAGGGTTATTCTTTTGTTCTGACGTGAAAGGCCCAAACCCTTGGGCGGCGAGAACTGGAGTTTTCCGGTGAGGTGTTTGATGGTTGTAGATAGAGCCGACGCCGACGGATTTATTGTCACCGTCAACATTGTTGTACTTGTGGCTTTCGTTGTAGCTGTGGAAGTGCGGTCGGTGAGATCACTGGATGGATTCTGTTCCTTTTGGCGTTGGTGAATGGCCTCGTCTAGTCTGCCGTGCGGGAGCAGCACGTCATCCTCCCCGCATCCGCTGACAAGCAAGTGCATGAAAACTATACATTTCACCTGAAATAAAAGGATGCTCACATTACACGCAACGTAATATTCTCCGATTAGGTACTGGAAAATAAATATTGACATCTTTTCAACTCTTTTATCAATGACCCGTAGTGAATCTTTTTAAAGAACAGTGAAATGGAAAAATAAGTATTAACATCTAGTCCTATCAACAAATCGGATCTGATCCGAATCCGATAGGATCCAGATCCGATTAGCTCAAACCAGGAACCAGATCGACAACGGCAAATCCGGTAACATTAATCTGGATCCAGATCCGAATTTTCAAATATCTGATCCAAAAATCCGAATCCGATCCGTTAATTTTTTTTCCAAAATTATGAATATAAGTCCTCAACCATTTTGGGATTCAAACTACCAGGAAAAAACTATACCAATACAAAATCACATGAGATACCCAGGAGGCAAAAACACATAAAACCCCTAACATTGAAATGCAATTGAAGGAAAAAAAAAATTCTATATGAACAAAAAAAAATCTAGGATTTTTCTCCAACAGGGGAGGAAAAAAAAGTGGTTATCCGGATTTGGATTTTAATCGGATTCGGATCCAAAATGTTCCCGGATTTTTGGATTATCGGATCTGAAATGCCGGATTCGGATCTTTTGGATTGGATCCGAATCAAATCCGATCCGTTGACAGGTCTGTTGACATCGTTACAGATCTTTATCAATGACTCGTAGTGAATCTTTTTAAAGGACAGTGATTCAGTGAAACATTGAGGAAATGATAATTGTAATCAAATGCGTTTAATTTTTCTTATGCATTCAAATCATAACAATCCAGAACAATCATATCATCATGTCATATGGAGTCATGTAGGAGAGAAATTTAGCAAAATTTCCTCTTGTATTTTATATCAGGTATTAGTAACAATTTTCTACCAAAAATTTATCAATTTTCTAACCACAGGTAAAAAAAAAGGAGAAAAAAGTATACAAAAATGCCAATACTCTGACTCTGTGGACCTCTTATCTAGAGATGGCAATGGTGTGAATTTAGCGAAACTGAACCTCATACCCAAAACCAAAACCGAACCTAATACCCAAAACCAATACCAAAACCACCACTTTCCGAATGTAGCGTTTTTTAGAAAGACAAAAAACGGGGAAATAGGTATATGTACTGGGCGAATTGATCAAGTCAGGAGACCAAGACACCTCTCGATCGGAAGGAAGGTGAATAGAACATGGCGACGGAAAGTTCCATGCCATTTGAAAGCCGATTTCACCGGATATCCTAGAAGAAATTGTCTCCCACCAACTGAATGCATCGTCAGGATTTTATCAATGCACAGAGAAGAAAGTTGAAATTTCTGTCTTGCTGCAGCTTGAGAAAAAGAAAAAAAAAAAAACAGAGACTGATGTCTCAAATCAAGCCTTTACTCCAGAGAGTTGTATCCATGGGGTAGCAACCAAGGACCCAAAGGAATGCTACGAATTCCTGCAAAGAAGAATAATGAAATACTCATAGGCTCTAAGAAGGAATAAAAATCCTTATGTACATATAAAAACGCCGACGAATTTATTCTCGCCGTCGACATTGTTGTACTTGTGGCTTTTGCTGCAGTGGTGGAAGTGCGGTTGGTGAGATCACTGAGATGGGTCCCGTTTCTTTTGGCGTTCGTGAATGGCCTCGTCTGGTGTTTTGTTGGATATTACTCTTTTTTTCCAGGTTTTGGGTTTCGAAATGACGCGTTTAGGACATGCACAGCAGTTGCTGTGCGGGAGCTGCACGTCAGCCTCCCCGTGTCCACTGACAATCAAGTACATGAAAACTCTACATTTCTCCGGAAATAAAAGGATGCTCATATTAGATATTGGAAAATAAATATTCGCCGATTAGATACTGGAAAATAAATATTGACATCGTTACAAATTTTTATCAATGATCCATAGTTAATATTTTTAAAGAACAGTGAAATGGAAAATAAGTATTGACATCGTTACAAATCTTTATCAATGACTCGTAGTTAGTCAATTCAATGCAGCGTAGAAAATTGTGCAAAAAATAGCCTATTCGATGTAGTACCTTGAAATACCTAAAACATGAACAAAATCTGACATGGGATACTAAGACAAATCTAACGTGGGATACTAAGACTTACAACAGGAAAAAAAAGGAAACTGGAAGAGGAGTGTTAAAAAATATGTTCACATTGAGGGCTTTACATGAAGTGAGGGACTAATCTTCTTGATATACTATGTGTAGTTTTCAAGCATGTTCTTCCCAATCTTTATCTATTTGACGATGAATGTCTTTGAACTTTCTCATCATCTTTTTTATGAATGTCCATTTATCAAGTTGCATACAAATTCTCCATTTTTGAGCATGCATGACAATCTAGTGATTTATGAAAAAAATCCGTATGAGTATGATACTAGAGATCACAAATGGTATATGTGTAGTTGAAGTTACCTCATTATGGTGCCGCCATTGAAGCAGCGTGTTTGTGTTAATCATCCTCAAGTCCATTGCATTTTCAAACCAATCATCTTGAAGTAAACATAAACCAGTAGTAAATTATTTGAAAAGTTACATACTAAAGAGACAAATTTATTTTAAACAACATACCTTTTCCAAAGTACTGATTTTGCTACCACCAAGTTTTTGGTATTTTCATTATTTACCTTCGTCGGTGTGCGCAGAAAAAGCCTACAATGGACACGTCTTTATGGTCCGTTGCAAACATAGGTACCACCAAAGCCATGTACTCAAAAGAAGGTAAATAGTCGGAATATCAATTTGTTTAGCTCTTGCTAACGTGGGAAGAGATAATAGAATGGTAAATCAAAATGTAATGAACCCTCTTTGAATGAACTCAAATTAAAAGGGGAAAATTTTATGAACGGTAATCAACTGAAAAGGAAATGAAACTAAGGTATACAAAAAAAAAAAAAAACCCTTGTATTTCCCGTGCATATATCACTGATAGGGAAGTGTTATGGGAAAGTCTAGAGAGACTAACTAATGTCCTAACTATTGTTTTTGTGGCATTCTTTTAGTGGATGAATGTATCCATGTATTGCATCATGCATTGATGTAGTAATGACATATGTACTATTAGTGTAATAATTTGTAAGTTATTTAGTGCCTCTAGCATTGCTCAAATGTTATTATAAGCACTTCCCGTGCCATAAAAGATAGTGCTAATTAAAGGCAATAAATGGTTGGAATCAAAAATTGGTTTGTTAAGGAATTAATTCAAAAGCTAGTAATTCATTTTCATTCATATATTACGTGTACTAATCCATGCGCAATATTCAAACCGTAGGGGCTGATTTATCTAAGCCTGTTTCGGAAGAGGCGACAAACTCTGTGGATGATATGACTAAGTCAATGGAGGAGGTGGCAAATTCTTTGGAAAATGTGGGAGATACAATTGAGTTTTCGGATGATGATGATGAATCCGCAACCTTAGATCTTGTTTCCGCCGATCCTCTTATTAATTATGTGGAACACAAGCGTCTCAAGAAGAAAAACCGCATCAAACAAGGAGCTCGAAGGAAATCTATTCCCTTATGGAGATTTAATCCCTTGAAAACTTCTCTTTTTTCGAGGACGCATAGCTTGGACAATGAGAATTACAACTCGAAAAGGTTTAAGTTGGGATCGAAGAGAGTTAGTAGTAACAATCAGCCTCTTCCTAGCTCGTCTATTGATGCTTCTCATTCTTTGGGGGACAGCCGTAACTCCGTTTTAAGGGCCATGCATACGACTCAAGAGGAAGTTAATAGCTTTCAGAAAAGGTTAGAGGAAGATATTTTGGCAACTAAAACCACTGGGATTATTCTCGATATTAACCTTCTTCCGGGGGACGAAGCAATCTTAAAGGAAATGATTGAAGCTGATCTTAAAAGAACTCTCTCTAATGGCTGACTTTTGGAAGCTTTTCTTTTGTCTCTCCATTGTGTTTTGGAGCCTTTTGGTTTTTTTTTGGTGGTGGCAGCTAGGGTTAGTTTTCAAGTTTGTTGCTTTTGGGCTGTAGCAGCTTAGTTTTGTGTTGTTGGCGTTTGTAGGGCTGTGTTGGGAGTGGCTTTTCAAGGGTTTGGCCCTGTTTTGGTTTGGCGCCTTTGGTGCTTTTGGTGTTTTCTTCTTTCCCCGCTTCTTTTCTTTTTTCAACCTTGGTTGGATATCCCCTTCCCTTTTCTCTCGATGTACCCTTATTGAGTTTCTTTTATATATTTTCTTCTTCCGATCAAAAAAAAAATATCTCCTTGTGTAATCTATTTTCCTAAATGGGATGTTCTAATATATTGGTAGTAGGCTAAGGAAATCAAAGCTTGGTCAGAATTTAAATTCCCTCTTTGAATGAACCCAACTCAAAACGGGAAACAATTAATATATATATATATAGAGAGAGAGAGAGAGAAAAGAAGATAGGAGAGGAATGGACATCTAATTTGTTTCTGAAAAGTGGGAGGGAACTCAAATTTTTTAGGGTTTTCTATTGTCAGCCTAATGGGCTAACAATAAGCACACGTAAAGACCGGAAAAACACAAGCACACACACACTTCCCTATGCACTTTTCTCACTTCACACTTTTCTATACACTTTTCACACATTTCAATATACTTTTAATATTAGCCCAGTCGGCTAACATCAGAATTTGCCAATTGTGTCAATCAAAGCCATAAAAAGAAACCTCTTCATCTAGGATTTTGATTCTTAAAATTGGATATACGAAAACGTTTTTAACCCTCAAATCAAACCCCATCTTTAAACTCAATAAGATGCTTCCAATGTGCCACAGAGAACAGTTGTGAGAGGAACATTTTGCAAAACCGTGTGTAATGTAATGTAAATTCTCTATTTTCTATTTATTTGCTCCAATAACCAAGTAAAATCGGTACTCATCAGAAAATTATTTTCATTACATAAATACATGGCAAGTGGCTAGTGGAAAAGAATAAAGGTTGCTAGGCTTCTATTTTGAGGCTTATCTCACTTTTATGATGCCTACAGTCAGGGAAAATGTTAATTGTTAGAGCTCACAGTTTGATTTCGAATGCATTGGGCAGGATGATCGTTATAATGTTACGCGTTTTTTTATTCTTGCAAGAGAACCGTTAATTCCAGGAACAAACAAGCCCCACAAGGTATGGTTGTTCTTGTTAAGTGCCATTTTCTTCCCTTATGAGACGATAAAATTGAAAGAAAAAAAAATTCTTGACAGACAAGCATTGTCTTTACTCTGGAAGAAGGCCCCGGGGTACTATTCAAAGCCTTGGCAGTGTTTGCTTTGAGGGACATTGGCTTGTCCAAGGTAAGTTTGAGTGGAAGATTTTTCAGTACTAATTCTCTCCGTTCGCTTGGAGCCTAAGAGTATTTCATTATTCTTCTTTGCAGGAATTTGTAACATTCCTTCGGGTCCTTGGTTGCTACCCCATGGATACAACTCTATGGAGCAAAGGCTTGATTTGAGACATCAGCCTCTTTTTTTTTCTCAAGCTGCAGCAAAACAGAAATTTCAAATTTCTTCTCTGCGCATAGATAAGATCCTGGCGACGCATTCAGTTGTTGGAAGACAATTCCTTCCAAGATATCTGTTGAAATCGCCTCTCAAATGGGATGTTACTTTCTAACCCCATGTTCTGTTCACCTTTTCTCCGATGGTGAGGTGTCTTGGTCTCTTGACTTGATCAATTCGCCCAGTACATAAATTTCCCCATCTTTTGTCTTTCTGAAAAATGCAACATTCAGAAAGTTGTTGAACCCTAGAAGAGAACATATAAAGTGAGTAATCTTAGACATCTAGTTAATGTACAGCTTTTGGAACTTGAGCATACCGCACCGGTATTTTATTCTATGTATTTCTCTTTGTTTCTACAGAGTACTATAGCGACTATTAACGAATTATAATGCCGTAAAATTCATTAGCCATTAACACGGACACAGGGAGGCTGTTGTGCAGCTCCCTCACAGCAGTTGTTGTGCATGTCCGAAATGGAAGTCGAGGTAATCCCACAAAACACAAGGAAATTAAAGGATAAACTTACAGTCTCCAAGCTAGTTAGGGGTAGTAACGGAAGCTTTGACACATACTTCGAGAGGGTCGGAGACAGCAGCAGCCATAGAAGACACCGTGAGGGTTATTCTTCTATTCTGGCGTGAAAGGCCCAAACCCTTAGGCGGCGAGAATTGGAATTTTCCGGTGAGGTGTTCGATGGTTGTCAATAGAGCCAACGCCGACGGATTTATTCTCGCCGTCGACATTGTTGTACTTGTGGCTTTCGCTGCAGTTGTGGAAGTGCGGTTGGTGAGATCACTAAGATGGATTCTGTTTCTTTTGGCGTTGGTGAATGGCCTCGTCTGGTGTTTTGTGTTTCTCAGCTACACGTCAGCCTCCCCGCGTCCGCTGACAAGCAAGTACATGAAAACTCTACATTTCACCGAAAATAAAAGGATGCTCACATTACATGCAACTTAATATTCGCCGATTAGATACTAGAAAATAAATACTGACATAGTTATAAATCTTTTATCAATGACCCGTAGTGAATCTTTTTAAAGAACAGTGAAATGGAAAATTAGTATTGACATCTAGGCTTGTCAACGGATCGGATCTGATCCGAATCTGATATGATCCAAATCCGATTAGCTCAAACCTGGATCCTGATCCAACAACGGCAAAACCGGTAACATTAATCTGGATACAGGTCAAAATTTTCGAATATCCGATCCGAAAATCCGAATCCAATCCATTAATTTTTTTTTCCCCAAAATTATGAATATTAGTTCTCAACCATTTTGGGATCCAAACAACCAGGAAAAAAATATACCAATACAAAATCACATGAGAAACCCAAGAGGCAAAAACACATAAAACCCCTTACATGGAAACGCAATTGAAGGAACAAAAAAATTCTATAAGAACAAAAAAAATTCTAGGATTTTTCTCCAACAGGGGAAGGAAAAAAAAAAAAGGGGGTTATCTGGATTCGGATTTTAATCGGATCCGGATCTGAAATGTTTCCAGATTTTCAGATTATCGGATCTGAAATACCGGATTCGAATCTTTCGGATTGGATCCGAATCAAATCCGATCCGCTAACAGGTCTATTGACATCGTTGCAGATCTTTATCAATGACTCGTCGTGAATCTTTTTAAAGGACAGTGATTCAGTGAAACATTGAGGAAATGATAGTTGTAATCAAATGCGTTTAAGTTTGCTTATGCACTCAAATCATAACAAATCCAGAACAATCTTATCATCATGTCATATGAAGCCGTGTGGGAGAGAAATTTAGCCAAATTTCCTCTTGTATTTTATATAAGGTATGAGTAATAATTTTCTACCAAATATTTATCAATTTTCTACCCACAGGTTAAAAAAAAGGAGAAAAAAGTATACAAAAATGCCAATACACTGACTCTATGGACCTATTATCTAGAGATGGCAATCGTGCGAATTAAACCGACCTGAACCTAATACCCAAAACCAAAACCAAACCTAATACCCAAAACCACCAGTTTCGTTTTACCAAAACCACGGTTATCTAATTCAATTCGGTTTTTCACCGAAACCCAAGGTCTTGACATTTTTTAATAGAGTTAAGAGACACCATGTGATAATGTACAACAAAAATGCCAACAAACTTAGTATCCAACAAAAAAAAAATCCAAAAAAACCAACAAACTTAATAAACACACCTAACATCCAAAATAACATGAAGTATGTTAAAATAACATAATCTAATGTGAATTTAATAGTAGCTATAGTACTCTGTAGAAACAGAGAAAAAAAACACAGAATAAAAATACTGGTGCAGTATGCTCAAGTTCCAAAAGTTGTACATTAACTAGATGTCTAAGATTACTCACTTTATATGTTCTCTTCTAGGGTTCAACAACTTTCTGAATGTAGCGTTTTTTAGAAAGACAAAAAACGGGGAAATAGATGTACGTACTTGGTGAATTGATCAAGTCAAGAGACCAAGACACCTCTCCATCGGAAGGAAGGTGAAAAGAACATGGCGACGGAAAGTTCCATCCCATTTTGAGAGGCGATTTCACCGGATATCCTCGAAGAAATTGTCTCCCACCAACTGAATGAGTCGCCAGGATCTTATCTATGCACAGAGAAGAAAGTTGAAATTTCTGTTTTGCTGCAGCTTGAGAAAAAAAAGAGACTGATGTCTCAAATCAAGCCTTTACTCCATAGAGTTGTATCCATGGGGTAGCAACCAAGGACCCGAAGGAATGTTACAAAGTCCTGCAAAGAAGAATAATGAAATACTCATAAACGGCGGCGAGAATTGGAGTTTTCCGGCGAGCTGTTTGATGGTTGTCAATAGAGCCAACGCCGACGGATTTATTCTCGCCGTCGACATTGTTGTACTTGTGGCTTTTGTTGCAGCTGTGGAAGTGCGGTCGGTGAGATCACTGAGATGGGTTCCGTTTCTTTTGGCGTTGGTGAATGGCCTCGTCTAGTGTTTTGTTGGATGTTTCTCTTTTTGTCCGCATTTTGAGCTTTGAAACGACGCGTTTCAGACATGCACAACAGTTGCTATGAGGGAGCTGCACGTCAGCCTCCCCGCGTCCGCTGACAAGCAAGTACATGAAAACTCTACATTTCACCGGAAATAAAAGGATGCTCATATTACGCGCGGTGTAATATTCGCCGATTAGATACTGGAAAATAAATATTGACATCGTTACAAATTTTTATCAATGACCCGTAGTTAATCTTTTTAAAGAACAGTGAAATCGAAAATAACTATTGACATCGTTACAAATCTTTATCAATGACTCGTAGTGAATCTTTTTAAAGAATAGTACTGATACATTGAGGGAAATAAGAAATGATAATTGTAATTAAATGCCCTTAATTTTGCTTACGCATTCAAATCACAACAAATCCAGAAGTGTCTTATCGTCGTGTCATATGGAGC
This sequence comes from Vaccinium darrowii, assembly GCA_020921065.1. Lineage (NCBI taxonomy): Eukaryota > Viridiplantae > Streptophyta > Magnoliopsida > Ericales > Ericaceae > Vaccinium > Vaccinium darrowii. The sequence goes on along the minus strand of CM037153.1, from coordinate 15,824,909 downwards.
CAAGAGAAATTTAGCCAAATTTCATTTGTGTTTTATATCAAGTATTAGTAACAAATTTCTACCAAAAATTTATCAATTTCTACCCACAAGTTTAAAAAAAGGAGAAAAAAGTATACAGATGTAAAGACCCAGAAATTTGTGTTAAATAAAATAAAGATGTGGAATATATTTTTTTTAAGCTACGTGGATGATACTAGCTTACTTGTTGCAGTGGTGGGATTTAAACCTATCTAATGACGTCATCCGGATCGCATCGTAATGCGTGTCCAACTTTTAAAATTTTTCTAGATGATTCTGAGCACACGGTGACGTTGCCCACGATTTTCTAAGTCAGTACGAATATTTTGGTATTTTTCTGAAATCGAAACCCGGACAGTTAGAACACCGCTCAGAGTAAATTGTACTGCACGTCATGTTGCGCACCCATGTTCCCCACGCCTGCCCCAGCCTCCCCTCACTTTTCCCCCTTTTTATTTCTGGGGAAGAAAAAGAAATCAGAGAAAAAGAAAGAAAAGAGAGAAAGGAAGAGAAAGAAGAGGAGAAGAGAGGAGGAGAAAGAGAGAGGGAGGCCGGCTGCCGCCAAGTTCGGCCACCTCCGCCACCATGGCCGATCATCATCACCTTCTCCCAAGTTTCATCCCAACAAGTATGCCTCTTTTCTCCGGTTTTCCTGTTAATTTTGTGGTACAAATTCGTGTTTTTGGTGCCGGTATGAACAGTAGCTCGTTATAGCTGACAGGGTCACGGTTTTTGGCTAATATCTCGTTCATAAACTGTTAATTAAGTTTTGGTTCCTTCATATGATTTAGAGATAATTCAGAGGGCTTTCTTTTGCCACTGGAATCGTCCAAATCCATTGAGAATACGATTTACTATGAATTTTTGAAATCGGGTTTGCAGATCTGGAAATTTTCTCTGAGACAGATTCGTGTAGCCTCTGTGTTTGCTTGTTTTCTCATCTTTGAAGTACGAATTAGACCTTGATCCCTTCTGGAACTTTGAAGTACATTTCAATACGAAACTTTTGGCACAAGAATCACTCAAAAACATTAAGATCTCGATTTATGGTGATTTTTCAAAGTCAGGCTGTCAAGTTTTATCCGTTTTTCTTGCAAACCCTGTTTTGGCCGATTTATTTGATATTGTTCCAGAACTGGGGAATTTCTTAAAATTTTATAGAAGCTACCCATGGATGTTCTTTGTGTTGTGTAAAACTTTCAGAAGTTAATTTGAAATATATAAAATATGAAAAATGTTTGATTGAGCTGTTGTACTGAAATTCGCTGTGTTGACAGCATTGCCCCATGTTACGAGAACGGCTATATTTTTGTCTAGGAAGCTTGAAATTTCAATCCGCCTTTTGATTATGAAACTAGACTCATATACCTTCGAAAGTATGTAAGGGTTGTATCTTAACTCTTTCTAGAAAATAGCAGTTTTTGATTTGAAGTTGATGTATCGGCTGAAATTACGCGTGGAATGCGTCACGGACACATGCAAGCTTGGAGCTTGAGTTTCGGGAGTTCGGGTTTTGCTCAAAACCCAGTCAAGTAGGGGTTTCTCTCCTCTCTCTACATATCTATGTGTTTAGATAATAAACTCTTGGTTTCTACATACGATTTTCGTGAATGATGTTGTGCTGTGAAATTTCTAATTTATGACTTGAACCAAAATTGGGGCTTTTGGGATACTCCTGTGGATATGTCATATTGCTTTCGTAGTAATGAAACCGGGATATTTATGAGTGTATTTGAGGCATGGATTGACGAGGATGCTTACGGTTTTGACCCGTGATGAGATTACGAAAATGCCCTTAACCGAACGAATTTGGGAAGGTTTGACATGTTGAGCTCTTGGTAAGTGAAACTGTTGGTGGGATGTTTTGAGGGTCCACTCTTTTAGTCTTTTGCATTCCTTAATTGAGTTGTTGGCTTGTGGAATCGGACATGTTGTGTTGTTTGTTGTGGTGAGTTGTTGGCTGCGTGTTATTGTTATATGTTGCTTGTTGTGTGTGGTTGTTTATGTGTTGTTTGTTGTACATTATTCTGTACATTCCTTAGTTGATTTGATTGTGTTCGTGGAAATTGGGAATTGTGTGGTATTCGTTGTACATTGTATGAAATGCGTCTCGATATTGAGGAAGTATCTATCGAAGAAATCAAAATGCGTGGTTATGTTGAGAAACTGGAGCCTTTGGGTGTGATGGGAAGTAAGAGGAATTGATTGTCAGAGAAAAGACTGGGATAAAGTCGTGGTGATCCTGATGTGGTGTTGAAATGGAAATTAAATGGTAAAGAGTACTTCCGATCGATTGTAAACCTTCAAGCGTGGTTATGTATATATGGTGTTATGTATGCGCGAGGGTATAAGTATGTGTGTGTGGATGGGACAGTGATAAGCTTGGAAATCCATTTATGAACGTTGGTTTTCTATTATGCTCTGTTCTATATGTTTTTGGTTTTAGTATATCTATCTGAGTCTGAAATCCCAAAGGGGATACCTACTGGGCGAAGTGTGCTCACCCCTTTGTTGTTTCAGGTTTCGCTTGGAGCATGAAATGAAGTGATTGTGGTGCATGGCATAGTGAGAGCATGGCATGAAAGACTATTTGAAGCATTGTAAAATCCTTCCCTTCCAAGGATATAACATTTTTCTCAAATCACATGGGACATGGGTACCGGACTTAGATTGATGTTTCTTACCAATATAAATACGGTGAGGTGACTTTGGACGAATATTTGAGTTCATTGAGATGTTCCTTGAAGAAAACGTTTATTTATTCATGTTCAAAATTGAGGGCGTGACAACAGAAATGCCAATACTCTGACTCTATGGACCTCTTATCTAGAGATGGCAATGGTTTGGTTTTGATTTTATCAATACCATAACCAAAACCACGGTTATCTGTTCGGTTCGATTTTTCAACGAAACTTATGGTCAACATTTTTTAATAGAGTTAAGACACATAATGTGATAATGTACAACAAAAAAGCCAACAAACACAATATCCAACAAAAAAAAATCCAAAAAAGCCAACAAACTTAATACCCAACACACCTGACATCAAAATAACATGAAGTATGTTATTTTTGGTCGGGGATAACATGAAGTATGTTAAAACTAGCATGAGCTCGTGCTATGCACGGAGACATAAAATAAAATGACATTTTTTTTTTTAAATCAGCTAAAAAATTATATTTTCAATTTCAAATTGTGTGGAATTACTGGATCAATTAAATTAAGAGTATAACATTTTTTTATTTCCTATATACTTCTATTGACTCTAATTCCTGATTGTGATTTAAGGGAAATGATTTTCACACCCCCCATTTTGCAATCCACACTCCTTTTTTTGTCTTTATCTTCATGACTTTACAATATTACCCTTGAATGTATGAAAAAGGTGTATTGAAAAAGGGCAATATTGTAAATTCACGTAAGGTAAAGACAAAAGGGGGTGTGTGGATTGTAAAATGTAAAATGGGGGGTGTGAAAATCATTTCCCTGATTTAATTAGCTAAGAATCATAATTTATATATGCGTCTTTTTAACAAAATAATTGCCAACACCCAAAAAAAAAATGTGCCATAATTTTTTTATGATCGATATAATTGACAAATCCATATATGCGACTTTTAAAAAAAATAATTGCCAACACCCAGAAAAAAAAAAATGTGGCCATAATTTTTTTATGATTGATATAATTGACAAAAATCTCACTCAAAGGCGCTAAATTTTGGATCAACCGATACATGCAACATAAAAAATGTATATGAAGTACATTTCCTTTTTTTAAAATGAAAAGTTAGATGAGTCAAAATATATGTATATAATTTTGCGATAAAAAATTTAATGATCAAAAAAGTATTAGTGGGGTGAGTTGGCTACACCACCTCACCTCTATCTCTTCTGCTTGCCACCCAAATCAATGAAGCAAAATTTCATTAAGAAAAACTCAATAAAACATATTCTTACTCTAACCAAAATATGCAAGTGTAAACTAATATACATGTGTCCTGTTTTTATTTTTTTTTATTTAGGATGTAGAGTACTACCCATCATTTTGCGAAATATCCACCAAAAGACATGCAGAACAGTTAGCTACATTTTAAATGTTAATCATCGGCTCCATAGCCTGAGATCTATTTTTAAAAAATAACCTACTAAAAAATAGAAAATAAAGTATTTTTGTTGTTTGAAAGAAGAACAATGGAGCTTTTAAAACCTAAATTGAAGTTTCAAAGAATGAAACCATAATTAATCATTTATCAATCGAGGTTACCTGAGTCTCAATTGCCCATGAGATGCATAAGCATTTAAGTAATACTGTGGGGAGAATAAAAAACAAATACTGTGGATAGAATAAAAAACAAACAAAATTAAAAAAGAAAAGGCCAAAGACATTATTTCATCTCTATATGTTAGTTTCACAGGATCATGGTGCTATGGGAGATGAGTGAAAGAAGGAGTTGTTGGTGTAGGAGGAAAGAACGGATTAGGAATCGAAGCTGCTACCCGTACTATCTCTGATATTCCCCTAGAGATGGTCTCTGCCCAAATGATTGGCTATCACTCCTCTCTAATTTTTAACCATGTAATTATAAAAATCAACTTATTCCGAATCATTACTCGAAAGGGAAGAAAAAATACCAAACCGATGGACAATAAATTTAGATTAGGCGGTTGCACATGTCAGTGACAAAAAGAAAAAGAATACCAAAAATAAAACCATAAAACAGGAAAAGAATGTGATTATGGACGGATGAAATATCCTTACCATAAGTTTAAGAATGTGATCCTTACTAAGAATGTGATTTTGAATGTTTGAAATGTTTCGGTTATGTTTGACTAATAGAAAGTAATGATCTCCTTACCAAGAATGTGATCCTTACCATGAATGTTTCGGTTATGTTTCATGAGTAAATAAAGTAATGTTTGAAATGTTTCGCGATTATCAAGTTAAAATGGGGGGGGTTATAATCTTGGTATATATATTTCTTTTGTAATTATGCTTATAATTGGCTTTTGATTATGGTGTTTTCTTTTCTTAATCTTGGTATATATATTTCTTTCCGCTCCAAAAGGCTCCTCAATTAGGCGGTTGCACCAATTAAAATTACTTTACTGGAATTGATCATTACTTTCTTTTATTGAAATTGAATTATTACTTTCCTTTAACTCCGGAAAGAATTAAATTCCGAAAGTCTATTGGAATTGATCATTCCTGTAACTCCGAAAGTCTCCTCAATTATTACTTTCCTATAACTCCGGAATTGATCATTACTTTACTTTCTTTTTTTGGATTTTAGAAATGACCTTTGATTATCAATAACCATTTAAGATTTTGCTAATTGCGTAAAAAGTGCAAAGAATAGGGGGACACGTGGCAAGCTCAAGAAGCTCTGTTCACCAAAAGTCTTCCTACAATACTAATATAGGTTAGGCGGTTGCACATGCCAGTGACAAAAAGAAAAAGAATACCAAAAATAAAACCATAAAAAAGGAAAAGAATGTGATTCTGGACGGATGAAATTTTTGGGAATGTGATCCTTACCATAAGTTTAAGAATGCAATCCTTACCAAGAATGTGATTTTGGAGAAAATTTTGGATGCAAATAGGGTATGGGTGACATGGTGCCCCTTCGGCACGTTTGATGCCGTAAAAAAAAATGCATCAGACGGCTTAGATTAAAACACACTTTTATTTTTTCTTTTATATTTTTTAAAAATCCAGACGACACTTTCAATCCAGACCGTTGATTGCATTATTGGACGGCCCGGATGTGCCGAGAGGGCACTGCGTGGTATCCTCCCCGTACCCAAAATTTTCTCTGTGATTTTGAGAATGTGATCCTTACCCTAAAACAGGAAAAGAATGTTTCGGTTATGTTATGTTTGACTAATAGACTTCCATATAATGGTCGCGATTATCGAGCTAATTAATTATGCTTATAATTGGCTTTTGATTAGGGTGTTTCCTTTTCTTAATAGCACGGGTTTTTTTTTTTTTGTGCAAATAGGGTATGGGTGACGTGGTGCCACTTCGACACATCCGAGCCGTAAAAAATGCATCGGACGGCTCGGATTAAAACACACTTTTTATTTTCTTTTCTATTTTTTTTTTAAATTCCGGACGACACTTTCAATCCAGACCCTTGATTGCATTATTGGACGGCCTGAATGTGCCGAGAGGGTACCACGTGGCACCCTCTCCGTACCCAAAATTTTATCGTGATTTTGAGAATGTGATCCTTACCATAAAATAGGAAAAGAATGTTTCGGTTATGTTATGTTTAACTAATAGACTTCCATGTAATGGTCGCGATTATCGAGCTAAAATTGGGGGTTATAATCTTGGTATATATATTTCTTTTGTAATTATGCTTGTAATTGGCTTTTGATTAAGGTGTTTCCTTATCTTAATTCCTTTTCTTAATAGCACGGTTTTTTTTTTGCATAGCACTGGTTTTCCGAAGCTCAACTCATTAGGCGGTTGCACAAATTAAGATTACTTTATTGGAATTGATCATTACTTTCCTTTATTGAAATTGAATTTATTACTTTCCTTTAACTCAGGAAAGAATTAAATAATTGATTGTTTTTTGGATTTAAAAAATGACCTTTGATTATCAATCACCATTTAGAACTTTGCTAATTGCTTAAAAAGTGCAAAGAATTGGGAGACACGTGGCAAACTCAGGAAGCTCTATTCACCAAAAGTCATCCTGCAATACTAATATAGATATCATAATCTCATGTGAATTTAACGTAAACTAATGGTTCCAACTTCCAGCTTCAAATCCAGCTTTCCAAATTTTCCAATTCCAGCTTCCACATTTCGAGCAAGTTCATTGTTATGTCCCTAAATTGTATTGTGTGGTAGTATGTATGTATGTAAAGGTATTAATATAATTGTGTAACGGTTCGGTTACAGTTTGGTTCGGTGTTCAGTGCGGTTAACATATAAAACCAAAACCAAACCGGCCGGTTTTTTAAAAGCTAAAACCAAAACTAGAACCAAAAAAAAAAAGATAAAAACCGTACCAAACGGTTCGGTACGGTTTAGGTAACCAATGATTCGGTCTAAAAGTTGTTACGTTTGCTTTTGAGATAGGGCATTGACTCGTTGCTTTTGCTTTCGTGAACCTTAACCAATGCAAGAATATATGCGTTTTAGCCCCCCAAGGGTTAGTCCGGTTAGTTGCAGGACCGGCCCAGGCCCAAGGCCTACCAGGCCTGGGCCTAGGGGACCCCAAATAATGCCCAAATTTGGGGCACACTTATAAATTTTAGTGATATGCCTGAGTAGGAGTCTTTCATGGCCCAGTAGAAAAATTAAATGGCCCAACACGAAAATTAAATGGCCCAAAACAATTGGGAATGTTTGGGCCAGTCCAATCACTCTCCGTGGTGGACTTCCCAAGAAAATGCTGAGAGGAATTGGGAGTGGTGCTCTACTTATAAGGGTCCCTTTAGAAGAAATGTTGCAAAATAGCCGATGTGGGACAACAAGAATAAGGCAACAGTGGGTTCCAACTTCCTCTTTTGCATTTTCTCTTCACTTCCAAACGTCCCACATCGCCTATTGAGGCTGAGAAGCAACCAATCTCTTCTATAAATAAACCTCTCCACCACACAATCCATGTTCAAGCACCCATAGTCTGCCACTATGCGGTCAAGCATGTAAATACATGTATAAAATTATATTTATATGTACGTGCGTATTGGGTTGTAAGCTCACTCGAGCCAAGTATCAAATAGCTCGGGCTCTGCTTGTTTATTTGTTGAGCCAAAAATCCTAACTCAAGCTTGTTCATTTATCTCTCAAACCGAGTTGAGTTACTACTGAGCCGAGTTTGCGAACGGCTTAGTTTGTATACACCTAATGGTATGTAAACAAGTCCCATGCGCCTCTAGATTCCAGCATAACCCAACTTCTGTATCCCTCCGTCTCTCGCACTGCCTGGTTCTTCCTTTTTTTTTTTTTTTTGATGAACGGACTGTCTGGTTCACATTAATGATGCTCTCTCTCACCCATTTTCATTTTAAATGTTAAAATGATACTAACTTCTGTTTCATATATCCATACTTTGTAAAATTTATATTTTTAAAATTTGCTCATTGAGATCAACTAACTGGGATCCAAATTGAATAGAAAATTATGTACTCCTAAAACAAAAAATTTAATTTTTCAATGTGAGTTGTATATTTATATTTTACAATCAGCCCATTATGTTGATAATAAGATTATTCTCCGACCAGTAAAAAGGGTATTTTGGCCTTCTCCAATTGTTAATTGTCAATGTACAAATGTTACTTCCCTATTATCAGACGGCCAATGGCCACGAACAATTACTTCGACAAACGTACTCTGCTAGAAAAATTATTTTAAATGTTGTTGGAAAAATTATTTTAAATGTTGTATTCTTGGGGCACAATTTTTAGGCTGGGCCTTGGGCACTCCCAACCCTTGGGCCGGCCCTAGTTAGTTGGTTGCGTCCCACACAATGCTTTTCTAAGCTAATACTCTTTAAAACTCGTGTAAGTATAAGAGGAACGTGAAGAATAAGAGGAACAAAGGATAGTGCAAATCGCATGAACTGAAGCCAAATCTTCTAACTCGGGAATCCGATTGGCGTGGTTCTTGTGTCAACATAAAGTTCAACGACATTTGAAGATAATACTCTTTCAAACTCGTTAAAATAATAAGAGGAACAAAGGATAGTGCAAATCATTCAACTGAAGGCCCAGTGGCGGCTCCAAGAATTTTGAACAGGGTGTTCAAAAATTACTTACTTTAATTCTTCTAACTTTATTAACTAGTCATATATACACATTTTTTTTATATATTAGCTTGAATAATGAGACCAAATAATACGAAAATGCGGAAGATATATGTTATAATTACATGTTTTTCGGATAATTCTATTTTCTAGGCTAAGCAAAATTAAACTGACACATAAATACATTAGTTTTTATTATAAGAAATTGTTTGGCGAATATGTTCACACGAAAATTTTTTTACCTATTCTTATTTTTGGAGATATAGAGTTTATTGTTGTTCTGAGAAAAGTCAGAGCACAATATCCATACCCAATAGATACTTTTTGCTCTCTCTATTTTTTTAAAATTTTTGTCATTAATAATATGTACTTTGTTTGAGCTAATATATTAGTGAATTTCTTAGATTGATGGATATTTGCAGTATGGGAATAAATGTTGAAACAAATTCGAGATAAAATTATTACATGTAATATAAAATGTAAAAGAGTTTAGGTTGTTTAATTGAGCATCTAAGAGAAGCTATGGAGCCTCTTATGGCATTTAATTGGATTCTTTGCATTGTATTGGTTTGTGGGCTTATTTAATTGTTCAAAAAAATTTTGGGTTACATGATCAAATATTTACGTGAGGGTGTTCAAATATTTTTAGTTTGGGTGTTCAAAAAGACAAAACTTAAAATAAAAGTACAAAAAATTACATGTATTTTGAACAAAAAAATTTGTTCAGGGTGTTCAAGTGAACACCCTGAATCCAATGTGGATCCGCCTATGACTGAAGCCAAATCTTCGCAATCGGAAATCGGATTGGTGCGGTTCTTGTTTCAATATACAGCTCAAAGATATTTGAAAATAATACTCTTTCAAACTCGGAAACCCGAAGATGAACTATGGATGGTGCAAATTGGTTAACAGAAGCCAAATCTTCTCACTCAGAAATTCAATACAATTGACTAGGGTACGATTCTTAGAGTCAGGTCACAAAAAGTAACTTCTTGTGAATTCCCTAGTCCAACGTGGGTGGTCTGCCTTTGACCAGACCGGGAGCAGAATTAGTCGAAGTGTGTAAGTTAACCCAGACACCGTAACCCATCGAGAAAAGCAAAAAAAAAAAAAAGATGTGCGTTTTTAGTCTCTGCCCACTGCCAGCAGTGAACGAATGCCAGATGCATCTCTGCCTGCAGTTAATTTTGACAAGGCACATTGCTCTCATTGCTCTGCAGGATAAAGGTTTTCGGAAGTAAATTACTACACATTAGGGAATTAAGTAAAGATCAAATTGATGGGTCAATTAATCGATTTGCGCTTTTTTTTAACTTAATTAATTAAAATGCTTGTTTTAAACCTTTATTCCCGGAATACGTGAAAACTTGGTCAGAAATCACGCTTTCCGGAAATTGTGTTTGCAGAACACGCCTCCTCAGCAATTAATGACATAATTCATTTTGGAAAATGATAATACCAAAACCATTTTTGTTTGTGCCAAAACTATAGTGCATAAGAGGCTTATACCTTACAAATGGTACAAGGTTTTTAAGAACTACAATTTTTGCACAAACAAAAATGATTTTGACATTAGCAATTATTATTAAAGATTAGAGCATCTCCAATAGAGGCTCTCCTAGCTAATTTGTTGAGCCGAATTGACATATTGAGGGGAAATTTTGTAATTTATGTCCCCTTTTCCTCAAAAGGTTGTACTGTTTGGAGGGACCCATCCACCTTTTTGTCACATCCACTCCTCAAATTTAATTTTGGCTCAATAAAATTGTTGAGCCGAAATTAATTTTGTTGAGTGGATGTGACAAAAAGGTGGATGGGTCCCTCCAAACAGTACAACCTTTTGAGGAAAAGGGGACATAAATTACAAAATTTTCCCTCAATATGTCAATTCGGCTCAACAAATTAGCTAGGAGAGCCTCTATTGGAGTTGCTCTTAAAGATGTTTTTAACAAACACGCTCTCTAAAGGCGTGATAGGAAAACACGCTTTCCGCTTTCTGAAGGTGTGATATGCAACCACGCTTTTAAGGATGTAGAGTTTGCGAGCCATCATCAGATTTTTGTTAAACATCTAAGAAAAAACACCAGATCAGATTCTCTCGTTAAGCACCAGATTTACAAGCAAAGCATCAATTTTTAGCAAACACCCGATCCTACAACTGCCCGCCTCCTCCGCCGTTCACCTCGTCGTTAAACATCTAAGAAAAAATCACACCAAGCTTTAATTTTGAGATCTGTTATGATTATTTTGAAATCAGAGAGACAGGGAGGCCGCCGGAGTGGTGACCAGCGATGGAGAAGCTGGAGGAGGGCCGGAAAAGTTGACCGTGTCGGTGGAGTTTGGCCGTCGCAGAGGAGGAGGAAGAAGTTGTAAATGGGATAGATGATGAAGAAGACGAAGAACGGAAGAAGTCCAGTACTAGGGTAAAAAGGGGAAAAGACAGTTACAGTAGTATCACTTTGGTATACACTATTCGGAGGATTTTTTATTTTTTTTTGGAGGATGAAAGGGTGTCTTCAAAACACGGCTAAACACGTTTTTTAAGCCGGATTACCCTTAACTTAATTTTTGGGTTATTCCGTCTTAACCCACTTTGAAAGCATGAAATGTAACCACGTTTTCAAGAAAACATGTTTGCTAACAACGTTTTCACGTACTTCAGAAATAATGTTAAAAAACGCACATTTTTTGTAATAAAGTTTTAAAAAAAGATACGCAAATCGGTAAATGAGGCAAATTGACATGGGATAACTCAAACCCTCGAATAGGGTAGCACACCTTAAACTAAATTAAGTTTTTATTAAGTTTTTTTTAATCTCGTGGACAGCCATCCCAATCACCAAAAGGATGGTGTCCCACTAACGTTGTGCCCACTCGATGCATGGGGGGCAGCAACAAAAAAAATGTTAACGATATTTTTTTTCCCATTTTATTACATCAAACGTGCACAACACTAATTGTAAATCGAACGGGCGCAACGCTATTCGATAAAAAAGATAATTGATAAAGAAATATATTTGTGTTTTTTCTGACCTCGTATTTTTAATGGCCACAATTCTAGTTGATAAAAAAAAAAAAAAAAATTGGTGTTTTTTTTTCATCCCATGTATCGAACGGGTACAAATTAAAAACTATTCACAGGCTGAAACCATTTGGAAAAAGTATATATACATTGAAATATTTTTCAAAAAACCACTTATACATCAATTAAAAAGGAAAAAATAAAAAAACTTTATCCCACAACTGACGACCCCGCTACTTTATTCTCCCCCTCTCTTAATTTTAAAATTTTTAAAAATCAAAACTCTAGGAAATTAGCGATGGAAATTTGGAGGCTTTTGGGGCTCAAATTTTTTCAAGAGGAAAGTAAAATTTTTGGGTCTTTTCCAATTCCTCTCATCGAGACGAAAAATATAATGTAAAAATCATACTTCAATCTCATAAGAATTAAGAGAAAACCACCACAAAAAAAAACTGCAAAAATATCCCTAAAAAGTTTGTCCAAACTCACTCGATCTAGTAAGAAGCCCAGATACATGAAAACCAACATAGCAACATAGCACACCACATAGGTAACAGTAACACCTAAATTTGAGGAACCAAACCTGCCAATATGTGAAACATTTGATGGCCTCATAACAAAACGCAATCACGTCTTCTCATGGAACCACAATTTCAAACTAAAAGCACATCCATGCAGATATCATATACTTGGCTACTAGCAGGTTTCATAGTGTGTCGAGATAGAGTACTTTAGGCATAGTTCATCTCACCAGATGACCACAGCATTGAAACAGGGTATACTAAATCTTAATAACAGCATAAAACTATCTTATTCAAACCATTGGTGCTGCTGCTACTTTTTTCCCGGCTGCAATGACCGAAATAACACGAGAAGTTAATCCCACTAGGCTTATTCCTTCTCCAGTTCCTTCAGAAAATCTTGATTGTCAACCAGAACCTACAAAGAGGGAAAGAATTATCATGAGCTTCTAAAAGTCATTGGTTGCGCTGCATACGTAAATGCTCCAGACACGGGAAAGTAGTAAAGCAACTCGCTAGGGCACTGCAAGTACAACGTAACATATATGGCTTGATAATTCTTTAAAAATTAAACAAGGAGGGCATCCGATCAAATAGAAGTTAGCGACAACGGTAGGCAACAAGGATAAACAAAGCCAACGGTATGAAATTTCTTGCAGAAGTCATAGGCATTTCTAGTGACACCAACAGATGGTATCAATGTAATAACAATCTACTAATGAACAAATATTGACATGCCATGAACTTTTTAAATGGCATATTATGCAATTATTTTGTCCATCTAAAACAAGGCATATATTGCATTTATTTATTTATGACTGTCACCCGTGATTCCGTCAATTATAACATTTCCTGCTTTCCATTCGTCATTTGGACCGAAAAACGGTGTTACGCTCTAGTATTCAAGAGACTCAAAATCCAAAAACCTTGAAATCTATGATTGAATTTTACTTTTACTCTAGCGACCATAGTACCCTAATTAAGGGACATAAAAAGTAAAAACCAAAGGAACTTACTGTCTTCCAGCCATCTGGATCTAGAAATGCAGTGATTTTGGTGTTGAGTCCAGGAATTGGTCCAGGCTGTCGAGTTACCTTTCCTCCAAGCTCCTGGGTAACCAGGTTAACAACCTCACCGCTTTTGTATACGTCATCCGTGCTTATGGCAACCTAGAGTAAATGTCACACCCATCAATAAAAACATGAAAGGGAGAAGGAGAGAGCTGAAAATTTAGATGACAATATCTTTGCTAAAGTTTCTGAAGAGGTATTATAACCTGTGCATAGGCATTTCCTTTGGTATATTCAGTGACACCATAGTTATATGTCAGCTCCAGAACAGTTGTCTCCTTTTCCTCAGCATACCCCATCATGGCTATGGTGTACTGTACAGTACAAGCAACATGTGTCATCATTTGGTGATCATCACCATGACCTTAAATCTTAATGGATAAACTGGAAACAATGTTCACCTTCTGTTCTCGTCTATCAGTCTTCTTCACTACTTTCATCCCCAAGGCCTGACATATGTAAAAACCACAAAACATTGTGATATGGACATCAAGATCGCACAATGAAGTCAATCAGGACGAAACAAAACCGCATTTCTGACACGCTCCTAGAGATAAGATGAGTACTTAATATCTCATTGTTGCTAAGCTGACTTTGTCGTCCCTACAAACATTATGGTATGGAAGAAATAAACCAGAATTCGATAACATTTTCAACGTCGAGGACTAGCTAATGTACATTTGTTTATACATCTAAAAGGACCTTGGATTTCCTTCACTTTCACCTCTTTTCTAGAGGGAATATGATACGACTATCAAGTTATTACTTTCTTTGTCTCATAGGATAGGCTATTAGAGGGAATATACAACTATCAAGTTATTACTTTCTTTGTCTCATAGGATAGGCTATTAAGGGCAACAATCTTGAACTAAACAACCACCACCCCACCCCCCCACCCCCCCCCCCCCCCCCCCCCCCCCCCCCCCCCAATTACTGCATCCAACCAACCCACAAAAATCCCAATAATTCAGCCTGAAGACAGACGAAGCGGAAACCCAACTAATCACAAATATCTCAGGACAAAAATACACTTGGTGCTGTAAGAGTTTAATAATTCAACTATAGGTACGCATGAGTCCCCCTGTAATATTGATAAATATTTTATAAACACACGCACACAGAGTCACCAGGAGCATCAGCAGGGTAACAATATTCAGGAGAAAGTCAATGAGAGCAAGTTTTCTAAATACAACATGAATTCATCTGTGGATAGAATATATAACTTACTTGAACAGCCCCAAATAAACTTGAGCACGCATGTTGGCTACTTGGCACCTCAAGGGTGTGAGCCCTACCAAATGTGTCTGACAACTATGAATTCTATTCATATTGGCATTACATTATGAATTGACACTCTGCGGTACATAAACGCCATTTTTCCACAAATCTATGTTACAAAATAGAGCAAACAATAGCAACTTCTAAGCCGTCCAATCACATTTCCTGTTAAAGTTTTAGCCATGCCATCAACAATATGGATAATAAAAGGAAAACTTAATCAATATTTTCTCTACCAAATCTACTCCAAAACTTAATCATTTTCTGGTAACATCTGTAATCACTATTTTCTCTACACATTTTCTAACTAAAAAACGAAAAATATCTACATGTTTGAAATATCTCTCTCCACACTAATTTCCATCAACGTTACTAACCCTTCAAAATTCTTAGTGCCCTCTCCCTCTCTTTCCTACAATACTCATCAAGACATGTAATCCTTCCACATTAAATGTTTTTTTATTTTTGAATAGCAGGACAAATGAGTACGTCATTAGAATGGTATAGATGTCAGGAAGCTTTACATACACAGGTTAGGAACGAGCAATCTCCAAAAGAACAAGATTTCAGTTGGGAGTGCCTTTAGGCACGGACAATCAGCTAGTTACACAATCAAGATATGATCCTTTCTTGCCGGGCCTTGTACTGTTTAATTGTAGGTCTAATAAATCCAACCCTAGATAACATTCACGTCGACACTCATACCCTAACAAACCAAGCACATAAAATCAGCCTATAGAAAATTACCTTTTCATAAAACTTGATGGAGCGCTCAAGATCACCCACACGAAGCATTACTTGGCAAAGGGGTTCGGGAGTAGGCGGCCTCTGGATTAGCTCAAAAGTGTAACCATCAGGATCTTTCACAAAAGCAATGACACCCGTTCCACCCTTAACTGGACCAGGCTCCCGAGTGATATTACCACCCTTTGCTCTTATGTCTTCAACCATTTTGTAAACCTGAATGTGAGATGAGGATACCAATTTACCTAACTCCAATAATGTGCCAAAAAAGTACATTAGAATTGTGGTACTTACATCTGTGGTCGCAATGGCAAAATGCCCAAAGCCAGTCCCAATGTCATATTTATCCACTCCATAGTCTGCCAATTAATTTTAGTAAGTTCATAAAAAAATCACAAAATAAGAGAAGAAGAGGAGCAACATAATAAAATCACACCCTAACAATATCGAGGAGATTTGAAAGGTAATGTTGACACTTTGAAAGGTGCCAGCTGATTTTCATTATGTGCTAGAAGCATTTTGTGACTAACTGCCTTTGTTTATGGTTTCAAAATAAACATTATTCCTCAGACGAATCATCATCTTTTTCAAAACTAATGCAAAAGTACACAAATCTTGAAGGCTTCTAACCAAAAATTAGAATGTTTTGATAAACATATGCAGCAGTGATGTGTTTTGGAAGTAAAAAATGCTTTGGGTGTGACAATCAATCCTAGAAGCCTATAAACTGGGCTAGTCCCCAGGTAAAAAAGGCATGCATTTGTTGAAAAAGGTAAGAACTAAGAAGCCATACTGGGTTTGGGACAAAATGATTGTAGTTTACCGGCACAGACTACAAAGAAAAAAAAGACTATTGCAAATTCTAATTTTGCGCAAATAACTTTCATAACTGCACCGCAAGAGCATAAAATTGTGAAATTGGGTGTTCAAAGATGGATTATTATCATACTGTATGTTAATTCCACCACAAAACTAGATTCTTCTGGCCCAAATCCAAGAAATGCATTTGAGTATTTCTCCTCTGGAATGTCTCTCTGCCTCAAAAGTTTCATTCCGAAACATTCTGTGTAAAACCTGAAATTCCACAAATGCAAAAATGATCTGAAAATTAAGCAAGGCCAAAGCTTTCTTATACAAATAATTTCAAGTTAGTAAACCCAAGAGATATAGCGTACTTGATGGTGCGCTCTAGGTCACCGACCCGATACACAGCATGTAAGAACCGGCGCTTATCCTTCTTTGGCCATTCCAACAATTCATCACTGGGAACAGCAAGTGCAGCCTCAGCCATATCCACTTAATGCGATTTTCTGCTCTCAATAACAAATTGATTTCTTCATAAAAAGCTATCACAACCAAAATTGAAAACTGAACATCAAATTTGAAATAACAAATCCAAATATTACACTCATTGTACAAAGATCAAGCACACAAAATATCATCCAGTCTAACTTAAAAGATTAAAGTTTGCTCCTCACTTGCAGACACCCCCACTTTAAAAAAATAATAAAAATAATTCCGGGTCGGCAAGTATATCCCGCACCTCTTTACTGGTGGTCCCCCCCAACTCAAACTTAAACAAACAAACAAAGAGAAAGAAAACTCTCGTTTTTGGGGAACAAAGAGAAACAAAACCTCGATAAACAAGGAGGTCGATTCTCTTTCGAAGAGGAAGAACTGAAGAAGATATCACCCAATTAGGGCTTTGATTGTATAGAATTTTGCCTATTGTTTATTGACTAATTTTAGCTTTGATTGTAGAAAATAGTTTAAATATGCAATGCTTCTTGTTTACTCCAGAGAATGAAGACTATATTTAAGGAAGTTATGACTCTTATTTAGTATTGATTATTGAGTCATTGACTAATCTATTGTTAAGCTACTTTTATTTTATTTTGATGGCTGATTAATCTTGGAAAATGTATCTTGGCTTTTCTTTGACTATGGAATGCAAGGATGTTAATAGGCTTTTCTTTTTTTTACTTATTTGCTGAGTAAGGAATAGAAAGATATTTGATGTTAAATTTTTTTCCGTTATAACTCGGCCCCCAGGATTCTTAATTCTGGCTCCGTCACTACTCACTTGCAACAACCTATGGCTAGATAGGCAGCGATTGGCGAACATTTCAAATTCCAAAGCAAGAAATTGACAAGATTGTTGTAACAGATGGATAACAAACCCTTAAAAGCATTTAAACATGAAATACCATCTCCAGCTAAAACATTGAAGTACCACACATTGGAACCTATGCATATTCAAAATACCAACTACAAAAACAACAAAGCTAGTAGAATGATTCAAAGGCCATACTTATGAACTCCACTTCTAATATTTTGACACATTTTCCATGTGTGGTAAACCCATCTCACGTTCCTAATCAACGATATTATGCTAGGAAGAAACTTGTAAATCTTTCACCAAATCAGCACTCGTACTTGAGGTTCTGACTATTTCAGCAAACATTTATCAGAACTTCGATCAGATCTAAGATACAACCCATGACATAAGATAAATCGATTGGGGGAATCTCATAGTACCGACCACCGACGGCGCCATAATTTTTCCGTAGGCAGGGGCGGTCTATTCAAATATTCTAGTCAATGTAATAGTAGGATTTTTTCAAATTTTAGCGGCAGGCGACAGCCCCTTCTAGTCCCGCTCTGGCTCCATCCTTGCCACCGAGTGACAGAACATATATGATCGGGCCGTGTTCCTCGCAGCATATGATGCACGTTTTAGCTTTTGAATGGCAGACTATCTCAGCTACCATTCCAGGTTGAAGACTTAAAAGTACATGGTGCTAAACATATACTCCTACAAGTGTTTTAAGGTCTTCAAAATTGGAATCACACGACTGTAATCGAACTATACACAAATACGAAGCTGTTGCGAAAGCTCCGGCCAAGCAGATATTCAAACCATCAGAATGACAGAGAGAAAAGGGTCTTCTTTTACCAATCAATCGATTAGAACGACCTAGCATTTACATACAACTCCGTTTGTTCGCAACGGCAAATCATAGCGCTTTGTTCAGTTTGAGCACACCACAACTTTTTAAGAAAGGAGGAGAAGCCACAAAATCAGATCGCCAATTTCAAAAGTTAAGCCTCATACAGTCATACAGATCAAAAGGTCACAATCTATACATACACAGAGAAAGAGGGGAGAGGGAGGAGAGAGAAGAAAACCCTAATCGTGCAGAGAGAGCAACGGATGTGGGAGTGAGAAGAGCTTACCGGAGAGTGCGAGAGTAACGGAGTGCTGTAGAAATGATAGGGAAACGCTTCTAGCTGTTCATTGAGACGTTGCAGAATATACAAGGAGGAAAACTGGTCAATGTGGGGGTACAATTGTCTTTTCATGAAAGAAAAGGGAAATTATTTACTGGATGGGTAATGGGAAAAAATATGCCACATTGCCACCCCCATGCTTTTTTTTCTTTTTCTTTTTTGAAGGGTACATGCCACCCATGCTATAATGGGGAATTATTAATTGCTTGGTCCCACTAAAAAATATGTGAATATAAAATCAACATGTGGTGGGAAGGAGCTATGCCACGTGGACCTGACTATAGGTACCAAATCAAGCGATACAAATTCAGTACCCCTTACCCGCAAGCCGTTGTACATTTTCGGTACCCTTAGCAATGCCACATATAACTTTAGAGTGCATTTATTTGAAAGTCATTTTCTTATTTTCTTTATCCATAGATCACAGGGTTAACTAATAGTACATTGCATCATTTCATGCCATTGGGTCTCTTTGAAGGACCGGTGATGCTTTCCGACCTGTGTCATGCGTTGACTTTCCACACTGAAAAATTTAAGCTTGTGCACGTATGTTCAAAAGGGTCTCATTGCCTCTTACTAGTTAGCAATTGTCTGAATAGGTTAGGTGAAATTACCATCTGCTAAAAGAAAAAAAAAACTCTACTACATGGACAAAAATTTGGATAATAAGGTACAAACATTTGTTTGATGAGCTCTTTAAAGTACGGATTTTCTAGTCAATGCCCCCAAAAAAATGGACAATTTTTTATTGCTAATGGAAAATTTTGTTTGATGAGCTCCATTTTTTATTATTAATACAAAAATTATCCTGGGTGACGGGCTGTCTTCCCAGATAGGTGGAAGAAATTGGAGCTCATCACCATCAACTACCAAGTGGTTGGTTCAACGATTAAAATATGAAAAACAATTTTACACTCCATTCTTTTATAAATGCACTCTAAATTCAACTATGATTTTAGCACTTAGTGAACTCATTTACTAAAATTATGGTTGATTTTAGCAACTGGATTATTAAAATCAAATGGAAAACTTAACATTAATTTCGTTCTATAGATTAAAATATGTCGTACGAGTTATGATTCTTTTCAAACTCTGTAGAGTTGTTACCTTTTTAAAACAGGAAATAATAACCAAGAAAATTAAAATGAGAAAGATAAAATGGGTCCACCTCCCTACTAGATGGTTCGGTGTAATCTGTGGTTATGGTTTAGCCACTTTTCTTAAAAGCTCTTTTGTTGTGTGCATTTGGACTCACAGTTCAATTCTTTGGGTTCCATTTCCAAGTCTTTGTCCACTTTGAAAAAGGCATCACTAGCCAATGACAAGTGACTTTCCCTGGGTGTCATTTTAATGTTGAGAAAATATCTATTATCGTCGGTAGCCCGAAAATAACGCAGTGAATACTCATTCCTAATCGGAAAAAGTCCAATTTTGTTCCGGCTTTAATTTTATTCCCAAATGGATACTCAAGTTATAAAAAAAAAAAACTCGTATTTTTTATAATTATTACACAAAACCCGTATAAAGCAATGAAAAAGTTTAGGAGTTTATTTTTGTTTCACAAATAAATGATAGCAGTAACGCGTGTTATACACATAAAAAAGAAACAAATATTAACTTGACTTTAAGCCGTATATAGAAAAATAATAAGTTTTGAATATTGCCCCTTTTATGATTTTTATCTGTATCTGGTCCTCTATTGCATGCTTGGTACATCTTTATAGCTGGTGGTCCATTCAAAGACGCATAAAATTACATGTGTTTAGAATGAAAATCAAATCTTTTTCCCGGAAAAAAATTGATTTCCATTAATGGTTATTCCAAATTGACATACAATTAGGCCAGCCAAACAATCTGCGTTATATACGGAAAATGATATGGGTACACCATTTGTGCATTCCAAATGCACCACCCTGATGTGGCAAATGAGGAGAATCTCATTTTTTAGGTGAGCTTCAGGGTTTCTCTTCATTTGCCACATCAGGGTGTTGTGTATTTGGGGTGCACAAGTGATGTACTCATAGTATTGTTCGTTATATACCAGATAGCACATACCTACCTTTCAAGGGAAAGTGTTTGGTACCAGAAAACTTTCCCATAAACTCACCCAGAAAATGCATCCAACGGGTGAAATTCACCCGGTACCCTGGTACAGTTTTTGAACAGTGTACCGAGTGAATTTCACCCGTTAGATGCATTTTCTGGGTGATTTTATGGGAAAGTTTTCTGGTACTATACCAGACCTCACCTTTCAAGGGTCATTCCAGAGATTGCCTAAAAGGCTATGTTTGGTAACACTTCTGTTTTCTGTTTTCTGTTTCTGTTTTCTAATTTTTGTTTTTCGTAAAATGGAAGTGAAAACAAAAAATATGTTTGTGTGAAATTATTTAAAAAAAAAAAAAGTAAAAACATAATTATGAGTCGGTTGGAGGTGTGCCGGCGGGAGGCTGGAGGTGGTGGGTGGTGGCGGTGGTGGGTGGCAGCGGTGGTGCATGGTGGCTGGAGGTGGAGGTGGTGGTGGGTGGTGGCGGCGGTAGTGGGTGGTGGGTGGAGGTGGAGGTGGGTGGCGGTGGTGGTGGGTGGTGGCGGTGGTGGGGGGTGGTGGCTGGAGGTGGTGGTTGTGGGTGGTGGGGTGGTGGTGGGTGGTGGCGGTGGTGGTGGGTGGTGGTTGGTGGGGTGGTGGTGGTGGGTGGTGGGTGGTGGCGGGTGGAGGTGGCGGTGGGTCGTGGCGGTGGTGGGTGGCGGTGGGTGGCGGTGGTGGGTGGTGGTGGTGGTGGGTGGTGGGTGGTGGTTGGGGTGGCGACTGGTTGTGAGAAAACAAAAACAGAAAGTGAAAGTTGAGATTTTCAACTTCCTCAAATTTCATAAATAATGGAAGGAAGAAGTAGAATTTGAAAATAAAAGTGGCACACAAACAACATTCTGTTTTTAAATTGTGAAAATTCTGAAAACAAAAACAGAAAACAGAAAACGAAAGTGCCTCCAAACAAGGTAAGTTGACAAAGAAGTTCAATATGTTATTATATTCTTCCGTGATTTTTCTTCTTCTTTGATTCTAAACACTCCATCCCATCCCATGAACCAAAAATTTGATCCAAATCATTCCTATGGTAGATCTTGATGTTTACAACATCCATGCCGAAATTCAAATTGATCTGAAAATGAAAACCTCATAATCAAATATGGTACAATTATTATAAAGTAAATTTTAAAATTTAAATTTACATTTCATTTTAACAAGAATAGTGTTCCCGGATCATTGAGCTATTAATATATGATTGATGTGATTTTTTGCAAAAATGCTATATTCTTTGATTAATGAATTATGAACAACTCAAATTAAATTTTTAACATATCGTTTAGATTCAAGAGTGAGGTACACCTCCGTTAACATGGACAAAATTGGGTGTGAACGCAAATTTTCTCAAAGCACAAGAGTGCAAATGCAACAAAATGAACATTATGGGATATATCTGCACATCGCCCAAACTAAAGGAGTATAAGTGAAGTTTGCCCAAACAAAAAAACAGCTAAACAAACTAAAAAGCCTAGGCATAAAATTACAATGTGCTTAGGGCATTCTTATCTGGAGCACCAAATTTTACACCAAATTTAACTTCAAAAACACCTTTTACAAATTTAGCAAGTCACTTATCTAAAATTCCCAAAATCAGACTCTCTATCCAAACTTTACTACATTAAACTATACCCCTCAAGTCCAATAAAAAAAAAACTAGTATTTCCTAAATAAACTATTCTCCCCTCAATTTTGATGAACACCTGTTGGTCCAGGGCCCGTACTTGACTTACCCGGACACGTTTCTAGCGGTGATTGGTGGGTCCGGGATTTTTTAAGGGGCATATGGTACGGTGAAGCTACAGCGCATTGTGTTCCCGGGAGAAGAGCCAGAAAGAATAATAAATAAATAAAAAAAAGAGAAGTTAGTGAATAGTAACTACTCTAATCTGTTAAGTTACTGTAGCAGAAACAGTTTGAAGAGGGAGGATAGAGAGGCTGATTTTTGAAGGTTTTTTGGGGGTTAGAGCAAGAACAGCAGCTAAGCTAAATGCCATTTTTGGCTATTTTAGCTTAGCTAAAGGAGCAAAACCCAGCTGCAGCAGCTTGGGTAAAATAGCTTAGACCCCTTGCTAAGCTACAGTACCTGTCTATCTTTGGCTTACCACTGTTCACCAGCATCCCATTTTTTTTATTATTTTCTCTCTCTCTCTCTCTCTCTTCCCCAGCCAGCGACCAACGAAAGAGTTAGCAACGACGGCAGAGTCAGCAACGACGGCGACGGCGGAGGAGATGATGATAACGACGGCGGCGGGATAGATCGACGGCGATAGGAGTTGCAGTACGACGGCGACGGGATTTTAGATCGAAGACGAACGGATGAACGGACCTCTGATCGAAGACGAACGGCGACCTCTGATCTACGACCATGGACCATGGACCTCTGATCGACTGTTGGAGTGTAGATCGAAGACGAACGGCGACTGTTGGAGTGTATATATATCTCTGTGTCTATATATATATATATATAGAGAGGAACTCTCTAGTCCGGGACTAGAGAGTTCGGAACTCATAGTTCCGGATCAAATTTTCACGATCCGAACCGTCCAATGTGTTCAAAAGGTGTTTTCCAAGGCCCACGCGGGAAATCTTCAAAAAAAAATACCGGGAAGGGCTTGATCCACGCAATTTTGTAAATATGCAGTTTTTGCGAAAAACTGCGTGGATCAAGCCCTTCCCGGTATTTTTTTTTGAAGATTTCCCGCGTGGGCCTTGGAAAACACCTTTTGAACACATTGGACGGCTCGGATCGTCAAAAAAATATCGGGAAGGGCTTCAAAACGCTTCAATCCGGAATTTCCAGGATCCTTGACAGGATCCTCCCCGTAGATATATATATATATATATATATATATATATATATATATATATATATATATATATATATATATATATATATATACTTATATATTTATTTGTTTAAAAAAATGAAAAACAATATTTTAATGAGAGGTAAGGTAAAATGGATAGATTGTTGGAGTGTTGATGGTGACAGGTTGGCTATATGTACTGTAGACCAGGTATTGTAGCCAAATTTTTGGCTTAGCTGCTGTTCTTGCTCTTACCACTCTATTTTTTTATGAAAAGTTAAATTGGCAACCCTGATGATGATGCTTAGAGCATCCTCATCAGAAGAACCAAAATTTTCACCAAATTTAACTTCAAAACCACCTTTTATAAATTAACAAGTCACTTTATCAAAAACTCACAAAATCATACTCTCTATTTTAACTTTACTATATTAAACTATTCCCCTCAAATCTATAAAAAAAAAAAAAAAAAAAACCTCCCTCACCCATTAAAAGCCCTGCCCTACGTGTCAGATGCCCACCCCCCATCAGCCATTTCAATTGCTAGTGGAATGCACGTGTCAGAAGCCCACCCCCCTTCAGCCATTTCAATTGTTGTTTCCTGGTGCTTGATTTCACGGCGAGGCCGTTTGATGTGTGAACAGTGCCGACTCAATTTTGAGTCGGCACTGTAGCAAAGTTAAGGATTTTGCAAATTTAACTTTCCATTTGATGCCTCTGATTTTGTGTAGTTTTTGCCTCAGTTTTTCTCTCACACTTGCTACTTTAACTTTTGGCTAAATTTGTTAAGCCTGATACGGATGCCCTTAGTTAAAAAATTGTGTGGGTCTTTATGCCTCGAGATTTTTTGTTGAGATTCCCTGTTGACTTGGGTATTGAACCACTTGGCTAACAATGACAAGATGGTGTGGGACGGACCAGCTTAATTGCATCAATTAAAAGTCTCACCAACCTTTGATATTTCAAAACTTCTCGACCAGAATTGTAGTATAAGGTTTAATTCTCCTTGCCAACAAATTCTTTGAGCTACTGAAAGTTTTGTTCGATCGTTATCTACGGAACTCTAGAATTAGTCGAGAAGTGCGCAAATTGGCTCAGACATCTAGTTATAACAAAAAAAAATGTGATAGGACTTTTTCCCTAGACGCGTCCGCAACACTGAAGTCTCTACGCACAAATGTTTCACATTCTCCGGGTCTCTTTGCACTCTTGATGCTGGTTCCTGCTTTTAACTATACTAGGGGCCTGTAGTGAGTGAGCTCACTACATGCATTAGTGAGCTCCCTCGATCGTCCGAACGGCAGTCAACAGTTCGGACATTTTACACTTTAACAAGCACTTTAACTCTAACTTATCCAAACCATTAATCGCCGATCGGACGGCTAAGAGAACTCACTACACACATGTAATGAGCTCACTCACTAATTTATGATATTCCGGGAAAAAAAGAAGAAGAAAATCTTGAGTTAGCTTGTTAGAATGAAAAACAGCAAAACAAACTAAAAGGCCTAGGCATAAAAAACAGCTAAACAAACTCTATTGCATGCTTGATACATCTTCATAGCTGGTGGTCCAGTCAAATACGCATAAAATTACATGTGTTTAGAATGAAAATCAAATCTTTTTCCCAAAAAAAAAAATTGATTTCCATTAATGGTCATTCAAAAATTGACAAACAATTAGGCCAGCCAAACAATATATCTGCGTTATATACGAAAAATGATATGGGTATATCATTTGTGCACCCCAAATGCACACCATCCTGATGTGGCAAATAAGGAGAAGCTCAGTTATTGGGTGAGCCTCAGGGCATCTCCTCATTTGCCACGATAAGGTGGTGTGTATTTGGGGTACACAAGTGGTGTACCCATAGTATTTGTTGTAACGAACGCTATGAATGCGACTAAGTTTGGGAGAAAGCGAATAAAACAACAAGCAATCACACGACACAAAGATCTACGTGATTCCCCCAATATTGAGGTACGTCCACGGGCGAGGAGAGAGAGAGTTCACTATCAATGGTGAAGAAGAGATACAAAGAGCCGGCTATGATCCGTAACTCTGGAGAGGCCACAATATGAGAGATTGCTAAAGGATCCCCCAAAAGCCTCTATTTATAAGAAGCACAATCAATAGGAAATCATAAACACAATAGGAAAACCTAAACACAATTGGAAATCCTAAATGCAATAGGAAATCCTAAACACAATAGGAAATCCTAAATGGAATAGGAATTCTCCCAAAAAAGGAAAATTCAAGGCACAATTTCAACAGTATTGTTCTTTATATACCAGACAACACATACCTACCTTTCAAGGGAAAGTGTTTAGTACCAGAAAACTTTCCCATAAACTCATCCAAAAAATGCATTCAACGGGTGAAATTCAGCCAGTACATTTTTTGAACAGTATAACGGGTGAATTTCACCCGTTGAATGCATTTTCTAAGTGATTTTATGGGAAAGTTTTCTGGTACTGTACCAAACCTCACCTTTCAAGGGCCATTCCAGAGATCGTGTTTTTTTTTTTTTTTGGAAAACAAAGAAATTAAGTAGATACTAATTAACGTTAGTTGATAAAGAAGTCCAATATGTTATTATATGCTTCCGTGATTTTTCTTCTTCTTTGACTCTAAACACTCCATCCCATGTACCAAATATTTGATCCAAATCATTCTATGGTAGATCTTGATGTGTACAACATCCATACCGAGATTCAAATCGATCTGAAAATGAAAACCTCATAATCAAATATAGTACAATTATTATACAGTAAATTTTAAAATTTAAATTTACATTTCATTGAGCTATTAATATATGATCGATGTGATTTTTTTGCAAAAATGCTCCATTCTTTGATTAATGAATTATGAACGATTCAAATTAAATTTTTGACATATTGCTTAGACTTAAGAGGCGTGTGAGGTACACCTCCGTTAACATGGATAGAATTAGGTGAGAATGCAAATTTTCACAAAGCACAAGAGTGCAGATGCAACAAAATGAACGTGATAGGATATATCGCCCAAACTATAGGAGTATAAGTGAAGTTTGCCCAAAGAAAAAAACAGCTAAACAAACTAACCTAGGATAAGGAAAGTAAGGTGCAGTGTGACTTAAAGCCTTTTCGTCCTCTCCATAACGACCATAAAAAGTAGGGAGTAATTGAGAGAGTACTCCCAAACCCTTTTTTTTTTTCTTTCTTTTTGATAACCGGATGGTTCAAGTATTCAACAGTTCGGTCGAGATTGTCATCCCTATTATTTACTTCCCAGCTTTGGCGGTGCTATATATTTTGTCTTTATTTATTTGCATTACATACGTCATGTTATAAACTTGCACTCATTCTGGGAAACCATATGGCACATATACAGTGGGACAGAAGACTCTGCTGAATAATCAACTTCTTGACAAATCCCGTCTAGGTGTCTAACCAGATGGCAGAAATTTATGCTCAGATTTTGGAGTCGTGACCCACGTACATTGCGATGGAATTGTTTTCCTTTTTTTTAAGCGGTGAAGGATTATTCAGGCTCGCTTACGCACAATTCAACTATTTTATTTCCCGGCTCGAAAAAAGATAGGCTATTTACGCTGGGTCTAGGAAATCGACAAGAGATTTCTCTCTCGTGACTTGGTAAAACAGGGGGTTCAGACCCCAAGTATACAGACCATGTACAGATGGGGTCGGGGACCCCGTTGTGGGTCCCAAACAACCAATCAGAACTGCTCATCCTTCTCAAAATCAAATTCCTAATGGGTCACGGGAATCAAGGCAATCAGACAATTGTATGAGCTCGATCCAAAATCACCCCATTTGATTCAAAATTTAACGGTTCGGATTGATTGTTTGGATCGAGCTCATACAGCCGTCCGATTGGCTCGATTTCAGCGTGATCCCACTCGGAAATCGTTTTTGAGAAGGATGAACAGTTAGGATTGATCGTTTAGGACCCACAACGGGGTCCCTGACGCCGGTCGGTACCTATAGAAGTGTTACTTGTGACCTAACCCCAAGAAGTTGCCAAATTTTCAACTCAAAATATTCGAATTTACAACTCATAGATGTTGAAACTTGAGTTACCTATTGGGTTACATTGTGATGGAATTCTTGCTCCATGATCTCGTGACTCGCTGCAGAGATTATTGTACTCAAACTGTCCTTTCTGTGCCTCTGCCTTCCGGGGTATTTAATTGGGTGGAATTGGACGGTGGATATGAAACCACCAAGCGGCAAAGACTCTAAAGAAGTTGCAAGATCAAATCTCACGGAGGTAAAAAAAAAAAAAGACACTTAAAATCTCGGGCCCAGGAGGTTTACCCAATTTTTGAAACCAAATTAATAATTCATCACATCACTAAACTTGATTCAGCCTGTGTTTGTGAGAACATAAAAATGACTCGTGGCATAGAAGTGAATAATTTATCGATTTTGGATCCTTTTGGTTGGAGTGTTTTAGTGTGTTACTATAATACAAAGGACAATTTCTTGCGCAAGTTTCCAACTTGATCAGTAAATTACACTTTCCTCCAAGTAGCAGAAGCATATATTTGGGCATCTTCAAGCAGTAATGATACGTACCCAACCCGTTTTACCCCGAAAATACCTAACTCACACACAAAGTGTGTGGGCTCCACACATACTGTACCGAAAATACCCAACCCACACACAAAGTGTGTGGGCTCCACACACACTGGACGTGCAGTGTATATGGAGCCCACACACTTTGTGTGTGAGTTGAGTATTTTCAGGGTAAAACGGGTGGTAGTGGTACTTAGCTTTTCTAATCTTCAAGTAGGGAGGGGTCAACAATTTTCAACAGCCAAACTTTAGCACAGAATGCCAGCTGGAATTCAAGAATCATCTTCTTTGCTCATCCAGACCAAACTAATTTATATAAAATTAGTAAGACTCTGACTCTTGGCCTATCTGGTAGTAATATCTTGGCTGTCAAAGAGAACATTTGGCATTCAAATTATAGAGAGACGTCGAACCATTTTGGTTATTAACCCGCTTATGTTTTCATCTAAATTTCACTGATGTATACAATTTTGGCAATATAACTACACATATACGTAGTATATAATTACTACTCTCCAATCCGAATTTGTTAGTCCATTTTGGGAGTTCGTGCCACTTTTCAAATGATTATATTTTATAATTTATAATGTTTTATGCAGTTTTAAAAGCATTGTCTTATAAAACTAATCAAGATCTATCAAACAAAATGCATATTGGATATATAATTACTTATCAATTTAAAGATATTACTAATTTTTTATCTAGTTACAACAGAACAAGAACAAACAAATGCGGACGGTGGGAATATTAGAAAGTCCTATCTTTTTGTATTTATTTACTTGGGAACATTTTACGAAAGCAAACATAATGGTGAACAGTTCAAAAAAAAACATAATGGTGAAGAACAATGTGAAAGTTGTCCTTTCAATTTTTGCTGTCGGTGCATGAGGATATTATTGTAAACTTCGACACCAGAACAATTCCAATTCCCGGTCTGGTTGTAGGATTTGAGTTCAAAAAAAAGTTGGATGTAGGACTAGTTATACAAACAGCCCCAAAACTACTGCTTAGTATCACTGCGACCCCAACTTAACTTAAAAGCTAAAAATCATGACCATGACCCCTCAACTACCAAAAAAGTGAAAAACTGCCCCCCTACGTTGTCCCAGGTAAAGAGAAATGGAAAGAGTGGGAAATAGGAGTGTCGGGCACCTGTGTATCAATATTATACTTTCACAAGAGAGCGGAAAATGCCTACACATAAAAACATAAGCACCTCTATAGCCATTTGATTGCCTTTATGTTTGGATGGCAGTAATATCAAGGGAGAATGAGAATGTGATGCCTTCGGTCTATGATTCTAATATTTGGAACAGATAGGAACAGGAATGTGAAGTCATGCTTTTCTGATTCCAACGTTTGGCAAAGACAGGAATAGAAATATAATTCCTGATGACATATTCAACCAGAAATCACATTCCCAAACTGAGTGGGAATCTAATCCCTTCCTTACCCCATGGGAATCTCAGATTTTTGGCTTATTCATTAAGAAAAGAAAATGTTGACTTTAATAAATTTCCAAAATAATTGTTTCCGACGTAAGATTACTTAATTAATCCAAATACCAAAATGTCATTCCTCTAGGTATCAAATTCCTAGGAATTCAATTCCCATTAATCATATTCATATTCCTACCCAAGAAAATTCCCGGGAATTTGATTTCCGGTAATCATATTCATGTTCCTACTCATGATTCCAGTCATCCAAACACAGCCTTACGTTAATATCGTAGTTGTCTGATCATTCCTCCTTTGATTTCTTTACATAGTAACCTATATTAATTATCACGTTTGACAATCTTTGATTCCATTAATATACAGTAGGGATGTACACGGTCCGGATCGGATCGGATTGACATGAATCCAATCCTAATCCGCGAGTCACGGTTTTTAGAAAATCCAATCCGTGTCCGGACCAAAAGTCTCACGGCCCGGTTCAATCCGATCCGCGAGTCACGGATCGGTTCCGGTTTTATCCACGGATTATATGTCATACATAAATAAGTAACAAACATCTTGATTAAAATAAAATCCTAAAAAATCCAAAGTAGAAAACAAAGAGACCTTACATGGAGCACGTGATGGAGCCACAACTAGGGCCTAAACAAACACTAGTAGAAGCATATAGCTTAGTTCAGTTACATAGTGGAATAGAAACAAAGGCAGTTTAATAAAAAAAAAAAAAAATAGTGAACAACTACTAAATTCATCAAAGTCCAATATAAATGCAAGGTAGTGGAATACATGAAAGTCCAATACAAATTGACAATATTTATAGGAGATATCAGTATTACTCTATATCAAATTGACAATATTTATGAAAGTGATAAATTATTTATATATACATACATATATATATTTTAAAAAATTATATATAATAAAAATCTCACGGTTCGGATCGGTTAATCCACGGTTTCAAAATCAAAATCCGTGTCTGAACCGTGAGTCACGGTTTATTATTTTTTGAATCCGTGTCCGGACCATTAATCCACGGTTAAAATCCAAAACGTACGGATCGGTTCGGTCCGGACCGGATTCACGGTTCACCGGTTTTTTTGTGCAACCCTAATATACATTAATAGATGCAAGGGAGTTTGATTTCCAAGTTTTCATTGCCTTTTAATTGTTTCCCCTTTTGACTTGGTTTCATTCAAAGAGAGAATATGAATTCCTTAACCAAGCTTTGATTTCCTTTTAATGCACTGGAACATTTCACATATGATTGTCTTTTAACATTTCCTTATTTGTATTTCCTTTTTAGTTGATAGTGGTTTAAAGTTTACCCCTTCCAAGTTGATTTCATTCAAAGAGGTTCATTTTTTAAAAATTTCCCATTCATTTTCCATTGATAAGCTTTTGGAAAAAAAAATGACTCACATTATTTACCTTCATTGGAGTGCACGACTTTGTCCATAAGGTTTGTGTTTGAACTCCATCTCTCCTCTCTATTGCTCCGTTAACCTATATTTCAGTATTTTTGTCTTTTTTCCCCGTTGAATACTACATTTGCTATATTACGCACGCATTTTTAGGTTAGTATTTGTATAGTATTAGATTACTTTTTAATGTGCTAACTTTTATCTTTTGGCTAGAAGGGGTAGTATTATTATTATTTTTTTCCGACTAACCAATGCCTAACCTTTTTTTTGGATGTGTGTGTGCAACTGTGAATACAAATTGGAGTTTTGTATGCAGAGAAATTTCATTCCAGTTTTCAGTTTGTAGCTACTTTATTCGAGGTGTAGTCTGCCATCAAAAAAAGAAAACAGGAAAAGGAATGGAGGTTTAGTTTTTTAAGAAAATTGTATCGAATCTTTAAAATGAGAAAGAAATGTGTTGGCAGGGTGGATAGGTGGCCAACGTTAAAGAAGCAAAATTAATTTAAATTATATTCAGTACGAGTTGCGTTTGACTCTAACAATACTAACACAAAATGTAATTACACCATTGGAACTCTCTTTCACTCCCTAAATTATTATGTTCTTGACACACAAAATTAGATCCTTAACTTGTTGCATTTTGAGTACACCCCTGGAGATTTAACCGAACAATGTCAGATTTCCTAGTCTAGTGGTTTATAACATTCAGATTTCTTAGTCTAGGGGTGTAACTGCCACACCGTAAGATTAAGATTTCTCGGTCTGTGTAATTAGCGTTTATGGTAATATTTCTTGGATTTTAAGGAGAACATTTGGCGTTCGAATCTATGAAAAGAGGCCAAACCTTTTTTTTGTTGTTAACCCACTAATATTTTCATCTAAATCTCACTGATGTATACAATTTTGGCAATATAACTATACATATACATAGTATTATATAATTAATACTAGAAAGTCCTACCTTTTTGTCTTTATTTACTTTGGAACTTTTTACGAAACCAAACATTATGGTGAAGAGGAATGTGAAAGTTGTCCTTTCAATTTTGCTGTCGGTGCATGAGGATATTTTTGTAAACTTCGAAACCAGAACAATTTCAATTCCCGGTTTGGTTGTAGGATTTGAGTTCAAAAAAAAGTTGAATGTAGGACTAGTTATACAAACAACCCCAAAACTATTGCTTAGTATCACTGACACCCCCAGTGAACTTAAAAGCTAAAAATCATCACCCCTCAACGACCAAAAAAATTGAAAAACTGCCCCCTACTTTTTATCAGGGAAAGGGAAATGGAAAAGAGGGGAGGAAAGAGTGGGAAAGAGAGGAGTGTGGGGGCAACTGTGTATCAATATTATACTAATAAAATAGAGCGGAAAATGACTACCCATAAACATGAGCACCTTTACAGCCATTCGATCGCCTTTACGTTAATATTGTACCTGTCCGATCATTCCTCCTTTGATTTCCTTACATATATAGTAACCTATACTAATTATCATGTTTGACAATCTTTGATTCCCTTAATATATAGTATAGATGCATGGGAATTTGATTTCCAAGTTTTCATTGCCTTTTAATTGTTTCCCCTTCTGACTTGGTTTTATTCAAAGAGAGAATATGAATTCCTTAACCAAGCTTTGATTTCCTTTTAAGTTTTAAGGCACTGGAACGTTTCACATATGATTGTCTTTTAACATGTCCTTATTTGCATTTCCTTTTTACTAGTTGATTGTGGTTTAAAGTTTTCCTATTTCAAGTTGATTCACTCAAAGAGGTTCATTTTTTAAAATTTCCCATTCATTTTCCATTCATAAACTTTTGGAAAAAAAGATGACTCACATTATTTACCTTCATTGGAGTACACAGCTTTGTCCATGAGGTTCGTGTCTGAACTCTATCTCTCCTCTCTATTACTCCGTTAACCTACATTTCATATTTTGTCTTTTTTTTTCTCGGAGAATACTACATTTGCTACATTACGCACGCATTTTTCAGGTTAGTATTTGTATAGTATTACATTACTTTTATGTGCTAACTTTGATCTTTTGGCCAGAAGGGGTAGTATTTTTTTTCCGCCTAACCAATGCCTGTCCTTTTTTTTGTGTTCATATGTGAATGCAAATTTGTATTTTGTATGCAAAGAAATTTCATTCCAATTTTTAGTTTGTAGCTACTTTATTCAAGGTGTAGTCTGCGGTTTGCCATCAAAAAAGGAAAAAAGGGAAAGGAATGGAGTGTAAGTTTTTTAAGAAAATTGTATCGTATATTTAAAATGAGAAAGAAATGTGTTGGCGGGGTGGATAGGGGACTTGGGGTTGCTACTGTGCAGCCCCGTACAAAGGTGACGAGGTAAAATTTGGACTATAGTAATGGACGACCCACAGCAGCAGGAAGTGGGGGGCCTGTAGTGAGCATTTCTCACTACAGGGTGTAGTGAGTAATGGGGACCGTTGGTCTCTACAATTGATGGTTTAGGTTTGCTATGCACTCTTACCGGTCAAAGTGTACTATTACCGGTAATAGTGCAAATCACATCTGAACCATCAATTATAGAGATCAACGGTCCATATTACTCACTACACCCTGTAATGAACAGCTCACTACAGGGGCCCCTGTTCCACAGCGACAACCCCAAGTCCCGTGGATAGGTGGTCAACATTAAAGAAGGATAATTCATTAAATTGCAGTATTCAGTACGAGTTGCCTTGGACTTCAACTTACACTAACACATAATGTAATTACATCATTAGAACACTCCTTTGCTCCCTAAATTAATATGTTCTCGACACACAAAATTAGATCCTTACTTGTTGCATTTTTTCATTTAATATAACATTTTAACGCAATATTTTGACTACACCCCGGGAGATTTTACTGAACAATTTCAGATTTCCTAGTCCAGTGGTTCACAACATTCAGATTTCTTAGTATAGGGGTGCAACTGCCACACCGTAATAGTTAAAGGGAGTATGTGTAATTAACACTTCATAGGTAGTACGTCTTTTTTGGTCACACCGGCCAGTTCGATCTGTAGCAACTAGCAACGCTCTGCCTCAGACTTCCTAGTTCTCCACATCAAATGTCTTGTTTCTTTGTTTTCCCTTCAAACAGTAGACAACAGAGTGAAAACCCTTTAAAGATTGCAAGAATTTTCCACAGGAAATGCAAGGATTAGCTGAACCAGAAGCAGAAGATGAGAGAAGAAGAGCTCAAGCTTCTCTTTAATGGCGAATTCTAAGCTCACCGCCATTTTCTCTCTCCTCCTGCTCCTCCTCCTCCTCCCTGCAGACTCCACTCTCCTACCAGGTAAACAGCCACAAACCCACTTCAGAAAAGGCATTAAATTGCTTTATGCACATGAGTTTAGTTGTATAAAGTGCTAAAGTATTATGGGGTCTGATTTCCAAATTTTACTTGATATAAACAACCACCGAACACTTCCCAAAAAATCACCAAATTTGTATCTTTATGAAATTGGGTCTAGAATTTGGAAAATAATTGCTGGGTCCGAATTCATAATTCGGTTTGTACCAGCTAACCAACCGCAACCCCACTTCAGAAAAATCTACAAATTTGTATATGCATATTACTTATGAATTATGTGTCTGTTCAAAACATGTGCTATCGACTCTCGTGGACGGTGGGATTGGTCCCAGTATTAGTCTATGTGCGAGTAAACTTGTTGGGACACCCGAGTTATCTTAACACAAAAAATTGCCAAATTTTTGTGGGTTTGAATTGCAACAATATCTAGCAGCAAAATGAGAGAAATGAACCCTCTCCGGGGGTAAATATAGGTTAAAGACGACAAACCCATTTCAGAAAAGTCACCATACACATTTATGTTTGTATATTTTTGTTATATAAAGTGATAAAGAATTTTGTGACGTCAAAATTTGGTTCATCTCATGGATGAGTCCCTAAAATCTAGAGATGTATTTAACTATTTATAAGCTGGTGTATAAAGTGCTAAACTTTTTATGGGTTTGATATGTAAAATTTGCAGAGATTAAGCAGCAACGGAAGAGGGATGAACCCTATGTGGGTATAAACATAGGCACGGATGTCTCGAATTTCCTCTCTCCTGCCGATTTGGTTGCTTTTCTACAACTACAGAAGATCACCCATGTCCGGCTTTATGACGCCGATGGTGGTATACTTAAGGCCTTGGCGAAAACCAAAATTAGGGTTATCATCAGCGTTCCAAACAACCAGCTCCTCGGCATTGGCTCCTCCAATTCGACTGCTGCCGCCTGGATAGGTCGCAATGTCGCCGCCTACTACCCACAAACCCTAATCATCGCTGTGGCAGTCGGTGATGAGGTGTTAACCACCATCCCCTACTCCTCCCCTGTCCTAATGCCTGCCATAGAGTCCCTATACAGTGCCCTAGTCGCCGCCAATTTGCATACCCAAATTAAGATTTCGACCCCTCACGCTGCCTCTTTAGTGCTTGACCCATTTCCTCCTTCACAAGCATTTTTCAATCAGTCCTTCACCTCAATCCTCTCCCCATTACTTCAATTCTTGTCACGGACACAATCTCCTCTCATGGTGAATCTATACCCTTACTATGTATTTATGCAGAACAAAGGGGTTGTTCCTTTGGATAATTCATTATTCAAGCCCTTGACACCTTCAAAGGAAATGGTTGATCCGAATACTTTGCTTCATTATACAAACGTGTTTGATGCCATGATTGATTCCGTGTATTTCTCGATGAAGAACTTGAACTTTACTGACATTGTAGTGCTTGTTACTGAAACCGGGTGGCCTTCGAAGGGTGATTCTAAAGAACCATATGCCATGACTGACAATGCCGATACATACAATTCCAATTTAATCAAACATGTGTTTGATAGGAGTGGAACCCCTTTACACCCTGAACTCACATCCAGTGTGTACATATATGAGTTGTTCAATGAGGACTTGAGGTCCCCACCTGTGTCGGAGGCTAACTGGGGGCTGTTTTATGGAAATACCACGCCAGTTTACTTGTTACATGTTTCTGGGAGTGGAACATTTTTGGGGAATGACACTACAAACCAGACTTATTGTGTGGCTGCAGATGACGTAGATCCGAAGACATTGCAGGCGGCGTTGGACTGGGCTTGTGGGCCGGGGAGATCGAATTGCAGTGAGATTCAACCAGGGGAGACTTGTTATCAGCCTAATAACGTGAAGGATCATGCTTCTTATGCTTTTGATAGCTACTACCAGAAGGAAGAGAGGGCTGCAGGGTCTTGTGATTTCAAGGGTGTGGCCACGATCACCACCACTGACCCAAGTAAGTGACTCATCCCCATGACTTTTGTTCTATTTAGATTTATGGTGAATTTGCAGAAAAACCATAATTTGATATGGAAGGCTCCGATGTGAAGCTCAGATTTTCCATCTATTCGTCAGTGTTTTTGCAATCTCGGATTGCTAGAATGGTAAAGAATGAGTACATATTAGTTTAAAATGTGTATGAGTCCAGGAGCACTGGCGGGTTTCCATTGGTTTTTGCTCAAATTTGAATTTACCTCTGTATTTAACTAAGGACCGGAGATGGCGTGAGGCTACTTACTCTAACTTGCATGAATCTTAAACGATTTTGATTCCAAGATCAAAGGCAATTTAGGTTGTTTGCCCTCTTGGGCAATCTACTTTGATCTGTGTTCTTAAAATGGTGATGGAAACCAAATTTAGAATCTTTAGCTGTGAATTAGAGAATCTATTTGGTTGAATGCTTTGAGGGGCTTGAGGAAAAGAGGAGCAGTGGTTGTTCAACCTCTTTAGCCTTTGCCTCTGGGTCAGCGTAGAATTCCTTCTGAGTGTGTTTCGTCTTTTCTTTTGTACTCTTCATTTTTCAATTTGTGTCCAAAAACAGTTGTATTAAAAAGGTCCAAAACACTCCTCTTCGACATCTATTCATTTTGTGGTGAAGAAAGTTGTTGAAAATCCTCTTTTGAAAAATTGGTAATTTTTGAAGAATAATTCACCAAATAAGTTTTCGAAAGAATAGTTGGCCGTAGCGCATATTCATGGTTCATGGGTTGTTTGTGGTGCCCATTTGGACAGTTGGACTGTACCAGTTCTTGTTGATTTTAAGTTTGAAAAATGTTGGTGCAACACGATTTCCAGCTGGTGATAGTGAGTCTTGAACTTCTGTTTCGCTAAAAATGTCAAATTTGAATCCATTTTCTTGAGGAGAAGAGAGAGAAAAAATGGCCCATTTAATGTACTTCTTCAAAAATTGAGATTATCCCTACCACGTGGTTTTCGTCTGCACATTGTACGCGGAAGCAATTGTCTACATTAGCCAAGCTAAAAAATGAAAAGAAAGGTACCTTATCGATGGGAAATGGGTTACACATTTTCTGCATCTTTTTGTATACCTTACAATGTCTTGTTATCTGTCATCTGACCATGGTTTTTTGTGGGGGACACTATTTGCAGGTCACGGGAGTTGTATATTTCCTGGCAGGTGAGCCAAATTCTGTGGTTTTGGTACTATTTCATTTGTTTGTTTCTTTGTCATTCTCCTTTCTCCAATGTTTTTGGCACTGGCATTACAGCAGTTTGAATCTTCTATTTTCCAAGCTAACTAAAGTAACTCCAATAGAAATGATTACTGTAAATATTTCTGTTTTGGTTGCAGTTTTCGGAATCAGTTTTGTAGAACAACTTGGGAAAACTATTATTACGAAAAAGTACTCGTCGTCATTCCATTTAATCGTTTTCTTGTCAATATGTTTTCTGCAGAATGAAATCATAGTTTATATGTTTTCTTTTACATATGTCGCTTCTCTTTTTTCCCCCCGGAAAACTGTCAAGATACAAGTTTTTCGTGTTTTCAGAGAAATAAAGACGTAAAACAGATTCTGGGAACTGCAGACTGGATATCTTTCACTTCATTTTCTTTACGGATCATTCCCCTGCTCTTTCATTTCACCGTCACAGATACAAGATCCGAACATAGCGAAAGAACTGCTTTTGATGGAGAAAATTGACTGTTATTGATTGTTTTCTCATGAAAATATACTTTTTGATTGCAGTAAGCAAGTGATCAATAAAACAAGCGACAGAGTGAACTCTACAGTATCAAGTGGAGCAGGCACACTGAGATTCACCAGCATCCAAACAAGTACTGCATTGGACAAGGCTTTATGCATTTTCTTGGGCTTCACTTTTTCCCTATTATTTTGTTCATTCATTTGTTAACCCCTTCTCGAGGTACAATAATAGTAAATTTAATCTTCTAGTGCCCATGAAAGCCAAGCTCGAATTATTTTATGGGTAAATCTCACTTTCACCAAATATCTCACTTTGCACCCTTCACTTCTAATTGTGGCTGTCAACTAGTTACGCTTCTAAATTAGTGTCAATGTGATCCTTCCTGCTGGTTAATTTCGGGAGGAAGAGGCCATGTGTCATCATGTAAGAGGTCGCGTGTACTTTTGCTGAATGACAGGCAAACGAAGGGTTACATTTATACACGATCTATAATATGTGAAGGGACGACCAAAATTAGAAGTAGAAGGTGTAAAGTGAACATTGAGTAAAAGTGATGGGTGGAAAGCATAATTTGTTCTTATTTTGTTTCACAGTGATTGCTTCATTTTTTGGGCAAATGATTGATCTTTTATTGGGGGGCCCGTTTTGTAATTAACCTTTTATTAACTCCTGAAAAGGACTGGTTGGTATGGTGTGGATGAATTCTTTTAGCTGAATTAATAATAATGTGATAGACGACCAATAGAAGATGGAAAGATGTCGAAGTGAACTTTCGTTTTCAAAATTATCAGGTCCTTAGATTATTCATTTATTTGCTGCATGTGTTTAATGGTGGGGCTTGGGCAAAGTTTCCAAACAACAAAGGTATTTTCCCTCTTGAGATCTCAGGTTTAATTTTCTTTACCAGCAACTCTTGAAGTCACTTCACCTCACGTGCAAGCTTGAAAATGACTCTGGGAGGAGATGTGAGACGAGGTTCTTCAACCATTACTTCTGTTACTGGTCAAGATTAGGTGGTAGCTTATTTGGTGTTGCTGCTAGAGGATCTGGGACTAGGTACAAATTTGGGTCTCGCTTACGAACATCAGAATCTTTTGATCCCGAACATCAAAATATAGATCACTACCATCCGGCTCTTCCTAACGATCACGAAAGACAGAACCCCAATCACTAGCACTAGGATCCATACTTTCACTAAATTATGGCTACAGAGAATATTTTGAGGTGTGCTCGAGCTGGCACAGGACACTTTGCACTATAAAATATATATACATGCTTGTATTGTTTGCTTTGTGTGTGTAGAAAGAGGAGGGAAAAAAGAAAAAGTAAAGAGAAAAGTAAAGAGAAATGTCCTTTGTTAGTCTAGGAGGACCCATCAAGTAGTGTATGTGATGAAGGATGAGTTCTTTGCTTATGGAGCTTGTCCACAATAATGCTTACCTATGGCCATTAGCTCAACCTTTTTACGTAGAGGTTGCAAGTTGGGATTTGAGGTTAAGGATGATTTCGTTCTCTTTTATAAGATTCAAGTTTAGAGCAAATTTTTTAATGTTAATCAGAAAATTGCACTCCACAATTGGGAAATGCATCAAATTAAATCTTTTCCGTGCAACTTGTTTTTCCTCTTGCAAGTGGAGTGGTATATGGCCCACTAATTTTGCCTCTGATGTATTTATGGGTTCAAATTTCAATTCTTATACCTAATACTACTTTTGCGGAGGAAAAAAAAAAAAAAAACTCACTTTGCCTCTTTCTTTTTTGTCAATGAAAGTGTCAACGGTTTTCTTATCGAGTTATGTTGTGGTTTCGTTTAATGTTATATATTTTGTAGGTATATACCAAGTAAATACTGAGCTTAAAAGTCGTAAAAATAACTTCAAAGGGAGTAAGGGATTGTGTACTAGCCACTACTTGATTTCAGGATATAATCCTTTATGGAGATATTATCCTTTGAAAACTTCTCTTTTTTCAAGGACGTACAACTTAGACAAATTAGAGCACAATTCGATAAGGTTTAAGCTGGGATCGTAAATCGTAAGAAGAAACGGTCAATCTCTTCCCATGCCTATGACTCAAGAGGAAGTTGGTGGTTCCGAGATAAGGTTGGAGGAATAAATTTTAGCTGCAAAAACCACGGAGAAAATTCTCGATATTAACATTCTTCCGGGGGATGAAGCAATCTTAAAGGAAATGATTGAAACTGATCTTAAAAGATCTCTCTCTATTGGCTACTCTCTATCAGCTAAGTAATGGGAGGATATCTATTGAGAGATAAGGTTCCTTTTGGTTTTTGATGGTGGGTTGCGGTGGCGTCTTGGCGTGGCAAGGGTTGAAGTCAGTTTTCGGATGTTTTTTAGGCTTGTTTACGCTGTCGTGTTCAGGCATATAGAGGATGTTCTTTGTGTGGCTCTTGTGGTAGATGTTTTGGTTTTGGCTCCTTTAGGTGTTTCGCTTTGGTGGTTGTTTTGGTTTTGGCTCCTTTTTTTCATTCAACCTTGGTCTCTCTCTCTCTCTCTTTTTCATTCAACCTTGGTTGGATGCGCCCCCCCCCCCCCCCCCCCCCCTCTTCTCAATATATCCTTATCGAGTTTTTTTTATAAATCTTCTTTTTTCGATCAAAAAAAAATAAAAATGGATTTCCCATTTCAAAGTCAAAAGTCTGGGCTAATTTGCCTATCTATCCTTGATTTCATTGTAGAAATGAGCCAAAGCCAAACATTTGTCTTGCATAGGGCTGCTATTGTTCCCCCCCCCCCCCCCCCCCCCCCCCCCCCCCGTTAAATTAGCAATTTCATTTCAAAAAGCCCGAAGACTTTACAAAGATGTCATCAAAAGATATATGAATAAATCAAACTAACAGGATCTAGACACGAGCATATGTACAAGTAGATGACAAATAATGCAAAAGGAGACCAATACCAATATTGGGCATAAGACCAGTCAAAGATTTGGCAATGGAGGATTCCTAAGCGAAACACAGCTGATCAAATTATTGGAAGACGCACAGATGAAATCATCGACTATCAATCAACCCACAAAAAGGTGAGAAAGTATTGCACAGGGGAAGACAAACCTCCACCGAGGGAGAAATACTAATAATAAATTCAAAAAAAAAAAAAGAACATAAAAAGCTCGGTCACTGTCAATGTTGTCAGAAGTGTTACCTCGGATCTAGCGACATATTCAACAGAGGAAGAGTTGAGCCACCGTTGCTATACCACGACGTTAGATCTAACCTAAACAGAAGCGGAGGTGGAAGGGAAGGTGGGTTTTGAAGGGTGAGGTAGAGGAAGGTGGAAAAGTGAGGTAGGGGTCCTAGGGGAGGTGGGGCGGAGGGCGGAGGACATGGAGGGGAAGGTGGAGGCAAGGGTATGGGCTTCGAAGATGTAGGGAGGTGAAAGAGGAGGAAAGAGGTGACAGTCCCACCCACAAAAAAACCTAAGACTAGATAGAGGTGAGAGCTTTGTCAACAATAACTTAGATTACTCATTGGTCATGTATGATTGACGAACTATTAATAACTCAGTTGAACTAATAGTTAGAGAATTATCAATACCATATCCCCTAATTAAAAAAGTTAGCTCATGTTATATCAACTAGTAGTTCAATGTTTATGTGACCAATTATTTAATGGTCTTGGAGCACCGCCATCTAATGTTCCAACAACCTTTTTCGTCATACATTGTACTAGGTCTCACATGAATGTGTAGTGGATATGGGTATTGAGGCACTACGTGGCGGTATCCTAAGACCACAAAATAATTAGTCATGTTGAGCCAAAATACCAAATATAGGCAAGAGCATCCGTTGTTTGTTTTAGAGCTTTAATGCAGTTTATATTTCGTCAAATCATCCAATATTTAACTTCATGGAACACCACTACTTCCCTTCTCTACCACAGATCTATTGTGGGGTATAAGCTTGTTTGGTAATAAGTAGAGGGATAAAAATAATAAGTATAGAAATGAGACTGATATGTGGAGAGAAAAGTTATTAGAAAACCACACTGAACAACATCATTTGTTTCCTGAAGAAAAAATCCATGGGGAAATCTTCCATTTTAGGGTCAAATCGAGAATTAGTCTAACCTTAGAGGCAAACCGTAATTTATGCAAACAAATACACAACCAAGACTTGCAAAATCAAAATGGTTCAAACTTCAAAATGTGGAATCGTTGCACAAAATTCAAATACCTCCTCTCTCTCCACAACCTAAGCCCTAGAAAAACCCTAGTCCATTTCCCCCCAAACTCAATGGCTACATGGACCTGTTCAAAATGTACGTTCACAAACCCTCCATCTCAGAAGCCCAACTGCCTCATCTGCTTATCGCCATCACCTTCACTACCCAAGTCCCCCTCCTCCTCTTATCCTTCTTCTTCCTCTGCTCCCAAATGGGCTTGCAAAGCCTGCACTTTTCTAAACCCATATCGCACCAGCAACTGTGAAATCTGTGGCACGAGGGCCTCGTCGGCTTTATCCTTGCGTACGCTTGATGAAGAAGAATTGGATTCGTCGATTGGGTCCGTGTTCTTGCCGTTGCAGCCTTGCAAGAGAAAGAATCGAGAGAAATCCCCTATTGAGATTGATAATGACGATCGTGTTGAATCGGGGGAGGTTCGCGCTGTTAAGGCGGCGAATAAAGGGGTGATCTTGTTGGGTTAGTTTTTTAATAGTGTGTTTTTTTTTTTTTTTTTTTGTGATATGGGTTTTGGAAATTGAATGTTGGGTTTGATATGCTTGTTGTATTTTTCTGTTTGATTATTGTTAGCTGTTAGAATGATTAGAGTCCGTATTGTGTGAGTGATTGTGTGAGAAATGATAGGAATTTGTTGGGTTATCCCACATCGGATGTGGAAGGGGCTGGTGGTCAGTTTATAAGTGTGAGGGAAAGCCTCACTCCTTGAGCTAGCTTTTGGAGTGGGAGAGGCCCAAGACCACCCATCGGAATTGAAGTGGAAGAGAACTTGCTCATATTTGGATTGTAAATTAGGTGAAAAAGGAGTGAGTGGTAATTTTCTTGTGATTCTAGTTTTGTTTCTCACCAAGAAATTGTGCTATTTGATGAAATGGGGAGCAACAAAAATTATTGAATTTTGTGTCGGTCATAAATCATAATGCCAACGTTTGCCAATCTAAACACAAAGGAGGAGAGATGAAAATTCTCCTTCACATATCCCAATTCCACTTGTTTTCATTCTTATTAGTCATCCAAATTGACCGTGAGAAATCACAAGAATTAATTTTCCTTCATTGCCTAGATGAGAAACTACAATAATCACCAAGTGAACTTTAGGATGAAACTAAGAGAAGAATGTGCAAAAGGAGAAAGGGTAAGAAAAACTGGAATTGTCCAATCCATGCCCATACAGAATCCAATCCGAGTTCTTGTCACAAGTTGGATGGTAGGGAATTTAGCTCATCTTTGTCCTTGATTTTTTGCGGTTTATCTTGTGGGCTTAATGAGTATGTTTTATTTTTGGTTTCTTTGTTCAAGTTCACATTTTTCACAATGTTGGTATTAATATGTCTTCTGTTCTAGGTACAACACGATTTC
Source organism: Vaccinium darrowii (assembly GCA_020921065.1). Classification (NCBI taxonomy): domain Eukaryota; kingdom Viridiplantae; phylum Streptophyta; class Magnoliopsida; order Ericales; family Ericaceae; genus Vaccinium; species Vaccinium darrowii. The sequence continues at coordinate 15,781,303 of CM037153.1, read as the reverse complement.
CTTGTATTTGATTTCATTTTTTGTTTCTTCTTGAGTGGTGTTTCATGGTCTTCTTTACCTGTATTCTTCAGAGTTACAAAACCACTTCAAATCCTTATTGCTTTGCTGCTTGTTTATAGTTCTGTTTCTGTGGTTCTTTGCAAGCAAAGGTTTATTCTTGGATAAGAAACTCGTGTCCAGCACAGTGAGTGTCTTCGACACTTCGTTCAAAACTTCAAACACAAAAGTTACATAGTAGATTTAGCACATGGCAAGAGTGTGTTTTATAATGCAGTACTCCAGATTAAATATATGCACTTTAGTCTCTTTATGTCTTTAGTACATTAGTGGAACTTGGTCTGAGGTTGGAGATGTATAATAAGAAAAACTAAATGGAAGTATTCTGTAGCTGACAACATAGGTGCCTCCAAGATTGCTCTTTATAGATGCTGGAAGACAATTGATGGTAAAAACTAAAAAATGTCCTCCTTGATGGAACATTTTTATATTGTTAAGTCTGTTTGGATAAGAGTTGATTCAGTTCTAAATTTGAGGCTTCTGATAGTGTGGGGGTCAGCTTACTTCAAATCTCGACTGATTCTGAATGCACACCTGCAGTTTTCATCTGACAAGGGTATAGATTAGATTTGTTTCAGACATAAAAACTGCGTAATGAGTTCTTGTTACATGTGCATCATCGCATGGGTTAATAGTAGGGAATTGAGTTTGCGTGCAGGATATTATATTCGCTGCTTTAACCATGCTATTGTTTTTTCTATTTTGCGCATTTGTGATTATCAACTCCTAGGATTCATAAGATGCGTGTCATTGAAGAGATATCGAAATGTGGAAAAGGACATTATAGTTTCTTGATAATTGCAGATGACACTACATCTCGAAGTGCTTCCAGATCATTGAAGATTTTGAGTTATAATGTCTGGTTTCGAGAAGACTTGGAGATGCATAAGAGGATGAAAGCTCTGGGTGACCTTATTCAAATGCATTCCCCAGATCTGATATGTTTCCAGGTTTTTCCCTTTTCCATTCCATTGAACATGATCTCTGATGTTTTCATGTGTTTGCATTGTTCTTATGACCACATGTCTCTGCAGGAGGTTACTCCCAATATCTACAACATCTTTCGACAATCGAGTTGGTGGAAAGCGTACAGTTGCTCGGTTGCAAATGAGATGGCATTTACAAGACAATATTTCTGCATGCAGGTAAATATTTATAAAACTTTCCCATAGCAGGTCACTTGGTTCAATACCAAACAGCTGTTGCACAAGAACACACTTGATAAGTTAAAATTTGGTGCTACAATTCTTATTTATGTGTTTTTTTTTATCAGCAAAAATATGCATATAGATAACTCGACAAAGGTGCATCGAGGGCGATTCTTATTTGTATTTTGAAGGCATGGTAGGATGCATTGGCCCATATGCTCGTGTATGCATCTTGCTTGTCAAGTATGAAAATGTTAGAATGCATTTTGAGTTATCTAAATTTCTCAGAATCTTGCTCGAGTCCAATACCATTTATTATGGTTTGCTCCATCAAGTCATTCGTAACTTGATGCTCAAAATTCTTTGTAAGGCTGATCATTCTCTTTTTTTTTTACCTTTTTATTTGCAATGTTCCTTAGAGATAGTTAGATGAGTACAACTTTTAACATTCATATTTTAATAGTTTCTTCCGTTGTCACTTGATCATATAATCCTCTCTCTCTAATGGTATACACCATTGGTCTTTTTGATTCCTCTTGATGAGTTTTTGTTGTCAAAGATTTTGTAAGACCTGATTTGCTCACCAAAACAACTTTCAGCTGAGCAAACTTCCAGTAAAATCATACAGCACTAACCCGTTCAGAAATTCCATAATGGGAAGAGAACTTTGCGTCGCTGAAATTGAAGTTCTGGAAGACATGCCATTAGTTGTTGCCACAAGCCATCTCGAAAGCCCATGTCCGGCCCCTCCCACGTGGGACCAAATGTTCAGCAAGGAACGTGTAGGACAAGCAAAGGAAGCCATAAATTCTCTGAAGAAAAACCCGAACGTGATATTTTGTGGGGACATGAACTGGGACGACAAGTTGGACGGTCAATTTCCTTTACTAGACGGGTGGGTTGATGCGTGGGCCGAGTTAAGGCCAGGAGAAAATGGATGGACATATGATACCAAGTCAAACAAGATGATCTCTGGCAACCGGACTCTGCAAAAGCGATTGGATCGATTTGTTTGCAACTTGCGTGATTTCAATGTAAGGGACATAGATATGATTGGCTTGGAGGCGATTCCCGGTCTATCTTATTGCAAGGAGAAGAAAGTGAAGAATGATGTGAAGAAATTGATGCTCCCGGTTTTGCCTAGCGATCACTATGGATTGTTAGTGACTATTTCTACCAAGAAGTAGCACACTCGTTAATGGGTTGACTGGTTTTTTGTGTGTGATTTTGAAATGAAATCATGTTTCTTCCTTTTTTGTGATCAGAAGCAAATGAAATCATGCTTGAAATGCAGTTTTTTTTTGTATAGATGGCTGTGGGGATTTATGTAAAGGGTGGTTTATGTAAGCTTTTGTGGAGCATTGTTTTGCAAACTTTGTGGCAAACTCCTATGGAAATGGGAAATCCTTATTGAGAACAGCATTGCTGAGTTCTGTTCTGAGATTTTGTCCTGAATTTTTTCAGTTTACCCAGATTCTTGCAAATATTTATTCTTCTTTGTAACCTCAAAATATGTAACTGGCGATTCCGATGTATATTTTGGAAGGATTGAGTCAAGAAAAAAGAACGTTTTAAATTTGGAAAATTAACCTTTGTAAGTGATTCCTTGTAGTTTTAAAAATGGAAAATATAGGGTATTTTTTCCTGTGAAAAAAAATCAAGTAAAACGTTCTAATGGGACATGTCTTTCTTATAAACTTGAATTTTCTTATCGAGGGAGAACTATTTTTGTATTCGATCCTGGCATGATTTGTAAAATAATTTGGACATTTTTGTTTCGTTAGAGCAAAAATGTAGCAATCCACTATAAACAAAAAAGGAGCAGCGGAAATTTGCGGTGAGCGTGGATCGAACACGCGACCTTCAGATCTTCAGTCTGACGCTCTCCCAACTGAGCTATCCCCGCATGTGTCAAATCTCTAGAGAAATAGCTAATTTAAAGTTAACTACGCAGTTTATATTCGTTAATAGTACTCGTTACTTGCACACTTAACACTCCAATTTATTTAAAATTCTTAGGTAAGTCCACCATTCCAACGCTCAGCTTAAATACGAATGAACATGTAATCCAAAATTAAATGAACATTGAGCATCCATTCAAAAAATTAGCCCCACAAATAAACCACTTTAAACAACCTATATTACAAGCAAGCGGAGTGGTATGTATCATGTACCCATATATATTTGCTATGAGTTTAAACCTCATTAACTATAAATAACAATGTTGACTTTCGTTGAAGCAAAAAAAATTAAAAACCCAAATTTCAGCCCATTATAGCCCAATTATAGGTGGCTCCACATATACGATAACGTGGTCAATTTAACAACGCAATTTTTCTTAATTTTGTTGTTATATTACATGTAATTTTATCTCTGTTTTATTTTATATACTATGAGCAAAACACCAAGCAATACAAGTTTATACACAATTGAACACTTAAGGGTAGTTTCTTGTATTTAGCAAATAACTTTTACTCTCTTCACAACATTAACTTTTAGCTTTTTCTGGGAAACAATTTAGCTAAAAGTCATTTGTCTAAAACAGGAAATCACCACTTAGGGCATCCACAGTGGACTCCCTAAAAATGGCTCCTTAGTTGACTCTTTAGGTGTACACATAAGCCTAATTGGGGTCCATTTTACACTCTTAGAGTTTGTAAATATAGAGAGCATACGTGTACTCAATGGACTAGCGAGAAAATTTTCTACTTTGTGAAAAAAGTAATAAAAAAAGTGTGGGTCCCATAAAAAAAAGATTAGAAGGACTTAGGTCTCAGTTGGAGCGAGTTACAAGGTTACTTAGATTTAGCTAATGTGTTAGAAGCCATGCTTAGGAGCTACCATTGGGAGCTTGTATTGGGAGCCCATTGAAAACCATAATTGATCAAATGACTTGCTAAATTTTAAGAGTCTCACTTATGAGCTATTTTAAGAATCCACTGTTGATGCCCTTCATACATCAGCTCAAAATAAGGTAAACATCTTAATGACAAATAGAGAGAAAAAAGTATCTATTGGTATTGTTATCGTGCAACTTCTCTCAGAACGACAATCAGTTCTTATCTCCGTAAACAAGAGTGTATGTTCAAAAAGAGAACCAATTAGCCACATAATTTTCTAAAAGAAAATATAAGTGTATTTATGCTCCAGTTTTTAGGAATGCAATAACTAATAAACCAAACAAAACAATCCTAAGTCCTTATCAAATGGTGTTAGCTACATGAATCCTTTTGTTTTTTTTCATTGATTTATGATGAGTATATCATGTTATGGAATACATACAAATATTAATCTTAGAATAAAACTTCACAAGGCCTTGGACCCATGCTAATTTGGGGGCTCCACGTACACGTGGCCTTTATTTTTGATAATCTCAAAGGTGTAGCCTTCTTTGGAAAAACCAATTTGACTTTAGAAATTAGAATCACATAGGTTAGGTAGCTAGGGTTTCTGGATTTTCTTATATTTCGGATCTGGGTAGCGTGGATGTTCCATGGAATGTCGACATTACCACGAGGGGTATGTACTAGACAATATACATGTACGTATAGGCTTTCTTTCTTTTTATTTTCGACGGTCAAGAGTGTCCGGGACAAGGCGATCCACCTGAAATTGTTCGATAGTTCAAGAGCAACGCTGCATGGTGCTCCGGATTACTTCTCAACCACACATTTTTGTGGGGTCTCCGACATTTTTATTATATATGAATCCCACATAAATGTCTGGTTCTGGAGTGATCTGGAACACAACTTAGCAGTGCTCTCAGACTATTGAATAATTACTTGCGGTCCACATCGGTTACATCTACATATCACCCCTTTCATTCCCAAAAAATATTATGTTCCGCAAAATGAGAAATTAAACAAATATTTAGTATTTTTTAGAAAAATACGAACATCTTTGTCATACATATTAGAGAAATTTTGCAGAAGGAAAAATCTTTTTGAGACCGGAGGAGTGTATGGTGCTTTTAGATCCCCCGGAGGGTTCTATCGTACCTCCCCAGGGTTCTATCGTACCTCAAGTACTTTTTTTTTTTTTTTTGTCATTCGTTATTCCTAATCTACCGCATGAGGGGAGGGGGAATGAGACTCGATCCCTGAATGCGGTGTGCAGCATCCAAGAGCTCTGCCGTATGAGCTAGCCACCACTTGCTACCTCGTTTACGTAAAGAAGTTTATTGTATTAGTTATTGTTTACAACAAACAACCAATTTAAATCGGTAATTGTAGTTAAATATTTCATGATGATCGTTTTAGAGAAAGTTGACTTTGCAATTGCATCTTTCAAGACCACTACTCCGTACAACGGAAGGACGTGATTACAAGTAACAATCATGCTCCGACCTAATTTATTTTATACTCCCTCTGTCTCAAAATAATTTTTCACATATCAATATTCATATTTTCCAAAAAAAAAAAAAAATTTATTTTTCAATTAATGATATTCAAAATATCTCTATTTTTCAAGAGATCCAACTTAGATTAATGACATGAAGTTTAGAAGAGGATAACAAGGCCAACTTTGGATTGTCTCAATTTATCATTTTTTTCGTTATTATTATTTTTTTTTGATATTCCTCTTGTTGAGATAAATCAATAAAATATTTAAATTTTGGACAAAACAAAATCCAGAAATATAGAAATAAACTATTTGGAAGAAAAGCATCGATCGATCGCAATAACAATTTGTGACATATTAAGTTCTTTTAAACATGGAAAATCTACGCTATTCGAGGTAACTGTGGGGACCAGGGAGTACTGAAGCCAGACACATGAGGTTGAGCGAAGAGCTCTATTACATGAGCTGCTTCTTGCTCAATAGATACTAGAGAAATGGTACATACACAAGTTTGTCAAGCAGAAACAAAAATATAACGTTTATATAGTAATTAAGTAATGTGCATAAAACCGGATACATATGTGTTCAGTACCTAAGTCTAATATATGTAGGCCCCACATCCGTCCAATGCATGTGGGTCATTTACTAGGTTATCTTTTTTTCTATATTTGATTGGAAATTGATTTTCGCACTCTAGAATTTACCATCTACACTCTAAAAGTGAAGCGGGAAAATCAATTAGATACTGAGATTGATTTTCACAGTAGTGCAGATAGTAAATTTTGGAATGCGAAAATCAGTGTCCTAGTTTATTTTGTTGTCTAACCCTTTTATAAATGTGTTCAAGTCGGCATAATTCTTTATTCTTACTATTTATAATAATAATAATAATAATAATAATAAACAAAATTGTAAAGCGGAAGGGATTCCAGTGTAGTTGACAGGAGACAGTCCGAATTGTATATACACAGCTACATAACTAGACACATGCACGGATCTAGCAACTACACTGAGAAAGCCCAAATTTCAGGGCATAGACTATATGTTTTTGAATACTCGGATTCTTTCTCTTCTTTTTCGCACCTCAACTAATCTAAAAAATTTAGGACTACGCTGTCATCGTTCATTAACGGGACCTCTGATTAAAACAATGAAAAAATCTTGTACACACGATACAGTCCCACAAAACGTTAATTAAGAAAATTTTGGAATTTCGAAACTCAAATTTGGTAATTCAACAAATTTCCAAATCTCAAGCTTTCACAACCAGGCCAACCCCTCTGAGCCCTCTCCCACTCTAGTACCCAACAAGAACGGATTCAAGAATTTCACTATGTATTTTACTATGCAGGGGCGAGTCTATCTAATTCATATGAAAAAATTTGAATACTTTTTTTCTATATAATACTAGAAGGTTTTTTTCCCCTTGCAGGAGCGACTGCCCCTACTGGCGCCTCAGCTCCTATCCCTGGTTCCTAGGGACTAGCTAACAGCCACCTGCCACCCCAATTACCAACTCTTTGACAATACAAATACTACACGATACCCTAAACCATCTACTCTCATGGGTCTCAAGAACACCTTCAATATTCTCTATCCCATTCTCTTCTTTCTCCTTCTCCTCCTCTTACCAATCTCATCACCACATGAAGTACTCAAGCCCAAAGCACCACCAAAGGTTCCAAGCCATTACCAAGCTGCTTTCCACATGCAGAACACCCACATGCCATTCTTGGAAAAACAAGAACACATCATGAACCAGAAGAAGAACTTGAGGAGGACGAGGAAGATCAACGTAGAGAAAATCACGAAGTTGGACAGAAGGCCTTTCTTCGGCACGATGCTTCCAAAGGGTTTTGTCCCTCCCTCTGGTGATGACTCCTCGTGCCAAAACGCCGATCCTAACTCGGTTACCTTGGACTGTGATCTTTCAATCCCAGAACCCTAGATCGATCATGGTATCGTAAAAATGATCCTGCTCTTTTTTTTTTTTGCTTTTATTTTCATCGGAAACGGGAAATATCCGGGAAAATAACCTGAAAAAATGCTCAAAGATCAACAAAAAATATACTCCCTTAGCTTAATATCGGTTGATCTTTTTTTGTAGTCGTGTTATTTTTAAGTTAAGAAATAAAGCATTTGTGAGCTTATTTTTTTTTTACGTTTTCGCGCTAATTAGGAAATCAGTTGAGATCTTTGAACGGTATGATGAAAAAGATAAATATTTACACATGAAAGATCCTTTTTTTTTAAAAAAAAATTCGGAAATGAAACAACGTTTATGTATTTTAAAAGAACAAGTGATAGAATACGGTTAAACGAAGGGTCCCGACGGTGCACCTACGGCATGCAAGGCCCATGTACGGGTCCTACACAAATGATCCGAACTGTTCAAAAATTTTAAAATATTTTTTCCAGTAGTCCCACAAGAAATCAACTCAAACAGATACCTGCAACTAGTTGATCCAATGTAGCTATTTTTCATTCACAATATATATTTGTGCAGGACCTGTACGTGGGCCCCGCATGCTGTTTGTGCACCGTCAATACCCATTTGGTCGATACTTATAGCAGCGCTGGATAGAATATGATGGAGATTCTGTAGCTCCCCGCCTAGTAGTGCACCATGTAGTGCATATCCGGACCGTCAGTCTTTCTGTAAGAGTTTTGTTAAAATCCGGATCGTTCAAAATATTTTTGGACTATCCAGATGTGCTATACAGGGTGCACTGAATGGATTCCATTTCCGGGCGGCATGCCATACCAAATGTAATTCTATTTCCACTGAATAATGTTTTTGATACTCCAGTACTGTACTTGTGACTTGTGGGGATTACATTAATGCAAATTTGTTTTATGTTCGAAAATATGAAACTATACACACAATTTTCAAAACCTAGTAAAAGCAAAATTTGAAGTGTATTTACAAGAGAGTGAGTGCATAAATTATTTTTATTCTCTTTAAACTCTTAAAATCCCACAGACCAAAAAAGATTTAAAGACAATTGCCAAGTTGGTGTCATGTCATAGTAGTTCCTAGATTGAGTTTTGTTGTCGTTTTCTCTTTTGAATTTGCAAGCCGTAATTGTTGCTTTCAAAAGAGTGTTGGATTATTACAAACAAAATTTTTAATAAATGCATTCCAATTTTTTTTTTTTTTTTTTGTAATGTGTTTGTCAGATTTAATGAGTGAGGCCTTGCCCCCGAATTATTTTTGGGCACTACTGCATTTTCATTATAGTAATTCTCCTATTTATGCTTAATAAATCTCACCCTAGACATGATTGAATAAAATGTAGGACAAAAGGGCCCAGGAAGAGCCCAATATGTGCTTTCTGCATCGAAGATAAGGACTTGGCTCAATAAGTTGGACTTCTCAAATACTCTGAAACTGGGCCGATTATTTATTCCAAATTCTCATTACATATTTGAGTTATTTGCTTGTATTATGAGTCTAGGAATACTTCATTTCCTAATTTGGATTGGTTTAAAACTTAAAAGTCATTTATTAGATAAAGTTGCAAACCGGATCCGGGGGCGTGCTATGACTATTGTTGTGAATTTCCTGGGAACAAATAACTGGTTTGCTATGTTTTGAAACAACGAAATTTATGAAACGGTATTTAAGTATGCTTTGATGAAACGTGAAAAGGCCTATGCACTGCAACAGGTGGTTATCCACATGGCACAGAGAAACGTAGATAGAAGTGGACTCCGTTACGGAGTAAATTCTTGTAAATATTAGGAATTATGTCAAAATAGCACTAGACAACCTCGGGCCTAAGTCCATTCGGCCCACACGGGGTGGATCCCAACAATCACCCCCTCCAACTTGAGTGGGTAAATGTTGTCCTAGCCAAGTGAAATGTCAATAGTGAGCCAAATCATTTTGTACATTATCTCAATCTGAATGGTTTTGTTGGATATCAGCATATTATTACTACTCATCAGTCTGAATGGGTGCAGGGAATATTGATAAATGGACAGTGGTGGTGGAGATAGGCAGTTAGAGAAGATGGAGCGGAGAGAGGAATTTTTAGTTTTTTTCCCCTTAGAAACTCAAATGGCCACGTGGCGTCCCCACGCGGCATGCACGTCAGAGGGTATAGCTGGGGTGTGTTTTGTTGAGCGTGAGCGTAGACTTATTGAATCTATAAATAGGGTCCTCTTCTGTAGTTTTTTTTTTTTAAATCATCAATCAAGTCCCTCGTCTCTCATTCACCTACAAGCTCTATTGTTATCATCTTCTACACATAAAACCCTAGCCACCAAATTATACTACACCCAACCTCGGGTTACACAACACAAGAGAGAGCATTCGAAACACCTAACGAGTATCAGAAACTCTTTAAATCCAACTAGTTCTACGTTGTTCATTGGGTTTTCACCTTTTATCAATAAAGGCTCGGAAACCAAACGAAGTAATACACTCTTGCAACTTAGGGATCATAGCGGGATGTTCCCATAGCCCCCACATGCTAGCTTTTAATTTATTTTGTGATTTTTCTTTCCGTTTTTCTACTACCCTTATTCTGTTGTTTTTTATGGTGTAACGAGGAACAACGGCCATTACTGTAGTATGTTGTATATGCATGCGGAGGCCGAATGGCTTTAAGCAGTGGCCGCCAATTAGGGAGTGTCGGTTCACAGTGTGAACATCGGCCACAAGTAGGTTCAATTGCAAAACCTGCTGTTTTTTAATTATCATTTTATTTGTTTCATGGCATATTCCTTATTCCATGTCTCATTTTACTACTTTCAATCACTCATATTTGCTAATGGCTAATAACAGGTACATTAGAAATCAAAAGAATGATTAAGATGTTTTATGTCAAACAACTAGAGGCCAATCTTTTGGTTAGGCGAAGATGTGTTCCTAACACCTTTCCTTTTTTTATCCTTGGCTCCCGAACATGGAATCTTGATATGGTTTCTTGGTTCAAAAATGATAGGTATACACTCTCTCAGTCACTCCCCACCACACCCTCTCTCACATGTGTGGTGGGGCTCACCCAGTGGGTCCCAGTGAGCCCCACCACACATGTGAGAGAGGATGTGGTGGGGAGTGGTTGAGAGGGTGTGTACCTATCATTGTTCTGCTTGGTTTTCTAAAATCATGTGATGATTCTCAGTACATAAGATGTGTTACAGCGGGCACCTAGACCCGAATCTGAACATAAACACCATTGGCCATCTTGTGTGCGAGTCTACACCGTTGCGGGTGGTTATCCATATGGCATGGAGAGACACATATAGAAGTGGACTCTATTGTGGAGTAAATTCTTGTAAATATTGGGAATTATGTCAAAATAGCACTTCCGTATTGAAGGAGAATGGGTTTTAATTGGGAGCATTGTGACTCCTCCATTGTCCCCTAGGAATTTCCATTTGTTATTGGCAACATTAACCGAGACATCTTGGTTTGGAGATGCAAGTCAACCGCGTTCGAATTTGACAAGGCATTCCAATGTTCTTTTAGAGATAGGTGTTAAGTGAGTGAAGCTTCATCGGGTTCTGCAGACACTATTTCTAAGTTACCGTTTAAGGGGTGCACACTACATTATTCTTGTGGATGGCAGACCACGAGTACTCTGGTTAGGGGGTACAGGTACTCCAGTTAGGGGGTGCTGAATATCGGCCACAAAGTACGTATGAGCCAATCTAGCAGATCATGAAAACATTCTAGAGTTACGTATCCCGGTTTGGAGGTGCAATGAAACTCGACAATGAATGCGATGTGTCAATGTTCTCTTGATGGATAGGTGCTAGAGTGGTAGATGTTCAGGTTTCACGCTTGGTCGAGGGGGGGTAGTTATTGAATTAGTCTCTTTCCAAGTGGGAGACCATATGCGTGATGCAGTGGATCACACCCAAATGTTTTTTCATGATTGTATATTTCTGTATGGAAAAATCTACAATACACACCCCTTTTAAATGTGTATGATATGCACCCATTGTGTGGTTCATATTGCGCCACCTCATAAAAAATGACTTGTAGAACCGGTCATTCGTAACATTTTTGTTTGTTTCGTAACTTTTATACTAAGAATTCGTAACTTTTAGATAATATGGTTTGTAACTTTTCGTGTGTTTCGTAACTTTTCGTGGGTTTCGTAACTTTGAGATAAAAAATTATAACTTTTCTCAAATATGATTCGTAACATTTTTGTATGATTCGTAACTTTTGTACTAAGCATTCGTAACTTTTAGACAACATGATTCGTAACATTTTCTTTTGTTTCGTAACTTTTCGTGTGTTTCATAACTAATCGTGGGTCTCGTAACTTTGAGAAAAAAATTATAACTTTTCTCAAATATGAATCGTAACAATTTTGTAACTTTTCGTAACTAATCGTGTGTTTCGTAACTTTTTGTGGGTTTCGTAACTTTAATTTGTTAGGTCACTTGTTGCTCAGGTTAACAAGTTACCGATTCGTAACTTTTTGTTATTGATTCGTAACTTTTAACAATCTAACGGTAGATGGCTTGAGTGCATATGATACACAACCAAAAAGGGGTGTGTATTGTAGCCTCTTCCTTTCTATATATATATATAAACGGAGTTTTCCCTCAATATGGTGTGTGTGTTGTGTGCCCTTAAAGTCCAACATCGAGTAGAGCAGAGGGGCAATTCTGAACTTTCACATTCTGTATTATTCTAGTCAAACACTTATTATTCTCGCTGAAATTCACTAACAAGCGGTGTGGATCGCCATATGCGGTCTTTTACTCCCCGACAAACTCACAAGCTCTCTCTGAGTCTCCGTCCACACAAAAAAAAAAAAAACTCATGGATACATCATAGAAAGCAAAAGATATTAATGCCTGTATTTCAGTACATACCCATAGAGAGAGAAAATTCTTGGAAATTTCACGAGAGAGAGAGAGAGAGAGATGAGAGGACTCAGAGCACTCTGTTTTTTCTTCGTAGTATCTCTGTTTTTGCTTGCTCAGAATGAGGTTAATGGTGACAGCCCTTATAGATTCTACACTTGGATAATCACTTATGGTGATATCTACCCTCTTGGTGTCAAGCAGCAGGTACTTAAAAATCTCTCTCTCTCTCTCTCTCTCTCTCCTTGTGTGTATTTTGCTTTCCTTAAAAATGATTTCACAGGCCCTTTAAATCAGTATAAATCGCCTCATTTTAGTCGCCCATTGTGCAAGGTTTTGTTCTTACATTTAAATTTACCTTTGAGAGCAACTCTACTCAGTAAGTTACTTAAAAAAAACTCTACTCAACTAGCCATTTAAGCCTTCAAAGTTATAATGTTATGTTGCATTTGCTCCTGCCGCTAAGGTCTCCAGTTCGATTCCTCTTGCCAGTAAACTCTTGGAGTTACAGTTTACTGAGGTTATGCTCAGTCGTTATCTCTAGGGATCCGGAATTAATCGATGTGCGTGCAAGGTGGCCCAGACATCCGGTTATACTTGGACAGAGTTTTTTGACAAGATTCGAGTTTATCTGTTGCTATCTTTTGGTACCAAATTTGGAACCAACTTCGGGTTTGTCAAATAGTTGATTTGTATTGAAAATGGAGATGAATATTTCATTTCATTTAATTGTCAAGATTAGAGATTAATGTGTGAAAAATGACACCAAACTGATGCACCAGCATTGCCATTGTAAGCGTTTTATTTTTCAAGTGAAATGTCAATATTGAGCCAAATCAGTCTGTTGCATTATCTCAAGCTGAATGCTTTTGTGGGATATCGGCATATTATTAGTACTCATAAATCTGAATTGGTGCAGGGAATATTGATAAACGGGCAGTTTCCTGGGCCCAATATCGACTGCATTACAAATGACAACCTCATTATCAGTGTCTACAATTACTTGAACGAGCCATTTCTCATCTCTTGGTAATTCTACTCCTTAAGATCATAATGATCACAATTCTACTTTCTTCGTTTGTGTTTTGCTTTCTTATTACTTGTTCACTCATCGAGCGTTTTCGGTTCGGTTGATGTCCGTCAACAGCTTGGAATGTTTTCGAAAGACGATTTCATGCTCACACACGCGTACGCGCGTTATGTCCCTTGGCTACAAACTAATGTGTACTTTTTGCTGTAGAGCTTTACGAGAGAGGGGTCTGACTTTATGACTTTAGGGTCCCCGCTTTTGTCCTAGTGGATTTTGGTAAGAAATTTTGCTGGCACACACTAACGAAGACATATTCATTCATGGGTGGTCCAGGGTAGATATTAGACACACTTAAACCCAAAGACTTTCCTGGTGTGGTGGGTAAGGATGAAGGATCCTTTCGATACTGTTACACCCCGGTGCATCGGGAGGAAGGAAAAAATTACATGTGTATCAGCCGATTCTCATTATGTATTGGTCTATTTTTAATTCACAGACTGATTCACGGCCGTTATGATGCATACTCTACCCTTGTAGTTGATTTCAGCTCTTGGAACTTGTTTTTTTTTTCCTCAAAATGAATTTTGTAAAATTCACAATTGCAACAATCAATTCCCGTTACATATTTTTCGATACTTAAAATCGCCGTTCCACCTCGACCATTGTCGTTACGTTTCTCAATACCATTATTTAAAACCTTGATTTCGATAGGGAATTCAGTAGATCGGAATTGGGGAGTGCGTTTTTTTCTAACAAATTTTCTATTTACCTACCTCCAAGGTTCCAACGACTACAATATTACGAAGGGAATCTAATATCGTAAATAGGAGTTGAATATACAACTTTGTAGTACTTAAATGCAGATACACAATCGTTACTGCCAGATGGTTGAAGTTGGAAAGTTGGATTGATTGTCGGAATGTGATAATGTGCTTAGTTCTCGGGAATGGATCCTCTCCTGTCCAAAACAGTCCTCATCTACACCGTTTATTTGCTGCAAATCAATAGTTCGGATTTACTAATCAACTTTGAACTCTTGCCAGTAAGAATTGATTAGCAAATCCAAACTATTGATTTCATCAATGTTACGGTATAGACGAAGACTGACTCGTCTAATCTAAATGTTGAACCGAAGAGGATTAGGACCTTTAGTTCTCACTCCCCCACCAACAGTATACACTTTGTAGGTCGTACTTTGGGTGTTAAGTAGACAAGGTGACAGCATAATGTAGCTTTACTTATGACCCAAATTGATGTCATTCCCTGTTTGATTTGGCACGTAGTAAAGAACGATAAGAAGCTAGCCATCCTATCATCTCAGAATTAGAGGTTGATAAATGCAACATTGCCAGCACAATCAACTGATCCAACTACCAAAAGTGCAGAAGATAGCCAAAGTCTAGTGACGAACAGAAGTGCATTTTAAATTAATCCGAGGATTAGATGTCGTACCGTATATGCTTCAGCGAGGGGTGCAAACAAAGCCGAGTCGAGCTTGGTAATTTACATAACGAGTCTCTTTAAATATGCCAAACTTTTACGAGCCGAGCCAAGCTTTCAAGTGTTGAGCTCATCTCGTTTTTGTTAAACTAGTCTTAAACTCAAGCTTAAGATCATCTCAATTACTAAACAAGATTGAGCCGAGCCACGAGCTGCTTGTAAATACCTTGGTGTTCTCACTGTAGGCCCCCGGTCCCCGCTTGTTAGCAGTGTCACACACATTTTTTACCTTAACGCAGTGAGAGGGGGAGAGATCGCCTAAACTTGGGAATTTTTGCACGATTTGGTACATCAACGTCAGAACACTGTTGAAAATTGGGCAGAGTCCCACTGTGATCCCATGGTTCACATGTATGCCAACAGAACCCAATCTCCTCTCTCTCTCTCTCTCTCTCTCTCAAAAGCTGCCCTAAAGGCTGTGGGGACAGAGCTGGCAGTGTTTCTGGTTTGTGTGTATGGTCCAAAGGGCCCGTGACATATTGAGACCATGGTCCCACGACACCCACCTCCATAGTCAATAATAATAGTAGTAATTGATGAGTTTCGCGATTAATGATTCAAAGTAACAGTAGAGCATTAAGGCTGAGTTTTTTTTATTTTTTTATTTTAGCAAGCAAAATCAACTATGATTTTAGCACTTGGTGAACTTGTTTATTAAAATTATGGTTGATTTTAGTAATTGGGTAGTTAAGATCTTTTAAAAAACTCAGCTTCGTGCAGATGCGGCTTGCAGGCGTACTCTGTGAGCATCTTCATTCAATGTTTATGCCGAATGTGCATGATAATTGAGAGTAGAGACGAAACTAGAATTTTATATACGAGGAGGCTACAACACCATACGTGGCTGCACTATAGGTTGAGAGGGTTTAAGTGAATCCCGTAAACTCAAAAAGCGCACTAAAATGTGTGTTTTTTTTTTTTTTTCCCGTATTGTAGTTTAATTTTTCTTTTATATTTTCGGCACTGGAATATTCATATTTAGATAATTGTGGGGTTTTCCAAATCGGGGTGGCCCTGGTCCCAATGGACTAAACCCGGGGGCTCCGCTGTTCTTCAAGGACGGCAGGCTTTGCCAATCCTTCCGAATCACTTATCTCAACAATCAACAATTTAGATAATAGAGTTGACAAACTATTCGTACGATTAAAAAAAAATACTACTCCTAGTATTTATAATAGTACTAGCTATTGTAAGATGAATTAAACAGTTTCTTCCAAAGTGTACACATTTTACAGACGAGTAAAAAAAAACCAGAGACAAGCATTTATTCCCCACTTGTCGCCGATTGAAATTAATTTAGGGGTGGGGTTTCATTTATTCCGATCTCGCCCCACTTCACTCTCAATTATGACTCGTGTCTCCATTGTACTCACAATTAAATGCATTATAGTTTATGAGCTATGTTATCAGTCACTTTTGTTGAGTAGTTAAAAGATAGTGGCTGATCTACGTATAGTTATGGAAGGAGATTCCAATTTATTGTGCAGCTACGCGACCTAAGGTTGCGGTTGGCGAAATCCGAAGCAAAATCACCATGACTTCCGGATAAATTGAGCTGCTATTATTACTCCCTCCGTCCCTTAAAGTTTGACACTTTCGGGAGTGCGTGTTATTTTTAAATTGCCTATATCTTTCAATTCATAACGTTTTATTTGATTTTCATAACTTTGTTTAAAAGAACTAATTTAAATCTATCAAACTAGATCCATATTGCTTATATAAAACATTATAGATTAAAAAAAAATAATCAATTTTTTCATAGGACTGAAATAGTGAAAGTGTCAAATTTTAAGGGACGGAGGGAGTACTTTTGAGCACTTCTATCTTTCGTTATAAACAGCTTGTTAGCCACAAAATAGGAGAAGAATTTGGGAGCGATACGGATAGGGGAGACGTGCTGCCGAGCGCGCATCTCGACCATCTAAAAATGTTTTGGGACTCCTCTCACATAATTATGACACGCCACTTGTACACAACTTGTTTCTTAAATTCGTGCATCTACTTCCTCTCATAATGTTGTGTGATGGACAATTGTCCGTTTATACTGTTAGACTAGGTTAAATTTCATGGACACTCCTTCATCTATTTCATTTTTCCTAGAACACCCCCTAACCTTTAAAAACGTCCATACACACCCCCTCATCTATTCGAAATTGAAAAAAAACCCTTACTCCGTTAACAGAAGTAAAAAAAAGGACAAATTTACCCTTGTAAAATTTTTCCAAGTGCAAACACAACCTCTTCTCTCTCCCATTTACCTGCAACAACAGAAACCACTAGGGAAAAAGTTGAAGTTGTAAACAAATACAGCAGAATATAGGTTAATCGATCAGAAATACTTCATTCACCCCAGTCTAATGTTGTGTGATGTACAATCGTCCGTTTATACTGTTAGACTACGTGGGGCATTTACTCCTTTTTTAATAGTCACAAATTATGACTTAAAAATTGCAGACTGAATCATCTCATTTGCCGATCGGGAAAAAAAAAAAATCATCACATTATGAGAAATTCTTCCATATCAATTGTAAAAATATTTTTTCGCAATGTTTATTGTATTTGAACTAAGGGTGTGTTTCACTAATAATTTTTTTTATTTAAAAAAACGAAGACAGATCATTCTCTCACAATATATCACATAAAAAACTGTAAAAAGTCAATTTATTGTAAAAACATCCTAGAACACCCCTAAGGTAAGGTACCCTGACCCAACAAATTCACCCGACCCGTGATGTAAGAGGCTAAACGGCCCTTCGTCCGTTTGGGCTCTGCAGCTGGGTTGGCAGGCCTCTTCGCCTTGGTGGGCTCTTCGTAACGAAACAGGCCTGGGGTCGTCCGATCAGCCCACTATATTTTCCTTGTTTAGACATTGGGTGCCTTCACTGCCACCCTGCTTTGTTATAGAGCCACATTTTTACCCGCTAACATTGTATTTTGAGATGTGTTCCGCTATGGGAGTTTTTTAAATAAATTGAATGTTTCACCATTTTTTTTGTGATGTATGGTGAGAACTTGATCTGTCTTGATTTTTGGAAAAAATTATTTTTTGTTAATGGAACACTAGTATAAGATTCTTGCGCGATCCAGTCACTAAAAATGCACTGTAACATGGATATGGGCCGTTGTCACTACTACAATTTGAAACAATTTTATTGTTATTGTATTAAAAAAAATAGATATATCTTCAAATTATAGAGCATCGTTCCTGCTCCATAGATATAGCCGTTCTCCCTACACAAAAATTCTGGCTCCGTCCCTGCTTGTAGTGGCAATGATTGATCTGAAAATTTGACATTTTCTTCTTTCTCATTGTGGTTTTGTTTTCTGAATTTTGATTCTCATGTTCCGGTGGGTTGTTCTCCAGGAATGGATTGCAGCACAGGGGTAAGTCATGGCAGGACGGAGTCTACGGCACAAACTGTCCAATTCCGCCGCGCAAGAATTTCACTTACCTTCTTCAAGCAAAGGACCAAATTGGCAGCTTCTTCTACTTTCCCTCTCTTGCATTCCAAAAGGCCGCCGGAGGTTTTGGCGGCATTAAAATCTACAGCCGCCCTCGCATTCCGGTCCCTTTCCCTCCTCCTGCCGGTGACCATACTGTACTCGCAGGAGACTGGTTCAAGAGAGGTCACAGGGTTAGTGCTCCTGCTAAAGCTTCTTTTACTACGTCAACATGAATTGAGAGAGTACATTAACATAAATTCACAAGAACTTTACAAATAACTTATAAAAAAAATAAATCAATACCATGAGAAATTTTTCAGTGCCGGGAGGATACCACGTGGTGCCCCCTCGGCCCGTCTGGACTGTCCATTTCGGTTTTGCGAGCGGTCCAGATTTGGAGAGAGATAGAGTGAGGAGATATGGTGTTTTGATTTGGACCGTCCAATACATTTTTTGACGGCCCGAATGTGCCAAAGGGGTATCACGTCGGCGCTGCCACATGGTACCCTCCCAGCACCCCAAAAATTTTCATCATGAAGAGTAACTAAGACCAATTTAATCTCGTCCCCATGTTCCAATTGAACACGTCCTAACCAGACGCAAGTCCCCGGTATTTGGAAAAATTTTGAGTGCCGGGAGGGTACCACGTGCCACTGAAAATTTTCTTGGGGCGAAAAATTTTTGTGTCCCAACAATACTACGTACTTCAGAAACTACCCGTAAACTAAAGTAACCCTTTAACGTTGCAGGGTTTAAAATGGATACTGGATGGTGGTCACAATCTTCCATTCCCCGACGGCCTTCTCATCAACGGGCGCGGGTGGAACGGGTACACATTCGCAGTCGATCAAGGTGCTTTCGCAGTTTCCGTTGCCCTCTCCCTTTCAGAAACAAAAACATCGACGACAAGCACGAAAACGCAATAATTTTCATACATAAATTTCCATTTGTTTGCAGGCAAGACGTACAGGTTCAGGGTATCCAATGTGGGCATATCAACATCAATTAACTTCAGAATACAGGGGCACACAATGAAATTGGTGGAGGTGGAAGGATCTCATACGCTGCAGAACACGTACTCTTCCTTGGACGTTCATCTGGGCCAATCCTTGTCTGTTTTGGTCATTGCTGATCAGCCTCCAAAGGACTATTACGTCGTCGTTTCTTCACGGTTTACCTCTCCAGTACTCACCACCACAGCCATTCTTCATTACAGGAACTCGTACACTGGGGTTTCTGGGCCCCCTCCTGGTGGACCCACCATTGATATTGGCTCATCTCTCAGCCAGGCCAGATCTATAAGGTGATTCAATTCAATCCCAGTTTGTTTGGCAGAAAACGTTTTTTCCTGTTTTCTAGTGTTTGGTAAGGAGAAATGTGAAAGGAAATGGAAAATATGCTACAAAATTACGATTTCGGGTGGAAAAAGTTATGTCTTTCCAGAGGAGGGGAAAGGACGGGAAAGTTAACTTGGTTAGAGAATTTTTATAGAGAAAACTCTGTTACTGCTTCATGCAGGTGGAATCTCACGGCAAGTGGACCCCGCCCGAACCCCCAAGGATCCTACCACTACGGAATGATCAAAACGTCGCGCACAATTGTCCTTGCCAACTCTGCCCCTTACATCAACGGCAAGCAGAGGTACGCAGTCAACAGTGTGTCCTTCATTCCTGCAGACACTCCCTTGAAACTAGCAGACTATTTCAAGATCGGCGGTGTTTTTAACCTCGGAAGCATACCGGATCATCCGAGTTATGGAAATGGGTACCTTGCAACCTCTGTGATGGGTGCTGATTTCCGGGCTTTTGTGGAGATTGTGTTCCAGAATTGGGAGGATTCTGTGCAGTCTTGGCATATTGATGGTTATTCCTTCTTTGTTGTTGGGTAAGTTTATTTGGCAGAATTCTAATGCCTAACTTATTTTAATCAAGTGCTAGGTCTGTGACAGGAACGTGCAACAAATTAGAAAGTGCACTTATGCTGGTCCAGACACACTTGAATTTTTATTTTTAAAAAGTGAGATTCATGCACAACCCACAGGTTCACGCATACGTGAATTTCTGCTTGTTACTAAAATTTGACATTCAAAAGTTCAAAATGTTTACACGCAGGGGTGATGCTAGTGTATGTGGATGTGTATTTTTTATTTTTAATTTAATTTTATTTTTTTGAGAAATACTTACATTTATGTAGCATACACAAAATGAATTGAACTCCAAATTTGTGCCCTTCAATCATGGACTGTGTGTGATATTTGGCAGGATGGATGGTGGGCAATGGACACCAGCAAGCAGATCAAGATACAATCTGAGAGATACGGTTGCCCGTTGCACTACTCAAGTATGTGTTATCAATTATCGTCTTCAAAAGAGCAATGCCCGCAATCACAACTTTGAAACACAACTCCGGACACAATTGTGTTCAGAGTAACACGCACATTAGCCACATACATTGAACAGTTCCAAAAACTACGTCTGGAGTTGTTTTCCTAGACTTTTTGTCTTCGAAATGCTACGAGAGACTCTGAAGAAAATTTCAAATAAGTTTTCAGAAGAACACTGCATTGATTATACTCGATCATGGGTCCTACTCCAAGATGCAAAAAGAGGACAAAGTTATGCACAGAAATATTTTATCGAAAATGACACAATTTCCCGAAAAAATATCAGAAGTTCTGGGACGGAGGGAGTAAGTAGTATTTTGAAAACTTAGCTGGTAAAATTTACGAGCTTTTGTGCGCGAGAACGATGGAAGGGAAGGTATAGTTATATTTTCTGATTTTTTGGAATGTGTATGGTTTTGTGCAGGTGTACCCCAAGTCATGGACTGCAATCTACATGGCTTTGGACAATGTTGGGATGTGGAACATTAGGTCAGAGAACTGGGCAAGGCAATACTTGGGACAACAATTCTATCTCAGGGTTTACTCCCCTGCTAATTCATGGAGAGATGAACTACCCATCCCGAAAAATGCACTACTTTGTGGCCGGGCCTCCGGTCACCACACCCGGCTTTTTTGACTCCGGTGAGCCTGATTTTCGGTCACGAGAGGGTGACTATTAGAAGAGAGGGGTGTTCTGCGGGAAAAATCTTAGTTGATCAGAGCTCAAACTCGAGTTACCTGAGTAGCGTTAGTTTTTCTAAATTCTTATTCTCCCGGATTTTCAAATTTGGGATTTGCTTTTCAAATTTTGTTGTCGTTGTTGTTGTAACTTGTTTCAGTGCGATAATCCAACGATCAAGATGACTCATTTTTCTATAACACAAAGAAAGCGAACGAGGCGTTTCTATTTATGAAGTACCGGTATTTGGTGTTTCATTCACTGTTTGTTGTTTTAATGGGCACTGATTAATTGTATGCCGGAAAAATGTGGCTATGATGTGTTGATTGTTGTTAGCAGCATAAACTTACAAGGAAATGGTGATAGGAGATCCGAGACTTTGTTCGCTTGGGTTTTCCTGAACCACCTCTCTCTCTCTCTCTCTCTCTCAGTACGGTCCCCAATAAGTTTTATCTCCAATTATTATTCTCATTTTTCTTCCTATCTGTCGTCTCCACTTATTACCCAAAAAACCTCTCTCAAAACCTAAACCAAAGGCAAGTGGTGGCTAGCTCATGCTATAGAGCTCTTGGATGTCCTACACTGCGTCCTCCCATTACCCACTCCCCATGTCATAGATTAGGAATGACGGAGGGAAAAAAAAAACTAAACCAAAGGTTTGCCTTTTTAACAGGAAATACTTAGGCTCAATTTTTCAAAAGATTTTAGGTGCTAAAATCATGATATTTCAAATCAAAAAATGAATTGGTTCCATGTATCGTTTTTCGATTTTTTCGCACCAAATTAAAGTACTCATTGTGTAGTTTAACTTGGTGCGAAAAAAATCGAAAAACGATACACGGAACCACTTCATTTTTTTATTTGAAATATCATGATTTTAGCACCTGGGTGCTAAAATCTTTTGGAAAACTGGTCTCCATAATATGGGAGTCAATAGCATAGGAAAAGATAGCCTAGAAATTCTTTTTGGCATAACGAAAATTCATATATAAAAAGATAATACAATAGTTAAGAAACAGCCTAAAGTATGAATTGAACTCAACAAATTAAACTGAAAATATAATCTACAGCTGTAAAGGAAAACGGAGTGTGAACTTCTTTTTTGGAACTTGCATGCATGAATGAACCAAACACAATTTTTGTCCTGATGACACTTTTTTAAGGAGTAATTTTTCAGTGATCTTGGGACATCGCTGACCCAATACCTTTCTTCACCGCATATTTTCATGGAATTCATATGCTTTGTACTGAGCGCCACGGAAATATGTGGTGAATATGTGTGTTGGGATATCACGTGGCGGTGTCCCGTGACCGCGAAATGATTTTTCATTTTCAAGACATCTCATTTTTTTCTTGTTGGTTTCACACCTGGGTATTTCAAACCCAATATTTTCTCTCTCTTGTTATAAGTTTCAACATAATGGACCTGGACCAAAAGCCCCGGCCCAAAACTATGGACGGGCTTTTCTTCTATCGCCAGCTTCCTAACCTCCAACGTCCAAACCCGCTATCCCAATTCGTCACCCGAAACAACCAAATACCCTAAACCCCCCATCTCTCTCTCTCTCTCTCTCTCCCCGTCGCTCACAGTCACAGCAACCAAAAATGGCGGACGTAGTCCAATACCGCCTCGAGCGCATGGTGCACGAGCTCGACGACCTCGAGCGCCGTGGCCTCTTCACCCGCCAAGAAATCGCCCAAATCGTCAAACAACGCAGAAAATTCGAGTACCGTCTCAAGCGCCCCAGCCCACTCAAACAGGATTACCTCTCCTACATAGATTACGAGAAGCGGCTCGACGAGCTCCGCCTTCTGCGGCGGAAGGCGGCGGCCAGAGAGATGAGGAAGAAAGGCAACAGGAAGATGAAGAAGTCGGTCTCGGATTTCGCCGGCGTGTCGAGGATTGTGGAGATTTATCGGTTGGCGACGAATAGGTTTAAGGGGGATGTTGAGCTTTGGTTGGCGTATTTGGAGTTTTGTAGGGAACGGAGGAATGGACGTATGAAGAAGGTATTGTTACATATATGCAGACATTAGTATTAATAGTTACTTAAACGTGTATATGTATGTTCGTTGTTAATATGATTGTTTCTCTCTTTTACTTTAAGCTGTAGTTGGCTGATTTCTAAGCCTTTTATGCTTCTTGGATTAATTGGAACACTGGTAGTGAAGACAAGAGATGTAAAGCGGAATTTGTTAGTGTGCAGTCCACAGGGCTGCAAATGAACCAAGTGCATTCGTGAACTGTTTCAGTGAAGGCTCGTTCGAGTTCATTTTGTTTATTAAATGAACCAAACATCAGCCTCAATTTTATGTTTGTTTAATAAATGAGCGGAGGAGCCCTTAACTAGACAATATTCAGCTCAATTAGGCTGACGAACCTATATGCGATATGAACCTATACGCGATATAATACGTGTAATATAATATGAACTTATGCTTGTATTTTATTTTATAGTTTTATACATGTATGAATTTATTTATCTACGTGATACAAACTTTATTTGCAGTTCTATACTTGTATGCAAGCGTAAATATACGATATTAATGACTCGTTAAGGCTCGTGAACGAGCTTGAGCTCGACTCAACCCTAGGCCAACTTGAGCTCGACCAACTTGGCTCGTCAAATTTTCATTGGGCTCAAGCTCAAGTTCTCTGAAAACTCAACAAACAAATCTGAATCTTTTTAAACTCTGCTCAGCTCATTTGCAGCTCTACTTGCGGTGCCAAGTAATAGGAGGTAAAGCTTAGATTGAGATTGTGGTTTTTTGCAAGTTAAAATTTTATATGAGAAACAAAACAGTACAACTAAAGAAGGGGCATAAGCCCCATGACTTGCACCCGAAACTCCACTTAAACAAACAGGGAACTAGAGAAAACAGTGAGACTATGAATTCACTAACCAGACTTCGAAAGTGGAAAAAATGGGAAAGTGAACGAACAACAGACGGTCGTGCTAACGATGGTCACTGAGCAGTGATAGAGAGCAAATAATTCCACAAAGTTTTGGACTGCAGGACACTAAAGCATTTGAATGCACTTTCACATAGTATTTCGATACATTTTTCACATACCCAATGAACTTTTTTTTGACCTTATTGATCCCTGAGTGTGTCGTGGTTAGCATTTTCCAGAAAGAAAACCAAATCTTGCTTCCCTTGTTGAGCTGCAGAAATCCTAGTGGATATGTACTAGAATGATAAATGGCAATTTTGCTTGCATGTTGTTCGTAGAGGTCCAAGAACTAGTCTATCTCTGATATTTGATGGAGTAAAGCGCCCACCAAAATTTGGTTTGAGTACAGCGCAATACCAAATTGGAATCTATAGAGGTTTGGCTAAAGACGCTTGAATTCCTTTTGAGGCATGTATAATAAACATCTGCTGTCATAATTTTGGAAGTGGAATTCCTGAAAGAATCTATTCTGCAGTCCTGTATAGCCCAATCAAGTTCACGTGCCTGCCATTTGCACTTTGTTACTCATTTGCTCCAATAACTTGTTAGTATTCTGCTCCATATTTTGAGCTTTGACATTGCAAATATTTTGGTATTGCAATGGTAAAGTTATGTCAGTTGGGCCTGAAGGCATGATTGATTTGTCTAGACCACCACCCTCTGGAGAATGTCAAGTTTAACCCAACTTTTTCAAATACGTCTTCCCTTTACTTTCTGTAGGTCCTTGCTGACGTGATTAGATTTCATCCAAAAGTACCAGGGATCTGGATATATGCCGCAGCTTGGGAATTTGACCAAAACTTAAATGCCGCAGCTGCTCGAGCTCTTATGCAAAGTGGTTTGAGAGCTTGCCCAACTTCGGAGGATCTTTGGGTGGAGTATCTTCGTATGGAACTCACATACCTCAATAAGCTAAAGGCGAGGAAGGTTATTCTTGGGGAAGACAAGGGAACACTCAGTCGTGATCATGGCGATACTGACGAGAAACAATGGAGAGATGAAAACAAGGAATTATTTATGACCCTTGAGGACAAAAGAGAGAACAATGAGGAGGCATTAGATGTCCAAACCGAGGAATCTGAGGAGAAATTAGATTTGTTCCGGGAGCATGGTTTGAGCATTCTTCGAACTGTGTATAGTGGTGCAGTTGAAGCCCTCCCTTGTAATTTCAACATTAGAACACGGTTTATTGAGATATTGGAAGCAACAGACTTGGCTCATTCAGAAGAGATGCGGAAAGAAATACTGGATGAGATGAAAAGAGATTTTTCAAAAGCGCCAGAATACTGGGAGTGGCTTGCGAGGCTCAATTCTAAAAGAACAGAAGAAGCAATTCAGGTGTAATATCATGTGTACCGGTTGGTTTATTTCTGCCTTCATCTATCTTGCGTATCAAGTAATAAAGCATGTTGTTCTTAATTTTTAGCACTTTCTGTCTTTTTGGCCCATTTCAAGTTTTTGCAGTGCTAGATATTGCATCAACAATGTTTATGTTATTTTTGCATTTAAAACATCTGCTACCACCTATTTGTTTTATATGAAGATCAAGAAAGGTAGAATGAATACGGATAGGGTTCAGTTATCAGTAGCTAAATGAATAATACAATCCTCGTGTCTTCTTTATTGCTAATATATGTGCCGTAGTTTCAAGGCCTATTGTTCATGAGGCCTATCCATTTGCTCCTCCGACATTGGTAGTATTAGCCAGTAATATTTTAAAAGGATTTTACTTCGGCTCCATTGTTTTACTCAACCAATATTTGGGAAGCTTGATTGTGATAATTAAGTTGGTGTCAAATATATTCATTTTAGTCGATTGCATATGTCTGATGATCACCTTGCATGTTCTTCCCCCTGTAGATTTATGAAGAGGCTATAAAAGTCGTGCCTTCAGCTATGATGTTTACCCTCTATATAAGGTTTTTGAGGGACGTTATTGGTCATAGAACTGGAGAAACACAAAGTTCCGGGCTCTTCAGCGATTCTGATTCTACTGTAGATCCTATTTCTCATGCTTTGATGGTATATGAAAGGGCAGAGAGCATGGGTTGCATTACCGAAGATCTTGCTTGCCAACATATTTCCTTTTTCATGGAACTGGGTAGATTGGAGGAAGCTAGGAAATTGGCAGAAAAGCTTTGCAGGGGAAAACTTGCAGATTCGGTGGATGTGTGGGTCCTAAGGCTCTCAGTAGAAATGAGATGTGTCACCAACAGATCTGGCTCTTCAAGTAAATTGGACCTACTGTCTGTCTACGAACTCATAAAAACTGTCGTCACGAGAATGGCTGTTTCAGAAGCTGAGAGCTTGTGGATTTTGGTATTACAAAGTTACTCCCATACTTCGCTCTATGCTTATATCAGTTTTCTCTTAATTGGATTATTGGTGTATGCAGAGTCCATACAAAAAAAAAGAAAAAAAAAAGGAAGAGAAATGACTAGTTGACAGAATGTTTGTTCAAGCTAGTGATATCAATTCGTTTTTGGGCAGGCTTTAAAGTTTTTCTCAAATCAAAGACATTGTTTTGACAAGTTGGTGGAGCTTTCCCTGGTTTCATTGACGAAAGACGGTGGCAGTGATGATGGATTTTCCCTCTCTTCTGCTATTGTTAACTATGTGCTTCAGAAGGATGGAATCAAGAGTGCAAGGGCTATGTACAAAAGGTTTTTCTCTAGATCTTGAGCTACTTAACTTGGTTTGAATGGAACTTATCATTGTCATAACCGTACTTCACTGCTGGAAAGTAGCATCCATGTTTTAGTACAATTCAAGTGTTTTTATATTGGTATTATTTGAAGTCTGATTGGTTGACAATTATTATACACAATACCCAAAACAAGACGGCCAGGCCTTCATTTTGGATATGTTACAGATGTGTATTTTGTGCTGATTTGCGAAAATTTTGGATTTTGAATTTTCGCAGATGCTTGAGATGGCTCTGAAGTTGTAACCCTTTATCCTGTTTCATTTTCAGGTTTCTTGCTTTACCCCATCCAGGTCGTGCAATATATAAAAGTTGCATTGATTTGGAATCGAACCTTGCATCTGCGGGTGATAGAGATGGTCTTGTAGAAGCCCGAAAATCATACGAGTCTGCGCTTGCAACTTATGACCAAGATGTGAGCTTGTGGCAAGGCTATTACTCTTTGGAGATAAAGGTATTCTTCAATCCACTCTAATTCATGAACAATAGATGCAGATGTGAGTTTTTTTTTTTTGGTATCTTTAAGATGATTCTTGGCAGTATAGGATAAGTAGACCAACCATTTGGCGGGCCATGGCGAAGAATTGTAACGGTGAAAGAGAGAGAGAGAGAGAGTGAAAAAAAAAAAAAGGAGATAATTTTCTTCGGATCTGTTGGGTGTTGATTCTTTTGCAATTCCTATTTCAAAAACAATAAAAAAAAAAAAAAAAATGTTCGATTTTCATGCTTTCAGAAACAAAAGCTATGAAAAGTTTGAGCGGATTCATTGCTTCCATATCATTTTGATTATTGCGCGAGAACAATTTTTTAAAAAAAAAAAAAAAAAAATCATCGAAGTCTTGTGAGCTGCTTGTGTTTTGTTTGCCTGCAAAATGGTATCTGGCATGTGTCGTTTGACTGGTTTGAGCTGTGGTGCTCTTGTACTCTACAATTTATTCTAATTGCTTAGTGACTGATTGTCATAGGTGTACATTTTGTTTGAAATGGGTAAGCAAACAACTTGTATAACAAGAGAAATTTCTTGACAGCCATTCTTGGTTTAATTTTTACAGATGGGAACATCAGAAACAGCTAATGCTGTCTATTGGCGTGCACGGAAGTCGCTTAAAGACAATGTCTCACTGCTCTCTTCTCCAAATTTGTGATGGATACCCATGTAACCAATCTCTTCCAATTTTGACTTCACTAATTTAAGTTCTTTCTTTTTCGCAGTCCAGAGCTGCAGAGCAGTATAATGTGCTATTTATCTTTTGTTTTTGTGTATCTTTCTTTATTTAATGGAATTTTTTGCGCATTTTTTGTGCTGGTGATTGTGGTCTTTGGGACTCTTGAATTGCTATTGAGGATGATGTAGGTGTCTGTGCATCTGATTCGCCTCCCTATTGTTGTTCACAGAATTGGATTGCCTTTGAATCTCGAATTGCAGAATAGAACACGACAAAGTTACACTCCTGTTCCGAGGGAAAAAATTTCATACCAAGCTGGTACCACGCAGTGCCCACTTGCGCATTTCTGGTCGTCGAAAAATACAATCAACGGCCCGGATTGAAATTGCTGGATGGATTTTTAAAAAAATGAAAAAAGAAAAAGAGAAGTGTGTTTTAATCCAACCCATCCGTTGTATTTTTGGACGGCCAGATGTGCGCAAGCGGGTACCATGTCATTTATACCCGCTCGGCATTGAAAAATTCCTCGGTTCCGAGACTATTTGGATCTTGAATTTGTTGAGGGACTCGTCTTTCCCATCTAATTGCAGCCGAAATGACGAGTACATGCAGATAGCCTCGCATAAAAAAATGACTGTAGAATAAAGGCAAAACTAGATCTTCATTTTCCCTTGATTCATATACAAATGTATAGGATTAATAAACTGCATTCCATACAAGTTTATTTCACCTGGCTTGAAGAATACAATAATTACAATTTCCCAATGGTAACAGAAAATTAAAGGAGATTTCCAGGATTTATTATCTTCCGGCTCAATCATCCGGCCATGGTCAACTCCAAGTCGCCAAATGCGTTACACTCTTGGCCACTGTGGACTCACAACCTACGACAGATAAACGAATTGATCATCGGATCAGATCTCAAAGATACAGTAGTAGTCAGAGATACAATACTAGGAATGGAATGTTCCATAATACGATAGTAGTAGAGTAGCTAGGGTTTTGTGAGGAAAAACCCATGGATCTTGAGAACGAATTAAGCGAGCGATTTCCAATTCTTGATGAATGTTCGCTTTGCTTGTGATGATCACAGAACTAACCTCTAATGTGCTAAACACTAATCTCATTCGGCTGGCAACAACTGATGGCTCTTCTGCGTATCCCACCACCGCCATTTGCTCAAGTTGAAGAGTCTTCACTGGAAGCCTTCATCGAGTACAAGAAAACCTAATGTTACTGGCATACTGATCGGAATGTAAATTTCCTTGAATGCTGTTTTGATGATGTAGAAAGGATGAGATGATGACATTTGATGTAAGGTAAGGGGTTATGGAGACACAGTTTGCACATCATGAAAACATAAGTCAAATTACCTGAATCTAACATAAGTCAAATTACCTGAATCTAAGTGAAAAACGAATAAACGATGGTACAAGTTGAATGATAAAGATAGAGTCCCGTAAGAAAATAAATGACACACAGAAAATCATTTGGTTGTGAAGAAAAGTTATAATTGCTTGATTTTCATCATAGCCATTAATCAGGAGAAAATTTTGTGTGCTGAACGGGTACCGCCAAGTGGTACCCGTCAGCGCATCCGACCAAAACATTTTTGGACGGCCCAGATTTGTTGGAGTAAATTTACCCCCAAAACTCACAAAAATGCCACCTCTAAATTTGGAGCATCCAAAACATGTTTGGACGGCTCAGATGCGCCGATGGGACCACGTGGCGGTACCCGTCCGGCACAAAATTCTCATTAATCAGGCACGAAAACAGTGACACAAACAAAATAGAAAAAAATGAAACACAGTAATAAAGAATCAAAGATACGTTTAAATAAAATCAAGTGGTTGTGAAGAAAAGTTATAATTGCTTGATTTCCATCATAACCATTAATCAGGTACAAAAACAGTCACACAAACGAAATACAAAAAAATGAAACACAGTAATAACTACTCACCATGCCATCCCTCTCATATAATACGCATTTGCTATGATGGCACAAAAGCCTTTCCACTGCAGCAATATTTCATCTGTCACCGGAGGGGTTGATGACCATCGGACAATGGTCGGTTGTGGTGTACACAGGATGGTAATAAATATAATGCTCAACCAGAAAATACACTCGTCAATCTGCACAATGAAATTGGAAATATGATGCTTCTATTCTTACTGTTCAGCATACATTAAGGACCATGTAGGATAATGGTTGCTTTTCTGTTTGGAGAGATTCTCATAATCCTTAGTCTGAAAGAAAGCCACTAGAAACACCACATTCAATTATTTGGTCAGATTTTGCTTTCGGTTTTTTTTGGAGGCAAGAGTTCATTTTGGCCATCGTACTAAAAAATGGAACCCTAAAATGGCACCTTATATCTGGGCAAAGCATAAAGGTATGCATATTACAAATCTCGCTCTAACTACTCGTTTTTTTATCAGAAGCTTGTGGGATGACGCAGGTTTACAACCAGTGCTTGTCTCTAGCTCTTCTGCATTTTGTCCTTATCGACGTGATGATCAACAAAATGGTTCTAGAACCAACCAGTATATCAACCCAATCCACATTACAGATTTCAGTTACCAAGGGTTAAAAATGTACAAAACTAAGAGAAATAGGAGCCACTTACCTCATTGGAGAAAATTTTGGACTTCAGACTGGTGCTTCCCCCGTAACTTTGCATAGCTTCAACTTCGTATCCAGATTCCTTCATATCTCGAAGTTCTTTCCTCAGTCCTTCATCAGTGCACCCCAATGCATATGCATTCACCCCAGCACTGATGAACTCCTAGTACTCATCTAAAACATGTTACTTGAAGGAAACAACAATGCGTTCTCAAATAAAAAGATCACATGAACTACTGAATATACTTTTAAGTTGTCACCTCCTCCACGCTCCACGAAGTTCCTGTATCTCTTAAACAAACTGATTGCTATATTGCGTGATGAACGATACTCATCGTCTGGTGACATAGATTCACGCAAACGACACTGCAAAAAAATTACAAAAACCCAGAATATATAATGAAAAAAGTAAAGAAAATGAAGGGCAATTATTCACAGTACATAAACGATACTAACCAGCCATTTCTTAGAAGCTAGTTGATGTGATAGGTGATGGGTTTTAATCCTCTTACAGATTTCTGAAGAGAAAGAGGAACTCTGTGATTCGGTAAAACCAGGACCTCTTCCGTGTAGGGGAGATACTACTCTGCAAATCAAGGGACTGACATGCGTAACCTTGTGTGAACTAGCCTCCAGGAAAGTTTTAGCATCCAAATATGGGCTGAACTTGCTGATTGCCACCAAGGTGTGAGCCGTCAGCATGGTTCAACCATTATCCTGTTACCTTCAACATTGGAATAAATATCTACCATAAATGACAGGACATTTTCCCATACAAAAACAAAGCTTCAAACTTCTTATGACGCTCTAGAGGCTCACCTAAACGCGTGGTACTTCCCAAACCCTTGAGGTACTAGAAATTAGGCGTAACAATTTAATAGTGTTTCGACTTTGGAGTTATTGGTTCAGGTAAGTGATGCAATACTAGGAATTCTTTTCGGTGTTGAATCAGTGATGCCATGTAATTAAGGACATGTTTTCTTCTTTGAGATATGGATTGCCCAACAGATAGATGTCAGAAGGCTTGGAAGAAGCAAACATGTTGCTTCCCAGTGTTGCAAGATAGCTGAGGCAAATGCACTGAATGCTGTTCTAAACGAATAGAGTACAACGGACCATAAGTCGTTTGAAACAAAAGAGATACAAAACCAAGAAACAAGGCCCTTGCACAACAAATAAGACTGAGACTAAAGTATAAAGATGAACTTATCACTCGGCAAAATTGACTTCTCAGGAAAATCTCAATTTGGCTCCACCATCATTGATATGTAGTTCTAATTTTCCTCCGTATATAACAGATGAGGTTCAGGCGGACATAACGACTTTATAGAGATGTGTGGAGTATTTTTCCCCATAAAAGAAACAACACTAACAAAAATATACCAATTTCCATTGAAAGCAAAATAATAGCTTCAAAGAAAGATTCGTAAGCTTGACATTCATATTTAGGCTATAATAATAGCACTCATGAGAATTCAAGTTAGAAGCACCTATCATGATTTGGCGAATACGAAATGTGAATCACAATAACCAATAAATTAGAAGCAAAGAGATCAGCAAAACTTATCTAAAAAAGGTACAAAAGACTAACAAGCTGCAATCAATATTCTCTATTAGCAAAACTTTGCTCCATTCTTTTGTCTTGCTTTTTTTCGTCTTTTTTTAATTTTTGTAAGATTCACAATATTTTTTTGCGTCATCCGTCTCAACGAGAGGAGTTTAGAAGTAAAAAAAAATATTATGAGCAAAAGCCAAAAAAAAAAAAAAAAATCACTAAAGACGAAAAAAATACGAAACAACTGTTTTTTTGTCTAAAGTGTTGTCCTCTCATATGAACTTTTTTCAACTTCGGTCCAAAATTTTATACTTTCCAAATTCCTCTCGCCTATACTAATGATTAATCCCAAAAATATCAAAAAGTCATTTAGACAAAAGAATGGAGAAGCACACAAGTTGTTTTCATAACTAGACGAATATTTAGTAACAAAACTAGATATTTCCTCAAATAGTCAAATGATCCTTAACATAGTTTTGTACGTATCGTGCACACCTGTTTACAACTTGCCATTTGCCAAAATAACATAATAACTATCATAAAAAGCCATACCATGAGCTAAAGAGTAAAGAGTTTGTAGCAAATCGAACAATAAAAACTGCATTAACACATGAACGGAAACGGTCCCCGTAGTGCCTCCGTTCCGTAATCAATGGTCCAAATTACTTATATTAAAGGTAAGCATCTTACATGTATGGTAATATTTAAAATCTAGACCATTGAAAATGCTTTTAGACAGTTCAGATTGGGCACTGCAAGGACCCCGGTTCTCAAACTTTATGGTTCATGTGGGAACCGCGGTCCCTGTGGTACTGCAAGTGTGCATAAAATATGCAAGAGTTCAATTTTCTGCGACATAAACTCATTCATAAAGAGAACAGAAAATCCATGGAAAAAAAAGAAAGTAACATTTCTATACTACGGAGTCTACAGACTATAAATTGGAAACACATAATTGAACTCCGATACACAGCAATCAACCAAAAAATCATAAAAGAAACACTCTTCCAATACATATCCAGTATTTGTCACAAAAAATGAGTACTTACTTCACTGGGGTTTAGACGAATCCATCAGAATTAAGCGATAGAAGTGCGGAATTAGATGCAATTAGGTCAGACCCAGCTGTGAGAGAGAGAGAGAGAGAATCACGAAGAATCAGAAGGATGAGAGATGGATATATAAATGGATTTGCATATGTATAGACGAGGAAGAATCTACTGGAGGGATTCACAGGGGGCCACCAGTTTTATGAATGGCTATCGAGTTTTTCCCTCGAATGAAAATCCTCCTGAAAAGTTTAAAATATTTCTGTTTTTTTTTTTTTTTTTTGTACTGAGAAAAAAATATTTCTGGTTGTTAGTATTAACGTTAATTTTTTATTTTTTTTTAGAACAAAATATTTTTGGTTGTTATTTAACGTTGGGTATATTACACTGAACTCCCCTCTAGTTCTACAAATTACTGTCGCCTCTTTTAGTTTACAAACTATCATACGCATACCTCCGTCACCTTTAAAATGAGACTAACGGGGTTGACTTTGATGACAAAATGACTAAAATACCTCAGGACATGTAGATTGAACTGCATTGATCTCTCATGCTGCATATTAACACATATTATTTTCCTCTTACCACATGACAAGAATATTTAACACCCCCAAAATTTGGGTACGTTAATAAAGAATACATAAATAATAAATAGGGTTTTACAACAGTAACCCAAAAGAAATTACATAAATCTTCCTGCCAAATACAATCATTCTCTATAGGGTTGACTAGGTTTCTCTACTCCATCACACGACTGTCCATCCCGGCGGTATCCTACTTTGCTCCGCAAGCCTTCAAGTCATAGTTCTCTCCTCCTGTCCATCTCTATAGTCTGGCATAATACGTCAGAGTCGCAAAGCAACATCGTGGTATTATGTCAGGGTTGCACAAATGCAACACCGTGAGTTATAATGCCCAGTAGACTATACTATCCAATCTCTAACTAGTAATTCTAGAACAATATAGTTCAAAAACAGTAAAGCCGACTTGTTAACACAAAATACCATGAATGCAATATGTCAATATCCATGCAGATCAGAGTAAATCATGTACAATAAAATAGTATCTCGTATCATGTCTCGCATCATCTTTTCATTTGTGTATTCTTCTTCAAATTTCAATCAAGTCATTATCTCACACCGCTCGAAAGTTATTGGTCCGCTTACGCCTCATTTCAGTTGGGCTCGAGGCCCCGGTTGTTGTGCATCATTGAACCTAACCAGTCTTTTTGCACGATCCGTCCGCCTCGCGACTCACACGTACATAATCCCGGCTACCTTGTCTCACTGATCCCCATGGTACGTGTGGACACCCCGCGGAGTTGCTCACGAAAATGATTTGGTTTGGAAAACGGTTTTGATTGATTGAATGGAGTCGCCACCCGAGTTTGAGGATCGTACCCGAGAAACCAATTGAAAAATGACTCTTTTGCCCTTGATATGGAAAATGTTTTACTAGTCTCGCCAAAATGAGATTTCTCGGGTCCGGGAGCTAGGTTACGCGAGAGGAAAGAATTTAAAGCACCCCTCGCGCCCGGTAAAAAACCACCGATCTCTACTCAATGCACAAGGAATTTTAGAAAATATTGTTTGGATGGACTTTAATTACAAATACACTGAGAGTACGTGAATGCATTTAAAATGTCAATATGACGTATGTGAATACATGTGCTAAGTGTCATGTGTGGTAAATAACCATGCATAAAACCATGAACTATGCTAAAACACACTTAAACCATGCTAAAAGACCCCAACACACACCCACGAACTCGATACAAATCACACCTGGATTACAAACTGAACACCTGGATTAGGCAAATCCAGGCGCCTGGATTGAGTCCAGGCGCTTGGAAAGAACCAATCCAGGCGCCTGGATTGCCTCCCAGACAGAAACCTCAGAACCTCATTTTTCACAGTTTGCACCAAATGAGAAACCTTTAGCCCATTCACACATACTCTAAATGATGTTTGGAAATGCAGTAACAGACATGAACCTCAAACTCAACTCAAACACATGATATGAACTTAAAAGAGGCTTGATTTTTGGATGATTTTTGAAAATATACACAACAAATGCTAATGAAGAACTTCCATTTTTGTGAAATTTGAAACCTTTCCAAACTCTTAACTAGTATGAAGAACTAGTAAGAGCTTGGATGGTATCCCCTCAGGGCCTTTTGAGCACAATGGTAGAAAAACTACCTTGAAAAGCTTGAATAATGGACTTTGGTTTGATTTTTTTGAAGGATTTTTGGTAAGTGAATGGGCTGGACTTTTGTTTCTGGAGGTGTAAAAGGCTGATTGTAGGTGGTTTGATTGGGGGTTTGATTGTGGATGATGAAAAATGGGTAGAATCAAGTGAGTGTGTGGGGTTAGGATGGGGGAAAATTGGATTTTGATGGTTGAAAATGGATGGAATTGAAAGGGATCAATTGGGGATGGAGCTTCTGATGGAATTTCAGCAAAGTAATAGTAAAGAAGAGAGGGAGAGCTGATCCCTTTGAAATGGAGTGGGAGGGGGGTATATATAGAGAGAGAATGAGAGAGTTTTGGGTGAGTTTTAGAGGGAAATGGCAATTTGAACTCAAATTGTGGAGGGAGATTTAAGTACAGAAAAACGTGGGACAATGTAGGGGGGGAGTCCATAGTTTCAATCAAAACCAGCTACAGATTGCCCACTAGAAGTGATTCCAGGCGCCTAGAATTGGGGAATCCAAGCGCCTGGACTAGGGGACTGCACAATAATCCAAACTTCGCGGGGCCATTCCGAGTGCTCCCGAACTCCGTTTTGTGCATGATTTGAAGCGTTGGAAAGCTTGAAAGGTCTACTTTCTAACCCAAGTGGTTTGAATCCAAGATGATTTGTACATCAAAATATGTGACCATTTTACCCTCAGAAGGTTGGAAAAATGAATCGTTTTGGTAAAACGTGCACATCTCCCTTATTTCAAAATGGATTGGGACGTATCATATATCAAAAAAGAGGGTTTTGAATGTACTAGAAGGTGGTGCAGGCTTGGGTATATTTTGAAGAGGTTTAGGAGGGGTTTCTAAGTTCACAATCAAGCCTCGCGTGCTCTTATCGGGCATTTTCATCCTTGGGGATGCTTGACAAGTTTCTCAGGTCAAAATTGGGGTGTCTACAGTACGTTTCAAGGTCCATTCACTATGTGTTGTGCATGCTTAGCCCTTATCACCAAGTTCACTCTACGAAAATGGGGCGGTGCCTCGCTGCACTACCATATTATTTAACCCCAACCTCATCATTGTGCATACTCCCATGATGGGATGCGTTAAGGCTGCATTACCATTTTTAATTCCATTTACTCAGTCCATTCTCATTTTTATTTCATTTCCTAAAACACATTTCTTTCCCTTTCAAACAATTTTCATTCTCATCGCTATTATCTCATCAACAGTTATTCAAGTTTCTCGTACTCCGTGTCGTAACGTACCGTGAACATGCTCAATATGCTCAAAATTATGCCATGCAATATTTTTGTAAACTTGCCTCGTAAAATTATATTTTTCCATTAAAAAAAATACTACATGGAAAATACACTTTAATGCACCAATTTTTCCAAATAAACTAATTCTTCCAAAAACTTTACCTTTTAGTCAAAAAACCCAATTTCTTTCTTTTCCTTTTAAAACCCAACTTATTTCTTCTCTAAAAAGAAATAAAAATAATAAACTTTTCTTTTTCCTTATAAACTCTCAAAACTAACTTTCTAGAATTTATGACAAAAAGATTTAAACCCATCTTTGTCATAAAACTTTTACTCCAATTTTATAAATAAATAAATAAAACCTTCTTTTTAGAAAATCT
The DNA here is from genome assembly GCA_020921065.1 of Vaccinium darrowii. NCBI lineage: Eukaryota > Viridiplantae > Streptophyta > Magnoliopsida > Ericales > Ericaceae > Vaccinium > Vaccinium darrowii. The sequence goes on along the minus strand of CM037153.1, from coordinate 15,744,003 downwards.
CACTTTTTTCTAGAAAGCACTTTCTAAATTCTAATAATTTTCCAAGAAAATTTATAAGTAGACTTTTTAAGAAAAACTTTTTAGTTCAACAACTCACTTATTTAGGAGAAATAATTCGACTAACTTTTTAGTAGAAAATTTCTAGAAAATTAGTGTTAGAAATTTTTCTACACACTTTATTTTTAAGAAAGCTTCTAGTTTATAAAACTAATTAGCCACATAGAAACTTGTTAGTGAAAACTAAGTCAAATCTTGGTATGATAAATCTACTAATTAGAAGTAGAACCAACCAATTAGAGATTTGAGTTAGTAATCTACTCAATCTTAATTAGTTTTTTTCCAAATACTTTACTAAGCACAATAAGAAATTTTTTAGTAAGCCATGCTTAAACTTAACTTTAAAAACTCTTTTAATCAACTTTAATCAAACCCAATCTCTTGAAACAACTCACTAATTTCATGAAGAATAACCTAATTAAAGATTAATCAGAAACCTTCTCATCTTTTCAACATGAAATCCTCTCACAGTAAGCTTTCTTGAAAAACTAAGTAACAAACTTAGAAACTTAATGTATGCATAATTTTCTCAATCAAGCTTCAAATTACAACTTAGAAAAACTAATTAGAAGCTACTAATTGAACTAGAAATAACTAATTAGAAGATAGCATAGGTAAACTACCTCAAATTCCGGTTAAAAGCCGATAAGCAAATCCTTTCCGATGAGTGTGTGAGCTCTCTAATCAACCAACTTTCCTACTAATTAACTTAGCATGAAGTTAATTATAGAATAAGTAGGTTGTCTTTAGTGGTGGCAGAGTAGGGTTATACTTAGAAAGAAAAGAAAGCACAAATATGGACTCGGTCCGGGAAGCGGGGTGGTTGAGACCATTAATGAGTCTCTCAGGCTGTCAGAGGTGCCTCGATCGAGCCCCCGACACCTGACGCGACCTCGGCCTCCCCGCACTGAGGTCAATCAACTCGGTCCGGGAAGCCCTCGGGAACAGCCACCTGAGGCCGACCATGCCTCCGGCGCGGGCATCCGAGGGGGGTCTCACCCGAGGTCTCCAGGAGTCCCCGGGCCTGGAAAACTTGTCCTGGAGTGCCCCCCCCCCCCCCCCCCCCCCCCCCCCCCCCCCCCCCCCCCCCGAGGGGAGGTCCTGCCGAGGGTAGAGGGTCCGTCGAGGGGAGAGGTCCCGGCCAAAGTCCCTAGGACCGCGCCCCCTCCTCGCCGGGAACACGCCTTTGGCCACCGACCCCCCTCGGGAGGCCATCTAGCCGGAACAATGGGTCTTGGCAGTCTTCGGCTTCCTCGCCGAGGGCGGTCCCTCCTGACCCCCGTCCCCCTCGTCTGGGGCGCAGCTGACGATAATGAGCATATGGGTCCCCGGCCGCTACAATAATCGTAAAAGAGAAGCGAAAGGAAATACTAATATCTTGTCACAAACACATCTCTTTCTCATTAATGATATAATAATGACTTGATAAGAAATTAGGTGTGGCTGCATGAGTATGAGTATTTATGGAGACAATCAAGTTGGGTGACTTGTGATTGGAGAGGGTCGGGGTCGGGGTCGGGTCAACCCATTTTGGGGAATTCCTTAACCCAAGGCCTGCCCGATCGGCAAGGGACAAAAAGGAAAAGAGAATATGCGAGCTAATGAAACTTATTTCTCTTAAGCATAAATGTGTATTATTGATGGTTATAAATTGTTTTGTTTAGCTTTTTTTAAAAAAACTTAGGATCAATCATCCATTTCGGAGAGAGATTCCACAAGTAAAAACTATGAATTGAAGTCGAAAAAGTTCATAGAAATGGAAAACTGTCTTAAGATATTTTTTTCTTGTTTTAGTGATTATTTTTTAGGTTTTTGACTTCAATCTTATGTTTTCGATTTCTCTCGTCGAAAGAACGAAAAATTTGACTCAAATCTTATAAACTTTTGAAAAATGACAAAAAAAAAAAAAAGAAAAGAAAAAGAAAGTAATAGTAATACCAAAAGGTTGGTCCAAACTCCAAAGACTAAAAAATTTCCTAATTTTGTGTGAGTTCTCTTTCCCCTGTTTTTGCTTTAGAGGACTTATTTTCAAATGGAATTCCATTATTTAGTCATGAAAAATAAATTCTCTCTTCATTTGGTTTATCGAACATTAAAAAAAACATTTAATCAAGGATCTTAAAGGCCAAAGCAACAGAAAATGATACACACTGTCTTTTTTCACAATAGCGAATAGGTTCATAATAAACTGAGCGAATAACACTCAATTTACATTATTAGAATGGGTTCACGTGGGCTTTCTCTTTGCCTAGTAAAAATAAGAACACCATTACTTGCTAATTTCGTATTCGTATTCTAAAATTTTGTTGAGTAGAAACAGAACCCCTATTCAATGAGGGAAATCATCATTAGTGATGAGTTATATCGTCGACACTTCTATAGTGTTCTACTGATAAAAAAATAAAAATAAAAATAAAAAAAACTTCGATACTGTTCTAGAGTGGCTAGGTTAAAGATTGATTTTTGGCTTAACTACTTAAATTAGCTCCATATGATTGTCATTTAAAGCACTGTCATCCCAATTAGAATTCAATTGTGAAACTGAAAATATCATGCGTTGTTTTTATGGTTTGTAGGCTAAGAAATATTTCAAAAGGGCCCCTTAATTTCATCACATTCATGCATAATTTTATGGCGGGCCCAAGTTTGCGCGCTTTGTTTTCATCCAACGGTCATATAAATAGGGATGTTTTGGCTAAATAATGAAGTCTGGATTATGGTTTTGTCCTTATTAAAAAAATTCATATTTGTTAGTTTGGTCTCGATATTTGTGGATTACTAGTTCGTCTCGATGAGATAAAATAAAATTTATTAATTGAGAAAAGAGAATTAAATCTATGTATACTCGAACCTCCCTCTAATGTTCAACCAATGAGTACTACTATATGTTTGATAATGTGTGTGACTTTAGGATTTATACGATATAATAATTAGTGTGCGGTTGTAAAATTATTCGATATGATAATTTGAATGTGGGAGATGTTCTAATTTTTCACAAAACGGGGGTGCTTGAGAGGCGAGGATCAATGGCCGCAGGCACATCCAGTACCCAGCGGCACACTCCCTTCAAGCATTCTCAAGGGTGTCATCAACGCTGGAGATTTACACACGCGGGCATCGGTGTTTCTTTTTCGGTGGGAGGGGAAACACCGGAGAAAGACCCTCCTTCACAAACTCAATCTCTGATTATCAGAGCGGTTTAGGGTTATGGCAAGCGTGTGCAATCCCCAACCCACACCCCCACGGTATGACCGGTGAGTCTTCAGCTTGGTTATAATAAGTCAATATTTCATCTGTGAAGAACCGATGTGGGATTGGGTAAATTGCTGCAGCGGTGAAAAGTCCCAAGGGAACCAAATGTGGACTGACATATCCAGTGGGACCCCTTCTAAAATGTGGTCCACGGTCCACTCTATTTTCCGTCCATTTCAATGATTGAATTCGTTCACATTACGGAACTTGTTCGGTACAATATTCATGTAAAAAATGAAGTTTATCGAAAACCGAATAATATATGATTGAAGCACTCTTTTACCGGAAAAAAATGGGCTCTTCAAGTTGTAATCAAGTGTGCCCAACTCATTTTGTTTTATAGATCCTTTTGGAATCTATTGGTCATCTTTTGCCTAAGTGTCGATCTACTATCAAAACTTTGAATCTGTCTTCCATATTTCCGCCGCAGTAGATCATTTTCAGTTGCTATATAACAACAAAATTGCATGTGCAAAAAGCTCTTCGGAGCCAAAAATCACATACTGATAGTTCTCTCTCTGTGTCAGGGATGGCAACGGGGCGGGTTGGGGCGGGCTTTGATGATCCCTGCTCCGACCCTAAAATTTCCCAACCCGCCCCTAACCCTACCAGGTAATTTATGGGCACTCCCGCCCCATAAATTAGTTAACTATATTTTAAACTTCAATTAGTGAGTACCAGTGATAAAAATTCACAAAATAACTTTTACAACTGAACCAAAATCTACTACTATCTAATGTTGTACAAGAAAAATTATAAGAATAAAAATAAAATTTAATGCATAAAAGTGAGAAGATATAATTTAATATATACATATAAGAGTATATAAATATAGTTATACATATATATGTATGTTGGGGCGGGTAATATTGGGACGGGGTGACTATATCCCTGCCCCTACCCTAACCCTGGCGGGTTTTTCGAAATCACCCACTGCCCCTACCTATTACCCAAAAAAATCGTAAAAAACCCTACCCTATCCAGGGCAAGGTAGGACGGATTCGGAGCAGGGCGGGTTGAATTGTCATCCCTACTTTGTGTGCATGGCCCTCTGTTTAGGGTCCTTTGCCTTCAACTATTCAACGGTTTTTAACAAAAGACACTTCTCATTGTCCCACAAATTGTTCCTTCAAAACTACATTTAGGCATCCATTTTCCTCCTTCCAAACCCCTCTGGAAAGGAATACAAACTTCGTTCAATGCACAACTTGCAAGTCAATCATTTACAGTCATTTGCCCAAAACTATTGAAGCTAGCATTTTGGCATCGATTCCTCTTTCTTTTTTTCTTTTTTTTCCTTCCTTCCAAACACCTATAGAAAGGAATACAAACTTTGTTCAAGGCACTTAGTTTAGAGAAGGGATTCCCCTTTTTAGTCAAAGAACTAATCAATTGTGAAACTGTTGTCCGGAATTATGGAATATCGCACGAATTACTGTCGGGTGTAGGCGTACAATAACTAGGTAATACCTATCCACCAAATTCATTAATTTTTAGACTAGGTATAAAACCTTTTGCAAGTGAATAGCACTGACGGACATTTTCCAAGCCAGGTTGAGATTACAAGTTAATCATTTACAACTATTTTCCCAAAGCTATTGAAATTACTAGCATTTTGGCACCCATTTCCCTTATTATTATTTTTTACCTTCCTTCCAAACACCTCTACAATGGAATACGGTCAAGGCACAAAGTTTAGAGAAGGAATTCCCCTTTCTTTGTTAAAGAATTAATTAGTTAAGAAACCATCAATCAAAAATTATGCAATGTCACATGTAGTACTGTAAGGCGTACAGTAGCTGGGTAGTATCTTTTTTTTTTTTTTGATCAATCATACTGCAAATATCATTCCAAGAAGCCTAACGGCACTTACAGTAAAGAGCATAAAACTCGGAAAGAGCTAACACTACTAAGACTGGGAAACGGGCAAACCACAAAAGGGTATAAAAGCTCAAAGACACATTACTGCCAAGAAAGCAGACCGACACAATGCGGCGTAGAGTCCATCCGAGAATTGAGTAGAGGAGCAACCCAGAGCTCAATCCATTAGAGCGGTCCGAAAAGTGGCTAATGTTGGCATTCACGACGTAACGGAAAATTTCCCTCACAGCCGCAAAGAGTTGCTCCAGTGCGAGTTCGTGCTGACACTTCGAAAATCCAGGTGCGGTAGTTGACCAGACAAACCCACAACAAGCCAGACCTCCAAATAAGCACCACTGACCGAAAAACTGGTGAAAACCAGTCCGGAAAAGAAACCAAGATACCACAAACCAGAACAAGGCAAATCTAAAACTAAACAGAAACAAAAGAAAAGCAAACATGGTGAAATGAGGTGGATGGTTGATATCCACCAAATGGCTGAGTTTCTTGTTCAAGATTTGATAAAATCACCCTTCATTTTATCAAATGAGGTGGATGGTTGATAAAAATATCAGCTTTTCTACATTCAAAAAGGCTGAGATTTTATCAACCCTCCTCCTCATTTGATAAAATTAAGGGGTGATTTTTATCAAATTTTGATAAATTTTTTTTGGAAAACTAGGCCTGAGTACGTATAAAACCTTTGCCAGTGGTAGGATTTTCTGAGTCAAGTTGAGGTTAAAACTCGATCATTGACAATCTTTTTTTTTTTTTTGGGATGCTTTTAAGCCTTGTTTCTCATTTACTAAAATTTACTAAAATGAAAATCCCATAAAATTAATGGATCATTTGGCAAATGATTTCCTCAATTTGCTAAAATCCGCACTTAATTTTTGGAGAAAGTCAAGAATACAAGTTTTAGACTCATGAATCTCCATGGATTCGGGTATCCATGGGTTCAAACTAGACCCACACCCGACCCATATTCCTTTGCAGATATTTTAATGAACTCTTCTATGTGCACAGATGACTGTGCACAGACCATGCACAGATGGGTCTCGGGAACCCACTTTTGGATTCGGGTTTTGAATGAAACGGGGGATTTTTGGATCAACCACTTACACACGTGTGATGGAGCTGATTTCTAGCGGGGTTCCACGGAAAATTATTCTAAAATGATTGAACGGCTCGGATCATTTGTGTGGGACTCAAAAGTAAGTCCCCAAGACCCATCTGTGCACGGTCTGTGCACAGTCACATGTGCACGTTGTTTTACCGTATTGTAATGGCATTTATAGTCTTGCAGAACGGCAGAAGTCTACCAAACACGCGCACACAGAGACAGGGAGGGGATCTGCCGGTCGTCTCTCTGCCTTCTGAAGTAAAATTCTCTCTCTCTCTCTCTCTCTCTCTCTCTCTCTCTCTCTTCTCTCTGAAGTGAAATTCTGTGTGTAAAGGAGATGGGTTCCATTGCAAAGAAGGGTTTGCAACAGTACTTGTTACAGCTTCAGCTTCATCCCCTCAGAACAAAGGTCTCTCTCTCTTTCTCTCTCTCGCTTCTGGGTGTTTTTTTTTTAAAATTTAATGTCCCTTTGTAGCATCAATTGTAAGTTATTCTTTTGAAGTTTTAGTTTTGAAAGATTCGAAATAAGTCAGAGATCTGTTTTAGTGCATTTTTTAATCAACTTGTTTGGTAAAATAAGCTGTAAAATGGTTTTTATTTGGAAAAAATACATTTTAGGGTCAAACAAACTGAGAGAGCCAATTAATTCAATGATACCAAAACTGGTAGTTTTTAGTTTGAGCAAATGACTATTAACTAATTAGCTCATAGGAAATGCTACCAAACAGGCTGGATGAATTGGGTTTGCTTTTAACTCTGTGTTTTCTGAGTAGATTGTATTTTTTAGCTTATTGGTTCTTCTGCTTTATGGAATTCACCCATTTGGGATAGGCGGTTACGGCCGGAGTGTTGTCGGCAATCAGTGATATAGTGGCTCAGAAGCTCTCCGGGATACAGAAACTTCAGCTAAGACGTCTTCTTCTCAAAGTGGTAAGGGAATAAAATTATAAATCATTGAGAATGTAGATATAGACACATTTGTGGTATGTTTGTTAAATTTTCCTGGTTATGGAAATTCTTGATGTGGTGGTAGTTAAGCGTCTACCGTATTGAAGGAAAGTAAAAAAAATGTTGAAACAATTTCTTTGGACATATATATGTATGCATCTATAGGTTCCACTTCCTATCCGGACTCCGGACCTCACCTCCGTGATCCGAGCATTTTTTTGACGATCCGAACTATTACAGTTTTTGCGAAAAACTGCTTGGGTCAAGCCCTTCCCGGTAATTTTTTTTGAAGATTTCCCCGCGTGGACCCTTGAAAACATCTTCTGAACACATTGGACGGTTCGGATTTCCCAAAAACAATTTTTAACATGAAAAAATTACATTTTTTCTTATTTACAGGAGGTCCTTACTAGAAAATTTGCCTGCATCTATATATCCATATTTATCATGGTAGTTCTTGAAATAATTTTAGTCAAACTTTAACTGGAAATTTAAGTAAAATCGGTCCTGAAACATTTGCATGCTTAATAGTTAATAGGGTGTGCTTGGCAAAGGTTTCTAGGATATTGTCCTCCGGTGTCCTCTACCTGATGTAATTTTTCCGGTTACCAAAGATGATGCTTTTATGTGCTATTTAGGTTTTATAGTGGATTTGTGGTTAGTAAATTGATAGGATTTATGCGGCTCTGTGCATATCGGGACTTTTCTCCGTTCTTTACATATTTCTAATTAAGATTTATTCATCATAGAATATTACGGACTGAGTAGCACCCTATTGGTTCATTTAACTCTTGGTCATACACTTAGTTTCATCAGCAGTTTCACCTTAACCAAAACGATGCACTTTATATTTCGCCAAATTATTGAAGTGCATTCTTTAATAAGAGTATCTATTTCCTCATGATGTATTTACGGTGCTTAGATGAAATAGAATCAACATATGCTATTCACAAGTTACTCCTTTCTTCAGTGATGTGAAAACAAAACAAGTTGCAATAAGAAATGAAATTGTATGGTCTACTGTTTTTCCTCCTCTTTAGAGATTGCAGATTCAACCCTAACAAGAACAAAAGTTGTTGTTTCTTTATTGAACGATGCAGATTTAATCATTACTGTTATGTCATGCTCAAATCAGATGAAAAAAAGTGGCTTGGATTTGTTGATTATGGACTTATGGTTCTGTAGTTTATTTGTATTTTCAGTGCGATCAATGCTAAGACTGATAAATGCAGGTTATTTTTTGTATGTCATAAATGCAGGTTTTTGGATTCGCATATCTTGGCCCATTTGGGCATTTTCTTCATATATTGCTGGATAAACTTTTCCAGGGGAAGAAGGATAAAAAAACAGTAGCTAAGAAGGTACCTCTCGGAATTCTTTTGCTCGTGGTTTTAAACCATTGCCTACCAAGCTCACTCTCTGAGATATAGAATTCTCATTTCATCTCTTGGCAGCCGATAACTATCAATAGTCCTCGTTTTTTTGTTTTTTGTTTTCTTTATGCAAATAAGCACTTTCCATTTAGTTATGGCTTTCTGAAGAGGTTAGTAGAGTACATGTCAACCTCTAATAAGTTGTCTCATCAGTATAGCAGGTTATTTAAGTAATAGCAGGCTTGCGCAAGCACACATGCACATACACGGACACGGACACGGACACACACAGATACTAAAACGCATGTCTAATTATTTCAGGTGGTACTGGAGCAGTTGACGTCTTCCCCTTGGAACAACTTTCTTTTCATGGTTTACTATGGGTTGGTTGTTGAGGGTAAGTTCACATCGAAACTTGTCAATAATTTGTATGAAGTGCTTCATATCTGCAAAATACACACACAGAGGGATCGAATTCCTCACTTCCCCGGAAAACCCTGAATCTGATGCACAAAACTTTGGTGGTTGGTTTTCGTACACAATTTTGCAGCCAATAGTTTTGGCATTCCAAGGGTAAATGATTTCGAGATCACTGGATGGTTCTTTATCTTCCCTTGAATATCTGTTCGTCAAAACGTTAGACGTGTATGCAAAATGTTTCTTACAGTATTTAAGAGATGACCATGTTGCGTTGTTATTTCTAAATTTCAACGATCACGATCTTTGGTTACATAATTCTATTAAATTTACAGCAAGGCCATGGATCCATGTCAAGACTAAAATAAAAAAGGATTATCCAGCAGTGCAGTATGCAGCATGGACGGTATTGCATTCTTTTCCTCTTGCGATTATTTTTTTATGTTATCGCTATCACGAGGTGGTTATGCTAATGAATCATATCCTATGAACGAATATTCAGTTCTGGCCGGTAGTGGGATGGGTAAACCACCAGTACGTACCACTGCAGTTCCGTGTCATCTTCCACAGCGTTATAGCATGTTGCTGGTACGTAGTTTTACCTCTGATGTTATTGTTTGTTCCGTGGCTCTTTTGTACCATATTCCCATATATGTATTTCGTCTATTGAGTTCGATTGCCATCATTTACTAATGAAAATTCATGTTTTTGAATGTCCTTTAATTTTTGTCGTTCAATTTTGTAGGGGAATATTTTTGAATCTGAAAGCAAAGACCGCATTGACCAAAGGTTAAGCGACTGAAAAAGGATTTTTAGCAATGAATCTGTGCTTGGGATGATTTATGCTCACAGATGTGATCTCTCTCTCTCTCTCTCTCTCTCTCTCTCGCTCTCGTGTTTGAAAAATAAATTTATCTCTGATCTGTGCCCTGATTAAGCTATTCATGCAAACTTAGTGTATTTTTTGTGATGCCCAATGGCCCCAATGTATTGCGTGGCTAACAAACTGTCTGTTATCTTACTGATTCGGATGATAGCAGTATTCTATAATAATTCATAATGGTTGGTTTGATTAGTTATATATGGATGGTTTTGAGTATTTTGTAGGAAGGGAGAATGAGGGATATGAGTAGATAAATGACATTTTCAGAATTAATAGCCGGATGTGGAACGGGGATAAATTTCGAATCGGAAGAGCATCTCCAATTGTGGGTGCCATTTTTTGGGTGCCAAACCCAAATTTGGCACCCCAACAGTATATTTTTGGCCTTTTTGGCCACCCTGCTCCAGTGGTGTGGGTGCCAAATTCCTCAACTACCTTCCAACAACTAATTCCCAACTAACTTTTAAATTTCCTAGTAATAATTTATATACTTTAACGATCGTTTAACTATCTCCTAATTACGACATTAATTAACTAACTTTCTATCACAACTAACTTTCTACCACAACTAACTTTTCCTACCAAACTTTCTACCCATCTACCTTTCCCTGCGTAATTTTTTTGGTTCACCTAATTGTATACTTTAACGATTGTTTAACCACCTCCTAATGACGATTTTAATTAACTAACTTTCTACCCCAACTAACTTTCCCTACCTAACTTATTTGGTTCACCTAATTTTTTAAAAGGCTATATATACTACCATACACCCTATTGAATAAAAAACACACAAAACAATGAGTAAACTTAAAAAAGCAGTTCTTAGAGGAGATTTCGACTCTTTTTCTGATGACGATGATGATCGTAGAAGAAAATTTGTCTCTACGGTGGCAATAGAGTACCACAGAATGGAAACAGAACAATCAAGCCATCAAAGCAAAAATGGTGGCTCTTCAATCGGCCGCCAACACATCCCTCGAAATAGAATCGGCGCGAACGAGCAACTAATGAGAGATTACTTTGCTAAAGATCCACTCTTTCCTCCCCACATGTTTCGAAGGCGGTGTCGCATGAATCGCAACTTGTTTCTTCGCATCCTCAACACTGTCCAACAACACGACGACTACTTTGTTCAAAAAGTAGACGCAACGGGATATCTCGGTTTATCTAGACACCAAAAAATGATTGCAGCGTTTAGGATGCTTGAATACGGCATGCCTGCTGACTCCATTGACTATTATTTGAAAATCGGTGAAAACACAACAATTGAATCCTTAAAGAGATTCACACGAGTGATCGTCAACATCTATGGAGAGGAGTATCTTCGATCCCCAAATGAGGCAGACGTAGCCAGACTTCTACAAGAGGGGGAGAGTCGTGGATTTCCAGGTATGTTGGGAAGTTTAGATTGAATGCATTGGGAATGGAAAAATTGTCCAACCGGATGGCATGGTCAATTTACTGGACATGTCAATAAACCTACAATCATTCTTGAGGCTGTTGCCTCTTATGACTTGTGGATATGGCATGCTTTTTTCGAGATGCCTGGGTCCCTTAATGATATCAATGTTCTCAATGGATTCGATCTCTTCTCCGCCCTTGCTGTAGGGCGTGCCCCCCCTGCCAACTATATTGTCAATAGACACCAATACAACATGGGATACTATCTTGTTGATGGTATATATCCCAAATGGGCAACTATTGTTCAGACAATTTCTAAACCTGATAATCCGAAGAAACGATTATTTGCAAGGAGGCAGGAGTCATGCCGAAAAGACGTTGAAAGAGCATTTGGTGTGCTTCAATCACGATTTGGCATTGTGCAAGGACCAGCTCGGTTTCCCTTAAGTCCCGTCCTTTGTTTTCATCGACTTTCTCTGGAAAGCTCATCTTCTTCATTTCATTTATATTCCCAAAGCTAGAAAATGAACAGTCTACCAAACCGACTCTCTCTCTCTCTCTCTCTCTCTCACACACACACACACACACACACATAGATCTCTCACGCCGATCTCTATTATCACCTGCTTCGACGAGTTTCCGGAGTGACAGTCCAGCGACTTTTGTGGCTGACAACAAAGTCCGGCAACCTAATATGTTTTTCTTGTTTCCAAATTAATTTTGATTCTAGGAATGTAAAAGAAATAGCCATTTTTTTTAATCTAAAATAAAATTTGGTTTTTCAGATTTTTGGGGGGGTTTTGGTTGTTGAAAATGGAGGGGAAATGATGACGTGGATGAAATGGCTGCGGCCATTTTTTACTCCCACAAGTGGCTTGCCGTTGGAGGCCCTGAAAATGGCTTGGGGTGCCAAAAATGGGTCTAGCTCCCATATGGCACCCCATTGGAGATGCTCTTAGGGGTGGGAAAAATCCCCATCCAATGGGACAAAATAATTTGGGAGATGCTTACATCTGGAGCTTAAAATGTATTGCAAATAACTACCGGAGATGGTTGAACTGAGTGCAACCATCTCCGGATCATTTCCATTATAAAACCAAAGAAAACCAGAAAATGAGGAGGAGAAAAATGTAACGTTGCGATGAATTTTCTTCCTTCAGCCGAATTGAATTTCTTTAGAATTTGCTTCTCTAAATGTAAAGTTATGAGAAATACCCCACAGATGTGCAGGGAAAGAGAAAGAACATGTTGAATTGGAAAGCTCGTGAATTATAAGCGCTCTAGTCGAATATTTGGTCACCTTTAGAGCCTCTCCAGTCTTAGGAAAAAATTCCAATGCTGAGCGGGTACCACATGGTGCCCGCTCGCGCATATCTGGATGTCCAAAAAAGCAACGGACAGTCCAGATTCAAAGTGTCTGACAGATTTTAAAAAATAATGAAAAAAAAGAAAAGAAAAATGTGTTTCAATCCAGGCCATCCGTTGCATTTTTGGATGGCCGAATGTGCGTGAGCGGGCACGACGGGCACCACGTCACTTGTGCCTGCTCGGCACTGAAAAATTCCCCCAGTCTTGACCCAAATTTTTACCCATATTTGGGTACAAGTTTGGGTAAAACTCAATTTGGGTTTGTCCCACTCCAATGTCAAAATGAACTTTTATTCAAATGTATTGTTTTTTCTTTTTATGTGTGAGAGAAGATTGGTCAGGATATTACCGCCGACCACCCACCGCCAACGCCCACCTCTCCACCATTGACGCCCTCTCACACATTACCGCCAGTTGAAACAACCATTGCCGCCGATCTCTTGCTGTCCCACCATCTCCGCCTTCTCTTCCCGTCTCACCGTCGCCACATGAGCTTTGGTGAGTACTCCAACCCAATTTGTCCTATTTTTTTTTTTATAAACCCCCAAAATCTCATTTTTAGGTCTTCTGATTCCAGATGGAAGAAGAGTAATTTATAAATGGAGTGGAGGTAACCGTTGGAGAAATGGGGAAAGGTTTGGCATGTCCTGGCCCCGGTCCGTCCTTTCCATTCCTCGGTAAGCGGACCGTGGGAGCACGGGTGGCCGGCAACTAAAGAGGTAGCGAGACTAACCATTTAAATTTGAGTCTTAAATGGGTCAAGGCCGGAGATGCTCTAAGATATACAGTCCAGTCTAGTGCTCATATCCGATCAGTCCCCATAAAAGGTGCTAACGCCGCATGGCTGTAAAGACTGAACTCCGGTGAACTCTGATCACATCGGTACGTTTCCATTTTTTGGGACAACTTTTCAAAAGCACTCAACAAAGCCAACATGCTTTGTGTTTGACACACTGCAGTGGGCTATTTTGCTCACAAACCAGAATCGTCAATTCGGACTGTTTTCTGTGTGTGTGTGTGTCTGTGTTCGTGCATGGAAAATCATGGTGCTGGAATTATACTATTAATGAAAAGGAAAATCCTACGATTCATAAAAAAAGAATTATACTATTACAAGAATCCGGTGACCGGGCTAACTGATACACTAATCCCTCTTCCAAGCTACTAAACCCAGAACAACTTTTAAATAGCCGCAGTTACAAATTTTTTGGATTGTGTTGTATCAAAACTTTCCTGAGCATTTCTATTAACAAACTCCCTTTTCTAAGTTGATGGTTAGATATGGCTGTGAAAACACAGGTGGTCAGAGGCATAGAGGAAAATCATGGTGCCGTATCTGACAAAACAGAGGCATCAAAAGGGCCGACAACTCCGTCCCCCAGAAGACGTACAGCACCACCGCGTGAGAACTTCCTTGCGAATAAAAAACATGGAACGCGTGTGGAGTTATTGCTACACCACTCCGTCCTGTGCTCGTTCTCATAGTGTACAAAATTGATGCCCTGTGAGATAAAGCACAGCAAGTCAGAAGGGGCAAGACAACACAATGGCGAGAAAATTCAAATAGAAATTGCACCATAAGTGAATCAAGCAAATTGACGATCTAAATCTTGAGAGTCCATAGTGCCACATGCCCGCAACAAGAAGAATATGAAAATCTAGATGGCCGGCGAAAACTACAGGTTGTGGAAATGAAATATGTATATAACAAGAAGATAGTGTGGATGTGCAAAACAGAATATTTCCACAATATTTCAGGGGAATACTTAAATCCACAATATTTCCTTTCACAAGAACATAGGCCCAACCAGCATCTATCATTTACCGAATGTGCAAAGCAAAATTTCAAAATGAAACAAGGACGATAGCTTGAAAATTGGGATAGATATATAAAATTTTCGAGTAGTACATTGAAAATCTTATCCATCCATGACACATCTTATTTGTTAATTGGCAAGAAACAGGAGATGCAAGAAACAATCACCTTTATTTCTTTGATTTGTTGAGGGCCCGCATTTGCATAGCTAAATGTCATAGGGTGCCAACCTTTTTCCATATTTGACGAAGATTCATTCCATAAGCTGTAGGTCACCGTTCTTTTTTCAAGTTCACCATCAAGATCATTCATCTAACAAAGGATACAGTAGAAAACACCATTATGATTCCCTATTGGAGCTACTGATCCAAGAAGCAAACCAGAGTCAGAAAAGAAAATGAATAGAACTTGAGCTATTAATGACTGGAACAAGAAAGAGGATCGTAAATTAAGCTTGTCGAAAAGACCAGGACTACGACTAATCAGGGAGGTGTTCAGTAAAGGTTAATGGCCAAATGAGTGTAATCATCATACATCCATATTCACCCCGAAGGAGGACGAAGGGTCCATAGATCATAAACAAAACAGACTAAGCAAAAATGAATCTATTTCTTACTGCAAATAAGGTCTGAACATAGTGTTCATCTGGGATACAGTTGTGCTGCTTCTGAAGTTTCTGCATTTTAGCAAAAAAGTTAAAATCAGAATCTCTCAAAAACAAAAGGAAGGTTCACGTGAACTAACTGATACCATCATTCACTGATCATCGATGACCAAATTAGATTCTAAAACAAGGATAAAGTATAAATAGTTAAGCCCAAGAGCTGCTAAAGATTAGAACCCTGGAAACAGAAAGCACTTACTACAATATTCTTCGTTTCCTTGCTGGCATCTATTGGTGGACGTCGCTGCAGAGTTGAATACAATTGTTCAATGTTCTATATACAATATCAAAATCATCTGAACAACGATTGTTTGTCAAAACTAACAGTGAGGTGGCTGTTAAATCTTTTGTTATCAGAGGTAAGTTTTACAATCAAAAGGTCGCAGTTTAAATTTAAAGTGATTCACATGTTCCGGTCAAACTTTCAGAATGCAATAGAAACTACCGTATTTAAAGTTTGCAGGAGTCACACCCGAAAAAAGGTCTCCTTGAAATAGCAGTGCAAATGCTGTTGATGGAAAAATGTCCAGATATACTACTTCTGGGTCGTATGTCAATTGTTTATAACAGCCACTTAGCCACTAAATTAGAGCAATCGTGATTAAAGGAGCAGGATTATTAGATGACTGTGCATGAAAATATGGTTGAGAGTGAAAAGCAAAATGCCCCAGTCATGTACCTTGCAAAACTTCTTGAAGACAGGAAAGATAACCTCATCATCTACAACAACTTCCGCATGGCTCCGAACTAAAGAAATCCACTGAATGTACACAATAGACTTCAAGTTGAGGATGTTTCAAATTGCTAACTAATATGGAGTGAATTGAATCAAGGGCTAAGATGTACCTGGGAACCTTTTCGCCACAAATTCTTCGGTATCACAGGAGACATCTTAGGGGTGTAGCGGCCTTCCTTTTTGTCAGGATCGCCTTCCTTTTTGTCAAGATCAAGAAAGCTAAAACAAAAGAAGTCTACATAAATAGGTCAAACTGCTGAACTACAGCGACATATAGAAAAATTGGCAACTGCAATGTCAGCTTATGTAGTCGATATACCTGTCAACAAAACTCCTAGGAGAAGCCATCAGATAGCTGTATATATAGCTAAAGTTGTGCAAAGGAACACAGCTGCATAATATGAAGGAGAAACTATTGTAAAACAAATAAGAGATTACAGATGTGAGACCATTTGTGATGCACGGTGTTTTAACTCTAAGGTATGGCCTACAATCATACACGAGGAAAAAGAAGGACAAGTTAGCCTGCTTATAGAAGTTGGAATATAGCTACTTGAGTCAAGACAACTTAAATTTGGAAAGCCAGCTTGCTTTAAATAATTTGGGAACTGAAAACATTCACAAGAGCATTTACGGAATATAACAGCAACAATCAACTAAGCACTGACAAGAAAACATCATAAAGGCATTGCTTGGAGTAAAAAAGGGAAAGGACCAATGAGTTCACCGATAAATTAATCGGCAATCAGAAATCAAATAGGGAAAAGTTTACTACTAGTATATGATACTATGAATCAAATTTGTCAGCTGAAACCATAACAATATCATCATACTCTGTCTGCTGCATTTGTACCTAAACATGCAAAATTATGAAATGGTTCACCAAAGGGTAATCAATGTCACAGCTAACACGATCCTAGAGCAAGCCATGACAATGAACAGAGGGGTAACTTTTACCCTTTTTTTTTCCAAGGGTTTCACTCTAGAACTGAAAGAGAATATTGCTCCCTCCATTCATAGCAGTTTGCAGAAGCTTGCGTGCAATTATCAACAAATTTAAAAATACTTGCTTTAGCTTCAATTTTGTATTACTATATGTATCGTCCATCTCCACACTTCGCTCCACTTGTTAAGCCTACTTCCCACCACCAGCAGGTGATCTGATCTGGAACTGATTATCAGCTTGCACCTCTTCAATTTTTTGAATTGGTTATGGGAGTGAGATTCCCTTCTCAAAGACTACTAAACTAACCTTCAGGACATAACTGTCAGCAAAAACTGCTGATTTGTGGTCTCCTAGGTTGTCGTACGTATGAGACAGCATACGTAGAATAGGATTTACTCCAATTTGTTCAAATGCCACACATCTTAAAGCTATTCAACTTAAAACTGCTGATCTACGGTTTCCTTGGTCTTCATAGGTATGAGACGGCACATTTAGTATAGGATTAACTCACATATGTTCAAATGAAACCCATCTTAAAGTTATTCAAATTGCCAATGCTCTACATTGGACCATGTGATGCATTCAATGGAGCAAGATTATCTGTCAAATCATATTACCAGCAAAAAAAAAAAAAACCTACGACAAATTAACAATTTTCAGCTGTTTTAGCTATGATTATACCAACCTATCTGACAAGAGGACAAATCTCTGGTTCGCTGGATCCTCAAGAGCCGCTTCTAGTAATAGCCTCTCAGCTTGAATCATACTCACTTCTCCCCATCCCACCTGCAACACAACCAGCCACATAAAGCCTACTCACAAACAGCTTAATTCTTAGTACATAAAATGCAAACAAAACAAACAGGCAAGGCTCAGTTTTATGTAAAATAGTAAAAAAATAATAATAATAAAAACACAAGAGAATCAAAAATTCAATTTGCAAAGCACTCATTTGATCTGCAGGTTTCACATTTGTTCTCTCTCTTCATTTTTCAAAAGCTCAAGAAACTTGCGTTTGACGATTTTTGAAACTCGTTTTCCAGGATTGACTTTCAAAAGAACCTACTTTTAGAGAACATTAGTACATCTTTTCACACTCCTGCACATCAATTAATGTTCGGAGAAAGAATATGTCATGAAAATGACCAGTGCTTTTTTTCTTTTAGAAAATGTTATTGAAAAGTCTTCTGCTGCACTAAATCTGAAAACTGGAACCAAACATCAATATCTTAACATATGAAATCAAATTAAGACAAACCATCGATCTGATACAGAGCACTTACTTTAGTTTACTGACCAAATCTCTTTATTTGAAAAATGGCAACAGAAACTACATTTTGAAAAATAAAACTCCTATCCTTCCTTTTCCTTTCATCATTTTTCCCTCAGCAACAAAAAAAAAAGCATAATTCTATACAAAAAATTCAATTTTTAACCTGTCTTCCCTAATTCCAATAGATTCCAAATTGGAACTTTAAAAATTACCTCAATGCTATCAGTAAATTGCCAATATACCAAGCACGACTAATTTTACTGAATAAAGCTCTTCATTTTATGTATGGCAACAGAAAATACATTATGTAAAATAAAAATTCCTACCCTTACTCTATTCATTTTTTCCCCTCAGCTACCAAACAACAAGCATAATTGAATACATATTACATAAAGTACACATTTTCAAATCTATCTTCTCTAATTTCTTTTTTTTTAATAAAAAAAACGAATCCGCCCAGGGAGCCCTGCCAACCCCCAATCCGAGCCGTCCATTGATTGCCCTGCCAAACCTTAATCCTACCCTATGAGTTAACAAAGATATCTAAACCATTAATTGCCGAGATGAACTGCCCAGAATGGGGGTTGGCACTTGTTGACAGGCCTGTCATCCCTCAAGGTGGGCAGAGTCCCCGGTTTCTTATATTTATCTAGAAAAAGACAAATATTCCCCAATTCCAACACATTAGAAAAAAATTAAAAATTACCTTAATGCTATTAGTTAATTGCCGGTTATAGAAGAAAGCAGACCTCGTCGTCGATTCATCAAACACAAAACCAGGCTCCGAATGTACATATACCGAGAAATTACCCACGTCAGCATTCTGCAAAAACCCTAGAAAAACATCACCAAAACCTCCAGAACAATCTACACAAAAATTCACTGTGATGAAAAGAATAAAGACGAGACCTCGAAAAAACACCCCCAGAGGAAATCGAGAGGCAGATTGCGACGGGCGAGGAAGAGAAACGCCACCTTCGGAGGTCCTTCGAAATGGGTATGCGAAATTCGAGATCTACGAGGGGTAAAAGGGGAAGAAGAAGAAGAAGAAGAAGAAGAAGAAGAAGAAGAAGAAGAAGGAAAGGACAAGTAGGAGTGAGAGATGAAATCGGATTGAGAAGAAGGGTAGGAGAATTGGATACGGAGAAGGGCGAAGAGGCAGAGAGAGATAGAGAGGGCGATCACGAGCCTCCTGCCCACCCAGAACACGTGGCGAGCGGAGAGTGGTTGAAAAAGTGATGACGATGATGGTGTCTTCTTCTTCATGATGATGTTGGCCCCTCTCTCTCCCCCCTGTCACTCCTGCAATTCAGAACAAGAAGATCGTCTATACATAGATAGAGAGAGAGTTTTGGAGAGAGAGAGAGAGAGAGTGAAGATTGAAGGATTTAGCGGCAGGTTTTGGAGATGATCGGAGGAGGGCGAGTGGTGCAGAGAAGGAAAGTTAAAACGGAACTTTATTTTGGAGGCAGTGTTTGTTTGCTTTTCAGTTTTTTTTTAAAAAAAACCCTTTTTTTATAGTTACTTTAATTAATGGAGTAGTATGTAAGCGTGTTGTGTTGAAAGCTGGAGCGGGGAGGAGCGATAGGCGCAAATGTTCATGGCGGTGACCGCGGGGCAAAGGGGCACCGTGGTCGAACGGCGTCGTGTAGCGTGGACAGCAGCCCGACTTCAATGCTGATTTTTTATTTTTATTTTTCTCCTGGCAAGTACTACTACTTTTTTCTTTTTTTTTTGTCCTGGCAAGTACTAAAAAAAAAAAAAAGAAACGAAAGATACCTGTATATTCACGGAAAACGGGTTGTGCTCTCTGGTGTGCGGTATCCAAACCGTTGAATGTGTTTTTAACGGTCCTGATTTTATCTCGACATTTTTGAAATTCTAGCGTCTATTGTCAAGATGAAATCCGAGCCGTTGATTGGCAATCAACGACTCGGATACATACACGAGGAAGAAATCATTTGGTCTTTTGTCAAGTAGAAGGAGAATTGCATTTTTGTATTACCTTCGTTTCAATTTTTTGTGTAGTGTTTATTTTTTCAAATGTAGTACGTTTTTAACATGCAGTATCGATATTATTCGATAATTCGATAGATCTTGATTATTTATATTAAATAATTTTTAAAAAAATTAGATGCAGAATATAAGTAATTTAAAAATGACAAGCATGTCAAAAATTAGTCAAGAAATTTGGGGTTGAGAAAGTATTACAGGAATGATAACAGAAAGAGATCCCTCGTTTTATTTTAATTGAATATTTATACATTCATAGGTTTTGATTGACAATATTTTTAGAGTTAATTAAATAACCATCATTTTTTTGGACACCACATAAATTTTCATCCCGGTCAATTTGAAAGGTTATGTTTTCATCCCTTTTTAGTGTAAAATACCTTTTGTACCCTTTTTTTTATTACTACCCATTAATATATGTAGATATGGTTTCCTAATTAGGGGGGATTTGATTAGGATTGAGGTAAATGCGCTTTCCTAATTAAGTGAGATTTGTTTGATATTTCAAATCGGAAATAAGGGGAAGTTCAAAATGAATATCTAATAAAAAAAATTCACGGAAAAAAATCCTATCACATTTTTTTTACTTTGAAAACATGCCATGCATCCTGCAAAGCATGGTAAAAAAAATATGTCACTTTCAATAAACATGGTAAATTCAAGTAAACATGGTTAAAAAAAAAAAGTCCCTACCAATGAACATGGTGAATTTGAGTACTATGAATACCCCCTATCAAATTTCATGGTAAATAATTTTTTACTTTGAAAAAATTTCCCTTACGGTAAACATGATAAATTCAAGTAAACCTGATTTTAAAAAAATGTTCCTACCAATAAACATGGTGAATTTGAATACCGGTGATAAACTTTAAATTGAATTGAACCAAAACAATAAATTTTATGGTAAATTTCATCGATCAACCAAACAGTAGATTTCATGGTAAATTTGAATGCAAACCAATCACCATCAAGGTTCCAAGAGCATTTACATGTCAAATTGATGGGTTATACTCAAATACTCTATCATTATGTTCAATTACAATTAGTAAACATGAATCATCAAATGGAACACAACAAGTTTATGTTTGCATGAACCGATCAAGGGAAGACAAAGCCAAACTAGATCGGAAAAAAAAAATGAAATCGAAAAACAAAGATACGAACTCAAGCCGCATCACAGCACAGTCGAGTCATTGTACTCTATCGTTTGTAGCAGATGATGACATTTTCGGTAAATAGACGAAGTCAATGGCGAAGAAGGATGGTGGTGAGGTGGTTGACGGGTTCCGAGAAAGAGGATTGTCGACGGTGACGTTGGACCGCCATGGGTGAAGGTTTTAATCGGCGTTCTGGGACTGCGTGAAGTTTTCTGACGTTACTTTTATCTTCTCTTCTAGGGTTTAAAATATGAGGCAAAATGATCAATAATCTGGGGGATTTTGATTTATCCAAAATGCATTAATTATACAGCTCAAGTCCTCTGGAGTTTGAATTCAGTCCTATTTACCCGTTATACATAGTATGTCCATAATTTAGTCCTGAAAATTTTGTATTTAGTCCCAGAGCTCCTCACATATATATAGTAAAGGGCAATATTGGGTTTATTTGAATTTCGGGATGAAAACATAACTCCAAAGAGAGTACAGGATGAAACCATAATGTCAAGGTAGTTGGAGGATGATTATTATTTAATATACATTTTGTTTAATAAATGAATTAATTGTATAAAATAAAGTCTTCAAATCACATAAAACTTTATAAATTACTGTAAATAACATAAGCAATTTAAAAAATGACATGAATGCTAAAAAAAGACTGAAAAGTTGGGGCCAATGGAGTATCTAAAAGCTTCTATAACAAAATTAAAATCACACTCCGTATACAATAACTCAAAAAAACCTAATCATATCATTTAAAAAAAAAATTAAGGAGACTACATAAAAGTTAGAAATTCAGTAATTTAATCTTCTTACTTCTCACTTTTGCTTCCTAGCCATTGGTTGATTAAGTAAATTATTCAAAAGTTGAAAGTGATGACTGATGAGTAGACTTACTCCCAAGCAAAGTTGATTTCATCATTAAAAAAAAGAACAAAAACAAAGTTAGGTGGACCGTCACAAATGGTTTGGCCCAGTCCAACCGGGCAGGTCCTTACTCCTAACCCTTGACAGCCCGGGAAGCCCAAATCACCTCTTCGTCATGTCATCCCTAATCACTTGGTTGACTACGAAGGTTTTATTGGTAATAGGTGGTTAGCCTCGAGTGACATCGTACGCGTGGTTTTGAATATGAACTGAGTTTTTGTCGGTACATGATTTTTGTGATTTACATATATCTCCCCTTCCAGTTTGGGTGTTAGCAATTTGGGCCCTATTGGGAGTCGCATTCTGAGAATGCATTCAAAATCATAGAATGGAAGCTATTAATTTCATAATCAGTTTTGGAAGTACTTTTGAATTCTCATTTTGCGTTCTTGGTTTACCATGCGGATGAAATGATTATATTACCCCTGCACCTATTCGATATTTTTTATTAATAAATAATATTTTAATTAATAATTTCAAAACCTATTCGAAACGATATTGCAAAATCTACTCAAATTTTTTTAATTAACAATATTGCAAACGATATTTTAATAATCATTATTTTAATTATTAATATTACAAATGATATTTTAATTAATTATATTTCAAACGGTATTGCAAAATCTATTCGAAACCATATTTTAATTAATCACATAAAAAAATTATGAATATTAAAGGGTAATTCATACACATATTAGTATACCATAATTAATAATCAAGGGTAACATGGTGAAAAATCAAACCATAATCTATTTTGACAATTATACTATTAAATACTATTCTGTTGCAAAATTTATTATGTGCACATCTCTAAAACACTCTAAAGATTCAAGGTCTATTTTTACCATGATTTAAAAAGGTATAATACACAATCTGTTATGAAACCAAACAAATAATAAGAGCTGAAAAGTAAGTAAACTGCTGGGCACAAAATAAGTAGAAATGTTAGTCTTCTGGACTACTCAAATATTATTCAGAGTGGTACTCTCCTTTTCTTTTCTCTCTTTTGCTTGTGTGTATTTTCTCCCTTGGCCAATTGCCTTATATAGCCAAAAGGCTACGAAAGATACAACCACCACAATAAAGTTCTTCTATCTACAATTACAATTCCCAAGATGGTCATCCATCTTCTGATAACATTTATAACACTCCCCCTTGGATGACCACAAAATAAAAATATGCCTCGTTAAAACCTTACCAAGGAAAACCCCAATGGGAAAAACCTTAGGTGAAGGAAAAAGAGTACATAGTGAAAAACTGTCTATAGATTGCCTCATTAAAACCTTGCTAAGGAAAACCCAGTGGGACAAAACCTTAGACAATGAAAAAGAGTACAATCGTTTATCTTTTAGCATTAATTACTCCCCCTCAACTTTGCGTGATACGTCTTTGAGTCGGCGCATCCCAATACCGTTAACCAACTTCTTGAATGTTGCGGTTGGTAATGCCTTGGTGAATAAATCTGCCAGATTGTCGCTAGAACGTATCTGCTGAACATCAATATCACCACTTTTCTGGAGGTCATGGGTGTAGAAGAATTTTGGTGAAATATGCTTAGTTCTGTCTCCTTTGATATAACCAGCTTTAATCTGTGTGATACATGCGGCATTGTCTTCATGTAATATGGTCGGGCCATCTTTGATCGAGGATAATCCACACTTTTCCCGAATGTGCTGTATCATAGATCTCAACCAAACACATTCACGGCTTGTTTCATGAATCGCAATAATTTCAGAATGATTAGAAGAAGTGGCAGTCAACGTCTGCTTCACAGAACGCCATGAAATAGCAGTGCCACCACAAGTGAACACATATCCTGTTTGTGACCGAGCTTTGTGTGGATCAGATAAATAACCAGCATCTGCGTATCCGATTAATTGTGACTTTGATCCATTTGAATAGAATAAACCCAAATCAACCGTTCCTCGGAGATAACGAAATATGTGTTTAATTCCTTTCCAATGCCGTTGAGTTGGAGCTGAACTATATCGAGACAATAAATTGACTGAAAATGCAATATCTGGTCGTGTACAATTTGCCAAGTACATAAGTGCACCAATGGCACTCATATATGGTACTTCCGGACCAAGAATTTCCTCTCCCTCTTCTTGGGGACGAAATGGATCTTTGTTCACATCAAGTGATCGAACAACCATAGGAGTACTCAATGGATGTGCTTTATCCATGTAGAATTGCTTAAGAACCTTTTCCGTATATGTCGACTGGTGTACTAGAACTCCAGTTGGCAAATGCTCGATTTGCAGGCCGAGACAAAACTTTGTTTTGCCAAGATCTTTCATCTCAAACTCTTTCTTTAAATATTCGGCGGTTTTTATGAGCTCTTCCGGAGTTCCCACGAGATTTAAATCATCGACATAAACCGCAATAATTGCAAAACCAGAGTTTGATTTCTTAGTAAAAATACATGGACAAATAGGATCATTTTCATATCCTTCCTTTAACAAGTAGTCGCTAAGGCGTTTGTACCACATACGACCAGATTGTTTCAACCCATATAAAGATTTTTGTAGCTTAAGTGAATAAACACTTCGGGGTTTTGAACTGCATGCTTCAGGCATAGTATATCCTTCGGGGACCTTCATGTATATGTCAGCATCTAGTGATCCATACAAGTATGCTGTCACAACGTCCATCAGACGCATGTCTAGACATTCTGTAACTACCAAGCTAATCAAAAATCTGAATGTGATAGCATCCATTACAGGAGAGTATGTCTCCTCATAATCAATTCCAGGTCTCTGCGAGAAACCTTGTGCAACAAGTCGTGCTTTATATCGCACAACTTCATTTTTCTCATTGCGCTTTTGCACAAACACCCATTTGTATCCCACCGGTTGTATTCCTCCAGGGGTTTGAACTACAGGTCCAAATACTTCTCTCTTTGCAAGAGAATTTAACTCTGCTTGAATTGCTCCTTTCCACATTGGCCAATCATTTCTGCGTCGACATTCTTCGACAGTTTGTGGTTCACTTTCATCATCACTTCTAGTAATGTCAAGAGCAACCTTAAATGAAAACGCGTTGTTGACAACGGTTTTATTTCTGTCCAACATTTCTCCCGTACTCATATAATGTATTGAGATCTCATTATTCTCAGGTACCTGTTCCATTTCAGGAAATGATTCTTCGGGAGATTTCTCTTCAGGAGATTCAGAAGTGGGAGGAAATATTGATAAATTCATTCTTTCATTTGCGGGTTTAGCCTCTTCATGAGCTTTTACATTTATTAGCTTGATCCCCTCAGGAGTATCAGCTATTTCTGGGACTTCAGTTTGTTTGCCTTGGATTTTCCTCTTCCGGGGAAGTTTATCTTTGGCACCAACAGGTCTCCCACGCTTCTGGCGTGCTTTAGATTCATCAGCTGTTGTACTAGTAATTTGTCCTGTGGGAATTTCGATCCGTGCTGGGATATTAGCAGCTGGTATATGAGACTTGGTTACTTTATTTGCATCTGTAAATGCATCCGGTAACTGGTTTGCAATACTTTGCAAATGAATGATCCTTTGAACTTCCAGTTCACATTGATTAGTACGAGGATCAAGATGAGATAATGCCGAAACATTCCAAGTAATTTCACGTCGAGCTTCTGGCTTCGACCTATCTCCCCCTAATGGTGGGAAAACTGATTCATCAAAATGACAATCCTCAAAACGTGCCTTAAACACATCGCCTGTTAGGGGTTCGAGGAATCTAATGATAGATGGAGAATCAAAACCAACATAAATTCCAAGCCTACGTTGTGGACCCATTTTAGTACGTTGGGGTGGTGCAATAGGCACATACACAGCACAACCAAAAACTCTTAAGTGAGAGATATTCGGTTGTTGACCAAGAGCAAGCTGTGTGGGTGAATATTTATGATATGCAGTTGGCCTAACATGAATCAGAGATGCAGCATGTAAAATAGCATGTCCCCAAGCAGAAACTGGCAATTTTGTTTTCATAAGCAATGGTCGAGCAATTAGCTGAAGTCTTTTAATAAAAGATTCAGCCAAACCATTCTGGGTATGAGTGTGTGCAACAGGATGCTCAACATCAACACCAATTGACATGCAGTAATCATTAAATGTTTGAGATGTGAACTCTCCAGCATTGTCAAGACGAATTGTTTTGATTTGATGATCTGAGAACTGTGCTCTTAATCTAATGATCTGAGCAAGGAATCTAGCAAATGCAACATTTCGTGTAGACAGTAAACAGGTATGTGACCATCTACTTGAGGCATCAACTAGAATCATGAAATATCGAAATGGTCCACATGGTGGGTGTATCGGCCCACAAATATCTCCTTGTATTCTTTGTAAAAATGATGGTGATTCAACAATCACTTTGGAGATTGATGGTCTAATAATCAGTTTCCCTTGTGAACAGGCATTACATGGATAATTCTGGGGTAATAGAATCTTCTGGTTCTTTAATGGATGCCCTTGTGAATTTTCAACAATACGACGCATCATTATTGAACCCGGATGCCCAAGGCGATCATGCCATAGCATAAAAAGTTTTGGGTTGGAGCACTTCTGGTGCATCACAGTATATGATTCAATTGTTCTAATTGTCGTATAATATAACCCAGAAGATAATGCAGAAAATTTTTCTAATACTAGCTTCCGGCCAGACACATTAGAAGTGATATACAAATATTCTTTTCTGCCTTCGTTTGTGGTTTCAATATGATAACCATTACGACGTATATCCATAAAACTTAACAGATTTCTTTTGGATTTGGTAGAATACAAAGCATTGTCAATATTTAAATTTGTTCCGTTTGCTAGAACAATATTTGCTCTTCCAGAGCCTTCAATTAGGTCTGCAGAACCTGATATTGTATTGACATAAGCTTTTATCTTTGACAAATTTTTGAAATATCTGTTATCTCGAAGAATAGTATGTGTCGTACCACTGTCTACCAGACAGATATCTTCACCATTTATCTTTGCATTTGATAATGTCCCATTAGTATCCATGCTCCTAAATGCAAAAAATACTAATTTAAAGGTTTCACAAATAAGTAACTGAAACACATCTTGAAAACTTTTATTCCAAAATCAAATACAACATGACATATCTTTTACAACATTATTAAAAGATAGATTAGTCCTTAGACTATTATTTCAAACATAAGCAAAGATACTTATTAGTCAAAATGCATGGACCAATCAGGGTAGTCATCTCCATCATCAAAGAAATCATCTTTTGTCCCACTAGGTCCAGCAGGTAAATCAGACATATCAAAAGATGAAAAATCAAAAGGTTCAAAAGGGCCAGTTTGGTTAACTTGATCAAGGAAATTGGTTTCAACTTCTTTTCCTTTCCCCTTGATAGATGCCTGGAAAAGATCAACTAAATGTTTCGGCGTACGACAGGTACGCGACCAATGACCTTTCACTCCACATCTGTAACATGAATCTTCTGTATTCTTAACAGGTTTAGCTTGAAAATCATTTCCCTTTCTTTGGGATACATCCGACCTATCCCACTTATTCCACTTCCGGGGAAAATCAGTTTTCTTGATGGGCTTTTTGATGTGTCCTCCACGGACTTGGTAGTTATGGCTACCACGCCCCCGTCCGCGTCCACGCCCATGACCTCGGCCACGGCCGCGGCCACCTCCCTGATTGTGGAATGAAACTCCGTTTGCTTCTGGAAACGGTATAGATCCGGTTGGACGAGACTCGTGATTTTTCATTAATAATTCATTGTTTTGCTCAGCTACCAGGAGACAGGATATCAAATCCGAGTATTTTTCATAGCTCCTCTGTCTATATGTTTGTGACAGATTCATGTCTCTGGGGTGAATCGTGGAATATGTCTTTTCTAACATATCCATTTCAGTAATTTTCTCCCCACACAGTCTCATAAGTGAAACAATTCTAAATAGGGCAGAATTATACTCGCTAACCGATTTGTAATCTTCAAATCTTAGGTGCATCCAATGATAACGAGCTCTAGGCAACATGACTGTCTTTTGGTGCCCAAATCTTTCTTTCAGGTTGTTCCACAAAACTAGTGGGTCTTTGACAGTGAGATACTCGGACTTCAGGTCCTCGTGGAGGTGATGTCGGATAAAGATCATGGCCCTTGCGCGATCCTTCAGGGATGCACTATTACCATTTGTGATCGTTCTCCCGATTTCCATTGCATCGAGATGAATCTCTATGTCAAGGATCCATGACAGATAATTTCTTCCCGAAATGTCAAGGGCAGCAAATTCCAATTTCGTGTAGTTCGACATTGTCTATAAAACAAGATACTTTGATCAGACAAATAATTTCCATCTTAAAAATAAAACAATACAGAGTCAAGAGATAGACTAATTTTATGCGATAATAAATGAGGCTAACAACCTACTTCCCCCCCCCCCCCCCCCCCCCTTTTTTTTAAACAGATAGTTAAACGAAAATTACAAAGTCAAAAAAAAATTGACTAATCATATATGATAATAATTTTGCTAGCTGGATGGTGGTAGTCTCAAAAGTAAAAACATTCACGCAAGTGATCTCTGAAAGTTTCGTTGGGGAAACAAACACCTATATATCTCTGATAGTTTACAGAGAACTCATGTGATGCGTTTAACAAGAATCAGAATATTCAAAATGATTTTTACTCTTGCTGACTTGGGAAAAACTCCCCCCATACTAGAAAAACGACACACCATGCCTTATATATGGGTGCTAGAATTAACTACATACCAAAACAAAAATCAATCATTCATGTCATATATATGGATTTCTTAAGGCAGTAACGCTACAAGTATATGTAGAAATTGCAAACTACTAGGTAGGATTATCATGAGAATCCCATAAATAAATAAATTTGCTATCATATGACTAACCACTGGGGTTAGCTCAGTGGCCAAACTCGTGATTTCCCTTAAGGAGGTCACGGGTTCGAGGCGGTGTGGCGGATTCGAAATTTTGAAAACCCATCCACCTTGTTGCTAAAAATACTTCAGGTATTTATTTTTTATTACTAGAATACTTCAGGATTCCAAATTAGAATTTTTTTTTCATAACTAGAATACTTCAGGATTCATAGTTGATATGTACTTCAGGTACAATAATTTTTCCTCTTTTTTTTTTAAGAGTAGAATGCTTCTGGATTCATTATTGATTAGTACTTCAGGTACTTCCCCTTTTTTCCATTCATATGATCAGTATCCCATATACATTGATATTTAGAATGAAAAAAATAAGACAGTACATAAAAACAAATGTGTAGGAATAGAGTACGAGATTTTGTTTACCTCTCTCAGTTGGTTAGGGTCTCGTGCTGATAACGTGTTATGAAACCAAACAAATAATAAGAGCTGAAAAGTAAGTAAACTGCTGGGCATAAAATAAGTAGAAATGTTAGTCTTCTGGACTACTCAAATATTATTCAGAGTGGTACTCCTTTTCTTTTCTCTCTTTTGCTTGTGTGTATTTTCTCCCTTGGCCAATTGCCTTATATAGCCAAAAGGCTACGAAAGATACAACCACCACAATAAAGTTCTTCTATCTACAATTACAATTCCCAAGATGGTCATCCATCTTCTGATAACATTTATAACACAATCCAAAAAAAAAAAAAAACTAAACTAAACTCCTGGCCCTTGATATATTTCTGGGAGAGTTGTTCCCTAGTCCACTATAGCAATTTGCTAAGATCACAGGTCCACTCCATAGATCCCTAACATATACAGTCCACACGCGCATCCAAAAGACACAAAATACCCCTGCCTATATAAATCAAATCTTGAGCCGTGAACATCATTCTCTCTCTCTCCATCGTCACTCTCGCCTCCTCTCTCGATCTTGAAATTGGCGAACCTCTGGTGAACACCACCACCTTAAACTCCGACAGAAACGATCAAATCGTGACCTAACCACGTTGTCGTCGTCGTCTTTGGCTAAAATCAAGTGGTCTGACCATTTTCTGCAACTCCGGCGACGGACGATCTCTGTTCGAGTGGAAAACTGTTCAAATCTGTGTGTGTGTGTGTGTGTTTGAGAGAGAAATCATGGTGTCATCCTTATTTCTACCTACTCTCCGGTGATCAACGGCTCCATCAATTTTTCAGTTTCTGTCAAAGATTCCTTCAAATCTCATCGAAAAAGCTCCAGCTGAAGTCGAGGTTGCTAAAGTGAACCGTAGCTCCGGCGATTCAGAAGATCATGTGTCAGATTTTGGGACTGCCATTGTTAGAGAGAGAGAGAGAGAAGAAAGGCAGATGTGGTCATCGGAGAAGATGGGGAAGGAAAGGGAAATGGAAAGAAGAAAGAAATGAGAGAAGAAACGGGTGGGGTTTACTAGCTACACTTGCATTTAGGAAAAGGGACGTGAGTACAACTATACTCGTCACAAATGGCAGTGTGCCTTGCAATTGATGTCAAAAATCTGGTGAAAAGTGGGACCATGGTCCTTTCCCTTGGACATTACACACGAATGGTGTTTGGGAGCAAAAGTAGAGGCCATAGCCTTTTTGATGGGACCAATTTTTTTGTCAAAATCAACTTTGCAATAGCCTTTCAGTAACCAACTTTTAAGTCCAATTCAGGCAGCTATATTTTTCCTAGATGCATGTACAATTGTACAAATGAGGAATATTAGTTTTATTATAAAAAAAATATGTTGTACATTCATTAGTGGTGGGTGAGCTTTGGTCAACAAATATCATGACTGAGTAGGAATGAAAACAAAATAAGTCATTTAGAGAGAGAGAGAGAGAGTCGTGTGTAGTGGGAGTTTTTATTTTTTAATTTGAAGCTTCCCAAGTATTTTGTTTGAAGAGTTGCTCTAAATGTGAGTCTAGATAATCACATCTTTTGAGTCTAGATAACCACATATGATCCTAAGTAGGCTTTTTAAAATAAGATATATCCCAGATAACCACATCTTCTAAGTACAGATAACCACCTCTTGTGAGTTAAGATAACCACATCTGATCCTAAGTAGGCTTTTAAAAAATATGATATAGTTCAGATAACCACATCTGCCCTGGTCACTTTTCCAGTGAAGTGCAATTTTCTGACGACTTTTTCGGCACCGGTAAAATTTTCCGGCGAAGTCCAATTTTCCAGTGACTTTTCCGGCAAAGGTATATTATGTATTAAATTTAATGTAAGGGTATATTTGTCTACTAAAAAAATAGAATGGATCTAAGAGAATAAAAAAAGTGGTTTGGTGGATTAGAGGTGTTATCAAAACATTAGGTGGACTAGAGGTGTTATAAAAAGCTATAATGGACCCTATAACAATTTTTTATTAAAGGTATCACAACCCTAACAACCTAGCCATATGAAAATTTAGGGTTTCAAATTGGATCCAAAATCTCCAATTTTCCTGTGGAACGATGAAATAACAGAGTATCTCCACGATGAAGATGACGCCGATGACGATGACACTGATGATGGCCCTTGCTAGAGCTTCGTCTCTCTAACTCCGACAGCCTTCGCTGGAGCTTTATAAGCCTCTGACGAAGTTCCTGGACCATCGCTGGAGACCACCAACCCTTCATCGGAGATTTATAAAGCCGACGATGATGATTGCGATGATATAGATGAGTTGACGATGACGATAACTGCCAAGATGGGAGGGGAGGCACTGTGGCAAATGTTAGGATGGCTAAGGAAGAAGAGAGGATGTTGAGTGTTGATTAGGGGGATTTTCTCGTCAGAAAATGGCAAGGCCAGGGAGGTAGAAAGATTGTTGGAGATGCTCTAAGCCATAATAATAGCCTAAAAGTCTCTCGCTCGGCAATACCCTTACCTGCCAAACTAAACACTGTCCTATAAATAAATATTACACGAAATTCTATATCAAAACCCCATGTTTTTCGTTTTCTTTATTTTAAAGAAAAATACATAGACTTTGCAAAGTAGATATAAAATTGAAGAATTAGGTTGGAATTGATATGAATAGCTACATTCTTCATACTCGCTTTTTGAATAAAAAAAAACATTATTATGAGTATTCAAATTGAGGACTTAGGTTGGAGATGCTCTTTTTAGGCCGAACCCTTCTTTAAAGCCTTTACCAAATAACTATTTGTAGACACCCCAATTTAGGCCCCCATAATTTTTGAACCACGGCCTAGACGGCCTCCCCGATAATGAAAGTAAGGCTCGATTAACTCAGTAAATGCTTGAAACGATACCTTCTTGGCATCCAAATCTTCAACCTCGACCAAAGTTTTTCAAAAATCAAATTGGCACCTGTGCGCTCAAATAGTACTTGGGCGCCCAAATAGTATCTGTGCGCCCAAGTAGTACTCGTGCGCCCAAGTGCAACTCGTGCGCACAAGTTGAACTTGTGCGCACAAGTTGAACCTTGCACTCCAAGTTTTTACCAGCATGTTGCAGGAGAATTTCATCATGCTTATTCGATTCCTGGGCAGTCCCAGACGCTCCCCCTGCACCCCAGATGCTCCTCTTGTCCTTTTTCATTCACCTAGCCCTATAAATACATCTTCTTTCTCCTTCCATTTAGCTCTAGACTTCCACACCCTATTGCCACCCTCTCTAGAGTCTCTCATTCTGAAATCCAACTCTCATACCCTCTCATCCACTTCTATTATCACTCCATGCTATCTCTCTCCTAACTCACCATTTCAATCCAAAATTCTCACAAGTCCAAGTAAAAAAATCCCAAAAATTCTAAGTCCATATATTTCCCTTACCCTCTCCAGTCAACCTAAGCTTCATTAAACCTTCTGAAAATCTCAGCTTCTAGGTTCAACCTCTCTATTTACGTCCATGCTCTATCCTTCTTCAAAAATCAAGTTCAAAGGAGGTAATTTTCAAGCATTTTAAAGGTAAAGTTAATAAGCCTTAAGGTCACTCATTGGCCTTGAGGGGATTAATTTTAACATGTTTTATTCCTCCGTATTTATTTCCTGTTTAGAATAAGGTTTCTATCAAGACAAGAAATTTTTTCAAAAATTAACCTGGAGCAGCACTTGTGCGCACAAGTCCTACTTGTGCGCCCAAGTGCTACTCGTGCGCCCAAGTGCTATTTGGGCGCACAAATGCAACTTCATGCACTTGGGCGCCCGAATGCTATTTGTGCGCACAAATGCATCCCACAATCAATTTTCCAAATTCGTCTAGTTCGCCATTCTGCTAAAAAAATTCATAATTTTCTTTCTGATTTATTTGATCCTTTTTCTTTTTTTTATTTTTTCCAGTAGTTATGAAACTAGTTCAACTCAAGATTCATAAAAAATCGATTGCAAAAACAAATGAAAAGAAAAACAAAGTGATTCTCAAGTCATCAAGTTTTCAAAGCAAAAGAATAAAGGTTTGGTCTAATTTGGATTCTTCAATTTCATTTTTCTTTTATGCATTTTATACATAGTTACATGCATGCTATATTTATGTTTACATGTTCAAATTTATTATTATGTTTTGTCTTGTTTCATGTACCAAGTTTCATAATAAAATATTTATGAAATCCCACGAACATAAAAGTAGAGACCGATCTCGCGTCGGGCGAGGGGGGTGCCGTAAAACCCTTCCCCTCTCGTAACCTGGCTCCGAATCCAAAATCTCTTTGGTTACAAAGATCAGTGATCAAGCCG
The DNA here is from genome assembly GCA_020921065.1 of Vaccinium darrowii. Taxonomy (NCBI): domain Eukaryota; kingdom Viridiplantae; phylum Streptophyta; class Magnoliopsida; order Ericales; family Ericaceae; genus Vaccinium; species Vaccinium darrowii. The sequence goes on along the minus strand of CM037153.1, from coordinate 15,710,208 downwards.
TTTTCAAAACATGGCAAGGAAGTCACATTTTTCAAAAATGGTTTCTCGGGAAAATTTTCCACAAACCCGGGTGGCGACTCCCCTACTCAAATCAAATTTTCGAACCGGCGAAGTCGTGAGCCCCCGTGGCAGCGTCCACACTATTTTATATCGATGGTTTACACTTATTTTTTTTCTTTTGCTTGACGGTATACATAATAGGGGGAATTAGTAGATTAGTAATTGAAAGGGGTTTGAATTCTCTTCAAAGACTTGAACCCGAACCTCCCCATTGGAAACAAGGTACACTTCAAAACCTACCAATAGAAGAGTTTGGGTTGTCAATAAGTTTGCTCGTAGAAGTTGCTATTAAAGCTGCCCCAAGCCCAACAATAACCCAATGGGCGAACTCAGCCTAGTCACGGCCCGATATCTCATCGATCACTAGGGCAGTAAATAAACCGATTCATTTGTGAAAAGTTTGAAGCTCGACTCAGTAAAAGTTCACTTGTATTCAATTTGACTAGTAGAGCATCCTCATCAGGGGAGGCAAATCCCCCTGATGAGTAATTTGTTGAGCCAAAACCAAAAAAGACCCCCACATCAGCCTCAACAAATGCATGTACAATTTGCAAAAGTCAAAACTTTGCTACAGTGACTCAATACTCCTAGCAAGTCACTGTTCACAAGCTACTGAATTTTTAATAAAGCTGCCCGCACATTCCGTACCTAGGTAAGTGGAAACAGGAGAAATGAAATGAGTATTGGAAGGGAGAGAGGATTTAGAAATGAGTATTTTATAGGCTAAAGTGGAATAGTAAAGTTTGGATATAGAGTCTGATTTTGTGAATTTTTGGATAAGTGGCTTGCTAATTATAAAAGATATTTTTTAGGTTAAATTTGGTGTTTTTTTTGTTGAGACTGATAAGGATGCCCTAAGACCTTGTTTTCCATATTTAAGCAGGGAAGATAAAATAAGAAATCACATAAAAACATGGGAAACAAGGCCTAAGTGAGCCGTAATTTTGAACCTCAAATTTTAAGCTCGTTTAATTTTGAGGCTCGTGGCTTGACTCGTTAAGACTCGGCTTGATAAGTAATCGAGCCGAGCTCGATTTTCAGGGTCGTTTAGTTAACGGGCTCACTAAAGCTCGGCTCAACTCTCAAAAGCTCAGCTTGAGTGTTTAGGCTCGGCTCGTCTAAGGAGACTCATTAAGTAAATTACCCTAGCTCGGCTCGTTAATGACCGAGCCAAGCTCGAGTTCGATTTTTCGACCCGTTTACTTAACGAGTCGAGCTCAAACACTACTACAAAACTCAATAAACTCGACTCATTTGTACCCCTACCTAAACCTGAATCAGAACCTGCTCGATTCGGCTTGGCTCGTTTCTCACTCTACTTCTCACTCGATCGACAGTGAGCTGACTCGGTGAATCTGAACTAGCGAACTAAAGCCCTAGGGCTCAAGCTCGAATCAAGCAAAGAAAATGTCTTCCCCATCTTCGAAATTGCTTATGCTACGTAGACTTACCAGAACACTCAAACCTTCTCCTCCTCTTCCTCCTCCTCCTCCATCTTCTACAATCCGTAAATCCCTTCTACGTTCTTCTACGCACCTTCTAGAAGCTTCGTATGGTGCCCACTCACCTCCTTCTCTGTCTCTCCCTTCTAGAAGCTTATGCTCTCGCCCTCTTAATCTCGATGGAGACGAAGGACCAGCCCCCATCAATTACAGGTGCGTATTCTCTCTGTTTTCTTCTTTGTCGGATTTGGACCTGTAATTAATCTGCGTTCAACTTCTGTGCATGTGAGGATAAAAAAAAAAAAAAAACTTTTGATTAATTGTGATTCTCAGCTGACAAAAATAATCTAAAAATCTGTGTTTTTTTTTTAAGTTAACTTTTAACGATTTTAATCGTAATTTTACTTTCTAGGTTCATTTCGTCAAGACGAAATAGTATTTCCAAAAATTTGAGGCAAAACTAAAAAGAAATAAAAATATATAAAGATAAAAAAGTAGTGATTTTTGCACTCCCTTTTTACCAGCTGGGCTCTTTTTTTATTTATTTATTTTATTTTATTGATGCATATAAAGTGTCGATGTTCAGTGACGGAACCAGGAATATCGGACAAATATGATTAGTCTTTTTGCATTTGCTAATAAAAAATAAACATATTTTAGCAATGTCAACGCTCCACCAGGGTTGATTAATGCACGTAAATTATACTCTGTGTCTATATCCATTAAAAATGCATACATATTTTTTATATTTGTATTCATGCAATATGCATTAAAATTATAAATTCCTTGCTAATGAGTATCATTCATACCCACTGAATGGTGGTTAACAAATTTGTAGTGTGAAAAGGAGGCAAATTTATGATTATAGTGGGGTTGCTTTGTATTTGGGGCAATTTCATCGTAGTTTTGGGGTTAAACATACGAAATGGAACAAAAGTTTGAACTGATGGAAGAATAAAGACAGCAGTCAGTGTTGACCTAGTGTCTCTCCACCCTAGCCAGTGTTGATGCCTGATAGCTATGTCATGCAACATTTGAATAATTTTTGACATGTAATGAAAAGATGAGCCATACTTTGGGGTGAACCGAACTTCAGTTTTACTTTTTCTTTTCAATTTTTTTCTCAAAGGTCACTATTAGTTGGGACATATGGAGAAGTATGTAGTATCTAATGTTTGATTTCAATTTAGTTCTTTACTGCAGGAGGAGGAATTTCACAAGCTAGCCGATTCAACAATTCATGATCTGTTGGAGAAATTAGAGGTGATACTTGATGATGAAATATCTGATATCTGTTAAGCGTTTTTGATCCCTGTATCCCATATTGTTCGAGTACTCTAGCCTAGTAGTTAGTTTAGGAATAGAATAATGGTGGCTTGTGCTATATTTGGTCGTTTTAGCTAAGTGAATGAATCCCTCCTTTCTTTGAGCTATCCCACTTTATCCGTCAATCCAGTTACCTGATGTTTCAAGCCATTTTTTTCCCTTACAGTGTGGATGTTTTAGGGGATGATCTTACAATATTTTAATTCAATTGTATCATAAATCAATGGATCAATATCAATATCACATGTTACAAAACCTAAGGCCGCCGCAATGGATATATCTGGAGGCATACCCATTGCAGATAAAAGAGGTTTTCAGCCTTCTTTTTTTAAGTAGTTGGTTGCACATATTGTTTTTAATTCTTGTTCTTGGAGTGCAATTGAAGTTACTGGTACCCCTACTGTTGTTTATCAATCCTATATTTTCCTCCCTGGCAGGAATATGGGGATTCGATTGATATCGATGGTTTTGATATAGATTATGGGGTGAGAATTACTGATTATTACTCCTCACTCAACCTTTCAGTACATCGGTGTTCAATGTTTATTCTAACATGCATCTGGCATGTACTTGGCAGAACCAGGTATTAACCCTGAAGCTGGGGACTCTAGGCACCTATGTGGTGAACAAACAAACTCCAAATAGACAAATTTGGATGTCTTCCCCCGTGAGGTAGTTACTGCTCCTCCGATTTTATGCTTTTTGCCCTGTTAGGCTTGATGCAGAGTAACACTATTTATGTAACAAAAATGCTAGAACCACACCCATTTACACATCCACACTCACAAGTGTGTGGCCCTACGCACACTTCACACATCCAGTGTGTGTGGAGCCCACACACTTGTGAGTGTGGGTGTGTGTTGGGGTGTGGTTCTAGTATTGTTCTTTATATAAAGCTTTGCTATTAAATGGTTACCAATTGATCTCTATTTTAATTTGGGTAGCACCGTATATTTATGAATAGGGAAATGAACGAAATGCTTATGGTCTCGAGTCTCAACTCTCTAAGGGGAAATCAGTTACAGCTAAAGGGACTTAATACTAGATTTTAAAAGTGACCATATTGGACTTGTCACAAATCATTCCATTTTGCTGATGACCTGATTTGATTTGGATTTAGTTAACCCATGTATTCCTAATACTATGAAACTTAGAGCTTCTTTGTTAAAATAGCGGGAAAATGTGCGTTCTTATTTTGGACTTGCTTCATAGATTCGTTATCTATGTTTTGGTACTTCTGAATTTCTTGGACGCCTGGGCTAGTAATGTGGTCTCCAACATTTTTGTTATGCACTAGGAGTCGAAGAGTTTTTTTTTTTTGGTAAACCAGAGATTACATAGAAACACTAAGAAAGCAAGTCCTGGGATACTTGACCCCTACAGCATCATCACCTAATTGTTGCAAGAGAAAACTAGGAGGATCCTATAATACAATATTAATAGCACTGAAGTTACTAAAATTAAAAGTTTGTTTTGCTAAGAGATCTGCACTTTTGTTGCCTTCTCGCTGCACCTGATTAATATTCCTCACATTACATTGAGCCATCATAATTGTGCAATAAAAAATGAAAGTGCTCAATCGGTGAGAGTTTCTTTGACCACTATTAAGAACCCATAGACCTTTGGATCCACTCTGACATCCAACTTTGCAATAGAACTTGAATCCACTTCGATTTCCAATTCTTAATAAGAAGATCAGTAGCTTAGGACCATCTCTAAGACCCCACTTTTCAGCCCCTAATATAGATCCAGAACCGATAGACCTTTTGAACCCCTTATCCCGTGCCCCATGAGCATCTCGAATTAGCCCACCCGTTCCTGATTACGTTTTCAGATTCCCGTTCCGTGGATAGGTCCACCCAATATGAATGGTTTGCCAGCAAGTATGCGTGGGTGCTCTGTGGCCGAAGAAATGCCACTCCATAGCTCAAGATAAACAAACTGATTTCAAGAGCAGTTTGAAGGTGGTGGCGTTAATGGTGTCGAAAAGCTGTTGGTTTCTATTATTCCAAATGCACCAGCATCCAATAGGAAAGATAATCTTCCAAGGCACATCACAAGGAGAGAGGTGGTTAGAGGAACTGTTGGTGAGAATCCAGATATCAAATGGAACTACATGATTAGAAAAGGTAATTGGAATGCCCAAAGAGAACCAGAATTCATTGGCTTTGATAAATCATGGAGAGCGTGGGAAGAGTTTTTGGAAATGGTGGGGACATAAGCTATCGAAGGAAATACGCCAGGATTGAAGAAATTCTTTAGTAGCCAAACGCCCTTGAATCACTGATCACAAGAAATGTAGGACCTGAAGGTGGGAACTAATCTTCCAAACCCATTTCCAGTTGGAAAGAGGAGCGGGGGAGGGATTCTTGATCAAATAAGTGGTTTTCGAGGAAAAGTTTCTGGAGTTAGAGTTCGACACACTGACATCCTAGTCTTCTTGCAGCCAAGGAATGGCTATCCCCTTGATTTTATAAATGATGTCTGGGGGGAGAGCAAGCGAAAGAGTACTGAAATCCCATTGTTGGTTAGTCCAAAGATCCCCGACTTTAAAGTTAAGGTCTTGATAGTTAAGGGGACCCTCAATAGCTTGTCATAAGGACCACTTCCTATCCAATTGTCTAGCCAACAGGTACCATTTCCTATCCAATTGTCTAGCCAAAAAAGAGTTTCGCGACCGCTACGGATAATTTTTATCGTACCAGCAACCATAAGAGCATGGCCCTTATGGATACTCCTCCAGAGAGGAGAGGGGCTATGGTGTGTTTTATATGGGTCCGAGTAGTTGCCTCGAAGAACTCTAGCCCAAACAGAGTTGCTCTCTTTCTCAAGCCTCCAATCAACTTTAGCCATGGCGATGGCATTAGAATTAACCACATCTCTTAAACCCAGGCCCCCATGGTCAGCGGGTTTGGTAACGTTAACCCACTTGACAGCGTGCATCTTTCTCTTCTCCTCATAAGACCCCCAGAGAAAATTCATACTGATCCGGTCCAAATTTTTAGACATAGAGACAGGGAGGAAGTTGCTTTGCATGATATAAGCTGGGACACCAGAGGTAACCGATTAGACAAGGTAGATCTGCTAGCGACGTTGAGACCAGCTAACCTAGACTTAACCTTATCAAATATCAATGAGGAATTAGAAGATCCAAGACTAGTCGTAGGGGCGATATTCAGAGTATTTGAATTAATAACAAAACTCTAGTGTTGCTCGAGAGATAAATAGAGAAGAGAACACGAGAATTAGCAGAACTAACTTTTTGCCCTGATATCTCACAGAAATCCTTGAGAACCCGAGATATGGTCCGACAGGACTCCTCATCTGTTTGGCCTAATAAAACCAGATTATCGGCAAAGAATAAATGTGACAAGAGCTGGCATCTACGAGAGATCTTAACATGGAGTCATGTTAGACGTAATGTGTTAAAAAAAAGAGAGGAATTCCCTGTTTTTATTCACGGATTTGCTTCCACTATGTTTTGGTACTTCCTGGGTTCCTTAGATTCCCCGTCTATACTGTGGTCTCCTTCTCTCTCTCTCTCTCTCTCTCTCTCTCTCTCTCTCTCTCTCTCTCTCTCTCTCTCTCTCTCTCTCTCTTTCTTTTTCTTTTTCTTTTTCTGAACATGAATCTATAAAACTAGAAGGTTATGTACTTGCACAATCTAGCTTCCCAGACCTAAGTAACATTCATAAGTGCATTATAGTAACCGGATGGCAATCTAGCTAACAGATTGAGGATCTGTAAAGTAGACCCATGGATTGATCATTAGGGTCTTAGAAGGATTTTCAAATTTATCGATTCTGTGACTGCTGCATGAGCACGTGTAATGCGTGAGAAACACTAGATTGCACCACAGCTGCAGGCACGTGTGCATGCTACACACCCATAAACCCCATGGAGTTCCGATTGGACATTATATGCCTATAATGTTATTTATTTTATTATTTTGGAAGAGGTTGAGTGTTTTACTGGTAATGCACGTGTGATGTTCATATATGATATGATGTGCTCCATCTCTCAATTTATTTTTACCAAAGGATGTTCGATCAAATGTCCTTCAATCTGGTTGCCTAGTCCCAAACTCCATTAATGAGGACTAATCAGACAAATATGACTGGCATCACATTTAGCCACATTTGGCCGGTCTGAACAAATATTGAACAATTCCCATGGAAGGATTATTGGTTTTAGTAATATTCTGATTGTGGGTAATTAATTGCCTTGGTACTATGATTTTTCGCTGACAGATTATGTTCTTCATGCAGTGGTCCATCCAGGTTTGATTGGGATCGGGATGCTCAAGCTTGGATTTATAGGCGGACTAAATTGAATTTGGTCGACACTTTGGAAAGTGAGTTGGAGCAATTGTGTGGTCAACCAATCAGTCTTTCTTAAACTCTTGCAGTTCTCAGACATGGTAGAAAGGTTCATCCCAGAGTTTCCCATCGGAGGTTTGTGATACGATTGTCGCATAGGCTCTATTGTTTCTCATGTTTCTGTTGTGAATTGTAATAAACCATGGTTTTTCAATTTAGCCCCTATCTTGAATTCAAGATTTTCAGCTGTTCTGTTCTGTTAATTCTTGGCCAATTGACACCTCAAAGGTAATCTTATGGTACTGAATTCTGTGTTGGCAAACAGTCTGTTTGCTTTTGGACCTTTTGTTTAGCCATTTATTTAGGTAATGGACTTGTGACAAGTCCAGTCTGCCTGATTTGGTCCTAATCCATAAATTATCACATTGATCTTCTCTCTTTTTAACCAAAGCAAACACAGATATGACAATTCCTACACCGTTTTTACTTTTAGCTAAAAACCAACTTCATCATTAATTCCTCATTAGTAGTAATTCCATTCTCAATGTCCTCCTCAAAAATAGAAGTTGATAAACAGGAGTGGTTGAATGAGCTTTCATTTGAAAATTGGGAAACATTTTGTGTTTTGAGATCATCAATCGTAAAAATGAATTTTTTTAGGTGGGACTTAAAAGGAAACCGAGTAATTTTTCGAGTATTAAGGGGGTGATTTTAACAAATGTCCATTTTAGGTGATAAAATCTCCAATGAATCTGGACAAACACATTTGTCCAGATTCATTGGAGATTTTATCACCTCTCCACTTCATTTGCTAAAATCACCCCCTTGATTTTAGCAAATGTCCATTTTAGCTTTTGGAAAACCAAGCCAAAGGAAAGATGAGTTACATTATTTGGTGCCATTATAACATGCAGTACTTTCAAAAACTATCTAACACTTGGCAAGGCAGCTTATAGACAAGTGCCCCCTTACTTGGTGATTCTTCTATGAAAATGACAAAAAGGAGGTTAGTAAGAAGTACTAAAAGACACTACAACACAAAGAAGTTTTTCTTTTTTCTATTGGGTCGGTTTGAAATTGATGCAGTTAGGTTTCCATGATTTTCCATTATCATTTTTGGGAAAGGCAGAAAAACTTAGTAATGAGGGGATACAACTAGTTTCCTTGCATTTATTTGTCTAATGTCTTTAAAGAGTAATTTGACTTCGAAAAGCTGGAAATATGACGAATAATGCTGGACAATTTTTTCTTTTTTAGGTAATGTAGGATGTTTCAAGTCAGCTTGAGCGCATCTCGGATTAATACCTATAGTCTGTGCTTATAGCACTTTGCATGCTTACATGCGAGGTGAAGCAGCCCCAAAGAGAATGACAAGGGGAATCGAACTTGAGGTTTTAGAGAGCAAATCCATAAATCTCAAGTCAAGACTACCATGCAAGACCTTTTTTTTTGGTGGGATTTGATTAGTTATCCATGGTACTCGTTTATACATTATCCTATATTTTGTTGCATAATGTGAGTACGAAAATGCTACAAGCACAGTTTTTGCACAATGCCTAGCACAATCGCTGACGTGCCACGTCAAAATTGGACCCCACCATTTTAACTCAGCAAAAAAAGAAAAAATCAAAAAACTTAAAACCCAAAAGATCGGCTTCCCCCTTTTCTTCGATACAATCAATACCGAGAGAGAGAGAGAGAGAGAGAGAGAGAGAGAGAGAGAGAGAGAGAGAGGGAGAGGGGGGGGGGGGGGGGGGGGGGTGTTGTGGAGGAAGGATACGGGAACCTACAATGCCGACCCCCTCCGGCAACCTACAATCTTCTAGAAAATACGGGCTCACTTCGTGAACGACTCCAACCAGACGAGCTTCCCACAACACAGTCTAGATTTTCATTCACCACCAAGGTCTCTCTCTCTCTCTCTCTCTCTCTCTCTCTCTCTCAATTTGTTTCAATTCCCGTAATTGGAAAACTAGGATTTGATGATGGGACAATGTAAAAGATAACAAAATCTATTTTGACCTGGGATTTGGGGGAGGTGCTGTGCATGCACGGTGCTCTAGCCTCGCTTCGACAATCGGAAGCGTTCCACTCGTAGAGCTCACCGACTAGAACATGTGTTCCAAAAATAAGATTGATCGAAGATCATTACGTGTCTCATCAGAACACATAGAACTTGGCATAAATGGGTTCCAGTGGGTTTGATCTAGTGTTTCGGATCCATTCTTTTCAAGATAATAATGTTCTGATGAGGCACTTAATGATATTCGATCGAGCTGATTTTTACAACACCTGTTCTACTCGATGAGCTCTACGAAGTGAACGTTTTCAATCTTCAGAGCGAAACCGGAGCACTGTGCACCGGCGTGCACAACACCTCCCCCTAGTCCTATGACCCGGCTGTTTTTGTTGTGAATTTTGGAATTCTGTTACTGAGAGGCCAAGGTCCCTACTAGTCATTTATTTTCTAAAAAGTTTCACTTGGGTGAGTTTCCCAAATGATTTTATCAAATGAGAAAGAGATGTGATAAAATCTCAGATATTTTAATGCAAAAATCTGAGATTTTAGCAAGATCATCTTTTGGGAAACTAGGCCAATGCGTCAAGCTTTTAAGTTTTAAATTAAAAAAAGTGTTTGTGAGTACGGTAAGATGGCAATCTCAGATTTTTTAATACAAAAATCTGAGATTTATCAAGATCATCTTTTGGGAAACTAGGCCAATGCGTCAAGCTTTTAAGTTTTAAATTAAAAAAGTTTCGTGAGTAAGGTAAGATGGCAATAGAAAACACTTTGATTGAACTATAATCTATATTTGCACCTATTAAATACACTCTTTAAATTCACATGACTAGAAATAAATAGTTGTACCCTGTAATGTTAGGGGAAAAACTGAACCTTAAGCGTTAGATACAATAAAGAAACTATTATGATGTACACACACACAATCCTTCACTAGTTTCAACTTTCATCATATTGACAGCAATATTTGTTGCAACTTAGGTATAAATTGAATCCATGAATGATTTTTGATGGTTGAATTCCCAATTGGAAAACCAAATTTGGTGCTAATTGTAGGGAATGTATAATTCTATCACTTCTTTTCTTTAGGCCTCGAATCGTTAACGTATACGAATCTAATATTACTTGTGGCTATGACTCATTGTATTATTATCTGTTTCTGAACTAGTAGATGATGTCGTCGGAGTCTATTCTGTCTGCAATGCCTCCAGTAGAAGAAGTGGGATTGAGTAGAGACGAAGAGGAGGTATGGAGTGGTTCTTCAAACAAAGAGTGTAATGAGAAAAATATTATTGAGGATGGGAAGGAGGTAACAAATGATTGTGAAGATATAGTTGAGGAACCGCAGGTGGTAATGACATTCGACACATCAGATGGAACTTATCTCTATTATTCAAGAGATGCTAAAGAAAAAAGGTTTGTTGTGGCTGGAAGATCATCGAGAAAAAGAAGAGATGGAAAGTTGAAGGATGTAACTCTTTCATGCAGTCATGCTATAAAGGCAAAGGTGACAACAAGCAACCCGGTCAAACTACGACTACAAAAATCCTGATACAGAAGGAAAGGAGCAATGAAATGTTACTTTCTTTGCCAATACAAAAAAATGATACAGAAGACTGATCGAGCCTTTGTTCCTAAGTAGAAAATGAACCCTTTTTCATATTAGGCCTTAAGTGATTAGCCCACCTTAGCCTACAACTCTTTCCATATCTCAACAGCCCAGAATTCCTCTGGACCGAGTTCCAGTTCCTTTTAACAGTGAAGGGAACTGGAACTTGGGCCAGAGCAATGAAATGTTCCCTTTAAGTTCCAGTTCCTCTGGTCCGAGTTTCAGCTCCCTCCATCGTTAAAGGGAACATTTCATTCCTCTGGACCGAGTTCCAGTTCCCTTCACCGTTAAAGGGAATTGGAACTCGGTCCAGAGGATTTCTAGGGTGTTAAGATGTAGAAAGAGTTGTAAACTATGCACTAATCACTTAAGACCTAATCTAAAAAGGGGTTCGTTTCTCCTGTGGAAGAAAGGCTCATCATTCAGCTCCATGCAAAGCTTGGTAACAAATGGGCTCGCATGGCCTCTCTCTCTCTCTCTAGCAGATTGTAGGTTACAGAGAAGGGAGGCGCGAGGGTCGTGGTGGTCGGAGGTGGTGGTGATTAGCCCTGGGTGTCCCTCTCTCACACTCTCTCTCTCTTTCTCGGTATCGATTGTATCGAACAAAAGGGGGGAAGCCTATCTTTTGGATTTTGAGTTTTCGATTATTTTTTTTTTCTAAGTTAAAATGGTGGGGTCCAGTGCTGATGTGGCGTGCCATGTCAACTGTTGTGTTCTGCATCCTGGAAAAATGTTGTGCTTGTAGCATTTTCGTTTTTGATATGAGTATAGTAGGACTCTATATCCCGTGAAGTGAGATAACCAATTCCATGGGAAGAGTGGGATAGGATGGAATCGTGCCGCATCAGCGGTTGTACAAAAATGTTGTGCTTGTAGCATTTTCGTTTTCAATGTGATTATAGTAGGGCTCTATATCCCGTAAGTGAGATAAACCAATTACATGGGAATAGTGAGATAGGCTGGAATCGGATACAAGATTGTAGGGGAAAAGAAATCAAATGTGCAATTATGATAATCCACTCAAGTTAACAACAATTAAAACGTGAGACATGATAGATTATGCATCATTTTAAATTGAATTCTTTATTTCATGATATACAAATCCTTCAATTCTTTAATGCGTGTGATACAGAACCATTCAAATCGCAATATGTGTTAATGGTGTGGTAATGCGACGGTGTGTTCTATTAAAGTCGGCTTTTTTGCCTTTTTTTTTTAGTTAATGTATGTGAGAAGAATTAATGACTTGTGTTGTAAAACATAATAAACCCCAAAAAATACTTGGTGGAACACCCCATAATTAATTTAATCGGACTCCGGGTTTGGATTTGGGTTGGGCTCCTGCTTCTAACCTGGACCTGCAAGGTTAAGAACCACCGTTAGTGTCTCATCGTGTAGGGATTTATGCTCAATCCCCTGCAACGGAAGCATAATAAAATTAAACAACAAGAACAAGTACAAAGAACACGCAATATTTTTGGGGCTCGACCGCAATGCGTACTCTACGGGTAAGAGAGAGATTCCACTACATGAAAAACAGGAGATTACAATGTAAGATGAAAAACACCCTCGAACTCCCAACACCATGGCTTTATACATTATTTTTCACTCACCTTCTACATCTCTATTTTTCCCTCATATCACTCTTCTCTCCTCTCACCTCGCTAGATCTCTCTTCTTTCAAGATATATATAGACCCCTTTTCCTTCCCAAGGAAGCTAAAGAGTGTAGAATCTTCTACTACCCCCACCAATAGGTTTTAGGCCAAACACTTGGGCCTTTACAAATAATAATAATACAATTTGGGCCAAACACTATTGGACATTTTCCCACGGACAAAAACCTAGCACATCGAAAGGTGATGAATGGGGAAGTAATCCAATGGTTAAGTTAGCACTTGAGATTTTCATCTTAGGGGAAGGCAGAAAAACTTGGTAATGTAAGTATACTTTTACAGAATCACAGTCCCCCTGCCTCCTATTGACAGTATACAACTAGTTTCCTTGCATGTATTTGTCTAATGTCTTTAGAGTAATTTGACTTCGAAAAAAGCTGGAAATAGGAGGAATAATGCTGGACAATTTTTTCTTTTTTGGGTACTGTAGGATGTTTCGGGTCAGGTTGAGCACAACTCAGATTAATACCTATAGTCTCTGCCACAGCACTTTGCATGCTTACATGCGAGGTGAGGCAGTCCCAAGATGTCAAGGCAAATCCAACTTGAGATTTTAGGGAGCGAACCCATAAATCTCAAGTCAAGACCACCATGCAAGACCCTTTTTTTTTGTGGGATTTGATTAGTTATCCATGAGACTCGTTTATACTTTATCCTATATTTTGTTGCATAATGTGAGTACGAAAATGCTACGAGCACAATGGTTTTGCACAACGCCGAGCACAATCGCTGACGTGCCACGTCAAAATTGGACCCCACCATTTTAACTAAGCAAAAATAATAATAATAATAATAAGAATAAAAATGAAAAACTTAAAACCCATAAGATCGGCTTCTCCCTTTTCTTCGATACAATCGATACCGAGAGAGAGAGAGAGAGAGAGTATGAGAGAGGGGACACCCAGTGTCGACCACCACGACCTCAATGCTGACCACCTCCGACAACCTACGATCTTCTGAAGAAGACGAGCTCAATTCGCGAACAATTCGCCCTAGACGAGCTTTGCACAACAATGTTTAGATTTTCGTTCACCACCAAGGTCTCTCTCTCTCTCTCTCTCTCTCTCTCTCTCTCTCTCAATTTGTTTCAATTCCCCTAATTGGAAAACTAGGGTTTGATGATGGGACAATGTAAAAGGTAACAAAATCTATTTTGACCTGGGATTTGGGGGAGGTGTTGTGCATGCACGGTGCTCTAGCCTCGCTCCGACGATTGGAAGCATTCAACTCGCAGAGCTCACTGAGTACAACAAGTGTTCCAAAAATTAGATCGATAAAAAATTATTAAGTGTCTTAGAACTTGGCAATAATGGGTTCCAGTGGGTTTGATCTAGTGTTTCAGATTCATTCTTTTCAAGATAATAATGTTCCGATGAGGCACTTAAGGATATCCGATCGAGCTGATTTTTATAATACTTGTTCTACTCGATGGGTTCTACGAAGTGGACGTTTTCGATCTTCAGAGAGAGACCTGAGCACCGTCCACAACACCTCCCCCTAGTCCTTTGACCCAGCTATTTTTGTTGTGAATTTTGGAATTCTGTTACTGAGAGACCAAGGTCCCTGCTAGTCATTTATTTTCTAAAAAGATTTGATACAATCAACACTTGATTTTATCGTTTGGGAAAGAGGTATGATAAAATCTAATATTTTTGCATTCAAAAATCTTAGATTTACATTAAAAAAATCTTAGATTTTATCAAACCTCATTCCCAAAAGATAAAATCAAGTGTTGATTTTATCAAATCTTGATTTTATCGGCAGGAGAACAAGGCTTCGTACAAATGATTTTTCATTTGTGCAGAATTGCATCTGAAATTGTTAAATAGTAGTAGATGAATGGATGGTGCATTGCACAAAACGCACTACACGGTGTAGTGCATCGTCAGACCGTTCATTTCAATAATAAACGGCTCAGATTTTATCCGATCAATAAATATAATCTGACGGTCTATTATTTGGATTAAATCCGAGCTATGCATTATCGAAATAGATGGCCGAATTTAGTGCACTACACCTTATAGTGCATTCCTGGTCCGTTTTAATCTATGTGATTTTATGTGACGGTCTCTCATTTTGATGATTTAGCATGCGATTTTTTAGTAACCCAAAATGGTCATTTATGTGATGATCTGTTTGTTTAGAATCTATTCGTCCATTGCGGTTAAGACACATTGTTTGACCAAGATTTCACTATGTTCTATTCATTTATTTTTGGAAACATACCACTTGTGTAAGCAGAGAATTCAGAATCATTAAATGAGACACTAATTTATTCTCATTTTACATTACTATAAAAGAAAGATCGCACGAGTAAATATTGATTTTGAGGACATAACTTCGGTTTTGAAAGGAAACTCCTACGTACCATCCAACCATCCAAAAATACTTTGCGTGTTTTAGAAGGCGTATAGTTCGGATCATAACTAGGCTTCAGGTAAAACTTGGTTCGGATCATAATTTTGGCCCAAGATAAAAATGTAGGGACAGAATATAGAGAGGAGCTTGTTGGCATGAGGCAATACTATTTGATCAAATATATAGTACCTTGTTTGTTGTTTACAAAATTTACGAAGAGCAACTCCAGCCATGAACTTTTTTTTCCCTCAAATTTGTTCAAAAATCTTAGTAAAAGTTTAATTTGAGATCACCCGCTCCAGCCCTTTACTTAGATTTCAAGCCCTAGCCGCCACTCGCCTTCCACCACCAGAATCCCAAATCGCCTCCATCACCAAGATTGCTACCGTCAACCTCTGAAACCACCACCTACCACCACCGATGTCGAAACCACCACCGTCTACCACCACCAACGTCGAAACACTAAGACCTGCACCAGATTTCGCCGACAACCGCCAGCAACAACCACCGCCTACCACTGTAAATTAGCCATTGGAAATTTGGTTCAGAGTTTGAGTCTTCCCAAATTTGGAGAAAAATCTGAGTAAAGTTTGATTTGGTATGGGTTTGGTTCCACGGCTGGAGCAAGATTTTGAGGGTTTATTTCCTCAAATTCAAATTTGGTTATGATTTTGAGTTAGGTATGGAGCTACTCTTAGTCCTTTTCTAAGACGGAATCTTTAACAACAAACTCTCTTCACAAGAACAGTCTATGACCATAGTTTTATTAATAGAGAGTAAATGAACAAACTTTCAAGAAAATCCACTCATCATACTGCCTGCCTCTGCTCATCCCGTATTATCCCACAAATCCACAACCACCTTTCAAAACCAGAGGATGCACAAGTCTCTCTCCTCTCCATACTTACATGTAAATATATACACGAGAGCACGAAATCAAGCTGTTTCTTGTACATTACAGTGTGAGATCCTTCACTGCTTTCTAACAATGCAAACTACCAAATATACAAAGAACCATCGACTCGTGCCCAATATTTAAGGCTCTCCTTTTTCCTGAACAACGTCGGGCAGAGACGGCGAGGAGTTTGCGCTAATTTTGCTGGGCGCGGGAGTGTTTCTGCGCGACTGACGCTTTGTGGGGACCAGTACACTCTCTTCTTCCCACTTTTGATAAAAATCTCCATCTTCATCTTCATCGTCGTCGGAAGCTTTGAAAACAGGATGGATGTAAGCATTTTGAAGGTAGCCTTTGAGATTGAGATTCGGTTCCCTAGCACGTTCCAAAGTGTCTTTCATCCTCGCTTCCTGAAATTCACCACGTACGAGGAAATGATAAGAGCAACTCTTTTAAGACCAAAAAGTAAAAACACAAAAGAGGGTTAGCATGAATAGCGTGTGTGAACCACCGAAGTTGGTAGCCTAGATGGCAAGAGTAAGTGGGCTTAAGTGCTCACTCCCTCCTGACACGATCCGTTTAGTTTCAAGTCCCGCCAACTGCAGGACTAGCGTAGGGGCCCTTTGTCTATCTAGTACCTATGTAGTGCTGTGGTGACGCACCCACCTTTCCGAGCAGTACCTATGGCTCAAACCGGACATTCCACAGCGAGTCGGGAACCCTTATGGCGTATAGTTACGCCCAAGGAGGGTTGCTACGCTGGTTGCCCCTTCCCTCTCTTTTTGCCGTTCAAAAAAAAAAAAGCAATAGCATGTACGAAAGGAGTAGTAGATCATTTTTAAGGCATTAAAGAAATAGGATCTCTAGTTCTCTTTCTTTTTTGTTTTTTGTTGGATCATATGATTTGACGTTCGACACGGTCTCTCTCTTTTTTAACCATCGAGGTCAATCTGATCTTTTTGTTCTGTATCTTAGAGCCAATACACTAAACGAAGAAACACCTAAAACATTGGTTTAGTTTTTTCCAAACAAGGGGAGAACTTCAATGAGTTGAAAGTGTTAATTTCATTAAGTAGGATTGAGTTGGGATTGGTTTGAGGCAATTCAATTTTGTGGTAACGAAAAATTAAGCGACTCCATGAACAAAAATACTAGTAAAATATACTTGCAAATAAGTACTATCTTCTGCTCTTAAGGCGTCAGATCATGGATTGGCGGAAGTTTTTTTTTTTTTTTTTGATCGGCAAAGAATTTATTAATCTCTGGATTGGTGGAAGTATTTACCGAAGTAAAGGAAAAGATTACGGAAAGCTAAGAAATAATTAAGTTTCTTGACTTCGTCTTGTTATCTTTTCCTCCTCGCATTTTCCCCTCCACAATTCCATAGTCCAAAGTCACAGCCTAAATATGATTGGATTCAGACACAACAACGTTCTACCTATACAATTATATAATGATATGGAATCAATGATTAGTACGATAAAAAGTAAAACCACAACTGTTTTGAAAACTTCTGAGTTCCCACTTACCTGCAATGGATATCTGATAAATGCAGGTTCGTAACGTCCTTTGCAGAACCTATGGAACGATATGGTCAAAACCGGAAGAACAATCAGAAATGGGGTTGCCTGAGCTAGTTCTTTTGTACTTATCAACCCCATAAGCAGCAGTTGTGAAACAACCAATGCAGTTATCACGCGTCCATGGACATCAGGCCAAAACGCTGCAGCACTCTCGTACTCTTGGTTGTAGACATTTATGATCTGCGGTATAATAGAGAAACCATTATTGCAAAGCCTTACCACTGAAACCGAAAACATATATCTCCCCGAGGGGACATTCGTACTCATGCCGTACGCCTACCCTTCCTAATAAATTGGCTGGAGTTCAAATCTTCCGGTGATATTCTTAACTGTTTGTGAAAGGGAATAAACATCTTCCTACATGTGCTGTGCAGAGGCTACCACACATTCATGCAAGAAAATGGCAGTTACTTAGATCGCATAATTAGAGAAATATTGTAGAAATTAACGTATCTCATAGAGAAGGGAAAAAAGGTTTCAAGGACATGCGTGATTCCCACATATTTATTACTTCCAAATGCCCGAAGAAATGCAGTTAAAGGTAATGGTATCCTATAATTTATTTCTACTTATTATGTTAGTCTGGCTGGGTTTCTATCACGGTCCCGCAGAACTCTATGCACGTGATGTTTCCGCATCCCGACTTATCATCACTTTCATCATAGATCATATCGATTGGATTAACAAATTTTACCTGATGGCGGAATACAAGATATGCGAGGCCAAAGAAAACCAATATGAAAGGAAGTAGAAGCGGTGTCACCACAGCATAAACGAGACCCAGTAGAAAATAGAGTTGTATTTGAGGTTCGCCAGTATTGAAACCCAGACTCCCTGGATCCATTGCTTCCTCCCTATCTTTTTCAGTCTTCACCAAGAAAAAATTCTTCAAGTGATAGAAAATCAGTGGTTTCAGCCTTAAAATCTCCCCAGCAATACCAGCCCATCCATCAACCATTATATAGGTTATGAAGAAAGTTGCTTTCATCGGAATTGCTACACCAATGGTTTTAGGGATTCTGCAGAAATGTCATTTATCAGAAATACAGGACATCCATGAGAGTGCCCCAAACTATCTTATCTATTGATATCCACACCAACATAGAAATACGATTTTTCCACTCAAACAACACTAATACAAATGGCTAAACCAATATAATGCTCTCTGACAATAAGACAGTGCTGCGTACTAATATCAGACAAATAAATGTCGGCAGTAACAAGAAGAAAAACAGATATCAACTATCCACTCTAATATCAGGGCATCAGAGGCAAGATAAATTTCAAGACAAGCATATAAATAAGTAGATTGTTCGGAAGAACAAGGAGACTTGGGTCAACAACGTAAAAGAAACTTTGACCAACTTACTGGTTTGCCGACTGTTTAATAAATGTATTAAGTTGCTCAAATGCAGCTCCTGCTATTATACTTCCAAGGAATACATTCACGAAATTGAAGATGTAATATCTAGACGCCGATCTCCTCTCCAGAGATGATATACTTGTAAAGCCTTCAAATTTAGACATCACCATCAATATTGCTGGCAGAAAGGTGAGGAAAAGCTTCAAAGCAAGTCCAGGCAGAACACCTTGGATGAATGATTTGATGAAAGGTCTGCAATAATTGATCAACCACAAGTACATGCATGAAATTCGCACCAATTTCCAAAGAGCAGTTGCAATCAGTAATGAGCAACCACAAGTACATGTATGAAATTCGCACCAATTTCCTAATTTTTTAATGAAACCTATATTCAAGTGCAAGTGCCTAGATTTGGCAGGCCAAAGGCAAGGTACTACATGAACATTGGCTTTGGAAAATTGACTTAGAAACACAATAAAGGATGATTCTAATAAATATACAAAATCCTAAGACCATAAAAACATGTGTTGAAATAATTCATGAATGGGTACTCCAAAAATGTCAAATGCACAATAGTAAAACATGTCATTTTGTTCAACAGTCTGATCCAAATTACCGAAGTACCAATTAATGAAATAATGTGACAGTATCATTTAGTATACAAAACTCACATTTCAATAATGACCTTCAGAGGTGGTAACGCTTTTTCAATACCCTCGATGTTTGCAAGCGTTTGTACAAATGTAATGGGGATCATAAAGAATGTTGTGAGGAAAAAGAAGGCGACAGCAATTATAAGCCTTTTGATTGTCAGCTGAACATAAGGAATTGCCAGATTTGGCCAATATACATCACGAGGCTCTGGGGCCCACTCTGTCAACCATGAAGTTGGATCCCGGGATTGTTGGGTTTGCGCACAAACAGCAGCAGCCCACCGACTTTTGAAGGAGACAAATGCAGCTGGCATGATAGCTTTCGGATCCATTGTAACCCTCTCTCTCTCTGCAGCTATCTGAAGATGAGGTATGCAAGAAACATGATTAAGATAGTTTGAGCAATGATCAAATTTCAGACGAAACAAGAAAACAAGAAGTAACATTGTTCAAATGTACGTTTGTATAATACAAAAGAAAAAGGAAAAAGCACGGGAATAACTGGCACTTATACTGAATGAAGCAGACATACAAATTCCCTGTCAAATAGTTGAAGCGTAACTATTTAGTTGGAGGTGCCAATAAGAAGTTAATGTCAGTTGAAAGTCATCAGCATATAAGAAATGTGTGATGGACTATAAAGAAAATTCTAAAGCGTTTATTTCCTCAGTGTCTCATTTGTATTATGATATATATGAATGTGGTACTCTTACCGCCAACAGATTTCGTACTAACAATTTTCTTTCGATTGCAATCATTTGTTTTTACCGAATAATTTACTTAAAAATAGAACCCAATATCTAGTCTCTATGGTATTCATTCATCCGGACTGCACAATTAATTGGTCTTCAGTTTTGCAATCTTTATTTCTTATGTTGTTTTTTTATGATGTGTTTTCACCCTTAAGTAGTACCTCAATAAACTAATTTCTATCACAAGAAACAAAACAAACGTATCAAACATATACTGGTCATTTGTTGGGTTGTATTGTCGTGACTTATTGAGGTTCGTGTCGTTATTGTGGACCCTCACATGTTAACCAGACTGTGAAATATGTGTTGGGGTTAATATGTTAGGGCTATCTTTTTTCATTTTATTGTAAGGGTTGCATTAGGGTTTGCTTAAGGTTAATAGGGTTAGCCTATATAAACGATCTTATCATGGTATTATTTTTTATCTTTCCAATACAATCTCTCTTTATCTGGAGTCTAACATTGTATCAGAGCTAAGGTTGTTACTGTTTCCCTCTTTTTATAAAAGAATTGCATCTCCACGCACAAGAACGGATTGCACATAAGGGGAGGATGTTGAATAGCTTGATATACATTGTTGGGCCCATTTCGTAACAGGTTAAGCTTTTGGGACAACTGGTGTCTAGTAACTTAACAGATGTAGTGTCCCATACTCGTAATGTTAGAGCTTGTCTCACATTGGTTAATTATAACATCCAAAACTACTATGATCCTGGGCAGCATCTCCACTCATAGCTAATTGGTTTTCAATTGGATCTTTAACACGGTATTAAAGCTAGGCTTCCGGAGTCGACAAGACTCTTGATTGGTTTCCTTGTTGTTCGTGCCTAAGCGCACCCAATTGTTTTGTTCTTCACTGCAATTCCCTATTGTTATGGATCCATTGTTTTAACTCTCCACGTGTGGGTGAGGGATCACACTTGCAGGGAGTGTTAGAACTTAGAGCTTGCCCCACATTGGTTAATCATGACCTCGAAAACTCGTATATGATCCTGGGCAGCCTCTCCACTTATAGCCAATTGATTTTGAGTTAGATACGCTAACAAATGCAATTCTCAAACCACTTGGACAAAACAGAAAAAAATAAAAAAAAAACCTGGTTATTCCATTAAACCTAACTTAACAGGGAAAGCCAACCAGCAGGTTCCCCAAATCTCTGTAGCTTACGTAGGTGTATGTACCTACACCTGAATGAATACCTTATGCAATTCCGACATCAATGACATAAGTGCTGAAACTTAAAGAATACTATAAAAATAACAAGGCAAACTAATTCTTAAATAGGAAAAGAACAGTATAAGATATGAGGGAGAACTACAACAATGGGAAATTACTTCTTTTGACAATCTCTCGATTTCAGATGTCTCAAAATCAATTGCATCCACCTTGTCACCAAAGAGGCCAAGGAAACCAGTCTGCCAATTCAAAAATTAAATATGCAATAAAGTGTTAGCACCCCTACTGAGAAACAGCATTGCACCAAAATAGAATCCATTGGAGACATAACATTACACAGCCGTACCTTCATCATAGGCCGTTTTGATTGGTTTCTAGAATGTTTCAGCTCATAATAGTCCAGCCAGTTTTGCTTACTCTTCTTTTCCTTCACCAGTTTCGCAAGTTTGTTTGCATTGTAAACGACCTGAATATTAAAATAATGATGGTGTTTGATTTGACAAATTGTGGCAGTAAACAGCCTTTACAAGCCAAAAAGACAGTAACTGAAATGAGTACGTTCAACTCCTCTAAGAAAAAGAAATCTCCTTGTATAGATGCCTGAATGGCTGAATTCATATCCCAAATTACCATTTTAAGAATAACCTCATGCAAGAAGTTTCCAATAAGTATAGCAAATCTATGTCTTAGCTAAAGTCCTTAAATAGGATATAGTGAATGGTGACTGGTGACATCCATTTACAACAAGTGACATTTCCATCTTGGTATTGAACAAACTCATAAGCCAGCCACCATCTTCCGAACTCAAAACAGGATTATGTACGCCACGTCGCCAACCAAAAAATCACCCACAAGAAAATAGATGAAGGAAAAGAGAAAATTCCTGGTTGCGTTGTACCCTTCGTTTACACCGATTACCTATCATCTATACACTTCAATTCTATTCTTCACCTTGTTCTAAATACAGGCCACTGCGTATCGTTGGCCATTGCGTAACGGGATGTGGACCTCCATTACTGTTATTTACCAATATAAGTGCCGACACTGTCTGCTATCGCCCAATATAACTGTAGCACAGAAACCGTTACGTATCTCGATACCACGAATTTAAACCCATCTTCAGCTTAGTTGTACTACTTTCTTTGGTTTTGATCATGTTCCAGTAGGGACTAAATGAACAACTATACCTAAGGTCTACTTTGATGAAATTCACAAATCACAACTCAATGTTAATGTAATGCTTCCTACATAAATAGTAGCAATCTAATTGGTAACAAGATACGAAAAGAGTTATTCATTTATTTTGTTTCAATCACTTGTAACACATTCGATCTGTAAGTATGTGAAGGCATATACTGCTCACAGGAGTACGTATTCAAGGAATAGCAGCACAAATCAACCTGATGAGTAAGATAGTTATCTGGATGGTTGACAAGGAAAAAGTGCTCCACAAGCTCGCTAACTGACTCATCAGGATCTGGAGGTACATTCCTAACAAGGACCTGTAAACAATCAATATAGTCAACCAAAGTTAGTAGAATATCCACCAGAATATCCACCGAGGAGTTCTCCTGAACGAGTGGGAACTTGGTAGACATGTAAGCAACAACAAACATCATATAAAACATTTGTAACTGCAAACATAAACCAAAACCAGATCACCAGTTTCTTTTCTAATCTTCAGATTTACTGCAATATCCTATTTTATCCAAGGAATAACTAAGAGGTTCATAGACCAACGAGAAAAGTTCTGGGAGAAGGAAAGAATAAGTATTATACCTTGAATGAGTTCTAGAGGTAACTGGAAGCAAGGTGCAAATGAAACAATCGAAAAAGAAAAAGGTTGCTATCATAAAATGGTGCTATGGTCAATAAGAACATCACAAGTTATATACAAGTTCCACCAGTTCTAAAATAATAAAAACAAGCAGATACCGAAATTTAGATAAGTTCCTCACATTGTTAGGTAATTCAGAATTAAGATGAAGAATATGGAATAGATAGGATACAATTAGTATATTCATTTAAAATCGAATTCCGATGAGACAGGTTGTATCTTACCGTGAATTGATCAGGACGGCGTCTTTCAGAGGCAAGAAAATGCAACCTCATTGATGCAACTCTTTCATACTCCTTTCGTAACACATAGCAAGTCCAAAAAGTGAAGACATAGGCCATTATCATATGAGCCCAAAATCTGCACTCCCAGAATGGTGAACATCATTCAGTGCACCATAGTAGTGCCACACATAAATCTAGGCAAGTATATACTTATGCCAAATATAACTCCAAGATTTCCTCATAAGCTCATACTATACATCTTAAACGGCTTATTCTCCTACTCATAGGATGATTCCCCCTAAACAAGAAGCATTCTGGTGCAAAACTGATACCACTGGAGTTTACTAAAGAGAATGTACTTGCGCTTCCCCATAGGTATTATGCCTTGGTAGTTATTATACGAAAACGAAAGGATAAATATGGTACAACAGAAAGCAGCAGTAACCCCTGATAATGAAGTGAATACTGTCTTAATGGAAAATAAAGTACAAATCTGTGAGACTTGCCACTGGGCTATGAATTAAACTTGACTTCTAAAGAAATAAGTAACAATTTGCTTAACAATTAGTGCCTCTATTCTTGCATATTTCCACCCAATTCTTAATACAATAATCTAATAACTCTATCTAGTTTGACTAGTCAGGAATAGAGTTCTCACCTTTGCGATCCGAGGGGGATATTCGATATAGAAAGCTTATCAACATCGCTGTAAGTTACTTTGGCAAGCTCTAACGTGTTATTTGACCAGTTAACTGGTACCAAGATTGCCCATGCAAGGAATGTTATAGGAACAAAAATTTTGAGCCTTCATAAATCAATGAGCAGGAATTAGCACAAGCCAATGGCTTCAAAAATAGCAGAGGAGCATTCAATTGACATGATATTATAATGCAATATGAATCTATCATGTCCAACCTTACTAAACAAAGAACAAAAACTTCCAAACTAGGAAGAAAATGGACATTTAGCAACAAGGCTTTAAGTTCTCAAAATAATTTTGCTGGAAATGTGCCAGAAAGGAAGTTAAAATGGATGAAAAACTCCCTAAAGATGAACTGTCCACCTAGAGTTCCAAGTAAAGTTGCATGGACCTAACCTAATTACAGGTCTGCACCGAGACAAACAACCATATTCTCAGAATCTTTTTGGCTTATTTGCTTCCAATTACTGAAAGAGACAACAAAGTTTACACTAACCACGTACATAGATTTGTGTGAAGAGTTTTCTCTGTCTTTAATCTTTACTATAACTTTAAGGACCTAAGAAACATAACGCTATTCTGTTACTTCTTCATTTTATAGTTTACGCAGAAACACCTTCGTAAAGTTAAGTCTCACAGAGAAATCAGAATTTCATTTCTGCTGAACTCAAAATTCGAAGTCTTTCGCCCTTTCCCAACTTAAAATTCCACTTTCAAAGGTGAAATTTGAAGAGTAAGCAAAAAAGTGTAGACTCTAGCCTCTACAGCCAAAAAATCTCTTATGAACTTATTTACAGAATTTTTGTATACATTTTTTTTCCTTTCAATCGTGTGATCTTAGTTTCTCCAACAATCTTATTATCTCAGTTGGTTCCAGAGCACCCAAACAAAACAAAAATTGTTACCCCAGATCATAAAATCATTTTTAAAAAAGCATGTTCCAAAAAGATTTCAAAGTTTTCCTTCTATGTTCTATTCTCTTGGCAACTATGGAACATTAATGAAAACATTCACTCCTTTTTTCTGACACATGATTCAGCATACAAGCTACTTGGCAATTGCAAATAGTACATCCAGCAAAGTGATTTTGTGAATCAAATTAGCATACCCTAGCAAGTAAATCCGTAAATAAACAGCAGAATCCAATCCTGCGTGGTCAATAAGCTCAAGTTCCGGCATTTTCAGTGCCTCTGGCATCCAATTCAGAAACCTCAAATATGATCTGAAGTCCAAATTGACAACCTGTCTTACAAATGCTCCCGAACGTGATGGACTGTCTCTTAAACCTTTAAGGTACCATTTCGGAAAGTACACCCTATCATTGAAAGGTTGAAGCCGTAATATGGCAAATGCCACAAGGAAAATAATTGCACTAAGAATATTGATTCCTGCCGCAAGCCCTATATCTCCAAGCGTAGCCATCTGGCCCTTCTAAATAATTATGCCAATATATCTGTCAAAAATAACAAAAGTAAGTTTTAGGCATGACCGAGATAATAAGTAATACAAATAGAAGAACAAGTTCAACATTGCGTAGACGATGAAAAACTGAGCCCCGAACATGACAATCAACTCAGTCTTGGAATCCCCACCTGTAGATTCGTCTCAACAGTTCTTGCAATTTCTATCTACAAGCGGTCACGTTGATGACCATAGATCAACATCTAATACTCAGGCATATCATATTTCATTCAGTGAATCTTTTCTCCTCAACTGAATTTCAGTCCATGAAGAAAGATTCCAAAGCGCCAGAAAACAAATCTAGAGCAGTTACAAGGTTTTATAACTCAGGCGTCCAAGCTAGCTTACTCACAACTCGACTAATCTTAGGGATCAATCCCACCTTACGGGGCCAATTACAGCCAAGGACGGACCCAAGGGCAGATGAGCCCGGGTGACTGCCCTACACAAGTTCCAATTTTTTCTTCTAATCCTAGTGATAATTTTTCAAAAAAATATATGACTACATAGCTGCGCTCGCCCAATGTTTTTTTTTTTTTTTTTTTTTCATATCTATAAATGTAACATTTTTTCTCTTAGAAAAATCAATGAATATCTTAGTAGTTTTGGATTAGAGCGATAACAGTTTATGATGTGATTATGTTCTTCAAGTTTGTGATGTGATTACTTCAATCAAGTTTGTGTTCATCTTACATCTTATTAGAGATGTTGTGGAGATGACGGATGATCTTTGCCAAGCTTTCCAATGCAAGTCCAACTTATATTGAATGCAATCCATTTAGTATCCACTACAAAAGAACCTCTTTAAAGGAGATTCAATTATTTTGTGGAATACATAAGATAGATCTCCCGGATATGAGCGCTCATTGCACAACAAGTGGAGGTTATGTTCACAAAATCCACATTACCCTTGAGCATCCCTTTCGAGTTGATATTTTTGTGGTAATGTGTATAAGTTGCAAGAATTGAGTAATCACTTTAAGGAGGATGTGATGGAATTTCTTGTTCTTAACTCTACTTTAGATTCTAATTTTCTAAGGATAGTTATAGGTATTTCAATAATAATGATATTTCAAGCTTGCAAATATATCTATCCAAGGAAATCACCAAGCAAGAAAAGCTACATTTGAAGTTTCAGAGACAAAATTATGAGCTGGATGTTTTGAAGTATTTGGAGTTTCAGAATTTGTCCACAATATTTGAGTTGTGCCAAGTATTGATGGAAAGAAGAAAGTCAATCATTTATCTCCTTGTTGATAGATTGATTGGTCTTATGCTAGCTTTACCGATTACTATGGCGATAACAGAGCGGGCACTTGCAGCCATGAAATTGGTGAAGACTAGACTACAAAATAGGATGGAGGATGGTTTCCTTGTGAGCTCGTCACTTACATTGAGAAAAGACATTGTTTGGCGCTTTGATGTTGATCATTATAAATGAATTCTACATCATGAAAAAATCGTCAAGCGCAGTTTTAGGTTCTTAATTTTGCATAGAGATGGAACGCTACGTTCTGCATTTTGCTTTTGAAATAGAAATGCATGCACTATACTGTATGCATGTCGTTATTTATTACATTTTTCTAATCGTATAGGTTGATCGAAACTATACATATGATCGTAACTTTGTAGAAAATATTTTTGCAATTTGCATTGTAACTAATGTTGCCCATCAAATTTTCAATATTGTTGTAATCAGTGGCGAACACAGGATTTGTGTCTAGCAGGGGCTCAAATCACGTGTATTTTTATATTTATAATAAAATATATATTTCATAAGTATATATAGCCACATGTGAGGTGCGAAAAAGAGACGATATTTGTGTGCATATGCATAGCCACCGTTTAATTGTATCCACACAACTTAAAAAACGATTGATAACTTGAAATTTTAGGAATTTTTACCTCACACAATAGAGTTTTTATTAATTAACCTGAAAATTAATACAATATGCAAGGACACTTGGAGCTGTGCAGGGCCCGGGTCCCCCCTTGCACCCCCTTGGAACCGCCCCTGGTTGTAATGTTCGCCCAACCCACAGCTAAATCCTGTGTCTGTCCCTATTTGCAGCCGCAGACTAGTTTCTATGTTATCAGACGTAAAGAAGAATAGGCAAAACAATATCTAGACGAGAATGGATAATACTAGTACGATTTAGTACTTAGTAGCTATCCGAAACCAATCAATATTCCAAAGCCCCATAGATTTTGTAAATTTCATAAATTACTTCCTGAAAATCTAAAACTTAAATGGAAAAACACAATTTCCAAAAGATTTTAGCAACCCAGTTGCTAGCAAATGAGTTCAGCAGGTGCTAAAATCAATTTTTTGAAATCAAAAAATGAAGTGGTTCCGTGTATCGTTTTTTGATTTTTTTTCGCACCAAATTAAAGTACTCCTCGTGTACTTTAATACGGTGTGAAAAATTCAAAAAATAATACACGAAAACACTTAATTTTTTGATTTAAAATACCATGATTTTAGCACCTTCTGAACTCATTTGCTAAAATCATGATGATTTTAGCAACTGGGTTGCTAAAATCTTTTGGAAAACTATAATACTACCATATGGAGTACTATTTTTAGCAGATATTTTGTATTAATTCCTGCCGGATATTATCATAATTCCGATTTGGTTTACAACCAAACCCATCAACTCCCTCAAAAAAACCACAACATAATCCTAAATAAAATCAACAATTTCTCATGAGTAGGACAAAAACACTAGATGCAACACGGAAAAAGACACCAAAAATTGTTCTCTCATCAGACACATAAACGCAGTCCAAAATACAGTTCATATGCTCAATCCGATTACTGTGGAACAATACAAATGCATACAAAAGGGAGAAATCCGTACTCACTGTTGAGTTGCGAAAATGCCAAACCACCAGAAGAGGAGAAAAAGCAAGCAGAGTTGCGGATCTGATATTGTTTTTATCGGAATCACTTCAGAGTCTCGGCAGAAGCAAGAACATTCACGAAGAACTCTTGCGTTAGGTAAAGTGAAATCCACGCTATAATGCTGTACTGTTCTTTCGCTTTGTTTCCTTTGGAAGGGAAACGAAGACGACGATTCTCTCTCTCTCTCTCTGGTTTTCGGATTTTTCTTTCCCCTGTTTGGGAGGAGAGAGAGTATGGGAAAGTTACGGCTTTGGAGTTTATTTAAGGCATTAATTTAATAGTAAGAAAAAGACATTTTTTATTGTTGGGAAAATTAAAATCCAGAAAAAGACATATTTATGAATAGAAGGCTCGGACTGTTATGACTTCAAGACTAGTAAACTTCCGCTGTCGGCAACTGCCACGTGGAAACTTCAACGGCTAAATTTTTGCTGAAAGAGGGAAGAGGCCAGTCTCTTTGTCGGCGCGTGACAACCACGTCCAATAGTTTTTTTTGTCTTTTTAACTGTATAAATGCGCATCGCTTCACGGGGTTCTGAACAAATTATCGAAAGCACTCAATTTGTTTAAAATTTCTTTTTAAAGATTCTCTTAAAAAATCAGCTCGATCGAGTATCGGTAGAGATCACCAAAAATTGAGCAAAGAATAAGCTTTTACTGATATCCGACTGAGTTGATTTTTTATAGGAATCCTTGAAAGCATATTTTCAATAAGTTGAGCAGTTATGATCATTTGTATGGAACCCAAAGATGAGTCTCACACAACGCGGTGGTGTATTTGGTGTATACCAAATAGTACTATAGTTTCATTGATTGTAATAAGGATTAATCTACCGTCCGTCCAATGGGCGGACAATAAAGTGTATAGAATCTGAATTCTTACAACAGTGAAAACTCTTTCATATAAGAATTATGATTGTCTTGTATTTTACCGCCCACCCAGTGGACAGATAATAGAAAGATCCTTGTAATAATATGGAAAGAGAGAGTATCAATTGCTGCAACAAATATTTGAAGTTGTGTCAAGGTGATTTTCAATATTTTCCTGCTAAAAATAAACTTTACAACTTTCTTTGGGGTGACAACCACATCCAATAGTTTTTACTTTTTAAATTGGTATAATTATTTAATTTTTTTTTATCTATTATATGGTGGATAGAGGAACTACGAACGAATCTTTGAAATTGTATTAAAAGTAGTTTTCAACATTTCTTGCTAAAAATATACGGAGTATTTTACTACTTTCTTTAAGGTGGTCTATTTGGACCATTAGCGGAGTAGCAACAAACAAATCTTTGAAATTGTGTCAAACTAATTTTCAATATTTCCCAGCTAAAATAAAGGAGAACTACTATTGCGCCGCATTTTTGGATAAATGGCATCCTTTTTGTCTTCTTGCACACTTTTATGTGCAATCTTTCCACTATAAGACAATAAAGGGTATGCAATTACCAAAAAAAGAAGTGTGGAAATAATTTCCCAAAATAAACTTTACAACTTTCTTTATGGTTATTCTATTTGGACCATAAAAAAAAAGAGTCTTATCGAAATAAGGACATAGTATATGAGTCAATCATAGAAATAGGACACAAACTAATTCTTTAATGTCAAGAGGACAAATCACCTACACATTCCAAAAATGCCTCCGCTAGCTCTACGAAAGTGCCTAAACCCCCCAAACTCTACGAAAGTGCCTAAATTCCAAACCTAATTAAAGTGCCTAAACCTAAACCCTAGGGTACCTTATGAAAGTGCCTAAAACTCTAGGGTACCCTATGAAAGTGCCTAAACCACTAAAACTCTATAATTGGAAAGTGCACGCTAGGTGCCTAAACCTAAAATGCCTAAACCCACTATACCCTACCTCAAAGAGCCTAACCCCTTAAAATTGAACCAAACTCCAAAATTGAAGAAAGATAAAATTAATTTTCTCTCATTCATGACGAGAGAGAGAGAAAGTGACAGGTGGGCTGAAAAAGCGAGAGAGAGAGAGAGAGAGGGGGGACGGGTGGGTCATCATCAACAGTGACCTATCGCTTTCACCTATCACTTTCGCGGTTAGTTTGCTCATCACCAGCAAGGAACGAATGGGTGTACCGGCTTTCTTTTGGTAATTTTTTTTTATCATTAAGGGTATTTTTGTCTAGTGTTGTCCTTGAACCCTCAACAATTTCACATCAATGTATTGGGGGCCTTAAAATAAATTAGACTAGACTAAACACCTTTTAAAGCCCTAAACTTGGCATTTAGACCAATTTTATGAAAAAAAAAGATCTCTTCAATCTCAAGTTTCTCTATCTAATTTTCTCAAAAAAAAAGTTTCCCTATCTAAAAAAATAAGTACAGTCTATCAATAGAATGTCCTCATCTCCTCTGTCCTAAAAAACCTAAGTTTTCTCTGTACTAATTAGCTGACAAACGCCATCAACAACTATTTGAATGGGGTAGGTCGAATGTAGGTCATTTCAATGGTAATTTTAAAAGTACAACGTTAGAACTCTCGAAGTATCAAATAATGAATTTGCAACGTTAGGGTTTACATGTGTTTTATCCCCCATCAAAATGTCAAAATTTTGATCTTTTTCTACCTCCACTAATTATTGTAATTTTTATGTACTTGAGAGTAGAATTCATAAGATGAAATCACACGTATCGAAAAATTATCTATATACCTCTATTGACGGGTAAAAGCATTTAGTAAATCAGAACCATCAATTACTAAGATCAACAGTCTCTATTATTCACTATAGGCCCCCAATTCCCGTTCTGTTTGAGATTCCACGAGTGAATTGTATGATAAATTGATAACAGAAGTAGAAATGAGTGCCAGCGTTTGCATGCATGAATGTGTAGTTATAAATGTGTAGTTTCATTGGAGAGCAAAAAATAGAAAATAGTGTTAAAATGCATGGTGAAAAAGTGAATAGCCAAACTAAATATTGTAGGAGTACTCTTTTTTTTTTTCCTTTTTTTTTTTGTACTAAAGATTTCTGCAACGCGCGGGGGAAGTTGCGACCCGCGTGAGCGTCGCGTCCCTTTCGTGGGTCAACCGCCCCACTGGGGACAGCCCGTGTCTGAGGTGGCAGGTGCGGATCTTTTATTCATTGTCACGTGTCCCTCTCAATTCTCCTTTCATTATTGCAGGGATAAAACTAGTCAGCATTTCACGAATTTGTCAAGGTAAAAATTGATTTTGATGAAAAGTAAACATACTCTTATCTTTTACAGTCGTACTTTGTTTCCATATGAGACAAAAAGGTTTCTTGACAAAGGGATGATGCGATTTTAGTTTAAAATAATTTTTCTAAAGATTTTGTATTTTTTGAAGGGTAATTTGAGAAAAAGATTAATCATAAAATAAAAAGTAAAGACTTGAGTCTCACAAATTTCTTACTTGATGAACTTTTAAAGATTTATTTTTCCCGGAATTCTCATTAGCTTTTCCTTTTTCTTTTCTGATAATTGACAGTGCTTTGTATGATACTAGCGATAACTGGCTCTTGCTAGCCTTCACCCGTTAGAAGTAACGGTAGTATGAATGAGTTCAGATTTCAATACACTATCACATATCACAGATAACAATACATTTTTACGAATGGTAATACACTTTTTGAGATATCAATAGATATTTTACACATTATCTTATGCCGGCGGAGTTTAGCATTTTCCTTTATAAAATTGTGCGAAAAGTAAGTAATTTAAGAGCAAATATTGCAGGGACCCCAAAACAGTCAACAATTTGTGCCTTAAGTTGTTTGTCAAAGTATAAATAGATTTTGAAGAAAAGTAAGCATATCTTTTATAGCAGGAGTAGTATTGATCACAAAGAACACTCTTGGTAACTGGCTAGATAGAGTACAAATATGAGAGAATCAAAGAACACTCTTTGCAAAGAGATTTAGCTGTATACTACCCGGTACCTTAAATAATGATCGCCGTTGAATACATAAAAATTAGCTGCATGAGCTATATATCCAAAATTCCATTGTACTCAACCCCCATCTGTCCATTAGACGAACATGTCCAGCGCTGCCCCAATGAATTCTCTCTCCCTCGGCTCTCTCTTTTTGATTCTTTCCCTCTTGGTAACTAGCTAGACTCCTTGCTTATCAACAAAACTCACCGACTCAAATTAAGGTCTATACATATATATGGCTTACTCACATGATGCCACCTTGTAGTCACCCATGCCAAGTCATGCAAACCAAGACACCACCTAGCAGATTGCTAATGAAAATCTTATCTTTACCGATATACTAGAATAAGGCTCCAACTGTTGGGAACATGTGTGAAAAATTGGAGTCCCACATTGGATAATCAGAAAAAAAGTTGGACCTTAATATACAATTAGATGACTCACTACTTACAAGGCTTAGCCTTTTAAGTGGATATGAGTCATTCAATGTATATTGGGTCCACGTGATGTGGTGGACTCTGTGGATATTCCCCAACGGATTGGGCCTGCGCGCACAATAAGTGGTATCAGAGCTGATGGCTAACGATTTATGGGAGGACTCTCCTGGAAGCATCGGTGGTTGTGGGCTTGCACGGATACTCTCGGAGGAGCAAGAAAAATTCATTGTAACTCTCGATGGAGCAAGAAAATTCCTAGTGCGTGCAGCAGGTGGCTGGCAGCAAGGTGGCTCTCGGTGGAGTGGGTGCTCGCTCTCGGTGGAGTGGGTACTCTCGATGGAGCAGGAAAAATTCCTAGTGCATGCAGCACCTGGCTGGCAAGCAAAGGTGGCTCTCGTGGAGTATGGTGGCTCATGATGGAGTGGGTGCGGTAAATAAGCCCGAGTTCGATCACGGTGTTGGAGAGATAGATCAAGAAATAAGGGGGACAGCAAGGTGGCTCTCGGTGGAGTGGGTACTCTCGATGGAGCAGGAAAAATTCCTAGTGCGTGCGGAACCTGGCTGGCAAGCAAAGGTGGCTCTCGTGGAGTATGGTGCCTCATGATGGAGTGGGTGCAGTAAATAAGCCCAGGTTCGACCACGGTGTTGGAGAGATAGATCAAGAAATAAGGGGGAGTCAAGTCGATCAAAAAGAGTTGGACCTTAATATACAATTGGATGACTCACCACTTACAAGGCTTAGCCTTTTAAGTGAATATGGGTCATTCAATGTATATTGGGTCCACGTGATGTGGTGGACTCTATGGATACTCCCCAACGGATTGGGCCTACGCGCACAATGAAAGAATCTCAGGCGAATCAAACTCCCAACACCAACTTTCTATTAAAGATATAGAAAACACCCAATTCAACTATATTTATTTTTAATAAAAATACGGGGTGTTACAAGTATGCTTTCATCGGAGACAAAAAGTTTCTTGACAAAGGTAATTAGATGTAATTAGTTTAAAATAATTTTTGCAAGATTTAGTATTTTTTGAAGGTTAATTTTTGGAAAAAAGATTAATCATAGGAGTAAAAATAAAAAGTCTCACAAATTTCTTACTTGATGAACATTCGAAGAATTATTTTCCGGAATTCTCATTAGCTTTTCTTTTTCTTTCTTATAGTAATTGACATTTGAAGAATGCCCGTACCTAAAGGTATGGTTCAAGTATGGACAAACATAGTATAGCCTAACAAATCTTACTCAACGAATCCACTGTATATGGCTCAATTAGATCTTCCTTTCTAAGCTACGAAAAACGCAAATAAAAATGAATTGGAGTAAGTCTATCTATGCATGAGAGGGAGACGGAGAGTGAGAAGTGATAACAAAACGGTGAGGGTTTCTGTGAGAGAGAGAGAGAGAGAGAGAGAGAGAGCATTGCTTGGGCTGAGATTTTAATTTCAAAATTAGAATAAACGTGTGTGTGTGTGTGCAAGCGCGAGAAGAAGAGAGCGAGCTTTGAAATTGGAAATAGGCGTGCAATTAGGAAAGAAATCTAAATAAAGATTCCGTATTTTGTTTTCTATTTTCCCAAACATAATCTTAGCCATAGGAATTATTTGATGAACGTATAGGTTTATAAATTTGAAAATCATCCATCTCAGCAGTAAGATATTTATGAGGACAATTGTAAACCGTCGAATTTATGAATAAATTTGAAAACTGAGTTTTATCGGCACGAATAACTCATTTTAACCTCTAAACTAGTCAAATTTTAAAGAGTAGTTGAACCAAATTTCACAATTCATCAATCCACTTATTTGATGTTGAAAAAAATCACCTACAAATTAATATGCTTTGCCTTGGCTGGCTGGCAGCCAACCAACCATTTGCAGATTTGACTCAAATTTATTTTCAAAAGATTTTTAACAAATAAAACTACTGCAATATAATAGAAGTATTTGCTGTAGCCTCTTAAAACTTTTTTTTTTTTTTTGAACACGTTAAGAAATTAATA
Source organism: Vaccinium darrowii (assembly GCA_020921065.1). Lineage (NCBI taxonomy): Eukaryota > Viridiplantae > Streptophyta > Magnoliopsida > Ericales > Ericaceae > Vaccinium > Vaccinium darrowii. The sequence goes on along the minus strand of CM037153.1, from coordinate 15,675,491 downwards.
TGCAGAAGACAGTGGCGGAGCCAAAAATCAAAATCGGAGGGGCCGAATTATGAAAAAAAAAATTGGGTTTAAGATTTTTCATGATTAAATCCACTTATTCGAGTTTTTATGGGATGGTTTTGATAAATGAAAAAATTAATCTCGAGTATTGCCATTATCATATCATTTGACAAATGCAATCTCATTATTGCAGGGTATAATTCACCATAATTTAGTGTTTTTGGAATAAAAATTGTTCTTATATTTTAATTATTGTAGAAATTTTATAATTATTTTAAAAATACCTGTAAAAAAATATGCAAAATATACTCTAAAATAGGAATTTATATGAGACTAGATATTTATATGAGAGATGAATTTCATTCATTCCTTGCTTGCACTGTTAACACTCATCACGTGTATACCCAATATTATAATAGCTTATCACTCATTTCATATTAAATTAATATGAAATTTAAATTATCCAACATCTTTTATATCCTCACAAGAGGTTGTTTTTTACGTCTGTCACTAACCTCATTCTATCCCTAGGATACACAATATGTTTTATTCATGTGATTACTCATTCCAAAATAGAGGATAAAACACCATTAGATAATTTAGGATGAGTTTCTATTATAGTATTTTTATCAATTAAAATGTAAGTGCAAAAATACTGAACATATTAAAAACACCAACGACACCCAAAATTTTTTGGGAAAACTCAGGCTCAAAAGCTACTGGTCCAAGTGCGTATCAAGGTCAATTGCTTACGCATTGAAGTTTTAGTCCTTTAGACTTGTGGGAAACACAATCAATCAATCACTCTGTGTCTTATGCTCAAAGAAAGAAAGAGGAGAAAGGGCCCATTTATACTGATTTAATTAAAGATGGAAATTATTTATGTGGTGGAGTGCATGTCCACTAATTGGGGGTTGGAGAAAATTGGGGGTTGGAGAAAAGATGAGAAAATGTGTATCAGATTACAGATAGCAACGAGCAGATTACAGATAGCAACGAGTAGGTATGAATCGGGGAACCCTATTTCATATCTAGTTCTCAATTGGAGGGTCTTTCATCATCCCGGCCCTGACGCCCCATCTCCATTGGGGATTTTAGATAAAAAAAACCAAACCCACCTCCGAATTCAGTGGCGGCTCCAAGAATTTTTAACAGGGTGTTCAGAAATTACCTTTAACTCTACTAGCTTAACCAATCAGTCGTATCTTCACAAAATTTCAAATACTAGTGTGTGTACTGCGACCTCAAAAATACAAAAACACGTAAAAACATTATAGTTGTTTTCATTTTTTTTTTTTTTTACCAAAGCAAAATCAAACAGGAGCATAAATATGCTTATTTTTTTTAGGAAATTATGTAGCGAATAAGTTTGCACGGATCTTTTTAAACATATGAAATTTTTAGATTGTTTGCTCTAAGAAAAACTATACCATAACGATACCAATAGATATTTTTTCCTCTCCATTTTTTTGTCATTAAGATGTCTATCTTGTTTTGAGATGGTATATTAAGTATTCAATTGTAAATCACTTGAATTGCAGTGTTCAATTGACCACATTTTCTTATATGTGGTGCCACCTATGATTGGGCTATAACGGGATGTAATTTAGGTTGTTCAAAGTAGACTGATTTGTTGGTGGGTGTTCATTTAATTTTGCACTGGGTGTTCATTCATATTTCAGTTGGGTGTTCAAAACATGAACTAACCTAAAATTTGTACAAATTTTTAAATGTATTATTAGTAGAATTTTTTTTTTAGGGTGGTCATGTGACCATCCACCCCATAGGGTGGAGCCGCCAGTGTCCGAATTGGAATCGGGATTTCTCCGAATATACTCATATCCAGGAAAGAAAAAAAAAAAGAGTCAAGAATGAAAATAAATTGATATTTATATTTAGAAATATCATCTCACATGATATTTTTTTAATATTAAGGAGGCTATGATATGTAGTAATTGATAAGATTTGCTAAGAGGTAGTTGTTTACATATGTAATTATACTCAAAATTTATACATATTTTCTTTTTTATATGTACAATATAATATATTATGTGTAGTACGTATAACTGGGTACGAGGAGGGTATGGGGCGGATACGGGTATTTGGGGATGACGATTACAAAATCATACCCGCTCCATATCCGAACGGGTTTTCGTCATATCCTACCATACCGGCTACTATTGAGAAAAAATTCTAAGTTATCTCTGCTTCCATAAAAGCAAGACGGGCGGGTATCCACTGAATATCATACCTGCAAAATAAATTTGATTGTCAACGTAAAGAAATCAATGATAGGAGAGACATACTATGGACCGAGAGAGATTGAAATTATTAAAATATGAGTCCGGCATTCTGGAACCCAAATTTAATATGTCGATGCAACGTGGAGATTATAATAGAAAAACTGATAGATTTGATGACCAATAGTGTGAGAAAATTACCACCAAGCACGTAGCTCAGCTGGTAAGGGGCTGTGCTAGCTTAACCAAGATCTCGGAATGCAGCTGTGTTAAACCTTAGTTGGGAGAGCTTCGCTGCCTTTATGGTCCTACCCGGCTCGAATCCGGATTAGTCGGGGCCAATGTGATTACCGGACTCCGGATGGTCTTTACCAAAAAAAAAATAGTGTGAGAAAATTGAAGTATTTAAAATATTCGTCAAGCTTGTCAATTAAAAAAATAAGGCAAATGTACCGAAGCTGGTAATAGATTCTGATTGATGACTTGACATTAGGGAGACCTAGCCGCAAATTTCTCATATTTTTATTTTTTGAGCTTAAGGACAAGCACCTTTTGTAATCAAATATAAGGCCAGCAGAAATTAATGATTACTTCAATAACAAAATTCAACCATCTAACATCTCCAATGAACTCCTACCTCCGGCCAATCACTTCCGACAAATTTCATCTCCGGCCAGCGACCCAAAAAATTAGTGAAATTTCACTAGTATTTAAAAGTTCTATTATAGCTAGTGACTAACTCGGGCAAACCCCCAACTTTGGCCGCCGATCCAAAATGTTAGTGAATTTTCACTAATAACTGAAATGTTTTAATTTAGTACCAAAAGTTAAATAAAACCAAGCAATTACCTACTCTAGCCAACTCTGACGACCTCCACCTCTGGCTGGCGACACCCAAAGTTTGTGAAACCTCACTAACCATCATAAAAGGTATAAAAACATATCAAAATTCTGAACTCAAAATACATTAAGCCAAAACTCTTTGTCATTTGACATTAAAGAGGAGAAACCACAAGTAGGCTGGAAAGAGCTCTTTCATTTCTCATTTTCTAGTTTTTCTATTTTGATTAATAAAAAGACATACAAAATATTTTCTCCACATATCTCCCAAATATTATTCCTGTTGTAAAATGCATTCTGCACATTTCTCTCAAACACTCTTGTCAGATTCAAAATACATTTTGACCATAATCTAAAAACTAAAAAGTTGAAAATTAAAAGTTAAAAATGAGGCTTTCAAACACCCTCTAAAGTCAGAATCTCCGAAGGAGTCCAAACTCCAAAGCCATCTAACCGATTTATTAGTTGGGTCTTAATTGGGCCAAAGTAAATAACCAGCAAGTTAGAGAGAGAACCCACCACAAACACAAAAGGGGAAATTGCTTAAAAATGGCACAAGGAGTAAATAATTGCCAATACATGGAACAGTTTTTGGAAATTGCTCCTAACATGAAAAGGAAAAATTTAATTGCACATACATGGTACCAATTTTTGTGTGGACCGAAATACCCTTGTCTAAAAAAAAAACCCCTAAACCAACCCACTCACTCTCCCTCCTCCTACGCCTGTGTGGCACCGTTCCTACGTATGTGTTGCACCATTCTTGAAATGTGGTTGCACTCTTCAAAAAAGTAATTGCACTTGAGTTGGTCCAAACAGTGTTGCGATGTGTTGTCAGATCACACTTTCTGGAAATATATTCTTCTCATTGCACCGTTCCTACGTTTGTGTTGCACCATTCATGGAATGTGGTTGCATTCTTCAAAAAATTAATTGCACCCGAATTGGTCCAAACGGGGTTGCAGTGTGTTGTCAAGTCACACTTTTTGAAAATATATTCTTCTTCTTGCACCGTTCCTACATCTGTGTTGCACCATTCATGGAATGTGGTTGCACTTCAAAAAATTAATTGCACCCGAGTTGGTCCAAACGGGGTTGCAGTGTGTTGTCAAGTCGCACTTTCTAGAAATATATTCTTATCCTTGCACCGTTCCTACGTCTATGTTGTACTATTCATGGAATGTGGTTGCACTCTTCAAAAAATTAATTGCACTCGAGTTGGTCCAAAACTGCGTGCAGTGTGTTGTAAACTCCCACTTTCTGGAAATATATTATTATCCTTGCACCGTTCCTATGTGTATATTGCACCATTCATGGAATGTGGTTGCACTCTTCAAAAAATTAATTGCACCCGAGTTGGTCGCTAAGAATGAAAAGAAAATGCGTCTTCTTTGAGACATTTAACCAAACACCTTGTGTGCGTGATAAGTTTCTGAACAAATTATCAAAAGCACTCAATTTGTTTAAAATTTCTTTTTAAGGATTCTCTTAAAAAATCAACTCGATCGGGTATCGGTAGAGGATTACAGAAAATTAAGCAAAGAATCGATCAAGTTCTTACTGGTATCCGACTGAGTTGATTTTTTATAGGAATCCTTGAAAACATATTTTCAATAAGTTGAGCAGCTCCCATCATTTGTATAGAACCCCAAAATAAGTCTCACACAACGCTGTGGTGTATTTGGTGTATACCAAATAGTGTAACCATAGTTTCATTGATTGTAATAATATGGAAAGAGAGAGTATCAATTGCTGCAACAAATATTTGAAGTTGTGTCAAAGCGATTTTCAATATTTTCCTGCTTTATATAAACTTTACAACTTCCTTTGGGGTGACAACCACATCCAATAGTTTTTTGGGGTGACAACCACATCCAATAGTTTTTACTTTTTAAATTGGTATAATCGCAAATTTTCTTATCCGGACCCCGGATTTAAGAAAAATTGCATTTTTTTCATTTTTAAAAATTGTTTTGGGAAAATCTGAACCGTCCAATTTGTTTAAAAGGTGTTTTCAAGGGTCTCCCCGAGAAATCATCAAAAAAAATTACCGGGAAGGGCTTGATCCAAGCAGTTTTTCGCAAAACTGTACACATTGGACGTTTCGAATTAGGGATGGCAATTTCCTCCGACCCGTTCGAATCCAATCCGATCCCCGATCCGAATGGATATTCGTTTTGGAGATTTTTTGGGGATCGGATCGGATTTGAGGATTTTTTTTGAAAAATTTCGGGGATCGGATCGGAGGCGGGGACAGGGGTATCCCCACCCCGAATCCTACCCGATCTGTCCCCGAATCCCTGATTTTATATTTTATTATATATATACATAACTATAGGGGTGTAAACATAATTTTGAACTTTCCATACAAAACTAAAGGGACCTAAGTGTATTTATCACTTGTTATACACGTGTACCTCAGTGTATTTCCTTCCCTCCATCTTCTCAGAATACATATCAATCATTTTCAGAATACAGAAAATCCTCTAGGGTTTTGAAGATTCCTCTTCTCCGGCGACTGTTTTCTCCGGCAACTACTCGTATCGATCTCCTGGGTTCCATCTTACTCTCTCTCTCTCTCTCTCTCTCTCTCTCTTGTACGAAACCCAATCTATCTCTCTTCTCGTTTTTATGCAGTGCGCTCTCTCTCTCTCTCTCTCTCTCTCTCTCTCGAGTCTCGATCTCTCTCTAATCCCTTCTACTCAATCTCTGTTTCAGTGAACCCTAATCCCCGAATCCCGGTTTGGATCCCCATTCCCCGTTTGGGGCGGGGATGGAGGGGGAAAAATAATCCCCATTGGGGATCGGAGCGGGGACGGGGATGGGGGAGGGGTTCGGGGATCGGGGACGGGGATAGTAGTCTCCGGCCCCGCCCCGTCCCCATTGCCAACTCTATTTCGGATCATCAAAAAAATACTCGGATCATAGAGGTCTGTAAGTCTGGAGTCCGAACTAGAATGAGCCCCTTGGTATAATTATTTAATTTTTTTGTCTATTATATAGTGGATAGAGGAAGTAAGAACGAATCTTTAAAATTGTATCAAAAGTAGTTTTCAACATTTCTTGCTAAAAATATATTTTACTACTTTCTTCAGGGTGGTCTATTTGGACCATAGCTATTGGACGGAGTATCAACAAACAAAACTTTGAAATTGTGTCAAACAAATTTTCAATATTTCCCAGCTAAAAATAAAGGAGAACTATTTTTGCGCCACATTTTTGGATAACGGACATCCTTTCTTGTCTTATTGCACACTTTTATGTGCAATCTTTCCACTAAAAGACAATAAAGGGAATGCAATTACCAGAAAAAGAAGTGTGAAAAGCATTTCCCAAAATAAACTTTACAACTTTCTATGTGGTTATTCTATTTGGACCATAAAAAAAAAAAAAGTCTCTCTTCGATAAGAACATAGTATATGAGTCAATCATAGAAATAGGACACAAACTAATTCTTTAATGCAAAGAGGATAAATCACCTACACATTCTAAAAATGCCCCCGCTAGCTCTACGAAAGTGCCTAAACCCCTCAAACTCTACGAAAGTGCCTAAATCCCAAACCTAATGAAAGTGCCTAAACCTAAACCCTAGGGTACCTTATGAAAGTGTCTAAAACTCTAGGGTACTCTATGAAAGAGCTTAAACCATTAAAACCCTATAATTGGAAAGTGCACCCTAGGTGCCTAAACCTAAAATGCCTAAACTCACTATACCCTACCTCAAAGAACCTAAACCCCTTAAAATTAAACCATAAAATTGAACCAAACTCCAAAATTGAAGAAAGATAAAATTAATTTTGTCTCATACATGACGACAGCATGAGAGAGAGAAAGTGACAGGTGGGCCTAAAAAAAGAGAGAGAGGATGGGTGGGTCATCATCAACAGTGACCTATCGTTTTCGGGAAATGATAAGTACCCCGAAACAAAATTCCCGAAAATACCCAAACACACACACACACAAGTGTGGGTCCCACACACACACTTGGGTGTGTGTGTTTGGATATTTTCGGGGTATTTTGTTTGGGTATGTAGTGTTGCTGATCGTTTTCACGGTTAGTTTGCTGATCACCAGCAAAGGAACGGACGGTTGTACCGGCTTTCTTTTGTACTTTTGCCTGGGTAAAACAGTGGACGTAGTTTCCCTTATCTAAAAGAAAGTGTAGTTCACGATTAGGTCAAGTCGGGTGGGTGATTTCTGCAACGCGCAGGGGAAGTTGCGACCCGCGTGAGCGTTAGCGTCCGTTACGTGGGTCAACCGCCCCACTGGGGACAGCCCGTGTCTGAGCTGGCCGGTACGGATCTATTATTTGTTGTCACGTGTCCCTCTCAATTCTGCTTTTGTTAAAAGAAATATTGCAGGGATTAAAACTGGTCAACAGTTCACGAATTTTTTTTGATCAGCAACAGTTCACGAATTTGTCAAGGTAAAAATAGATTTGGGGAAATTGCTTAAAAATGGAAGTAGGGGTAAGTAATGGCAAACTCATGGTGTACTTTTTCGAAAATTGCTCTCAACATGAAAAGGAAAATTTTAATTGCACATACATGGTACCAATTTTTGTGTGGACCGAAATACCCTTGTCTAAAAAACCCCCCCTAAACCAACCCCCTCACTCTCCCTCCTCCTACGCCTGTGTTGCACCGTTCCTACGTCTGTGTTGCACCATTCATAGAATGTGATTGCACACTTCAAAAAATTAATTGCACCCGAGTTGGTCTAATCGGGGTTGCAGTGTGTTGTCAGGTCACACTTTCTGGAAATACATTCTTCTCCTTGTACCGTTCCTACGTCTGTGTTGCACCATTCATGGAATGTGGTTGCACTCTTCAAAAAATTAATTGCACCCGAGTTGGTCCAAACGGGGTTGCAGTGTGTTGTCAGGTCACACTTTCTGGAAATATATTCTTCTTCTTGCACCGTTTCTATGTCTGTGTTGCACCATTCATGGAATGTGATTGCACTCTTCAAAAAATTAATTGCACCCGAGTTGGTCCAAACGAGGTTGCAGTGTGTTGTCAGTTCACACTTTCTAAAAATATATTCTTCTCCTTGCACCGTTCCTATGTCTGTGTTGCACCATTCATGGAATGTGGTTGCACTCTTCAAAAAATTAATTGCACCCGAGTTGGTCCCTGAGAATGAAAAAAAGATGCATATTCTTTGAGATATTTAACCAAACACCTTGTGTGCGTGATAAGTTTCATAGTTTCACATTCGCAGATGTACCCAAAATGTGGCCACTTAATTTATTAACAGCTTTATTGATCACACTCACAACTAGTACATACACAGAATGAACAAAACATATCAATAGGCATACTCCAGGTTACCAATTCAAGGCACAACACGGCCAACAATTGGGTACTTAGCTTCGAACTTCTTCTCCCAATCATTGTGAGCACGCCTATCTCCTTATCGGACAGGCCGTGGAGGGATCCGACGACGTCGCCTTCGTCCTTGCTCATCTTAGCTAGGACTCTGCTCGCGTCCTCGCCAGCGAACATCGCGTAGTCACCGCCGGGCCGTAGAAGGATTCTCCGGCTGTGACGTCGAAGATCCGGCCTTTCACGACCATGTAGATAGGCTTGGACGAGTTTGTGCTGTAGTGTCAACTCCATTGTTCGTCGGATTGAGTTTCAGATGTGAGAGAGAGAGGTTACAGCAATTTCCCCTTTGGATTTGGAAGGATTGGGTGTTTTGTTTGGGAAATCTTCCAAGTGAAGGGTATTTGGGTAAAATTCTATTTGTCTTTCCATGTATTTGCAAATGTTTTTCTCCTTACCATGTTTTTCTAATTCCAGAAAAGTACACCATGAGTTTGCAATAAGTTGCCCCTACTTCCATTTTTAAGCAATTTCCCCAATAGATTTTGATGAAAAGTAAACATATCTTTTATAGTCGTACTTTGTTTTCATCTGAGACAAAAAGGTTTCTTGACAAAGGGAAGGTGCGATTTTAGTTTAAAATAATTTTTCTAAACGTTTTGTATTTTTTGAAGGGTAATTTTGAGAAAAAGATTAATCATAAAATAAAAAGTAAAGAATTGAGTCTCACAAATTTCTTACTTGATGAACTTTTAAAGATTTATTTTTCCTGGAATTCTCATTAGCTTTTCTTTTTCTTTTCTGATAATTGACGGTGCTTTGTATGATACTAGCGATAACTGGTTCTTGCTAGCCTCCGTCCGTTAGAAGTAACGGTATTATGAATGAGTTCAGATTTCAATACACTTCTCACAGATAACAATACATTTTTAGGAATGATAATACACTTTTTTCAGTTATCAATACATATTTTACACAGAATCTTACGCTGGCGGAGTTTAGCATTTTTCTTTATAAAATGATGTGAAAAGTTGGTAATTTAAGAGCAAATATTGCAGGGACCCCAAAATAGTCAAACAATTTGTGCCATAAGTAGTTTGTCAAAGTATAAATAGATTATAAATAGATTTTGAAGAAAAGTAAGCATATCTTTTATAGTAGGAGTAGTATGTTTTCATTGGAGACAAAAGGTTCCTTGACATAGGTAAGATGTAATTAGTTTAAGATAACTTTTTGTAAGATTTTGTATTTTTAGAAGGTTAATTTTTGGAAAAAAGATTAATCATAGGCGTAAAAATAAAAAGAAAAGAATTGAGTCTCGCAAATTTCTTACTTGATGAACATTTGAAGAATTATCTTTCCGGAATTCCATTAGCTTTTCTAATAATTGACATATGAAGAATGCCCGTACCTAAAGGTACGGTTATGGACAAACGTAATATAGCCTCAATCAACAGATCCTACTTGACGAATCCAATGTATATAGCTCAATTAGATTTTCGTTTCTAAGCTATGGAAAACACAAATAAAAATGAATTGGAGTCAGTCTATGCATGAGAGGGAGACGGAGAGTGAGAAGTGGTAAGAAAACGGTGAGTGTTTCAGAGAGAGAGCACATTGCTCCGGCTGAGATTTTAATTTCATTAGAATAAACATGTGTGTGCGTGCGCGCGAGAAGGAGAGAGCGAGCTTTGAAATTGGAAATAGGCGTGCGATTTGGAAAGAAATCTAAATAAAAATTCAGTATATTTTTGCTATTTTTCCTACATAATCTTAGCCATAAGATTTATTTGATGAACGTATACGTTTATAAATTTGAAAATCATCCATATTAGACGTAAGATATTTATGAGGACAATTGTAGACCGTCGAATTTTTGTATAAGTATGAAAACTGAGCTATTTTGTTGTATATATATCGGCACGAATAACCCATTTTAACTTCTAAACTAGTCAAATTTTCCGTCCATTGGAAAGAGTAGTTGAACCAAATTTCACAATTCATCAATCCACTTATTTGATGTTGAAAAAAATCACCTACAAATATGAACACGTAAAGAAATTAATATGCAGAAGACTAGATATTTATATGAGAGAGATGAATTTCATTCATTCCTTGCTTACACTGTTAACACTCATCACGTGTATACCCAATATTATAATAGCTTATCACTCATTTAATATTAATATGAAATTAATATTATCTAACATCTTTTATATCCTCACAAGAGGTGGTTTTTTACGTCTGTCACTAACCTCAATTCTACTATTAGGATACACATATGTTTTATTCATGTGATTACTCATTCCAAAATAGAGGATAAAACACCATTAGATGATTTAGGGTGACTTTTCACTATGGTATTTCAGACATCTTTGCCAATTAGAATGTGAGTGCGAAAATACGAATCCAAGGGCTTGCTATGCGGGGGTGCTCGGGAGGCCATGCCAAGCACCATCTGGGCTGTCCAAACACGTTTGGATGGCCCAGATTTGAGGATAGGTACATTACCATGTAAAATATCCAAAACACCCTTTCGTACCCATTCTCGAATCTGGGCCGTCCAAAACACATTTGGACAATTCAAATGGTGCTTGGCAGGGTCTGCCGAGCACCCGCACAACAGGCTCCCGGAATTCCAAAAATACTGAACATATTAAAAACACAAACAACACCCACAAAATTTTAGGGAAAACTCAGCCTCAAACTACTAGAAAGTGCGTATCAAGATCAATTGCTTACGTATTGAAGTTTTACTGAGTGCAATTTTGTTCACCCTCCTTAAAAGAGGGTGAACAAAACCCTCCCTCCTATTAGTTGATTTGATGTGGATCCCACCACAAAATGATGTCATGCTTACCTCTGCAATACACTTTTTGGTAAATATGATATCACTTTGTGATGTGACCCACACATTTCAACCAATAGGAGGGAGAATTTTGTTCACCCTCTTTTAAGGAAGGTGAACAAAATTGTTCTCAGTTTTACTCCTTTAGACTTGTGGGAAACACAATCAATCAATCACTCTTTCTCTTATGTTCAAAGAAAGAAAGAGGAGATAGGGCCCATTTATACTGATTTAAAGATGGAAATTATTTATGTGGTGGAGTGTATATCCACTAATTGGGGGTTGGATAAAAGATGAGAAAATGTGGATCAGATTACAGATAGCAAGATAGCAACGAGTAGATATGAATCGGGGAACCCTATTTCGTATCTAGTTCTCAATTGGAGGGTCTTTCATCATCCCCGCCCTGACGCCCCATCTCCATTGGGAATTCTAGATAAAAAACCAAACCCACCTCCGAATGGGAATCGGGATTTCAAAAAAAAAGAGTCAAGAATGAAAATAAATTGATATTTATATTCAGAAATATAATCTCACTTGATATTTTTTTAATATTAAGGAGGCTATGATATGTAGTACTCCAATTGATAAGATTTGCTAATTAAAGTGGTAGTTGTTTACATATATAATTATACTCAAAATTTATCCATATGTTCTTTTTTACATGTACAATATAATATAGTATATGAAGTACGTGTATAACTGGGTACGAGGAGGGTATGGGGCGGATACGGGTATTCAGGGATGGAGATTACAAAATCATACCCGCTCTATATCCGAGCAGGTTTTCTTCATATCCTACCATACCGGCTACTATTGGGAAAAAATTATGAGTTATCTCTGCCTCCATATAGGCGGGGCGGGCGGGTATCCACTGAATATGGAAAAATTGTCATCCCCAGGTCACATTATTTGATTATCCACAGTGGCAGAAGGTAACAAGAGTATATTTTGATCGAGTCTAAAAACAGCTACTTTAATGTATTACTATATGCGATATTACTTAATTATATATAAAAATAATTTTTCTCGCAAGGAGATGAAAAGAATATTATGCTTTTTCGCTAGTTAAATGAGTCCGCGGATCATGATGGATCCACATCGATAAATTGGTAATCTACTACGTATTACGTTAGTAGAACAATTCTAGGACTTTGGTTAGTGTATAATTAGTCAAAAGCTTTATGAGACTCAAAATATTTCCCTTAGATAGATTATTACGGGACATAATGCTGGCCTATTAAGAAGCAGCAGGCGAATAAGATAAGTGTAGCAAAAATGAGAATGTTGAGGTGTATGTGTGGTAAGACTATACGAGATAGGATTAGAAATGAAACAGTTCGCGAGATGATAGGTGTAGCACCTATAGAGGAGAAGTTAAGGAAAAATAGGCTAAGGTTGTTTGGGCATGTCTATCGTAGACCAGCGGATGCAGTAGTTAAGAGCTCAATGGATAGCTTTGGGTAGAAATGCACAAGGGAGGGGAAGACCTAAATTGATATTAGATGCGGTAGTACGCAAAGATTTGAGTATATTAGGTTTAAGCAATGAAGCAGCACTTGACAGAGCTCAATAGAAAAAAAGAATTTATGTAGCCGACCCCAATTAATTGGGATATAAGGCTTAGTTTGGTTTGGTTTGGTTTGGATTGGAATATCAGACCTGCAAAATAAATTTGATTGTCAACATAAAGAAATCAATGATAGGAGAGACATACTATGGACTGAGAGAGATTGAAATTATTAAAATATGAGTCCGGCATTCTGTAACCCAAATTTAATGTCGATGCAACGTCGAGATTATAATAGAAAAACCGTTAGATTTGATGACCAACAGTGTGAGAAAATTGAAGTATTTAAATTATTCGTCAAGTTTATCAATTAAAAAAGTAAGGCAAATGTACGGAAGCTGGTAATAGATTCTGATTGATGAATTGACATTAGGGAGACCTAGCCGCAAATTTCTCATATTTTTTGTTTTTTGAGCTCAAGGACATGCACCTTTTGTAATCAAATATAAGGCCAGCAAAAATTAATGAATATTTACTACAATAACAAAAATCAACCATCTAACATCTCCAATGAACTCCTACCTCCGGCCAATCACTTCCGGCAAATTTCATCTCTGGCCGGAGACCCAAAAAATTAGTGAAATTTCACTAGTATTTAAAAGTTCTATTATAGCTAGTGACTAACTCCGGCAAACCCCCAACTTTGGCCACCGATCCAAAATGTTAGTGAATTTTTCACTAATAACTGAAATGTTTTAATTTAGTACCAAAAGTTAAATAAAACCAAGCAATTATCTACTCTAGCCAACTCCGACGACCTCCGCCTCTGGCTAGCGACACCCAAAGTTAGTGAAACCTCACCAACCATCATAAAAGAAGGTATAAAAACATATCAAACTTCTGAACTCAAAATACATTAAGCCAAAACTCTTTGTCATTTGACATTAAAGAGGAGAAGCCACAAGTAGGCTGGAAGGAGCTTTTTAACTTCTCATTTTCTAGTTTTTCTATTTTGATTAATAAAAAGACATACAAAGTATTTTCTCCACATCTCCCAAATATTATTCCTGTTGTAAAATGCATTCTGCACATTTCTCTCAAACACTCTCGTCAGATTCAAAATACATTTTGACTATAATCCAAAAACTAAAAAGGTCAAAATTAAAAGTTAAAAATGAGACTTTCAAACACCCTCTAAAGTCAGGATCTCCGAAGGAGTCCAAACTCCAAAGCCATCCAACCGATTTATTAGTTGGGTCTTAATTGGGCCAAAGTAAATAACCAGCAAGTTAGAGAGAGAACCCACCACAAACACACAAAACCCCAAAACACTATCGATCCTCTCTCTCTCTCTCTCGCACGCGTATATCTGTGAATAATGAATTTTCTGCAAGCCGATTTAAAAAAATGAACTTATTAGACTGGAAATTCCCACCTTAAATTTATTTTTAATTGGGTTAATGGGCGGGTCAGGTTTGATTTCAAGTATATAGGTCGGGTTGAGTATGTATAATTGGACGTACAGTTAACCGGATTGTAAATGGGTCAACGACTCATTAATGACCGAACTCGTTTACAACTCACCCAAATTGATCCAAACCCACCCATTTGACACAAAAACCTATCCTATACAAACAAGGGAGATTCTCCCCAACAGAAGGGAAAAATAACAAAACTAGCTAGCCAAGCAAAGTCAATCCACACCTAGACATGACTGATTGCCTCATTTCTAAAAACCATTTATTTTGTAATTTTTTTTATAATTGAATGTCAGATAAACTTGTGTGCACCTCGACTAATTCTGGGGCGCTAAAGTCACGACCGACCAAACAAATTCTCATGTGACCCTAAAGTTTGGAATATTTAGCTTTCACGGGATTCGAACATGCATTCTCAAAGAAGACAAACACTTATTGCTTTCTCATGCCCACTTGACAAAATCCCGTTGGGTTTCTAAACACCTTTAGTTGAGGTGTCATTGGTCACACAATCTCCCATTTGCTTGTTGTATGTATTTAGTATTTACCATTACCTTCCTGTCATCTCATTGACTTAATCTTGGTTTTCATAAAACGATCCAACATAATGATCCTCAGTTGAGGACGGAAGGGTCATTAGTGGCCTCAGCGAGGATTTTCCGTGTACAAGGTCTCGCATGCTAGAAATCCGGAACCAAAACCATAGTAGTGGTTTCAATTTCATAATCAGGTATTCAAATCTGTTTTTCTAAACATGAACGAGCAAGGCTTGCCTTTCTTACTGAATAATTGGCAAACGGAGTTTTTCAGAATTTGGTGTTTTCTTACAAATTGGTTCCCTCCGACCGCAAACGCCAACACAAATGCAAGAACTAACGAGAAAATTCCGACAGAAGTACATCAACCCTAAATTCAACATCCGTTGAAGCCAAAAAGCACTCGAATCTAGGGGTGCAAATAAGCCGAGACAAAACAAGCTTGTGCTCGAGCTCGGCTCGGCTATAAACGATCCTAGCCTAGTTCATTTACTAAACGAGCCTATATAAACAAGTCGAGCTTTGGAGTGTAAAGCTCGGCTTGTTACTAAATGAGCCCAAAACTCAAGCTTAGCTTGTTTACTAAACGAGTCGAGTCGAGTCGAGCCGAGCCGAGCCCAAGCCTCTAGCAGATTGGTTCATTTGCAGCCCTAATTGAATACGTCATTTATCTTTTCAAAAAAAAAAAATTGTCATTTATAGCAGTGGGCCAAATTTCTGATACCAGTGAGTTGTGAAAAGGAAAAAACCAAAAAAAAACCCTCTACACGAAGATATTTTTTACAAAGGGACTAGAGATTGAGACTCTTTTTGTCCCAACAATAGAGTACACACAGATTCATCATATGCCATAAACTAGAGATAACAGTTGGAGATCTGTGACCCATGGAATCCTCCACAATTCTCCCGCTCTCTCAGCTCTCTTTCTTCCCACCAAAACCCTGTAGACGAAACGGAGCTTCTCCTTTCATGCCGTGGAAGCAGAGGACTTCTCAGCCGGCTCGTTTCAACTGTCAAAAGATGTTTGTACCAGGTGGGTAATCAATTATTCCCCCATTCCATCTGCACACAATTATACATATCAACAGAAAGTATGCATATATGTATACACATATGTGTGCATTCAGCTCATACAAATATCTACCACGTTTAGCATACATGTAAACATACCAAACCAAATTCGAAAAGGGAGATTCAAAGACAGTAGTATTTTGTGAATACGTAATTATGTTGGATATATCAACTATTTGTTTATGTTCTGATGCCAGGAAGGGACACGAGGAAGATCTTATTGTTTCCTAAACAACTTATGATCTCCAGTGGACCTTTTAATAGGATTCGAACCCAGATGACAATTTGACTATCAATGAGAGCGGAGAAAAAAGACCGAATGGATCTCGTTGGATCCCTTAGACATTAACCACCCGATGAATTTGGTTTGATGACAGAACTTTAGAGGTTCTAACATGCTAGTTGTCGAACTAACTAATGCACATATACACAAATTTATATACACAGACATATGTATATTGGGGTATTTGCGGCTTAGCATTTCGCTTGTTTATTCCAGGGTTCGGAGAAGCATCACCAGAAGCCAAGGCAGCCAATAACCTCCACAATTTCTTCACATATATTGCAGTTAAGATTGTCACTGCACAGCTCGAGGTTCCTCCTACTTGTTTTGCTTTTTCTCATAGTATTGGTTTAGTATTACGCAAATGCAGCTTTCTACAAATAAGTTTGAATATGGGTATAAACATACATATATTTGATCATTTGATCTGGAAATGGTTACCTGACAGAGCAGAGCTATAATCCTGAGGCACATGAAGAGTTAATGGAATTTTTGAGTAGGCACGCGTTGAATGATGGAGACAAGTTTTGTGCAGATTTGATGAGGGAATCTCCACGGCATAAAAGTTTAGGTATGCTAAACAGTTTTCACATCTATGCTAAGCAATCTAAACCAAAAACATCCATGCAGAAACCAATGAAACATAGTTCAATTCAGCATAAAGCTTTGTTTTAGCCCGTGATTTTTGTGGTTTTGTTGTTTTCTTCACTGTCCATTTCAATGACATCTTTTCTTTGCATTTACTAGTCTCTACTAAATACTGCAGAAAGTACAGCCCCAAGGATAGTTCATTCCTCTATGTTTTTTTTTTTTTCAAGGATTTTGTAAATTGTAGGCCATCCTTTGGGAAAGGAAAGTCTCTAATATTTATTTGGTGCGTTGTATCCTGAACTTCCAATATTAAAGTTCTGACTCTTGAGAATTTTCATTTCTTGTCACCGGACATGTGGGGATTACAAATGGCTTCCATATTGCAGCTTTGCGTATATTAGAGGTCAGCAGTTTCCGAAGGACCAAACTCATACTTTATCATATCACCTTATTGTATATTTGATACTCTTTAGGCTAAATTTTAATTCAATGCGAACCAGGTTAGATCCGCATACTGCAAGAGGGATTTTGAGTGGGATAACTTAAAGCGGTTAGCTTCTAAGGTCAGCAATAACTACTGTTGTTTTGGGAGTCTTCTTGTCATTCAGTATTCCTCTCCTTCATCATTTCTATTCACATCTTCACTGGCTTTTGCAGATGGTTGATGAATCAAACACAAGACTTATGAGAGAGTACGTTTTGGAAACTAGTCACGAGGAAAGCTAAAGTGAAAAATGATGTCTCTCTCTCTATATACTATACATGTGTCTCTGTAATATCTTGCCAGTTACATATGTATAGAACCGGTAATGGATATTCTGGGCATACCGCATACGTAAATAGCAAATGACATATATGGTCTCCATAACATATATATATGTGTGTGTGTGTGTGTGTGATACACATATACACATACGTGGTAAATCCATATATTTGCTCCTTAACAGCCATGTAATGCAGAATCCATATCCACATAGGTATTCACTAATCATAGATGTACCACCCACCGAAATGTTTCACACAACCTTTTACAGCAGATACCAATGATATATGGTACAGGCTAAATATTCACAGCATTCTTGACAATGAAGCAAATGTGATCAACTTAAAGTAACAGATTAAATCTGATTTTATACAAAGTAAAAAATGAACAAACGTAGTAAGCCACTTTTACAAACCATTCTTCGCACATGCAAGTGTTTTGGCGATCTCTAGTTCTCTACTATTTAAGGTAAACCCTTTGGATACAAAGTAGAAAACACAAGTCAACAAGCTGTCAACAAGCTTCGTCCCACTTACTTAGAGTCAGTTAATGGATAAAGGTAAAAAATAACAGATAAAAGTAAAATTTCTAACTGCTTGCGGACAAAAAAAGCCAGGCAGATTAGCCTACTATTTCCCTAAAGCAATGAATGCTTCTTCTCCATAAATGAATAAACGGAAAACTCTGAAAATATACGATATTCTATTTGCCAAATAAGAAGAGCTCCTCAAGGAATTGGCTTACGAACGTGTACTTCTTGTAAAATCCAAACGAGGGTCACATGCATTAAGGGACAGGAATTTTTCTTTAACAAGCAAAGGAGGAAAGCAACTTAACAAGTTGTATGATCCTATTATCTAAGCACAATTTATTTTTTGATTGGCTACATCTAAGAGAATCACACCAAGTGTCTCAAACTTTCCATCTGCAGTCTACAATCTCTTGTGCAGTTGCGAATGTTAGATATAAATTTACAGAAATGAGATTGGAACTCTTGACCCAATAGAGACGGTACCTGAACAACAAGACAGAGAATCAATTATCCTCCCATTATGCTGTTCAAAAAAAAAAATATCCTCCCATTATTCTGCTGCTGCTGCCTAAACTATGATCCTTGTTACATCATACTCCTCCCCGTCTGCAGATAAAGCAAAGGAAAGCACATAAAACAAAGATGGTATCACACATACAAAGACACAGGTGGAAGTTTCAGAATTCAATGAAGGCCAGCATGTAGATTAACTCTTTTTCTCTTTTCCACATAAGCATAAGATTACCTCAACAAAACGACTTACGTCACTAGAAGCATGGATGTGCCCTGTGCTAAAATATGACTGAGCATTCTCTCCAATATTCTCCAACCTGCAATTACAAATCATTATATTTCATGCTGTCCATGATAAGAAAGTTGCAAAGAAAGGTTCCATCCACTAAATCTTCCAAGGATATTATATAGCTAAGAAATCATAACAGTGAACACGAAAAATCACACGTCACTTAATGTCCGTCCGAGCAGTTATTGTTTCTTTCAAACCACAGTGCTATTATTTGATCAGAACATTCTCAAAATACCAGAACGAGTGCCCAAGGATCACTCTGCAAAGTTAGGGTCACTCTTTTGACTCCTACCATTTCATGGACCGTTCCCAGGTTAAGCCTAGTCCCTGTGTGATGGGGCATCAGTGGACCTCCAGGGGAACATTCTCACACCAGGGTGGTGACACAACCATCACCAAAAAGGTAACGAAAACAAAAAGGTCCTGCAAGGATTGGTCTAGACAAGTTCATTACTCATATTCTCACTTCTCACTTCTCAGCCTTTCATTCATGTATTGGTCTCAGGTAGGCTAACAATCTTGGCCTCTGGCAAAATCAACGTCATGAGTACAAACATGTGGCCAATTTTCTATGCGACTACATGATCTTCCGCCACCCATGCAAGGAAAAAAGTTACTCTGAATAGTAAATTTACCTATAGACGTAATTTACCATAATTCCTCCACTTTGAAGCAGCCCTTTCTCTGATCGATCTGCCATCCAATTAAGCCTTCCAACCATCTATTCAACCAAAAGAAAATTTGGGTTTATTATCAAGTAAAGGCGCTTTCGTGATTTAAACTCAAACAAAATTTTGTGCTTGCCCTTTAGATCACAAAGAAAGCCCTTAAAGAAAAGTAAGATAAACCCGTAGCAATACTGTTGATGGTAATATAAAAATAAATAAATAAATAACGGCCAGTTGGTACCCATTAATGGGTGTCTGGGTAGGGGAATGTTGAGGAAAAGCCTAACCTTTGGTAATAATACACAAAGTGGTTGTGCTCAGACTCAAACCCAGAACCTTAAGGTTAGTGGGCTGAGTCTTTACCGCTGCACCACCAGTGGTCCCCTTGGTGGATAATTAACAGAAGGTGAAAAAACAAACACAAAACAACTCTGGAAGGAAACCAACAAGCTTCAATGTTTCTAGTAAGTAGCTCAGTGTTGAGGCCAACATACTGAAACATGCCGAGATTTTATCTCTCACCTCTTAGAATGCAGTTGGTGATCAACAACTGTTATACCAACCCAACTGAAAATTTAAATGACCACTACATATCCATTGGCTACCAAGTTCATTGATACCTTGCCCCAATTAAGTTCTAAAACAACACTAGACGCATGGAGTTTACGGAGTTTTCCATGCCTTCATCTCCCTTTTACCTGTGTTGCTTTGGTCGTCCCTAATAATGCCTGAAATTATCCATGGAATCCATATATACAATCAAATGTAAGAATATATGCTGCACTCTCATTCATTATTTGCCCAACCCTCCAACCTAAATTACTGACAGGTAGTTCTTGAATTATAAAACACTCAACTGTTAGACTAAAAGAATACCCAGCTCCTACTCTATTTTAAAGCAACTTGCAGACCAATCCTCAAATATGTGATCCCACGCTCATGACTAGTTACACCGTGCACCAAATGTAAACAATGGCACTGTAAAGAAAAGAAGCAACAAATTGCTAGATATTGCAGTGCTCAACATACCGCTCCGTTCTGTAAGTGGAAATTAGCAACAGAATCTAGAGCTTTCCCTCTTTTCTTTTCTTGCAGAAGATATCTGATATCATAGAACGCAAAAAATTACAAAAGTAGATTCATGAAACCTCTTAGAAGTAAACTGTGTGAAAAGGTCACTTCTTTCAGCTTTCATATTAACTTCTTCCTTGCCCCGATAGCCAATCAACCCAAAAGTGTGGATGGCCCCTGGCTATTAAATCCCAACATCTTCATTTGAACAAACGAAAATCACATGGTTCTAAAGTTGAGAGCCTCTTTATTAAAGTAGAGTAACAATGTTGTAAGCTTTTATTATTCAACCAGACCAACCCACGGTCTTCCTCACAAATTAGCTTGATTGAAGGATATATGGGTAATGTACCTGGTACACAATCGCATCAGAGGGGCTTCCAATACTGATATCAGTCTATCTGATTTAGTCCACTCATGGTTGGTTGATGTCAACAAGTTCCACATTATTTCCATGGCATTTTTACCATCAGCAGATTCCCTGCAACTAATTTAATAAGAAAGCTACTTATATGATGGAATTATTTAGCAATGATCTACAGCTGATTTACGTGCCCAAAATATTTTCAAAATCTTGTGATAGATCATAAGATTTTATTGCAGAAAATTAGAGGACAAGAACAAGAAAAAGCAAGAATTGATTTCAGAAACTCTATCCTTGTTAACTTCTCCAGAGCAATTGCCATATGGAATTCCCAAAAACTCACCTAGAGATCCAGAATGAGTTAACATATCCAATATATGGAGGCAATAGGTTGTCACTTGGGTGTTAAAGCATCCTACTCAAAACCAATTGGCAATGAGTGGAAAGGCCGCCCGGGCACCAATACTAAGAGGTTATAAATAACAAATATGGGATAAACTCTAACACTCCCCCGCACCTGTGACCACTGACCCGCACGTGGAGAGGTAAACAAAGGATCCATAACATTGAGATCATAAAGAACAACAAAACAAGGTACGCTTGAGGCTCAAATACAATCAAGAAGTCTTGTCCAAAGGACTCTGAAAACCTAGCTGTAATACCAGCATGGCAGCATCCATCTCAAAACCAATTGGCAATGAGTGGAAAGGCCACCATATACTAGTTTTGGAAGTTATAATTAACCAATATGGGACAAGCTCTAACATAGGACATTATGACCACTCAAGCAACAAAGTTTTTCAACTCCCTTGAAACTTGATGTACTTCGAAGGCAGATAAGGCAAAGTGACTAGAAATACCATTTCAAATCTAATTTTTGAAAGACGTCAAGATAGAAATTCTGAAATACTCCCTCCGTTTTAAGTTGCTATTCCCTTCTACTATTTTGGAATGTTCCAAATTGTTAGTCCTCTTTGAAAAGTCAAAACAAAATTTATTTAATCTTCCAAAATAAACCCTTTACCAACAACAATCATTTCATTCAAAAGTTGAAATATATGGGCATTGTTGGAAATTAATGAATCTGTTTAATGCGAATGTATTTATTGAATGCAGTTATTGTACGTCTGCTTAAAAGTTAAAATTCCCAAAAGTGACCAATAATTTGGAACGGAGGGAGTACAAATCTTCTAGAATGGAGCTGATATCTCTTTAAGCAAAAAGGCAAGATTCATAAAAGAAAGCTTACTGAAGCACATCCAAAATTGATCTTTCCTCTTCTGGTTCAAGTATGTTCTCTCTGAAGGTGGAACCAGATCTTTCTGCTGATGCCAACTTAGATAGGAGCCATTGCATGTAACCCGGGATAGGGCTGAGTGTTGCAAATGTCTAAAGTGACAAATTATAAAACACTGTCAGACAATCAAGTATGAATGTGGCAACTCCAAAATAGAAGGCCTTAAACAAATACCGAAATACTTACAGATATATTTGGCATGTCTTTCTTTACCAGATCAATCACACGTTTAATAAGGAACTTTCCGAGGTTGATACCTTTCAAGCCAGGCTGCGAATTTCATACGTGTGCAAATGAGGCACATTACACCAAATTGGAATAGAAAAAAAAAAAAAAAAAAAGAGCTTGTTGTTTGCTTTTTACTATACAAAAAAGCCAACTTTACCTGAGTTGACGATATGGAGTAAAATAATGCACAGGTTGCCTCACATTCAGGTATTGGGGGATCATCCCACAAAACTTCCTGAAATCCATAAGAGTATTTGTTAGCATATAAATCAACAAAGTCAACACCGAAATTTGGTACGGGATCCTCTGTCGCCAAAATTCTGATCTCCAATGCAAGATGTCATATATCAAGTAATTATAAAGCCAAAGACACCTCATCCTGCAATGGGGAAGGGCACGGAGCCCTGAAATCTATCAAGATAAAAGTATTTTAACCTGAATTGTCCGAGCCACAGTCTTCATAAGTGCTACTTCAATAAAGATCAGTGGTTCACCTGACGGAAAATCATTAATCAGACAACAGACGCAATGAACTAGTTGAAATCCTATATCCAAGAAGACTGGACAATTAACTTATATTTCTTCAGTAATGGTACTTCAACCCCGGTGACGCTAAATGCTTGTACTACCAAAAAATCACACTACCAAGTATGATAAGACCTTCAAATCTGTTTAAACTGAAAACTGTGCACCTGCACACAAATTTTTTCTAGCCATGGAGAACCAACACTTCACACTATGGGGCCAAACCACTGGTTTCACTTGATGGTTTTAGGACCACAACAAGATATTTTCATGCTCATGTAAAGAAAAGTAGCTTGACAGTTTATAAGGTTACATAAGTAGAAAAAAATTAGCCTTTTTTGGTTGCCATCTCTGCAATAAACACTACCCCGCCCAGCAGTAATGATTAAATTTTTGAATCTGGTTAACCAAGTATGATCAACAAAACAAAAAAAGTTGTGAATATGT
This sequence comes from Vaccinium darrowii, assembly GCA_020921065.1. NCBI lineage: Eukaryota > Viridiplantae > Streptophyta > Magnoliopsida > Ericales > Ericaceae > Vaccinium > Vaccinium darrowii. The sequence continues at coordinate 15,652,067 of CM037153.1, read as the reverse complement.
AACATTGAGTCATTGACTACCATACTTTCCAGCCCTAGAAAACATACTAACCAGGTATCGCCGGATGTAGATATCCAAAACATCGACGGCCAACTCCCAGCCTTCTTTTAAGATCTATAAGATTGCTGATTGGGTGAACTGCCTATGCACAAGATGAGTGTTTCGGAATTACATGGCACAAAGTTGCAAAACATGGTAAAAACTAAAACAGTGATCAAACAGGAATTACAAACTTACCTCATATGCCACAATTTTCTCCAACAACGAAGCAGGATCATCCCATGTGATTTGGTGAAGCTCTAGGGCAGCAGGACTTAGCCATGTAATGAGCTTCTCTTTTAAGTATGAATCTAGTGCTCGCAAAGATGCAATACTCTCCTCCCTGCATGTTCAAAATAAATCCCTTCATGAAAACTCGCAGTTACCTTTCATGTTCATTATATTAAAACAAAAACACCCACCAACCGGCCAATGGGTGGAGGTCCTGGTGGATAACCTGGCTATATGCGTGCAAACCTCAACGTCTATTAAATGTATGACCCGACTAAAAAATAATATGTAAAAGTGGATAAGAAGTAAAATATGTGCTGAACAACTTGTTCGCAATGCACCTTAACCACAACCCATGGGACGGTGATTTATCAGGACCCTTATAAGAAGTATAACTATAAGCGCAAACAAAATAAAATTGTATACTATAGAATGTAACCTTACTCGAGAATAGATACAATATCGGCTCGAATAATTGACAAGAACTTCAACCCTCCAGGGTGCGTGTTAAGCCGTTCAAATAAAACTTCATACATTGGCTTCAGAGCTTGTCTCAAGTTCCACTCTACTCTGTAGAAAGCAGCAAGGCGAGCTTCCTCTTCATGGCTAGTAGGCTCAGCTTCGTCACCAAAATTACAAAAGGTTCAGAGCAAATCCCTTGCAACATGAATATGGTATCACTGATATCAACACCATAACTCACCATGGGGTATCTCAAGCCCAAGATATTGCTTAATCAACTCGTGAACTTGTGTCCTGTTAAGATCATGTTCTCTAGCAAGAATAAGGAGCAATTTCCGGCGATTTTCGCCCAAAAGGCTAAAATAACCCTACATTAACAAATGGTATATTGTTCTTAACTCAGTATTGAGTCTAACATGAGATTACAGTGATTACTAATAGTATCGATTTACCTCCGAAAAATCATTTAGCACGGCATCTATAACTTCTGTCTTTTTCATTGTTATGGCTGAGTTCATTGACTCTCTCACTACCTCAAATTCTCTGTAAAGCACTTTTTGGAATAAATAAACATAAATTCCAAAACACACAACATAAGACACTTATATAGAGAGAGTGCTTGTGCAAGAGAGAGACGGACCTCTCACTGTTAGTTGACGGATTGGTATTCCCCATTATATGTAGTTTGTTGCCTTCCCCAGGAGAAAGCTGCATCTGATTAATTTTGCTCTGTTGAAGTAAATCAGAAACTTGCTATGAATTCACATTACAAATAAGGCTACAATGCACACTGCTATCAAGGTTTCTATTACGCCGTTTCATTAATACACCCAATTGTTGATAACTAACACTGAAAAACATCATGACAAGCCAATTAACTTTTCCTACCACAATGCCACGTAAGAAGAAAACCACAATAATAACAACAATTATATTATGTATGATACACTCCTCCATAACTACAATGCAAACGGGCATAACAATCGCAGGAAAAACTCATAACTTCGCTTATGGTACGCATGTGCGCGTATGGAGATTTCTTCCCAAACTATTCATGTTACGCTAAATTTCTTTACTTTGTAAAAAATGCATATCAATTATCCATTAGTACCATTACAAAGGGAACACAACTCTATGGTGCGAATGTCAGTTTTTAGACTGGCTCACATTTTCTTTACCCAAACTACCCGTTTAAACTACCTAAAGAAACAGCCAACATTGAAGAAATAAAAAATATCGCCCAAATTCCTCTCTCTCTCTCTCTTTTCTACTCTAAAATCCCCGATTTCGTTACAGATTTTCCATCTTTGGTGCAACACGATTTACGCACGTATCGCGGGGCACGTGCGCATTGTATATGCATATGTATAGACGAACCATGTTTTGCAAAGTAGCTAGCTTTAGAACTTAAAATTTCTGAAACGCAATAAAATTCTACTAATCCAATTATAACTTTGTAGATTGCCCGAGTGGATGGAAACAATTCAGTAAACCGAGTAATTGAATTCTACATTATTTCAGCCTAACGGAATTCATCGCGTCTTAAAAAATCGACGAAATTGTGGAGTAAAAAGGGAAGACGGGGAGAGAGAGAGAGAGAGCGCTTACGGAGGATGCAGGGGAGAGAGGTCTCATCCTGGTTCTCATCAAAATGGCAAGGGCTTTCTTGTTCATATTCAGGAGGATTGGCAGACCATTTATAAAGGAATTTGTTCAACTCTCAATTCTCTGTCTGTCCATACATCCTTTTTGGTCGCTGGAACTTGTGAAGTTCAAGGGACAGAGAATGGTTGCCAGAATTAATAGAGGAGAAATTGACTTCTACTACTTGCCCATAAAAAAAATGGAGTATATGTACATGAATAAGCGAGAAAATATATTAATATCCGTGAAACAAAAATGATACGTGAAACAAAAATGATATGTGCAAGAAAGATTTACAAGGAATTATGCAAGGAAGGCCTTATGGAGACCCAGTACGGATCCCAAACGGCTGATCTAAGCTGCTCAAAAATTTAAAAAACACATTCGGAGTGGACTTGCGAGAAACCAACTTCATCCGATATGTGTGGATACTTGATCCAAACTTTTATTTTTGAATGGCTCAGATGAAAAAAAAAATGAAAGTTTGGATCGAGTATCGAAATATATCGGATGGAGCTAGTTTTTAGCGGACCCACTCGAAATGTGTTTCCAAAATTCTTGAGCAGCTCAGATTAGTCGTTCGGGATCCGTATTGGGCCCCGCAGGGCCTTCCCTGTGTGATTCCTGCAAATTTTTTCCTTGCATATAGTATTTTTGTCCGTGAAATACATCTTGATATCCGAACTTATTTGTCATTATATGTATATTATCTTTCACTTTAAAGGATGGAAATTAGCAAGATCCAAAAAAACTCCTACTATTTTTTTTTTTTTTAATTGAAGATAAAAGGCTCCATTAATGAAACAAGAATTTATATGGGAATTCTCTTCCCTCCCGAGCTCATTTTCCGCCTATAAATTAGCACTGTAAAAACCAAAGAGAGTGTAGTGAGTGAAGTAAAACTCCTTGTAAAGTTTGTCTTAGTTTAGTGAAATTGCTCCCGTTGTCTCCGTGGAATACACGTTTTTTGAGAACTACGTAAAATTTGTTTGCCTCTGAATTTTGTGTCTGTTTGTATGTGTTTGGTGTATTTGATTTTGATCATCGGGGCACAACAATAATCCTTTTTGGATGATGGACGTGCATGTTTTCTTGTGTTGGACCCAAATGTACATCTAAAAAACAGAAGGACGAAAATGTTACTGTACAACACAATTCATATATGAAAATTCTCCTAACTATATTCTGTTTAAGAAAAATCAGAAAGAAAGACTGCGTAACCAATAAATAAAGAAGACAATAAAAATAGGAATAAAGAAGTTATCCTATTTCTTTTACAATAGAGAAAGGAAGAAATACAAATTTTAATTTTTGTTCTCTCCTTTTTCTTTTTATTTCTTTTCTCTAGTTCTAAACAAATTTACATCTCATTTTATTTTATTTCTCTTCACTTCACTCCAGACTCCAAAATTTTGACTAGAATTATACAGGGGCCTACTTGACTTAGGAAGGGATGAGAAAGGAAAGTAGTGAATTTGAATTTTTCTTTCACTTTATTTTCTTTATTGTTTATTCAGTTATCTATTAGTAATTTCACTTTTTATTTTCTATATTTTTCTTCTAAAAATTCCAGTTTTTTATTTAAATATTTTTTTTAAGAGGAAGTAAGAACTTCATAGATAAAAAATATTAAACCTACCGAGTTTAAACAAAAATAATTGAAAGGACATGGTCTCTTTTGGCTTTCTAAAAAAAAAACCTTTTGGCTTTAAACATACATTATCCCTGGTCTCTTTTGGCTTTCTAAAAAAAATCTTTCACCAACAAAAGATTATGTTAAAATTTTTAAACAAGAAACTAGAAACGGGACCAAACAACACGCCAAGACACGTGAACACACAATGACATCGATATGTCATCCTTTATAGCATGAAAATTATTGGAATTCAATGCTCCTGCAAAACCCGCCATGACGCGTGACCATACAACATTGATCTTTTGTAGGGTTCCTACCGATCATTGAATGACAACCCATAACTTTGACTGGACATGTATGCATTACACTGTTCAATGACTGACAATGTCATCACATTGTTCAAATAACCATAGTATGTGACTGCCATTAAATGACAACCCCGGACTTGTTAACTTGGTCAACCTTATAAGCTTTATACCACCTTATTTCTATGTAAAGCCTTATTAATATATACAGCGTTAATGACCATTTATTTAACCTTATTGATCCCCTACGATCAGGGATGGAGCCAGAGGGGGGCCAGTAGGGGCGGTCGCCCCTGCCAGGAAAACAAAAAACCTCTAGTATTACATAGAAAAAATTAATTTTCCTATGAATTATATAGGCTCGCCCCTGCAAAGTATTTTAGATAAAACATTCGCCCCTGCATAGTGAAATTCCTGGCTCCGTCCCTGCCTACGATAATAAATGGAATCCAAGGTTTCTACACAACACGGCAAGACACGTAACCACACAATGATATTGATCTAATGTAAATTTTTGATTAACCATTCAATGCCAACCAATGGAAGGTCAAGTCAACATCTGACATTAGTATTGATACAACCTTATTCATATTCTTCCTTTATTAATATTTCAGCTTTTACATAGCTTTATTCATATATACTGTATTATTCAGCCTTTATTCATATATCTAAGATTGATCCCCTGGTGATGTTGTTTGGTTGAATTCCAAGAAGGGTCAAATCAAGATGACTAAAGATTGCACTAGTCATTTGTCTATAAATTAATTTCAAACTTATGATATTTCCATATAACACTTCTTAATCGTGAGTTACCTATATCCCAATGGCAAATAGAGGATCAAGTTCTAGGGTCTTGATACTTCCGAAGTTCAATAACCCATATTGGAAAGAAGAAAAGAAAGAAAAAAAAGCAACCCAAAAGATTACTATGTTGGTTTTTTAGAATAATAAAAGTTTAGGGTTAAAGAGCAGGAGGGATTGGTTAATGATTTGCATAACATAGGAGTCAGAATTCCTCATCATCAGTTTGTTGAATATGCCAATAGCAGATAGGCATGAGTATGAAGACGACTTGTCCTGAAGCAAAGAGGAGAATAATAGAATGCTGGTGTGCAGAGTAGATATTAAATAGCAGAATTCCATGACTGAATGATTTGTCACATTTGAATTAATTTGTTCAAAATGGCTGGCATTTGATAAATTATTCAACCATGACCTGACACGCCATATAAAGAAAAAAAAATGGACAGAAATCATGATTTTTTAGGGGTACCAATAGAAGGGAGCACATCCATAAATGTCTAACGTTGATATAGTATATGATATTGACAAGTCATTCAGAGCGATCCAACTCTTCAATGACATTTGTCGTGGCTTCATACTTAGCTTCTCATAATATGCCTATAATAGTGGGAAAAAAAAAAAAAACAAAGATTTTATCTTAATGAAAGGAAAATATATTGACGTCACTGAATGGTCACGTGTGATGGCGTGTGTGTGTGTGTTTTTTTTGTCCTGTTTCTAGTTTCTTGTTTAAAAATTTATAACATAATCTTTTGTTTTTGAAAGTTTTTTTTTTTTAGAAAGGCAAAAGGGGCAAAGGATAATGTGTGTTCAAGCCAAAATGTTGTGTTTTTTTCCGGGATAAAGTGTGTTTTGAAAACACTCCATTTTGGAGTGAATTAAACGTAAAAGCATGTTTTGAAAACAAGTTTTTGGGTATTTCTGAAGTTCGGTCCAGCTTGTTAAGCATGAGTCCCCTAGAATTTACTGAATGCGCTGGACCGAACAAAATCCACTGATGGGCTATTTTATTAAATATGGGCTACTTGAACCAGGCCCATATAACACGTTGCTAAATTCACCCTTTCTTTTTTCTATTTCTTTGAAGTGCAGGTCCGTATAACCTCAGGAAATCCACCAACATGAAGCTCAAATAGGTGAATTTATGGCTTTGTGAAAAATATTTCTTCCGATCGGCGAGAGTCAAAATAGGCGCGTCAATTGCTGGTTGAAACTATTTTTATTCGAGCAAATAAAGAAACATCAACGTAAAGAAATATCGATGTCAAGTTTGGAACAAATTTCGTTTTTTTTTTTTTTAAAATTTATTGTTTGAATATATGTAATTTGTGATCTAATATATATACACACACGCACACAAGAAACTTCCAATAAGGGTCCCTTATTTAAAAATTTCATGCGGACCTACCCATTTTTCTACTTTTCGGACTAAATTTCAACAATCCGGAAGGGTTTGATCAAAGCAGTTTTTGATAAAAAAAAATCTACATATATACTGTAGTTTTTATTGGAAACTGCTTGGATCAAACCCTTCCGAGTATATTTTTTTTTTTTGGAGATTCCTCGCGTAGGCCCTTAAAAACACATTTAAAAAATATTGAGCGGTACGGATCGTCGAAATTTAGTCCGAAAAGTTGAAAAAGGGGTAGGCCCGCATGGAATTTTAATATATGGGACCCTTATTAGAAGGGGTATATATTCCGATTTGTTACAGTCTTACAGAGGATATCAGAAAAAGTAAAAAATTGGAGCAAAAATTTTATAAAAAAAAAAAGAAAAAAAAAAAAAGAACTTGCATTTCTCATAACTAGTAGTTGTTGTTTTTTTTTTTTTTTTTTTGTCAAATCTTTTAAATATTAGAAGAATGAGGAAATAAATTTTTGTTATTATCTCTATTGGAGCAGTTGGGAGATTATTCAAATTTCGTATGATTGGGTGGCCCGGCCCTATATCAGCCATTTTGTTCTTGTAATCCACCACCAGCAAGCATCTAACAGCCAGGCCACGTGTGTCCAGAATATTTATAATTCAAGAAAATGACAAACTTGATAAACTTTCAACTGGGATTCTTTGCTTTCCTCTTTCTGAATTTTTTTTTTTAATTATTGACACAGGGGAAAAGTTTAAGAGAATCCATTTTATTTATATGTCCCCCCTTTCAATCTCCATTAATTAAGTACTTAGTATTAAATAATTGTTGCTTGATTATACTTAAATCCTGTTGAGACATTTTTCCACATCTGACGGATTTCGTCCTTATTAGTTTGACAACGGACTCATGTAACTGACTCAATTGATTGGTTGAACAAAAAAATCATACTCGTTCGGCTAATAAGCATACTGAAGCCGTCCAAAAGATAAAATCAGAAGCCAAGTAATTACCATGTTTAGCTGGTTATCCTCGCGATTTTATTTTTCGTAATTACATCATAGTTAATAAAAACGCCACATTAATTCCCCACTCCATCAATTGGTGTGTTACAGATAGCAATTTAATCCGCTCCGCCCTGATCCGGACGGGATTTTGTCAATGTTTTCAGGTATCAAGGCAGGGTTCGGAGAGAATTGAAAAAACCCGACTAGGTTCGGGTGCACATCAATTGCACCGAACCCATTCTGAAATTTTTATATGCACATAATTGTATTGTTATTCATGTGCTTTTACTTTTACAACTAAAATACCACATTTTGTATTTAATTATTTTCTAGTTTCTTTAGGTAGTAAATTTTGGTTAAGTTCTATATTAGTTATTTGGGAACTTTTATTATATGTGGTAATTTATTTTGGAGTGTAGAACATATTTTCCTAATATAGTAAAAAAAAAAAAAGAAGTGAGCGAGGCAAGTAAACTCGTTACCTCACAGGGGCAGGCAGGGATACCCATGCATTACCCGGTTGGCTTTCGGCCTTCGGGGCAAGGGTGGGGTTAGGGCTATATTTTTTGGGTCGGGGTATGGCAAAACCCTCCCCGCCCCGTTGCCATTCCTAATGAAAGTCTACTCCACCAATAGGCGTGCTATGAAAGTCTATGTCAAATTAAATGAAATAATTAAATAGAGGCGGGTCCGGGGACACGATATTTGACACAACAAATGTAAACTATCCATTTGGGAGTCCCACACAAATGATCGGAGCTATTCAATTTGTTTTAAACTTGTTTTTAAGGGTAATTGTGGAAAAATCAATTCATTCAGATATCAATAAAGGTTTGATTGGCATTTGTCCCTTGCCGATATTCGAATGAGTTGAGTTTTAAAAGTACTCTCAAAAACTGTTTTAAATAAGTTGAACAGATCCGATTATTAGCTGGGGGTTCTAATTATTGTTGTGTCAACTATTGTGTTCCCGGAACTATATATATATACAGCCCAATCTTCTAGTCCGGACCTCCCGAAAATAAGGAATTTTTTTTTTTTTTTTTTTTGCAAATTGTTTTTGGAAAATCCAAGCCGTGCAATTTGTTCAGAATGTGTTTTCAAGAGTCAACGCGAGAAATCATAAAAAAAAAATACCGGGAAGGGTTTGATCTGAGCAGTTTTTCTCAAAAACTGTATTCGAATCGTCAAAAAAATGCTCGAATCATGGAGGTCCGGAGTCCGTTTTAGAAGTGGAACCTTGTAAGATGGAAATTTAAGGAGACAGCGAAAGTTGAACTGTTTCAATTTGGTTTTACGTACATTTTTCACGTGCAAAAAGAAACACCAAACAAGTTTTTCTCGAAAAAGATAAGGGAACCGACGGAAAGTGTACAGACCACGTACCGGCGGCATTGGCGGCGCCGTTTTGGGTCCCAACCGGTCGATCCGAGCCGTTCATCATTCTCAGAATCGAATTCCGAGTGGGTCCACTCGAGAATCGAGACAATTGGACGGCTGTATGAGCTCGATCCAAAATCACCCCCATTTCGTTAAAAAATTTTGAACGAAATGGGGGTGATTGTGGATCGAGCTCATACAGCCGTCCGATTGTCTCGATTCTTGGCTGGACCCACTCGGAATTTGATTCTGAGAATGATGAACGGCTCGGATTGACCGTTTGGGACCTACAACGGCGCCCATCGACACCGTCGGTACGTGGTCTGTGCAAGGCAATCGGTGCATATTCAGTTTTTCTCCCTTCATATCATGGGGATTTTGATATCAGTGCTCCGAAACAGTACAATTTTGATGCAGAGAAAAAAACAGTACTTTCTTGACTTACAAAATCCTTTGCAAAAAGTTGGGTATTATGATTTGTTTTTGGCGTGATGTAAAGTAACTTTTAAGCTAGGGCCATTGGTTCGTAAATATTTCCATGCATTTTACTTTTCACTCATGTTTATATATCCCTTTAATGAAAATAAGATGGAAAAATAAAAACACAACTCAAATAAACATGAAAAAGATATACCGGGCCCAAGTTCAATTCAACTAATACAATTGAAAAAAGACAAAATGCATATAGGAAAGACAAATTACGCAACCAAATCAAATAAAGGAAACATTCAACAATAAATTGATCCGGAGGTCATGTTCGGTAATTAGATATTCCTCTTGACAAGTCAACTAAAAAAAAATCGATAAATTGCTCTCTTGTCTTTATGTTTTGAAGTCGGAGTAATAAATTTTATTTTCAACATAAAAGGTAATTAATTTTAAAAACATTTTACTTTTTAAAAATATAATAAAAATTTATTCTTAAATACTCCATAAAATTCTTAAAATATAAAGTGTATATCGACTATTGGACATGACTCAAAAGTTATGATTTTAAGGAAAAAGACAAAAACAAAACAGAACAAGAGGGTGGAATAAAAACAGTGGAAAAGCATGGGTGGGGTGGCAGCCAATAATTGAAATGAAACATAAAGTGGTAAAATGATGGGATATATGAACTGCAACCATGCAATGGACCCCACTTGCTTTTACACAGGTTTCGGCACCTGCCGACCCTCTCATCAAAATCTTATGCCATAATTTAGATTCATCATGGACTTTTTGGTACCATTCTTATGAATAGATTAAAAAATATTAGTCAACTGGGAAATAAAATTAAAGAAAGGCTAAATAGCATGCAAATGCACTCTCCTTTGAACGTATGTACGTAAGAGCATCTCTAGCGGTTCCAAGCATTTTGCCTAGATAAAAATGTAGTATAATTTTCTACAGTAGCTAGCCTTTGAATGTTTCAAATCTCCAATAGCCTAAGCATCGATAAGAATTAGGGCTTGAAATTAGATTCCCTCAATTCAGGTATATCAAAATTAGGGCTTGAAATAAAAAATACCAATTCAACAAGATGAAATAACAGAAAGAGTACTGAGAGAAAGAGAGAGGGGGAGAGGGGGTAGAGTTGTTACTGAATGCTGACGATGAAGAAGATGATGACGTCAACCCCGACGAGATAGAGCTCTTCTTTTATGACGATTGTTGACAATAGCCGACGAGGTAAACAGCGCAGATGATGGCTCATGCAGACGAAGAGGTGTACGATGACAACATCGTATGTAGCGGGGAGAGAGAGAGAGAGAGGGGTAAGATGACTAGCAGAGAGAGAGAGAGAGAGAGAGAGAGAGAGAGAGAGAGAGAGATATGGCTTGTTGAGGCTACAGTACCTCACTTCACCCTGACGAGTGACTAAACGGATGATAGAATGGTGAGGAGGATGTGTGGCTCTTGGGTGAGAGTTTTGGTAGTTTGGCCTCTGCGAAACCTCCTAATGGAGGAACAGTTGACAGAGATGGAGCTAAGATTTTTGCGTGTTGGGGGCGGGCTATATATGTGGAGGAATGGCGGAGTTATATAATTTGATGGTATATATTTTTAATATAGTAGTAAGATTTTTTCAAATTATAACATGAGCGATGGCCCTACTAGCCACCCCTACCTCCATCCTTAATTACGGATCGAGGCCGTTGGAGATGTTGTAACCATTTGCTTGGCAATAGTTTTTCTTTTGATGGACTTACATTCACATGTTGATACATGCACAAACATGGGTTTGGCCCACCGTGCACAAACATTAGAGCAAATTATTAGTAAATCTTGACATGTAAATTAATACATGCACAAACATGGGTTTGGCCCACTGCGTAGCTCTCCTTTGGAGCGTGAAGTTTAGAGTTGGACCTTTATGAATAGAGCAATGATACATACCCAACCCTTCATCCCCGAAATTACCCAACCCACACACTTGTTTACCCAATCCACACACACAAGTGTGTGGGTTGGGTAATTTCGGGGAATGAGGGTTGGATACTTAGCATTTCCGTTATGAATATGAGGTTTTATTATTTCTGCCGTAGGGGTTAGTAGTTCGTAGTTAGTAGTTAGTAATTAGTGGTTTTAATAGATTTACCTCCTCCACGAGACTCGAATTCAAGACCTAAGGCCCTGCTTGGATGGGGGTAAAGCCTCCCTCCAAAAATTATCAGGGGTGAAAAGAGTGGGTCCCATGCCTTTGCCTTGGTTTGGCAATCCAAAAATCCTCCCCTCTTAGTTTTCACCCCTTCTACATTTTCACCCCTTTAGGGGCTTTCTCCCGGATAAAATTTGGGCACCCTTAACCCTACCCAAAAATTATCCCCCGGTAGAGGGGCGTGATTTTGACGGTTGTATCCCTACTTATCCCCTTACCAACCTCCACCCTCCATCTCTACACTAAAGAATCCCACAATTGCCACAAACAAATACAAAAAAAGAAAACACAGATCTGATACCAGAGGGTAAAAACATAAATTATCTAAATACATACTTCTAAATCCGTTTGAAAAAAGGGAAAAAAAAAAAAAAAAACTGGTACCAGATTTCACCGAAAATCCAAGGTGCTCCGATGGTGGTTTTGTTCGGATGGATTGGAAGGTCTCACCGAGTAGAACAACATTTCCTCTTGGCTCTTAGATCGAATCCCACGTAATAGCCTTCAATTTTAGGTTTGAAGATGAGATTGGGTATGGAGTTGGGGAAGAGAGAGAGACTGTGAACGGAAAAAAAGAAAAAAAGACGAAGAAGATGAAAGAATGGGTACACTGACACATTTGTCTAATAATTATAGGTGAGAAATAACACTATACCCCCTCAACTAATTAGTAATACCTCCACCAATTTAAATTTAAAATAAAATTATTACAAAAAAATAAATTTCAATTTAATAAATTTATATAGCTGCTAATTGTCCAAAATTAATTAAATAGATTAAGTTTTGTAATTATATAATTAATTTAATGCATAATCAAGTTTAATACACCACAAGGGCAAAACAGTCGTTTGACAGCTTTTCCCATCATCTACCCCCTCTTATTTATAAAACATCCAAACCAAGTCAAAAGTTATCCCCCTGTTTTATCCCTCATCCAAACTATCTACTTTTTTTAACCCCCTCCATAAATATCACATCAATGTGGGCCAACCCTCTAAAAATAATACCCCCTCTTATCTTATCCCCCCTCTATAACTTATCCCCCTGAAATTTTAGCACCATCCAATCGGCCCCTAAGTAATAAACCAACCACATTTGTTGTGTTGTTCTATGAATAGCGAAGTTAACTCATGTAGTAATCTAACAAATACATTAATTAATACTAACATCCTATCGTCTGACAAAAAAAGTGAGTACTAAAGGTTAATAATATGTACGTAACATGGAGTATTACGTAAAATGTTGGCATTTCTTTATTATTATTATATATATATATAGCTATTGTGCAATACATGAAAATTGTGTTTAAAAAATTTATACTATGTTTAACCGCATTTTACTGTACGTAGTTTCTTATTTGACCGTTCGGAGCATTTCACACTCCTTGTTGCGTTCGAGTAATCCAAATTTTTAACGTTGTTTAGTGCGAGAAAAACGTTGTCTGAGGTAAACCCTCGCAGATGTAAGTTCGTGACTGGGCCCGAATAGACCTAGTTACTCGATTGCATATCATATGGGGGATAAGCTCCTCTCCTTTGACCATCCCTCTCTATCTCTCGTACTCATATTTTTTTGGTCCATATGCTAGGCTACACGATTATGATATGAAACGTTCATCTCGTTAAACACGCGAAAGAAATACTCCTATGTTTGAAAAAAATCAATTTGATCAGATGTCAATAGACAGATGAACAAGTTGCATTTTGTTCTGAAAAAATGAACGACAAATTAAATTGAAACTAATTTGGCATTCATTTTACACAACAATGTGAAACTGATATCTCATCATTTTTTTTTGACAAAAAAAAAATGTTCTTTTTTGTGTGTGCCTTGAGATGAACGTTTCAGATCATAAATGTAGATCCAGAATACGTCCAATAATTAAAATACACGGAGGGATCGGGGTACATGTGAAGAGGACCTGATCCTTATCATCTTTTTGTTTTTGTATTTTCCATCGACATCCTTGTCATCTGAGGGGAGGACTTTTTTTTTGCGTAAGATTCATTGATCTTTGTAGTATTATTCTATGGCCGGTTCTAGGTATACAACAAAAACTCTTAAAAAAACACATGTTTTGAGTCTCACGCTAATAATTCGAGCTGTTCAATTTGTTTAAAATCTGTTTTTAAGGATACCCGTAAAAAATTAACTCATTTGGATATCGGTAATTGCTCGATCAAGACAAATCTGAATAAAAGTGCACTTATCGATATATATTAGATTGAGCTGAATTCTTACAGAATTTCCTACTTATCCATTCAAACAAAGTAAACGGTTTAGATCTTCGTAACATAACCCGGAACAAAAACACGTATTTTTATTCGTTTTTTGTTATGTCCCTGAAACCGGCCCTTTGTTAATTAGCTTAAAAAAATTGGAACTTCAGCTTCAAGGAGGGGGAAAAAAATAGATGTTGCCTCTAATCTCACGTCACCAAAGGGTCTTGCAAAACAATGCAAAGGGAATAAAAAAGATCCAAAAAGATCACGCAAAGTTAGATTACAACTAAAAGGGGGAAAGAGGGTGTCCCACCAATTCCCATCAGAACACTTGAATCATTTCCCCCTAAAGTTTCCCCTGGCTCAAAATTTGCTTCCAATCTGCTTGCCAAAAAGGTCCCCAGGCTTTTCAGTCGGTGGTCCTCGATCACCAATCGCTTTGTTGTTATTTTTCCCATTCACAAGGGTAGTTTCGTAAACTCCCACTCCGTAATGGATCCTGCAGTTTGGGAGTCACTAAATTTGCGTCGAATAGGATTTCAGCGCATCCACTTTCATAATACACTCGGCTTGTTTCTCACTACAATCAAATTTGATTTCCGATATTGCAGAATTACACTTTCGTAGTCTTCACTATGACCACCATGTTTAAACATTGAAGACCCTAACTCCAGCCCTACACGGTGAAAAAGTTTGCGGGAATGGGGACAACCAGACAAACAATACTTATTAGGAGTACCTTGTTCTTCATTGATTTTTCGAATATAAATCTACTAACATTCTCTCTTTTCATATTGCTCGCAATTTAAAAAAACGAGTCTAGCTATAAAGGGTAAAAATGACGGTCTCTTGAGTTTTATGATGATGGAGATGGTGGGGGTTAGTGGGGTGGAATGGACGTGACTGGGAATGGGTTTGGATTGAGTTGAAGGGGGTGAATGGTAGCCGACACTTTGTAATTCTTTCTTTCAAAATTTGAAAAAAAAAAATGGTTTTAAGTACTAGAAGTACGAAACATTGACACCCCAATAAAAGAGATTATTTTTTGTTAAAATATCAAATCCAAATATATCAACTTGCCACCTAAACCATTAAAAGAAATATGGCTTCTATCTTTTTTGGTGTGCATTATAAGCTCCCTTATTCTTGTTGTTTTCCTTGCAGAGGGAGAAAGAGACCTGAAAAGGTGGGAGTCTCATTCTTTGCTTCCCTCCAACCCAACCTTTCTCACATAAATTTCTCATAGACTATACCCTATACTAGTTCTTTTTTTTTTTAATTAGGATATTCGGGTCAGTTTTCGCATGCTTTCATTGTATTTTTTTGTCAGGCCGGTCAAAAACAGACTATTCGTGTCAATACTAAGAAATTCACAAGAGAAACTCTTAAGAGCTGGCTCCAAAAAAATTGCCAAATTTCGAATTCAAGATATCTGAATTCACAACTCATCGCTCTTGCGACTCGAGGTGTGTTCCACCAACAAAAAAAACAGTTTTTTTTAAAAAATCCGAGACATGTCATCCTCTCGCTTACAACACATCACTTAAAAATAATAAAACAATCAGTTTGTTCTAAAAGCACCCCTAGCGGAACATTCCAAAATTTACGGCTCAAACTACTTTGGTTCCTGTTTGCTTTAACTCGCCGACACAAATAGAAGAAGCTAACAGCAAATAAAAACCCCTCCATCTCTCCCTCTCTCTGCATTTACTCCGAGCTTCGGATTTCTCTCTCCCCTCTCTCCAGTCCCTTTCTTTAATGTCAACAACAACTTCAACTTCTACTTCAACAATGGCCACAATACACCAACTCTCTCTCTTCACTGCCACTTCAATCCCTCTCTTTTCGTACTGCTAGGTCGCCCCAACCTCTCCCACTGTAAAACTGTCAAAAAACCAAAAAACAAGCAAATGAAATGGAGAAAAAGAGTAGCAGAGGAGCTAATAATTACTCTTTGCTGATCTCTCGGTTTTCCGTTGCGGCTTTTGTGTTAATCGCGCCGGCGATCTTGTTTCTATGCGTTGAAGGGACTACTGACCCATCTGACGGTATTTTTGTTGTATTTATTTCATTTTGATTGAGTTTTGGGTGTTTTGATTTGTTGATTGATTGATTTTGGTAATGTAGTGCGATTCATGAGGATTGGAGTTTCAAGTATTTCGTGGGTTTTGAGTTTTGATGAGGACTAGAGCCAAATGCGAGTTGAAAGTTTGGAGTATTGACCTTGTGGTTGAGTGGATCTTGAATAAGTGCAAATGTATATGTGTATATATATATATATTTTTTCCGTCAAGTAAAGCAGCTTACGTGCATCTTGACTACTATGGGACCAATCCTGCCGTCCACCAGAGGGCCGGACCAATCCTACCCTCCATTAGCGGGCCCAATTGAAGCCGGGTAAAGCCCTGCGTTGACTGGCCGCAAAGATAGCCTAAGGGAGCAAACCTTAAGTCCAGGCATTGACGACAAGGCCAATTCCTTGCGGTTGTGTGTAGGTTGTGTGTATGTGTATATGTATAGGTATAGGTTTACGTGATTCCTGCGGCTGGAATGCCACAGCTTGTGGCATTTTTCAAGAAGGAAGTTGTGACTGCTTCATCTGGTTTATGGTTAAAAAACAACTTTTAAAAGCTGATTTCAGGAAAGCTCCATTTTGATGCCTTTTGGCTTATACCTTTCAACAATCAAATTTTTACCAAAAATTCAGCTGCAGGTATGTGTGTGTATGCATGTATTAGGGAAAGTTAGAATGTCCAGGCTATAGGTGTACATTAATGCATATCTTAGTTTGTTGGATATATGGTGGTTTGAGATTCTGAAAGTGCGGTTGTTTTGGTATGCAGTTCAAGGTCTTCAGGTTATGTACAGTTTACTGAACAATCCTTCACAACTAACTAATTGGCAAGCTGGTGGTGGAGATCCTTGTGGACAGTCATGGAAAGGGGTTACTTGCCAAGGTTCTGCTGTTGTTGCAATGTGAGTATGTCTGATGAAAGATGTTTTTATTGAACAAATTAACAAGGAGGGAATGTGTAAATCCATAGGATGAGTAATCACACTGGATTTATATTGAGAGGATTAACGATTGTTATTTATGCTATCTTTTGTAGGATTTGGTTGTCCAACTAAATATCTTCAATAATTGCTGAATTAAAACTCCGAAAACGCACTTCATTAGTATTTTCAACAAAATTTCATGCCTAACCTGGCCTATCGCACGGGCCCTAAGGGGCTTAAAAATATGCATCTGTGTATTTTTATATTTGTTACTGGGATGCTGTTATTATATTGTATTTTGGTTTTAATTTGGCATTGATCTGGTTAATGAGATATGGTGCTGCTTGAACAGTCAGATTTCTGGGTTGGGCCTGAGTGGAACAATGGGATACTTGCTTTCGAACCTTATGTCATTGAGAATATTGTGAGTGAACTCTTGGTTTGCTCGATTGGATTCGCTATTTAGCTAAGTGGAATCTCTAGTCATTTCTGTATTTATGTGTTGCAGAGATATGAGCAACAACAATATTCAAAACTCAATTCCGTATCAGTTGCCGCCAAACCTTACAACCCTGTAATGACAGATTGTTTTTGGTTTATGCTTTATTTAACTATCAAAAAGCTTTATATTTTCAACAGGCTAATATTCTTTTTACAATGCAGAAATCTTGCGAACAACAACTTAGGCGGAAGCCTACCTTATTCTCTTAATAGCATGGTTTCTCTGAACTATCTGTAAGTAGCGCGTCTATGGTAGCGTTCCAGTTTGAATTTCCTATTAGTTTACGCAGTGTAGCTGCATTCCGGGAGTCTTTACAATTGCCTAACCTTCAAAATTTCTCAATTTCAGGAACGTTAGCCGGAATTCTCTCACTCAGGCAATTGGAGATATATTTGCTAATCTTGGCGGGCTTGCAACCTTGTAAGATACCTATAAATGACCATGGTGATTCTGTATGACCGGATAATTTAGTGCCATTATTACTTGTAGAACTATGTATGGTTCTTTAGTACTATTTCATAGTCAACATGTTTGATGGTCCAATTAACCCGAGAGAACCCCTGAAAGTGTACATGTGCTTTAATATTTCATAGTTAACAATGTTCAATGGTCCAATTAACCTGAGAGGACCCCTGTTAGTGTACATACCGACTTGGTGGGATTACCATTCGGAATAACTCAAAGCAAACTGAGATAAATGTTTATGGTTCTTACTAGTTATTATGTAGTCACGATTTATTTGTGTTGAATATGTTATTGTCAAGCTTTATCTTATGCTCCTTCTCAAGTACCTTATGAAGAACAGCTGCAGTTTCTTATATATTCTACCAATGAATATCTCCTTAGTGTATTCTTATTGCTCTATATTCTGAATTCAAATGCTTGCAATATAGGGATCTCTCCTTCAACAGCTTTAATGGAAATCTTCCTGGTTCAATTAGCTCATTGCTCAACCTTTCGACTCTGTGAGTGTAATACGGTGTTGCTTCTTTTTCTCTTTTTTCTTTATATGCCCTCTCCCATTGTTATCTTGTTTGAACTTCTGATGGTTTCTGTAATTTTGACAGCCATGTGCAGAATAACCAATTAACAGGTTCTCTTAATGCACTGGCTGGTTTGCCGTTGACAGATTTGTAAGTTAATTTGCCAACTTTGGGGGTTTGATTTGACTTTGTGTAATCAGTCTTTTAATCTTGTGCCTTAAATTGTCCACAGAAATGTTGCTAACAACCAATTCACTGGGTGGATACCAAATGTTCTTACTTCTATCCCCAATTTTATGTAAGTGAATCATGCCTTTTTCTTGTCACGTCTTAGATTTTAGAACTTTTGCGATATCTCTGATCTTGACTTGAATAAACAGATATAGCGGAAATTCATTTGATAATAGTGCTGCTCCTCCTCCTCCGCCATATACTCCACCTCCTCCTGGTAAACCACGTAACAATGGCAGCCATTCTCCTCCAGTTGCTAATAATACACCAGTTTCTGGACAATCATCCAATCCAGATGATGGAAACAAAAAGAATGGATTGACAGTTGGGCCTATTATAGGCATAAGTCTAGGTTCGTCGGTGGTGGTTTTCTTTGCTATGGTTGTTCTCGTGTTTTGCCTCCGAAAGGGAAAAAAGAAGGAACCTGGTGCTGCTAAAGCTTCCGCAGCAAGCCTCCCCGTTAGTATGGAGAAAGGTAAGTCATTTTTCGTGGAAAAGAAAAAGACTGGAAGAGTAAACTTTATATCTCCCACATCAGTTTTGCGTTACATATAATCTTCACTTCTATATGGGATCTAAAATTTAGGTAGAAAGATTACTGTTAATCTGATTCCAAATACGTATTGACCCATTGGACACAGATCTGTATAGCCAATTCCACGTAATTAGGGCAAATCAACTGAGGCTTGTTTTATTAATTTAATAAAATGGTCATGGTTTGCAAGTGCTGTGCAAGGTATAGATTGAGCTCATCTCAAGCTCAAGGTGGGCTCGACCTGTTCCACCCAAGGTTCAGACTGAAGCTAAGCATGCCAAAAGGGTGGGCTGTGGTATTGCCCGCATTGGCTAAAACCAGAAAATATCACTAGATATGGAATGACTTGAAATCTAGTAGAATATGAGGTGATTATGATCTTTCGTTATTGTTCAAATCTTTTCTGACTTGGACCAAAATATAAATCATGTTGAGCAAGGGTTTTGTTTGGCACATCCACAAAAGTGGCACATGCTAAGATTTAATGAGTTGTGAAAGACGTTCAAACTAGCATATTGATTAACATTTGTGTCCATTGCATTTGATTATTTCTTCTCCTTTCGAGATTTTTCAACCTCCCACAAACCCTTCATATTGGTGCAATGAATTAGTCCCAAGTTCGAATCTCAATTTGTGTTATGTTATGTTATGTTGAGTATACTCTTTCATGTTCACATTCTGACCTTTCTTAATTTCTTTCATACATTCTACTCTACTTTGTAGTGAATACAGAGATGCGAGAGCAGAGAATGAAATCCACGGCTACTGTGGCAGACTTGAGACCTTCGGAAAAGTTAATTGCTGACCGGATGCAAGGGAAAAATGGATCTTTAAAGAGAGTGAAGTCCCCTATAACAGCTACATCATATACAGTTGCTTCTCTCCAAACTGCAACAAACAGCTTCAGCCAAGAAAATCTTATTGGTGAAGGCTCTCTTGGTCGTGTTTATAGAGGAGAATTTCCTAATGGAAAGGTGAATTGCTGTGCTTTAATATGCATCCTGGACGTTAATGTTCCTTCCTTATCAGTTTGTTTCTGTTTCTTTGGATAAGTGTGGTCTGCGGTTGCTTCATTCAATATGTGTTTTGCCATGGTCCTAGCAGCGACAATATAGTAACACGTAGATCACTATTAGGTTCTGAGTTGTGTCTTGAGAGATGGCGAGGAATCAAAGTTAAGGATCCATTGTGGTTTCCAATTGACAATTTTGGAACTAAACAATTTTTGGTGCACCATCCTTTTCTTCTAGCCTGTAGTATCTTTATAATTGTATTTCAGAAGTTCAGTCATTACCACTATACTGTCTTTTTTTCTTGCGTTGGACAGTTTCCCTTTTGCTTGTTTCTAGATTTCTGGCATGAAAGTAGAGCCCGATACCTTGTATCTCAAGTGATGCCAACGCCAGACGGTGTAACTTGGTGGTCAACAAGTTACACTGTCTGTTCAATACTTTGAAACTTGGGCTCAAATATTTTGTCATGCCCCGAGTTTCTTCAAATTTTCAATTGAGGTTTGCTTTTCTTCTTGTTGCTCAATGCATAATTTTTAAGGGCCAAGTCTGAATGTGCGGATACTTCTGCCAATGATTTAGTTGCCTGTCTTCATGATTTTCATGTCTACTTTTTCCCTCATTCACTCTTGGTGTTTGTTTTTCTGTAATCAATGTCACCTCAATGCTGATGGAACCATCTCTTTTGAAGGACTTTTAAGGTCATGAATCCCTTTGTTATTCTCACTATTTATCTTATACTTTCGTGGCAAGAAATAAATTAATATATAGACCTTATCCATTTTGATTGAAATATCTTCCTCTTGGCAATGCCACTATTCACCAATCAGCTGAATGATTAGAGTTCTTTGGTCTTCTTGTGTTTAATGGTGTTTGCTTTGTACTTGAATTGAGATAATGAAATTTCATTTAATGGACTGATTAAAATATGGATTGTTGTTATAGATAGCAGCCATTAAGAAGATCGACAATGCCGCACTCTCACTCCAGGAAGAAGATAACTTTCTTGAAGCTGTTTCAAATATGTCACGTCTGAGGCACCCCAATGTTATTGCACTGGTGGGTTTTTGTGGAGAGCATGGCCAACGTCTTCTCGTTCACGATTATGTTGGGAATGGGAACTTGCATGATATGTTACATTTTGCTGATGAAAGGAGCAAACAGCTGACATGGAATGCACGTGTTAGAGTAGCACTTGGGACTGCTAGAGCTTTAGAGTATGTGCATATCAATTCACGGGATCTATAACTGTAGATTTATGTATGGATTTTGAAGTCTCTTTTTCTCTCTGGATTTCCTTTCTGATTGGGTCTCTTTGTCTAGGTACTTGCATGAAGTGTGTCTTCCTTCTGTTGTACATAGAAACTTCAAGTCGGCGAACATTTTACTCGATGAAGAGCTCAATCCTCACTTATCAGACTGTGGTTTAGCAGCTTTAACGCCGAATACAGAGCGACAGGTAAAATCATTGTGCTGGCAATTCCTAACCTTATTAATGCAGAAAGTATGTCCGTGTCCAAGAGATCTTTGAACAGACATGCACTTGTGAAGATCCTGGAAAAATTTGTTTTCTGGTGTGGGATATAAATGTTCTTTTACTTGAATAATAACCTTTCCAAAGCAAAATATTATAGATCTATAGTGTCTGGTGAAAATACCATATATTGCAAAGATCAATCTTTGATCCCTTGGTGATGTTGTAGTCACCAATCAGAGTCATAGCTTCTAACCAATCATGTGGGTTAATAAGTTTGCTAAGCCAGCTTGATTTAGTTCTCTGTGTGTGTGAGGATTGCAGAACAAATTCTCCTTTCTGGGGAAACTCATAACCCTGCACCTTCCACTTTCTGGATGATGGGTTTCCCTCGGTCAATGTTAGTCTAACAACTTTTTACAGCTTGTTACTTTTATTTGACGTTATGTTCCTCCTATAACGCTCGACAGGTTTCCTCAACCGAAATGATTTCATTTGGTTATAGTGCTCCTGAATTTGCCTTATCTGGAATATACACGGTTAAAAGTGACGTGTATAGTTTTGGGGTGGTGATGTTGGAGTTGTTGACAGGTCGGAAGCCGCTGGATAGGTAAAACCTATCCTACATGACTAAAAAGTTCATTTACATTCACAGAGTACTTACGATGTTTTGTGATCTTGCTTTTTGTTTCTTATGTTGTTCAGTTCAAGGGCGAGATCAGAACAATCGCTTGTAAGATGGGCAACTCCTCAGCTTCACGATATAGATGCCTTAGCAAAGATGGTCGATCCTGCTCTAAATGGAATGTATCCTGCAAAGTCTTTGTCACGTTTCGCTGACATCCTTGCCCTCTGTGTTCAGGTAATTCTCTTTGTATATATTAAGTTGGAAAACTGCTCTATTAAGCTATTAGCTTTTAATACGTATAAGGAAAACAAGTTCGGCTTTGGGCATATCCCGAGTTTGGCATGATCAATCTATGTCCTGCAATTATCCGAGGGGATGTTTTTCTGTTATTTGGAATTGTCAATTTTCAACTGCAAAAGTTGCTTGGCAATGTCGCATTTAGAATTAAATTATATAGTCTACCGTGGAATTTCTCTGATTTGCGATAAAGTCCTAAGGATATGTGCATGCTATAAAATCTTAGTTTTGTGATCTTGTGATACCTGTGCTGAGATTGTGATCATTGCATTAACATAAAAGTTGTTGCGTTGAAATTATGTGTTTCAATGTTAATCACACGTCTATCAAGTTATTTTTCGTGCAAACTGAGTGTTATCCTCGGGAGAACAGCACAAAAACAAAATGACATACAGAAGGATTCACCTGTTTCCCTGAACATCAATGGGAACTTAAAACAAAAACGAGGTTGGGTGAACTGAAACAAATTGGGAACTCATCTTGGGGAATACAAAAAGAAAAAAGAGTGAGGATGCAGCAAGTTTTTTGTTAGCTTCGCATCATTTGCAGCATAAAACTCCGGAGTTCACTTAGGACCATCTGCACTGTACTGCATTTCCCCTTCATTATATTCTGAACCAATTATGTTGTCTCAGCTTCACAATTTTCATCTTATATGCAGCCTGAGCCTGAGTTTCGGCCTCCCATGTCTGAAGTTGTGCAAGCCCTGGTTCGGTTAATGCAAAGGGCGAGTGTCGTGAAAAGGCACTCCAGCGAAGAATCGGGTTTCATGTTTAAAACTCCGGATCACGAAACAACTGACCATACATAATAGATTATCGAGACGTGCTGATGTTTCCTTTGCAATTTTGTGTCCAATTCTGCAAAGATCAAGGCTCAGAAGACCAAATGTGGAAGAGGTGATCAATTTCAGACCGGACGGATATGTCTCGTGCAATTTGAGTTGCAGCATGCTACTAAATATTGCTGAGTGGATGTCTATAATAATAGCGAGGGTCATGCTTTATTGTATTTATAACCATATTTTCAATATTTTGATACATGATCAAAGGAATTTATAGGGTAATTTCGGACATTAAATGTGAGTTTCTGCAATAATTTCCTAGGGCCTAATTCGGACTGAATTACTGTCATTTAGCGTCTGGATTTTCCCTACAAAATCTTCCATGTTCTTTGCAAGAGTGATGACTTGGGCACCAAATCCATCACTACAGAAGAAAGCCAAGTGAGTTAATAGTCAGATACGGAGGTTTTTCTCCGAAACAGGATTCTATCAAATGTGATATGAATGAGTTTGTTTCCCTATTTTGTTCATTAGATGTAGTAATTAGTTAGAACCAGTGCTGTTTGCGAGCAGTTTGTGGCTCGGCTCGTTAAGGCTCGGTTCTGTTTGGCTCGTTTAGTAATCGAGCCGAGCTCGAGTTCGAGTTCGAGTTTTAGACTCGTTTAATAAACAAGCTCGGTAAAGCTTGGTTCGGTTCACAAAAGGCTCGTTAAGTAAATTACCCTAACTCGGCTCGTTAAAGGTTCAGCTCGTTTACAAACTAGCTGAGCACGAGCTCGAGCTCTACATAACTCGGCTCGGCTCGTTTGCATTCCTGGTTAGAGCATCTCCAACTCCAAATTGGAGATGCCAAATTACTTGAAAGGCTTAGTGGTAATTTTTTGGCATCTCCAAATAAAACATCAAACCCTCCCTCTGCAACCCTAATGTCAAATTTATAGTATAGTGTTATATGCCTTCAGAATTTTTTGGAACTCCAATTTGGCAAGTTTTAAACCAAAAGCAAATTTGGCATGACTGGTCTTGGCTTCAAATCCACATGGACTTGGAAGTTTAAAAAGGCAGCTGGGTTGGATGGATACAAGCCGCCAAAAAATGCCATTTACTCTCCACGTCACTTTTGAAGGCAAAAAATCCAACTTGTGAAAGGAGTGAATGCGTGGGTCCTGGATGGACTGAGCCATAGTTACTGTTAGCAACAAGCCAACAAAATGTGTCCGTATGTGAGCTGCGCCCTGTTGTGCCTTTGTGCATTGAGGCACAGCAGCCTGCTCCGGATTTAAAATAGATTTGATTTTGAGCCCTAAAATTTAGCCTATTGTTGGACGAGTAAACAATTTTTGGAAAAGATTTATTTGGCATTAATAATAACTTCGTGATAGAAAACCTGACGGTAATTCAAAAATTCACCTAAGGCAAAAATAATACACAAAGTGTTATGTTTTTATTTGTGAAATTTAATTCGCATTACTATATTTTTAAAAAATTCCTCATTTTCTCTTATAAGACGAATCAATAATTCAAAAAAAAAAAGCCACAACTGTAATTTATTTTTTTGCTAAGTCTACGCGCACAGAATGCTTCGTGGGGCCTGCTTCGGTGTCCCACACAAATAATCTGAGCCATTCATTAAAATGTGTACAGTTCTAGGTGAAACAGATCTGTGCAGATCGCTTCGTGGGGCCTATTTCGGGGTACCGCACAAACAATCCAAGCTATTCATTAATTTTTAAAATATGTGTCCAAGTGGTCTTTCAAAAAAAAAAAAAAAAGTCAGCTCAATCGGATTACTCTAAGTATTTGATCTAATCTTTTGATTTTTGATAACTCTAAACATGGACCAAAACTAGAATGTTGGATCAAATGTTCAGAGTTGTTTGACTAGGTTGATTTTTTACGAGGATACTAAAAAATATTGTATTTTAAAATTAATTAACAGTTCAAATTTTCTTTTGAGACCTCGAAGTAGACTTCACGGAGTGTGTGATCTACGTGTAGCAAGCCCCCTCCGTCCCTTTTTGGTCCACTACGGGACAACGTGCATTTTCAAACTCAAATAAAATGTATTTTCATAATTAAGTTCGCAATTTTTTTGCACCAATTTAAAGTGCTCATTGTGCTCTTTAATTTGGTGCAAAAAAATCAAAAAATTATTTGTAAAAATTAAAAAAATTTTAATTTTCACAAAAATACACGTTTTCTATAATGGACCAAAATTAAGAGATGGTGAGTATTTTTTTGGGAGCCCAAATTCCCTAATACAGTCATGTTCGCTGTGGGGCCGAATGTAACCACGGTTGTGAGTTGTGACGCCACTCCACTGATTGGAAGAAAAGACCTTTACAAAATTGGAGCACCAGCACGCCGGCACCCCAAATCAAACCAATTCTGCCCAAATGGCAGACCCGATCGATCGGCCTCGCCCTAACCACTGTCCCCACAACCACCGCACCTCTCTAAAATACGCCTTCGACGCGGGGTTCGTCTCCGGCGCACGCCCTTCCGACTCTCCAGACGCCGACGAAGACTCGGCGAGTCGATCGAGCTCGGACTCGGAGAGTTCCGACTCGGACGGCGGGCTGGATGATCTGGCGGCGAGTTTCCGAGTCGTGTCCGAGACTCTGCTGAGGATGGAGCGAGCTGAGTTGGAGATGGTCAAGGCGAGGGAAGCGTCGCGGTTGGCGGCGGAGAAGCGTCGGGCCGAGCTGGAAATCGAGTTGACTCAGGTGATGGCGAGGACTCAGTTGCAGATCGCGTCGTGTGTTGTTTCGCGGACGGGTTTGAGTCGGAAGAGAAAGCGCTCCGATGAACTTGACGATTCGTCGAATTCCGCCAGGTACGTCAGTAGTGCGAATTTCTCTCTCTCTCTCTCTCTAGAGAATAATTATAGTATTGTAACTCAGTGAGTTCATCGCTTAATTCATTGCAGGGAAAGAGCCATGTTGCTGAGTTTGCTCCAGTGCAATCTGATCTAGTGGGGGATTATTCTAGCTGCGGAGAGGGCGAAATAATAAAATAAGGGGTGAAAATTAGCTTAAAAAATTCCTTTGTTTTCTCCCTCTACGATTGCCTACTCAAATAATATGTACCAATGGAAATGATATATGAAAGTGTGCCATTCGCGTATTTTTGTTTTTATTCAAAAAAATTTGACTTTCGATCGTCCGTTGTGGAGGTAAATCAATAATTCACAAAAAATTGACGCGAAACTAAACAAATAAACGAGTAAAATTTGGAGAAGTAGAACTATTATTCAATATATAAAGGAGTTTGGAGAAGTAGAAACTATTTGCACCAAATTTAACTAATCTAACACCAGTTCTCTATTTTCATTTGTAAAAATTTTCATCAAGATTTTTATTTTTAAAATTCTGATTAAAATTGTTACTATCATTGAGAAGGTATTGACGTACCTTTAAATGAGATAAACATACATATAAATGAATATATATGATAATATATATGTATATGTATATGTATAAGGATAGTGTTGGTATTATAACTTAATGTCAAAAGATAGAAAGTGGAGAATAAAATGATGGATCTTTTGAAAAAGAAAAAAAGAAAAAATAACAAATAGAGATGGTTCTTCATTTAGAGAAAGAGTCTCCATAGATGGACATCTGAGCCTATGTTTAGGGGACCCTAGTGGCATATGAGTGGAGACCATTGATTCTCCAAGATATGAGCAATTTTTCACTACCGAGAGGTTACCACGTGGTACCCGTTTGGCGCTTTTAGGCCGTCCATTTTGATTTTGGGCGGTTTGGATTTGAGAGAGAGAAAGGAGAGAGAAAGAGGAGAGAGAGTGTTTTAATCTCGAACGTCCAATACACTTTTAGATTGCCCAGATGCAACATTGGGTATTCACGTGATACCCGGTAGGTACCCAATTTTTTTTTCCCCCAAGATACGGTAATGGAGATGGATTGGAGATGCTTTCAGAGGATGTGTGAGAATCTACCAAATAGAGCACTTTACTCAGTGGCGGACGCAAGATTGGTGCTGCGGGGATCACTCCATAGCAAATATACAGAAAAACTGAAAATGTATTGAAAATATACTACTACTAGTAAGAACCTTGGGGGGTTTGCAGGGGCCAAAACCCCCCCTAGCACCCCCCCAGGTCCGCCCCTGACCATACTATATGGGTACAGACTTTTTAGGGCTCTTGCTGGGTGTCACACAAGTGATCGGAATATTTTATTATGTGAATAATAAAAACAGTTTTTTTTTAATATTAAAAATAAGCTCAATCGTCTTAAATTTATTCAATTTTTGCTTTAGAATTCTATACTACAAATTCTGACAAAGAATTGAATGGTTAAGCTGATTTTTAACGAAGAAAGATAATAAACATTATTCTCTACGAAAATGAACACTCCAATCATTTGTGGAACCCGAGATCGGCCTGCAACAAATTTGTAAATTTTCGGTACCCAAAAATTATGTACCCATAAAATTACAGTTCTGAAGTTCAGTTTATGACAGGACTCGAAACATAATATTCAAAACCTCTAGCCCAATCTATAGGTATCGGGTAGGGCCTAGGGCTGGGCTAAATATCGTTCGGGCCGGGCTAAATTTTAACGGGTTCCGGAGGGCTTTGGGCCACTGGGCCCAAGGATTACGCCCCTACCAGTACCAAGGCCAAGGATTTCACCTTTCAAACTCAATAATAACAGAAAGGGTAGGGAGAAAAAGAAAAGAAGATCGAGGAAGAGAATCCATGACAGAAGGGGAAGGGGCAACATTTCCAGAAGCCTACTGGTGGAAGTTGATTACCATCAATGAGGTCTGAAAACACACAACAAATACAAAACCATCATACAAAACGGAACATAAAGAGGATTCAGACAGCGGAACTCTGATTATCGGACACGACAAATACTAATCATACAAAATGGGACGTAAAGAGGATACAGATAATGAGAGTGATTATCAGACACGAGATTGTGTAACAGTAGACAAAACACAAGCACCCAAAAAAAAAAAAAAAAAACATCCCAGTTTCTTGGGCACTCGTGCAGAATACTCCATACAAGCACAAATTCCACCCTGAACATGTAAAACAAGGCTTTGTCCTAACGAAGCCATGATCCAACAGTGCCATGTTGAAGTAGAAAACAGTACCATGAACACTTGCAATCTAGGACTCGAAGAGAATAAAAAGAATCACGCATTTGATACTCCCACCAATATAAAACATCAAAATCAGATACAGTATGGAGTCGATTTCTCGTTCATTTGCAGTTAACCCCTTTCATGTGTGTCTGAGGGATAGTCGAATCAAAACTCTCCTTCCTTCAACACCAGGAGGAGCGATGGTTGTGTGAATTTAGCAATGGCAGCAACAATGGCATATAAACTGGGGTTGCAAGTGCACAATGTCTTACCTCATGAATCATGATTAAGGTAGGATGGTGAAGTGACACAGGTCCAAGTGCTTTTATTTTTATTTTTTTATTATTTGGGGCAAGTCAGGTCCAACCACTTATCCCTTCTGTATAGCAAAGTTCTCCGACATCAAGCAATAAATAAGCCACAAAAGCATAAGCATCGGTGTGGTGAAACATCAACGGTCAAGAGGTTTACAATGAAGAAGATGGATATTATTCTTACAAATCAAACTCCAAATAGAACGTCAAAAAAGTAATTACCTTCCATCTCAACCTATTTCTCCTTGTAGTAGAGGTTAACCTACCAAAGACTTTCAGCTTGGCCTTCGCGACTAAGTTCACAAATGTAAACATAGAAGAATCATAATCATGATATTAATTTCCTAACTCACTCCACATTAGGTCATCGTCAAGCTTGTCAAGTTCCTCTCTTTTTTGGAAAAACAGCACTACTTCAGCCACGTTATTATCACAGCCCTCTTTTGCCAATCAAAAAAGAAAAAAGAAAAAAGGCAGCTCTCTTCTAAAAAGTAAAATGATCACAGATTGTTTCCTCTAAATGTCTATATTCCATTTCCCCTGAAACTTTGCTACATAACGAACATACAAAAATATGCAAGAAACTCCTGACGAGTAAACTTTGAATCCACCTTTGATCAGTACCATCGAGAAATGTTAATATGTTATTAACACATGATAACTAAATTCAACTACAATCTGTAAAGGGAGAATCAGATTATATGAAAGAGAAGTTAAGAATAAATTAGCCACCAAACAATGATATAACTCCGAGCAAAAGAGAGCAAGTTCAACAACAGTCAAGAGCGCATAAGCCAAACCTCACTCTAGACCGAAGACCAAAAACAAAAATGCACATCACAAGCAGTTCAAATAAATCATTGCAATCTCACGTCAAAAGTACTTTAATCTTGACAATCACCAAAAAATTGAGCTTCTAACCTTCTGGAAGAGTACACAGCTCTGTGGTGTTGGCACCTAATTTTCTACTTATTGAAAAGAGAAAAAGGAATCTCCCACAACATGACCATCTGCTGAGAAGAAAAGCCAGCTCCTCCCTCAAATCCAAACTCATCAATAGGAGAAATTGCAAAGGTAAACAACAGAAGGTGTTCACTCCATCAATACTTGACTGGACTTTGCTTCATTATCTGCTTTGTTGGCCATATCAATGCTTAGGGTCACAACCTTCTTCTCACCTCCTTCGACATTATCACCTTTGGAGCAATGATTTTTCAAAACCATTGAAATGTCAGCCTCAGAAGCACCAGCGAGCTTAAATCTCTCAACAGCATCTTCCAGGTTCTTTTCCCAACCGTTCAACCCTAGTTTACACTCAACTTGAGAACGCTCAAAAAGCATGTTACCCCAGAACAGATGTATCTGCGATCTCATAACTGCTGCCTGTTCCGCCGCTTCATCGGCTGAAATCTCCACTTGACCACCATTTCCAGAGGACTCAGCTTCATTCCCACTTCCTTGTTTTTTTCTCCTCTTTAACAATTCCTCCCTCTTGATGGCACATGGATCTTTTAGCTCGCGAGCTCTCTGCTCCTCCATTTTCTCCCACATCTCAGTAGCAGTTTTCATTTTCTCCTCCGCACTTTCAAAAAGTTCAATCGTTTCCTTATAGTCCCATTTCGAGAGATCCTCTTTCTTAGCTAGTACATACGACCAATGAAGTTTTGCCATTTCAAATTGCTGCTGCCCCAACGCAAGTAACCCCTCGTAAAAGTCTGGTTTAATCAAGAGTGCCTCCTCATACTTCTCTTTGGCGAGAGAGTATTTTTCCTTCACCCAGTCGTAAGCTTCTTGAATCTGTGTTGCCACCAGCTCTTTTGCCGCGGAATCATCAATGGGAATCCGTTTCCTTGCGGCACACATATGAACATTTCCCCAGTTGAAGAAAGCCAAAGCTGCAACCTCTTGGAACTTTAATGCAGCCTTATCAAAAAGGGTTTGAGCCTCTTCGCTCGTGACAGTCTCTTCAAGGGCTTCAGAACACAACTCCATCCCAAGCTCATGTAGGTCAATATGAGCATCTGGGTCAATACCCACATGAGTCCGAAACAATTGAGCAAATTCAAATAACCAGTCGTCCATCTCCACTTCCTTGGACTCAGGGTCTTCCGAGGGTTTTTCCTTTGGAGCTTCCTTCTCTGGCTTATCAATCTCAGTATCCACAGTCTCAACTATAGAATCCCCCAGAGAAGATTGAGAGCCACTCTCATCTCCTTTGATCCCCTCACTCTCAACAGGCTTTTCCTCCTCCTCTTCCAATATAGGAGGCTCCTGCTCAGGACTTACCTCAACTATATGCAATCTCAACATCCCAATTGAGTCGGTCTTGTCACTATCAGGTTCTTTTGGAATTAGGCTGTCAACGCATGACTCTGCCAATCTGAGTTCACCTGTACACGTTATAGTCACCAAATCGCCATCCCGATCTTTATACTTAATCAAAACTGATTTCGAAGATGGAAAGCGACTGGTTACAATCTCCCTCAACACTCTAAAATTGCAATTGACAGGCATTTGGGCAAGTCTTATGTCATGGTCATAAACAAGCTTCAATGGCCTCCATCTAATTGCTGTCTCGAATGGCACTGACGAAGATTTCAGCTCCTTTTGATTATCTTTAGTG
Organism: Vaccinium darrowii; assembly: GCA_020921065.1. Taxonomy (NCBI): domain Eukaryota; kingdom Viridiplantae; phylum Streptophyta; class Magnoliopsida; order Ericales; family Ericaceae; genus Vaccinium; species Vaccinium darrowii. The sequence goes on along the minus strand of CM037153.1, from coordinate 15,620,825 downwards.
GCATTGGATTTGGTAGAACCATTTGAAGGCTTCAAAACAAGCTTAGGGAATTGGGTTTTGACCTCAGATCGATTGTCACCTAGTGTAATTGATTGGGGCTTATCTGGCTTGTTAGTAGGCGATAAAACTGATCCCACAGGGGAAGCTGCCGCCTTCTTTGGCACCGGCTTTGCCGGTAAACAAGGCCCGAGACCAGAAATGGGAGCCCCACGAACAGCAGAAGCCCCAAGAGCCGCTGGGGAAGGGCGGCTCTGAAGGTCTTGTTGGGCCACCTGGCGAGGCCCAAGCGCTATCCTTAACCGCTGTGAAATCTCAAGAGCATCCTTGTTATACGGATCAACACCCAATAGTCTCTGAACATCTTGCATTGCCATTTCGTAGTTTCTGGTCATTTCAAAAGCCTTAGCCCTTCTTAAGAGTGCCCTGGGGTACCCGGGCTGGACCTGAAGCGCCATAGAACACTCAGCAATCACTGTGTCATAGTCTATGGGCTTCATTTGCATCAAACAAGCAGCCCTATTGCTATGAAACACGGCTCGGTCAGGGTGGGTTTTGGGGGTGAGTTTTAGGGCATTTTCGTATTGTTCAAGAGCACCCACATAGTCTTTGTTCTGAAACCTAAGGTTCCCTTCTTCTTTCAGCTCATTGGCTCTTTTCAAGAAAACAGAAGGGTCCACATCCACAACACCATTAGCTTTTGGGATTGGATTGCTAGCCACTGATTCATGGTTTTGGTTTACACCACCCTTCTTTTTCCTACCTCCAGATTTCCCCATATAATTCCCTCAAACCCACTAACAAAAATATAAGCTTGATTTAAGACAAGATAACAAGATAGAAATCTAGAGTATACCCAGATACAGTAAGGTTGTATGAAGATATTCCGATGGTGAGAGAGAGAGAGAGAGAGAGAGAGAGAGAGAGAGAGAGCGAGCGAGCTACTTACGTATGCAAAATCCACAACTTTTTGTGCAGATTTTGATGTTGTTCGATTGAATTGTGAAGACTCAGGAGTTGGATTGGAATAGAAAATGGATTGAAGGAGATGGGTCTCTTCGGGCAATGTTGGGGAGCTGAGTCTAGAAAGCGAGCGAGCGAGCAAGGGACAGAGAAATGGAAGTTAAACCCTAGATGGCCAGGTTCAGGCAATTTGCATAAAATAATTTCTCATAATATTATGGACCCCAGAAGTGGTTATTTTTCAACCGTCTGATCTACATACCATTTGCATCATTTGGGGAATAAACGATATTGGAAGTGGTCTTTTTTTAATTTTTTATGGAATATTAATCTGTGGGGTCTAACTTGATTAAAAAAAAGATAAAAAGGATGAAGGTTTAATTTACAAAAAAAAAAAAAAAATGGTGGGGTTCACAAGGTGGTGATTTTCTTTTACATGCAACGGTTCGAAAGTTGCACTACAATTCTATAGTGCAGCCCTGTGATCCCCAATTTCTTATTTTTGGGTTAGCATTATGAATGAAGGTGAACAATTTTCATCATCAAACTTGAACGAGAAAAAAGAAGGGATTAATTCATAGAATTGGGGATCCTGTAGTGTGGAGCCGCACTGCAACATTGTAGTGTGGAGCATCTGAACCGTTGATCGCACGATCAATTGTCTTGATTTCATCTAGGCACTTGTATGATCTGAGCCGCTCATTACTGATATGAAACCAAGCCATTGATTATCGAAATCAACGACTCGGATGTTGCACTACAGTGTTGTAGTGTGGCTCCTTACAACAAGATCCACGGATCCCAGAAGAAAAATAACTCTATTCGAAATTATGTTAATCAAATTTTGAACAATTTAATTGCAGAATGCAAACATTGAGAGAGCAAAGATTTCGATCTAGATCTAGTGTCGTGATAATATATACACACACACACACACACATTATATCTTTCATATACACGATTTTGTTCTAGTGTCTTTTTTCGGAGTTTATGCCACTTTCAAACATATATATCTTCCAAATTAAAATATTTTTCATGATTTTGAATTTTTTTTATCTGGATTTAAAAAACTTTGAATAATAAAACTTATTAGGATCTATCAACAAGATTCATAGTGCATATTTTTTTATATCTGTATTAAAAAATATAATTAATTGAAAAGTGGCACAAACTCTAAAAAAAGATTAATAATATTGACGGATGGAGAGAGTATATCTTTTGTGCCAATATATTTTCACGTTTAATGTGTATGGATGAAATCCGAGGGACCTATAAGGACATAATTTCCCCACCCGAAAATAGAAGGCAAGCCCAACCACATTGCAAGTGGGGGGTACGGCGAATAATCTTTAGCACTTCCCGGGTTCCCTTGCCTAATATAGCAATGTTGTTTTTAAATATTGCATTTGCAAAAAGAAAAGGAAAATAGAGGAACTATAATATTGCTAAAGAACTACTAAAATCTTGCATTGGCAATGGGGTGATAATAGGAACTATTTACTCTCATGCACTACTAGTCTTTAGATGAACCATCACTAAATAGTTTACAACTAACATTAATTTAACACTTCTGTGGATGCTGCCACGGGGCTCTTGACTTCACCGATTTGAAAATTTGATTTGATTTTTGGAGTCGCCACCTGGGTTTGAGGATAGTCACCCGAGAAATCGATTTGAAAAATGTGACTCATGCGCCATTTTTAGAAAAAGGCTTTATAACTGATCATTTTAACCAAAAAGATTTTGGATTCGCAGCCAGGTTACAATAGAGGAATGGTTTTACGGCAACCCCCTCGCTCGACATAAAATCGGTCTCTACTTTAATGTTCGTGGGATTCTGTAAAATATTTTATTACAGAACTTTGTTCACATATACGAGAAATAACACATAAAGACTTGAAATTGTAAATATGCATGATAAACATGAATATGACGAAATATGAATGCTATGAATGAATGAACAGTATATGGAATCTACGTAATATGTCCCATGATTGGTCAAAACTGCCCATATCAGAAGGGAACTTGGGCGCCCCAGTTGAACCTGGGCGCCCTAGTTCTTTCCAGCCATGGATTTCTTTATTTTTGATTGAAACTTTGAAAATGTTTTACTGAAAATTCTTTGAGCATACAAAAACAGTTTTGATCTAGGGATTATTATTTAGAAAAGCAAGAACCATGATTTTGACAAAATATGTGATTTTAAGAAAATAAACTGAAACTAAATTGGACAATAAATTGCTTGAAGAAGAAAAAGAAATAAGATCAGAATCAGAAATCCCGTGAAACATGATTTTGATAAAAAAAAAATGGTCAGAATTGAACTTAGGTGCCCAGATTGAACTTGGGCGACCAGGTTCCCTTCTGGTTAGAAAATTTCAGAAAATTTAATTTGATGGTGATTTTATCCCTCATTTCATTACATTTTCAGTATGTATTACTGGGGGGTGTGGATGGGGAATCCCTCAGGAGCCAGTTTAACAGCTTAAAGTCACATCTTACCTTCAAATTTTCTTGAAAATGTACCTTTTGGACTTTGGATTGCAAGTGATGGAAATGCCGAAGTGTTAGTAAGGCTGGGGCTATGGTTGAAGAACAAAATGGTTTCAGGGGGTGTTCCACTAACAAAAAATTGTTTTTTCCAAACACTGAGACAGGTCATTCTCTCACAACACATCACATAAAAAACCGTGGAAAACCAGTTTTTTCAAAAAACTAAGTTAGTGGAACACCCCCTCAGTTTTGCAGGAGCTTAGAGCTTTGAGAACATTTTTGGAGATTTTTAGTAGGTTTTTTTTAGTGAGATTTTTGGATGGGAATTAGAAAGATGGTAGAGGGAGTAATAGCTGCAGGAGGAGAGAAGAGAATACCAGTAGGAGAGTTGTGTGTGCCACGTTTTTGAGCTTGAGGATGCTAATTATAGCCTTTGAAAAGGGGTCAAAAGGTTCAAGGGTTTGAAAGAGGTAAGCTGGGACAATTTCCCAGCATTTCTGCTGGATTGCAGATGCAGGGAATGCCATCACGATTCCCCTGCAGATGCCCTGCATACTCATGATTTCAGGGGAACTTGGGCGCCCAAGTTGAATTAGGGCGCTAAATTCAACTAGGGTGCCCTTGATGATTAGAGGTGTTTTTGGGCTTGTTTTGGTGGTCTAGGCTTTGAAAGAGTCCTTTAGGTGCATTTGAAGATTAATTTCAAAGTAATTTGCTAGCTCATTTCATCATTGGGAAGGCCGATAGACCACTACTTAAGAGCGTTCGGAGGGGCTAAATTGAGGTGTCTACAACTTCTTATGTTTCCAAATTAAAAGACAAATTGAAATGTGATTATCAAAAAGTAGAGTGTCAAAATTGTTTACTATAATTTTTTTTTAATTTTAAATTTGGTGTAATTTGTTAACCAATTTGAGTCTTCCCAAACTTATATGAATATGGTGGAAGGGCAGTGCCGCGTTGAGCTAAAGCTCGAGATGTAGGCACTCTAGGTTTCAAAAATTTGCCCATTTTAAATGGCCCATTAAAATTTTTGAATTCCTTAATAAAAGCTTGATTTTTTTTTTGTGACCATATTTTTCGTTATATATAGTTTTAGAGAAAGGAGTTTCAAAGTTGAAATCGATTAAATCTTACATTCATTCAAGTATGTCACCAAAAAGGTTATCTGGACTATACATTCAAACCAAAACACGAGTTTGTGAATAAGATTGATATGCGGACTAAGTAATTTTGCAGCTAAAACTTAATATCTAGTAATGTTTGGTTATCATTTTCAGGGGGTAGTGATCTATAGAGGTGTAGAACGGGCCAGGCTGGTACGAGCACGACATGGGCACAACACCTTTAGCGTCGGCATGGCATGGTATGGGCTTGGCACGACACAGCACGAACACTAAAGTGGGCTGGGCTAGACCATCGTTTTGGAGCCCACGGCACGGGCACGGTATGGCACAAAGCACGGCATAGATACGTATAAGCGCACAATAAAATTATAAAAATACTTGTGACTGGAATGAGTAAGAGTCAAAATTCTCTATGATTAGTGGACAAGTATTGTCTTCATTTTGTATTTTTTGTTTTGTTCTAAGAAATGCATATAATTGATAGTTGAGTAAATGCCAACCTAATTGGGATGTAACTATACAATGATGGTTTTTAGTGTATTGATTTCCTCCAGTGATTTTACACTTTTTAAGGGGTTTTACACATATATCCTTGTGTTCACTGTTTATTTTATTTTTTTTGATTGGCAAAAGAAATATATATGTATATAAATCGAGAATGATACGAGGACAAGAAAAAACAGGAGCAAAGAGGGTCGATAAGGAATCAACCAGATCCAAAAGCAAGAAAATTTGGTCAACATGACCCAAAACAGACCCATAAAATTCACAAACCCAGCCAAATAATGTATATAGAGGTACCCATCAGAAACAAACCATGACACTATTCCAAATACTGCACACTCATCAGGAACTGATTAGCATCTCCGTAGCAGATTCAGAGTTAGAACAACAGTGGAGTTTATAGAGGTACCCAGCCAAATATTGTGTTCACTGTTTATCGTTTTACGATTCCTTTTTGTTTGCTTGTTGAGTATTCGTATAGCGAGTAAGGATTTTTCAGCCGGGAACCAAAATTTTTACCCCCATAGAACTCAATAGCCCACAACCTCAGAATCCACTCCGCAGCCGCTCTCTGCACCTGGAATCTGGCTGGAATGATTTCCCAAATACTGCTAGAGAAACCATAAGCAAAAAATAAACGTTGCAAAGTCTCTGCATGTTGGGAACAATGAACACATTTAGGCTCAATCGTCATTGCCCATCTTCTGAGTCTATCCTTAGTGGAAAGCCTCTACAAACATGCTAACCACATAATAAATCCCCTCTTAGGAACATTCATAGAGAACCAAAAAAAGAGAGGCCCACTGAACCTTCCCCCGAAAGAGTCTCCTGCACAAGAGATTCTATTAGGTTGATTGGCTACATGATTCTATCCATCAACCAGTCTCACCTCTCAACATCTGAAAGAAATCTTGATCTTGAGGCACGTGGATCAGGAATTGAATCTCGACTCGGTCCAGTGAAAGTAGAGTCAAAGGTAGCGCGCGATGATGATAAACACTCAGTCTTTCTCTTCATTCATCTCTTTTCATTTGATCTCAAAGAAGAAAGTGGTTTCTTGTCATCACCAGCTTCGAGATTGATTCTGAGAAAGAATGAAAGAGCCTTTCTAGAAGTTCTAGATGTGAAGGCGGAATTTGACTTCCATTTTCTAATAGATTTCGAATTAACGATATCTTGTCCAAGACCTGAGTTCGATCGTGTGAGAGTTGCGTTCGATCATGCGACAGTACGGCTATTCCTATGATTAGTCTTAGAAGACCGAAATGTCATTAAATTAAAGTTCCACCGAGCTCCCACTAGGGGAAATTATCCAAACAACTTCATCAACCCTATCACTCTGAGCCAGAATAGATACAGAGATGGAATTTTGAATTGTAATATCAATCTGTTTGGTCTAGGCTAATGCCATTCAGTACCATTAAGAATAACAGAACTTATCTTTGCATATATTGCTCAGCCCTAGTCCTTCCATCAAGCAGCTTATAGAGGGGGCCCCTAGGATGCCAGTTGTGTAGCAAAAAATAAGTTCCTTGCCCATCTTCTATAATGTGTTTTACAAAACTCTGGCCCTACTCTCTCAACAATCAAGGGGAGTCTTCATAACCCAAAAATTCTGGTTTTTGATAATGTAACTGTGCACCCAACCCATAACGTTAACGTGTCTTCTTTCTTGCAAAGAGCCCACAAGTGTCTCAACATAGATGCCTTGTTCCAAACCTTGAGGGATGTCAAGCTCAAACCTTCTTCCGCTTCAGGGGCACAAACTTCAATCCGCTTGACCTTAGCTCCTAACTGTTTAACGTTAACACCTAACCATAGAAAATCGCTGAGCATGGATTCAATTTCCTTCATAATTTTCTGAGGCAAGATGAACAAAGAGCGCCAATAGGTTTGCATTCTAAAAAGAACAAACTGCGTGAGAAGAGGTCTACCAGTCCAGCTTGCAACTCTCTGCTGAGTCGATCGTCTCCTTCAACTGAATGCAACCTTCATACCTCAGCCTAGTTGAAAGAAGAGGAACTTATGTAACTTGTAAAGTTTGATAACATTTTTAATGAAGCTATAATGCAACTATTTAAAACAAAAAAAAAAAAAATGTTGACAAGCACAAATGTTCTTTTTCAAAAATTGATATGAAAGTGTTACGGTTTCCTGTATGATCACCACTCTAACAAAGGTTATTTTTCAAAAATTGGTTTTTTTTTTTATGACAACCTTACCGAAAATCTCCGAAGTCGCTTCTGATTCGCACTCTAAATCTTTTTTTTTTTTGGTTGAAGTCTATATTCTGCATCACTGTGTACTAGCTTTTAATTTAATTTTTGGTACCCTGGAGAGATCAACGGCAGCAAGCAATCTATCTTCATCAATGTTTTCCTACTTGTAGTCTAATACTGATGAGACATAGTGCAAAAGATGTTTTTGAAATGCTTGGCCGACGAGGCGTAATCGTTTTCCACATAAAAATGTATTAAAAAAATTTGTAGTTCAAGAAGAAATGTTAGAAGGCTTTTCGTAAAGAGACTCTATTCCATTCCTATTATTTTTTAAACAGCAAAAAATAAAAAAAACCTCTTTGAATCGCAATTACAGAGATTAAAAGGACCACAAGGATGCTGGCATCACAATGTAAAGCAAGCATTCCAATGAAATTGAAACCCAAGAATTACGATAATCATTTGCCACTAAAAACACAGTAGGTGATAAGAAACCAACCGGATACGACACTAACCAAAACTTAAAAATACAGCCAAAATAAAGCCTCACCAAAAGCAAAACCACTGCAACCTCTGCACCATCCCGATTCCCCAACAAAGACACGCCCCCAAACGAACCAAAATCCCATCCCAAAATAGTCATACCAAGCTAAACCAAAATAAGGCTAAGATCCACTCGGTGCATAGGTGCACTGTGCAGCTCAGCTGTCGGCTGCCGTTTCTTGTACCATTTCATGTCGTTTTTCCCTTGTACCAAACACTTTCCGAAGAGAATCACCACAACGAGAACAAACCCAGAAAACAAAACCACCAAAAAACCACAGCCCAAACCAATACCCTAATGTTAAACAAAGTTGACTCAAAACTTGCATTTCACACCCACCAAAACTAATAAGACATCTTGAACCTCTTTATTCCTGAAAACTGGACCCCAAGAGACCCAATAAATCTCCCTTCCCACCTTCTGCTTTTAGCGTCTGGAATCTTTCTTCATCAATTTCTTCTAGGTGGGCAATTTTACTAATCACTTCATCATCATCCCCTTTGTAACTCAGACCCAATGTTTTCAAATTAGCCCAAACATCAGTGGCTTCACTTATGAGCAATCTGTTTTTATTCCTAATTCCATTTGAGGAAATTGATAAAGAAGCCACCGCAGTTGTGGATTGAACAATAACTCCTTTCTAGTCCATTCCTATACTTGCAATGGTCAATGGTCAAACCAAACGATAGAAAATGATTTTTTAATCTTTTTTCTTGAATTACATTCTTGAATTAACCAAACGATTGAATGAGATAACCTATGAATCACATTAATGGTAATGATGTTTCTATGAACAGAATAATCATTCTTGATTCTAAGTTCCTGTCATCGATCCAAACTAAGCCTAAAATTCTACACCAAATTTTGTGTGTTTAGGAAGTGGATGGACGTGGAGGTTTCCTACCTAAGTGGGTTTTGTTGCTTTGGGGTGTTTAGGTAATATAACAATAAGCAGAGGGTATATTAGTCTTTAGCTTTGTGTGCAAACGATCCCTAATAATATTTCTTTTACAATAGGTATTAGATTAGTATCATCGATAAAGAAAAATTCGTGAGATTCATACAATAGATACACATATATTCAAATTAAATACCGTAAAACACACATGCATGTTCCTTTAATAATAATAATAATGAGCCACAATCTTCCACAGGAGTGCACAACTTCGGATAGACTGATGCATGGCAGTACAAATCGTCAACTTAAAACTACCAAATCATCATCTCTTTGATTAGGTTGTTGATGGTTTTCATCTCAGCTTAGGGGATTGGTTTGATGGCCTTCACTAACTTCGAACTGATCCCCTAAGCCCAAATGAACCATCAACAACCAGACCAAAGAGATGAGCTGCCCACCTTTACTCAAGTTTGTTGCATGGCTGCTGGCATTGGAATGACAAGCTGCGTAGGACAATAATTCAACCCAAACTTTGCTCAATATTTTGCATTTACCTTTGTCTAAGTTCTTCAGCTCTTTGGCCAGAATGCAAGCTTCAAAAAACACAGTTTTGCTTGTATCTCCCTTGACAATCGAAGGGTTAACCACCATATGAACATCAAGGATACTTTTGCAAGCTTGAATCATATCTGGTTTATGTCCAAAACATGAATATTCCTTCTCCTTTTCTAGTACTCCCCTATCTTGGAAAAATCGCTTGGCCGTAGCACAGGTATCTCTGAATCTTATTTGTGCAGTACCTGCCTGCAGACATCATAGAAGGCTCCATAATTAGAAGATATAGCATGTAATCTGACAATACCTTAGAAATTTCTTGCTCGTTTTCTGAATTGCCTTCCTCAGTAATGTAACATAGCTCAGTAGCAATGTGCCATAATATGAGGATCTTGTCATAATCGGCATGAAGAGTATAAGGGAGTAAGTTCTCACAACCACCTTCACGTGTAAGAACCCAATCTCCTTTGGCTGAACAAATTTCCAAAGCAGTTTCTATAGCAATAGCCTCCGTGGATTTAAGTTTCAGTTCATCGAAGATAAAATCTCTTAATGCCTCAGTGAATCGCTTTGTTTTCACATACTTCATGCCATCAAGAATGTTGGCAAGGCCCAAATTACCAATTAACTTGTCCCACTTCCTGGAACGAGGGTGCAAACAATAGAATATGAAGTTGTATTGATAGATACATCTGGACCACCTCCGCTCCATGATTGGGATCCACTTAAAAAGAATTGTTTTCACGGTTAAACCAATCCCAAGACAGATTGAGCATAAGGGGGCCAGATGTATCCTAGTCATTAGGATACATAAATTAGTGTCCCCATCCTTATCTTCGATGTTAATCTTCGTCACAGCAGTCCAGTCAGAGGTACCGATCACGAAGAAAGCAATTACATCGTGAATGATGGTACCAAGGAGCAAGGCGTATGTAATTTCAACATCAATCTTGTGGTGCAAAAACTTGTGCTTTGGGTCCATCAAATGAAAAAGTAAAAAGGCTACAAAACGTAACACGGATGAAACAAATCTACTTGGAGTGAACCCGACGAAACCACGTAGCACCTGGGTCTTGGTGAAGAGAATTTCATAGAGGAAATTGAGTTCTATTTTTACCGATTCAAAAGCTTGTTTTGGTGTTAACTTGAGGAAAAATAATCGGCTCCTGTCTCGCTCGCGGAAGCTGAATTTGAGATCAGCAATCAGCCCCTTGACAGTTTTGAAATGGATCGTAAACGAATCCCAATAGAGAAATATTGTCATCATCGGTATCGGGCAATGACTCATTGTTGTCTCCAACCCTTGGTTCAGGATTAGGTGCTTCAACGGATTCTGAACTCGATGGATGGCCTGATTCTTGGTTTGATAAGTACTCATCCATGAGCTCGTGGTAGTTAGGCCCAGGATCTGGTTCTCTGGTCATGGAGTCACGGAACCTACGCCAGCTGGCAAGATATAGAGAACGGGTCCGCTCGGTAGACTTTATCAACGCGGAAATGAACACGAGCAACGTTGGGAGCCAAAGCTGGTTGTTGGAGGACAAAGTTAGAATGAAGACATAAGCAGAAGTGGCAAGCTGGACAACTAGCTGAAGGAGGTGCCTTAGCCACAACTCATTATCCTCGAGCGCGAAAGCAGTTATGGTGTCCGGACTGCCAAGGTGTGTAACGACCCGGATTTTTCAATAAAAACTCGATAAATACATTGTATTTCTATACACTTCCAGGCCCTATTTTCTATCAATACAAAATTATAACTCTCAAATAATACAAAAGCTTCCGAATAAATGCTCCTCTATAAATTCTCTCGCCCAAATAATTAATCATCAAATCCTCTAAATCAGCCTCTCTAACCCCGGCTCCACACCTGAAAGATAAAAATCACCGGGAAGTATACGATACAACAGAATAACAATGCTTGCACTTGAGTGGAATCAATAAACAACGATTATCAATCCGATTTAACAAATCATAATGGACCTCATACCCGGTCCTCCTCGGTACATGATCAGTGACCTCCCTCACCCGCTTCACCTAGCCTACCTGGTTTTCCTGGATCGGCCAAGATATTGGCAAGGTCCACTCGATCATCGTACCAAACAGTTCCATGGCACTCCAGCCAAAAATATCATTTTCAATCACAAAAATATTCCACTTTCAACAAAATTCTACATAATCGAACAAGGATACGAGATATTCAAAAGGAGTACGAAATGATAGAAATGAAAGGATTCCGGAAATGGAAAGCATATCGTATACTCCCCGGGTTACCTCAAAATACGATCATGGCCATACAATATAAACTCCATCTTCAAATGATCACCTCAAAATAATTCCTCCCCTTCCTTTTACCATGGCCAAAATGGCCACTGACTAACTGCACGAAAGTTCCTATATCCAATTGCTTATGGTCTATTGACTATGTGAATTTATAGACAAAATTCATCAATTTTTCTCCACATTTATTGCACTCACCAACTATATCAAAGAGAGACATGGTTTTTTTTTTTTTTTGAACTCCAAAAGGGTGGGAGAGGGTGTCCAGCGTAGCAACCCCCCTTGGGCGTGACCATAGGGGCTCCCGGCCCGCTGTGGAATGTCCGGTTCGAGCCATAGCTACTGTCTGGGAAGACAGGCCATCACCACAGCACCACCAAGGCGCACAGCTGGTACAAGGCCCTCCACGCGACCCTCCAGCGCATACAAGCATTGCGGCTGGAGGGGCTCGAACCCGAGTGCACGGGGAGGAAAGGCCCTATGCCCCATACCCCGACCAACTGGGCTACCACCTTGGTGGTAAGAGAGACATGGTTGGCCAAGCCATTTGCCAACCAAGGCCACGACTCATTGACTCTCCCTACCGACAAAATGCAACTACTAGCATTAAAACCACCATAAAAGAAATATACAAATATTCCACAAATTCTTTTTCAGGCAAAAATCCATAAAACAACCCCTTTTTAATAAAGTAAAAATACGGGGTATTACAATCTATCCCCCTTAACAAAATTTCATCCCCGAAATTCACTAGTAAAACATATATAAAGAAATAAAATAATATAAAGTCCAACTATAAAAATAAGTCCGTTAGGTACCTCGCAAGGTTTAGAGTGGTCAGGTAAAAAGTCATTTTTAGTTGCCACCTTTTGAAATCCACACCAACGAACTTTTCTGGCTGTTGGATATGTCCGACCGTTGGAATCGTCAAGGGGAGTACACCCATAGACGAAACAGCATTTGGAACCGTCAAAGGGATTGCATGACCAGGAGGTGGAGTAAGAGGTGCAACATGAGGTTCCGGTTGTTTTATCACATAAAACATGAACTAAAATATTTACATAATCTGAAAATTACTGAAAATAAACCAAAGTGCTAGAGGTTTTGATCGACGTCCGTCTCCTAGGATACAGCGGTTGAAAGCTTAGTGTGCACCACACTAATAGCTCGCTTCGAAATGAATTTCTGTGCGTAGTACTCTCTCTCAGATGAAAAACAAAATGCTTAGACACAAGCAGAAGAAGGAAGATTTTTTCTCAGTTGTATTTTTACTCTTGTAGGGGATGCCTCTTTATAGGTGATATGCTGATCGAAACAAAATTTTAAAGGTCATGCATGACCTACGTTTCCCACAGCTGGACAGACAAAGCTCTTCAATGAGGGTTTACAGTTGAGGATGCATTTAAGGCTCTTCAGAAGATCAAGTTGAATTGTGATATTTTGCAAATAGTATTTGCAAACCGTTGGCTCCTAAAAAGGGGCAAAAGGCCAAAGCCCACGAATCCTCAGTGACGGCGAGCGCGCTCGCGTCCTCCCTTAATTAAATCTCGCTTTGCTATTCCCATAATGAGACAATTCTCATTCATCCTATAAATGGATTTTTTGTTCATATTTAGGCACACCAAAATAATCGAGCAATATTCCATTTTTCCAACAATCCCCCACATGAATGAAATTGACAGAAACACACACAGAAACTGACACAGACTTGGAGTGAGTACAACGGATAATTCATGTAGATAAAAAGGTAGCTTTTGGCTTTGAACCTTCCTTTATGAAAGTCTATCGAGTTTAGTGGCTGATCAGTGAACGAAACGTTTTGAACTGTTCTGCCGTTTATGTAAACTGAGTCAACAGACTTCACACAAGAACGTCTCCTAACACAGTTCATTTCTCATTGTTGTGTTCATTTTGGCCTTGAACACTCGCCTGGTTCAGTGAGTATTTTCTAAGTAATTCTGCCATCACGAATTCTTATAGAAGCGGCCGCACTTCATACTCACATAGGTGACCTCTTAATTTAAAAGTATCCTGCAATACTCCGTTTGGAAAAACCAACACACAAGAGTCATTAAAAGCAAAAGCTTAACCTTTTCCTTCACAGGCATCACTGTTACATCATAGGAATGAGTAGGAGTTTGACTCCTCAGTGATTCATCTTAGTTACACGCGATTAGGTTGTCCCTTTGAACCTAGATCTTGGGATCTCCAGTCAACTAGGTTGGGTTTTCCGTCAAGGTAGTTTTAAGCGTCGTAGGCTTCAATCCCATTCCTTTCGATGCTTTATCAACTAGCTCTCGAATTAACCCTTTGGTTAGTGGATCTGCAATATTGTCTTTTGATTTTACATAATCAATTGTGACAATTCCAGTTGAGAGCAGTTGTCTAATGGTATTGTGTCTACGACGAATATGTCTAGACTTTCCATTATAGATATGACTTTGTGCTCTTCCAATTGCTGATTGACTATCACAATGGATGCAAATGGCTGGCATAGGGTTAGACCATTTTGGAATACCTTCCAAGAACTGGCGAAGCCATTCTGCTTCTTCAGTTGCCTTATCTAAAGCAATGAATTCAGACTCCATCTTTGATCGTGCTATGCACGTCTGTTTGGACGATTTCCAAGATACTGCTGCACCACCAATAGTAAAGACATATCCACTTGTGGATTTGGAGTCTTTCATATCTGATATCCAGTTCGCGTCACTGTACCCTTCAAGTACTGCTGGATATCTGGTGTAGTGCAATCCATAGTCACGGGTATACCTTAAGTAGCGTAGAACCCTGACTATAGCTTTCCAATGGTCTTTTCCCGGATTGCTAGTATATCTACTCAGTTTGCTGACTGAGTAAGCTATATCTGGCCTTGTGCAAGTCATTAAGTACATTAAACTTCCAATAACTCGTGAATACTCTAGTTGAGAGACACTCTCACCGGTATTCTTTGCCAAATGGAAGTTTATATCAACCGGAGTTCTTGACATGTTAGTGTCTGGCTTGTTGTACTTCTCAAGCATCTTTTCTACATAGTGAGTTTGAGATAGCACAAGTCCATTTGATGTTCTGGTGATTTTCACACCTAGTATAACATCTGCAAAGCCCATGTCCTTCATGTCAAACTTAGAATTTAACATGTTCTTGGTAGATGTGATAACCTTATCATTACTACCCACAATGAGCATGTCATAATCATACATGGGAATTGGTGGATCTTCCTCCAGGTTGTAAGCCTCTGGGTTACAAATGGATTTTTAAAAGGAAGATGAAAGCAGATGGGTCAATTGATAAATATAAAGCTAGACTCGTTATCAAAGGATACAGACAACAAGAAGGTCTAGATTACTTTGACACCTACTCTCCTGTGTCGAGAATAACATCCATTCGGATGATACTGGCTATCGCTGCATTGCGAAATCTTGAAGTACATCAAATGGATGTCAAAACAGCTTTCCTAAATGGAGATCTAGATGAGGAAATCTACATGGAACAACCTGAAGGGTTTTCCGCTCCAGGGCAAGGATTCCAACCCTTGTAGCTTCCGAGAATTGCACAAAACCCAGTCCAGAGGCAGCTGTAAACACAGAACCAGGTTCAGCTGTTAAACATCCCGAAACCAACCCAAAACTTCCCAAAAACTTACCCGAACTAGCCACCGGTGGAGCTCCATTGCCGTGCGACTTAGCCGTCGACCCAACTCTATTTTTACTCCGTTACGTGCTAGAACTTCGGAGGAGTGATATGCCAAGGCAAAAATAGCACCATGAGTGATAAATCACCCAGTAGCTAACTCTTATGCCCACTAACCCTTATATTACAGTTAAGCATAGAACATATATATAATTGAAAAGCAGTACAAAAATGGAATCAAGTATCTAATTTCATTATCTAGCCTTTAACTTATGTTTCATCTATGTTCTCAACCAAGAGAACATCCTCCCAATTTAACCACCAAAATTATAACTGTCCGTGATTCAACTCCCTCCTTGCTGCCGTAACCCGGGGCATCGATAAATAGTCTAAGTTATTTACTTAGGAAGGTTCATTGACCCATGCAAGAATGAAGCTGTGGATGAATTCATTCTTTATAAGAATGAAGTTGAGAATCAACTTAGCAAAAAGATTAAGGCATTAAGAAGTGACAGAGGTGGTGAATATGAATCACCGATTGGCGAATTCTGTGCTCAACACGGAATTGTACACCAAACCACTGCACCGTATTCACCTCAGCAAAATGGTGTTGCTGAACGGAAAAATCGTACTGCAGAACTTGAGCACAACCAACAGACATTGGCTGCGGCTGATGTCTGGATGCGTTCAGATTTCCTGTGTCGGAACTATATACTGAACGGGTTGCAAGACAGCATGTACAATGTGTATGTTGTAAAAAACACTGCCAAAGAACTGTGGTTGTCTTTGGAGAAAAGGTTCAAAACCGAGGATGCCGGAACAAAGAAATTTATCATCGGCCGGTTTTTACGCTTTTCAATGGTGGATACTAGGTCTGTGGCAACACAAGCACTAGAATTCCAGGAGATCCTCCAACAAATCCAAAACGAACAGATGACGATAAGTGAGAGCTTTCAATCAGGATGTTTGATTGAGAAGCTACCAGACACTGTAGTCTGGAACTCTTTCAAGAGCTACCTGAAGCACAAGAAGAAGGAGATGACTGTTGATGATGTTATCCTCAAGCTTCGCATTGAGGAGGATAACATGAAAGCTGATAAGAACCACAAAAATCCCGATGGTTCTAAGGTTAATTTGGTTGAACAAGGGCAAAGCTCTGGGTTCAAAGGGAAGGGAAAGCATACTGGAAAGCAAGCTGGGAAATGGAATAAGTTGGGGCCCAAGGGCGGAGTTTCCAAGAAGCCTGTGCTGGCGTTTCAAGGAAAGTGCTTCAACTGTGACAAAGTTGGACACCGCTCTGCAGAGTGTCGTAAGCCGAAGAGGCAGAACTTTCAACGCCCTCAGGCTAATGTAACTGAGATGGCGACACTCTCTAAAGATGTGTCTGATATCAATCTCTCTGCTGTGATATCAGAAGTGAACCTTATAGGTTCCAACCCAAGAGAATGGTGGGTGGACACTGGGGCTACCCGTCACATCTGCTCAGAGAAAGATATGTTCACTACTTTCGAGCTGGTTACAAACAGCGAGAAACTTTACATGGGAAACTCTGCAACTTCTGTGGTTGCAGGACATGGCAAGGTGATCTTGAAGATGACCTCTGGGAAAGAGGTGTCACTCAATAATGTCCTCTATGTGCCGGGCATTCGCAAAAACTTGGTAGAATTCCAGGAGATCCTCCAACAAATCCAAAACGAACAGATGATGATAAGTGAGAGCTTTCAATCAGGATGTTTGATTGAGAAGCTACCAGACACTGTAGTCTAGAACTCCTTCAAGAGCTACCTGAAGCACAAGAAGAAAGAGATGATTGTTGATGATGTTATCCTCAAGCTTCGCATTGAGGAAGATAACATGAAAGCTGATAAGAACCACAAAAATCCCGATGGTTCTAAGGTTAATTTGGTTGAACAAGGGCAAAGCTCTGGGTTCAAAGGGAAGGGAAAGCATACTGGAAAGCAAGCTGGGAAATGGAATAAGTTGGGGCCCAAGGGCGGAGTTTCCAAGAAGCCTGTGCTGGCGTTTCAAGGAAAGTGCTTCAACTGTGACAAAGTTGGACACCGCTCTGCAGACTGTCGCAAGCCGAAGAGGCAGAACTTTCAACGCCCTCAGGCTAATGTAACTGAGATGGCGACACTCGCTAAAGATGTGTCTGATAACAATCTCTCTGCTGTGATATCAGAAGTGAACCTGATAGGTTCCCACCCAAGAGAATGGTGGGTGGACACTGGGGCTACCCGTCACATCTGCTCAGAGAAAGATATGTTCACTACTTTCGAGCCGGTTACAAACAGCGAGAAACTTTACATGGGAAACTCTGCAACTTCTGTGGTTGCAGGACATGGCAAGGTGATCTTGAAGATGACCTCTGGGAAAGAGGTGTCACTCAATAATGTCCTCTATGTGCCGGACATTCGCAAAAACTTGGTGTCAGGATCTCTCCTGAGCAAACATGGTTTCCGCATGGTCTTTGAGGCGGAAAAACTTGTACTCACCAAGGCTGGGATGTATGTTGGGAAGGGTTATGTTTCTGATGGGCTGTTTAAGCTCAATATAGCCACTGTATCCCCAAAAGTTATGAATAATAATGTCACTGTTGCTTATGTGGTTGAGTCTTCCAATTTATGGCATGGTAGACTAGGACATGTGAATTATGATACCTTGCGGAGGTTAATTAACATAGACCACATACCTAAATTTCATGTTGACAAAAGTAACAAATGTGAAACTTGTGTGGAAGCAAAATTGACAAAGACTTCGTTTCATTCAATTGAAAGAAGCACCGAGCCATTAGAATTAATCCACAGCGATGTTTGTGATTTAAAAATCGTTCAAACTCGAGGAGGCAACAAGTATTTTATCACTTTTGTTGATGATAGCACAAAATACTGTTATGTGTATTTGCTTAAAAGCAAGAATGAAGCTGTGGATAAATTCATTCTTTATAAGAATGAAGTTGAGAATCAACTTAGCAAAAAGATTAAGGCATTAAGAAGTGACAGAGGTGGTGAATATGAATCACCGATTGGCGAATTCTGTGCTCAACACGAAATTGTACACCAAACCACTGCACCGTATTCACCTCAGCAAAATGGTGTTGCTGAACGGAAAAATCGTACTCTTAAAGAGATGATGAATGCTATGTTGATTAGTTCTGGATTACCACATAATATGTGGGGCGATGCAATTCTCTCTGCGAATTATATCCTGAACAAAATACCACGAAAGAAAATGGATAAAACCCCGTATGAATTATGGAAAGGTCACAAGCCTTCATATAAATTCTTACGAATGTGGGGGTGCCTTGCAAAGGTAGCAGTGCCAACTCCTAAGCGTGTTAGGATTGGACCAAAAACTATTGATTGTGTGTTCATCGGTTATGCACACAATAGTAGTGCACATCGGTTTCTTGTGTATGATTCTAAGGTACCAGATATTCACAAAAACACGACTATGGAATCTAGGAATGCATCGTTCTTTGAAGATGTTTTTCCTTGTAGATCCGTGAGAGAATCACGTACAATCGAACGAACGTGGGAGACTGATGATGAAAACAATGAGAACCAAGGACAAGATATAGATGAGCCTAGACGGAGCAAACGGGCTAGAACATCTACATCTTTTGGTCCAGATTTTCTAACGTACCTATTAGAAAGTGAGCCTCAAAGTTTCCAGGAGGCTGTGAGATCACCAGATGGTCCTCTTTGGAAAGAGGCTATCAAAAGTGAGATAGATTCTATCTTGCAAAATCATACATGGGAATTGGTGGATCTTCCTCCAGGTTGTAAGCCTCTGGGTTACAAATGGATTTTTAAAAGGAAGATGAAAGCAGATGGGTCAATTGATAAATATAAAGCTAGACTCGTTATCAAAGGATACAGACAACAAGAAGGTCTAGATTACTTTGACAAGTGGTTTCAAAATCAACGAGTGTGACAAATGCGTCTACGTCAAAGACACAATGGACGGTTATGTCATATTGTATCTATATGTTGATGACATGCTCATTGTGGGTAGTAATGATAAGGTTATCACATCTACCAAGAACATGTTAAATTCTAAGTTTGACATGAAGGACATGGGTTTTGCAGATGTTATACTAGGTGTGAAAATCACCAGAACATCAAATGGACTTGTGCTATCTCAAACTCACTATGTAGAAAAGATGCTTGAGAAGTACAACAAGTCAGACACTAACATGTCAAGAACTCCGGTTGATGTAAACTTCCATTTGGCAAAGAATACCAGTGAGAGTGTCTCTCAACTAGAGTATTCACGAGTTATTGGAAGTTTAATGTACTTAATGACTTGCACAAGGCCAGATATAGCTTACTCAGTCAGCAAACTGAGTAGATATACTAGCAATCCGGGAAAAGACCATTGGAAAGCTATAGTCAGGGTTCTACGCTACTTAAGGTATACCCGTGACTATGGATTGCACTACACCAGATATCCAGCAGTACTTGAAGGGTACAGTGACGCGAACTGGATATCAGATATGAAAGAGATATCTAGCAGTACTTGAAGGGTACAGTGACGCGAACTGGATATTAGATATGAAAGACTCCAAATCCACAAGTGGATATGTCTTTACTATTGGTGGTGCAGCAGTATCTTGGAAATCGTCCAAACAGACGTGCATAGCTCGATCAACGATAGTAATCATCAAATCCTCTAAATCAGCCTCTCTAACCCCGGCTCCACACCTGAAAGATAAAAATCACCGGGAAGTATACGATACAACAGAATAACAATGCTTGCACTTGAGTGGAATCAATAAACAACGATTATCAATCCGATTTAACAAATCATAATGGACCTCATACCCGGTCCTCCTCGGTACATGATCAGTGACCTCCCTCACCTTCTTCACCTAGCCTACCTGGCTTTCCTGGATCGGCCAAGATATTGACAAGGTCCACTCGATCATCGTACCAAACAGTTCCATGGCACTCCAGCCAAAAATATCATTTTCAATCACAAAAATATTCCACTTTCAACAAAATTTCACATAATCGAACAAGGATATGAGATATTCAAAAGGAGTACGAAATGATAGAAATGAAAGGATTCCGGAAATGGGAAGCATATCGTATACTCCCCGGGTTACCTCAAAATACGATCATGGCCATACAATATAAACTCCATCTTCAAATGATCACCTCAGAATAATTCCTCCCCTTCCTTTTACCATGGCCAAAATGGCCACTGACTAACTGCACGAAAGTTCCTATATCCAATTGCTTATGGTCTATTGACTATGTGAATTTATAGACAAAATTCATCAATTTTCTCCACATTTATTGCACACACCAACTATATCAAAGAGAGACATGGTTGTCCAAGCCATTTTCCAACCAAGGCCCTGACTCATTGACTCTCCTTACCGACAAAATGCAACTACTAGCATTAAAACCACCATAAAAGAAATATACAAATATTCCACAAATTCTTTTTCAGGCAAAAATCCATAAAACAACCCCTTTTTAATAAAGTAAAAATACGGGGTATTACAATCTATCCCCCTTAACAAAATTTCGTCCCCGAAATTCACTAGTAAAACATATATAAAGAAATAAAATAATATAAAGTCCAACTATAAAAATAATTCAAACTTATTTTTTAAAAAAAAATACGAGATATTACAATCTTTCCACCTTACAAAAATTTCGCCCTCGAAAATTGCCAAAACAAAACATATATATATATTTTTAAAAATAATAAGATTATGAATCCACGCTTACGCAGCGCACTCTGATAAAATAATTTTTGTTTTAACACAGTAAGTAAAAGCCCAATATACTAACCTTACAAAAATAATTATGGTGGGTACTAGCAGAACTATGAGATGAAAATGAAGTAGGTGCTAGCGATGTAGTATGGTTTATATCAACAATTGGAGGAACCAAGTAAACTAAGGGTCAGGAATGGTACACAAGGTTTGGTTGGAATGGAGATATGATATGCAATTACTCAGCACTCTAAGAAATTCTATTCTTTTTAACTTCTAGTCTTAAAACCTCGAGCTACAATTCCTAACAATATCTACTCCCGGGCAACACTGCTAAATATATAACCCAAGGTCCCATAACTCCAAGTACTAACTAGGATCTCACCCCGAGCGATGTAAAATTTACACTTCCGGTCGGGACCCGCTCTGATACCACTTGTAACGACCCGGATTTTCCAATAAAAACTCGATAAATACACTGTATTTCTATACACTTCCAGGCCCTATTTTCTATCAATACATAATTATAACTCTCAAATAATACAAAAGCCTCCGAATAAATGCTCCTTTATAAATTCTCTCGCCCAAATAATTAATCATCAAATCCTCTAAATCAGCCTCTCTAACCCCGGCTCCACACCTGAAAGATAAAAATCACCGGGAAGTATACGATACAACAGAATAACAATGCTTGCACTTGAGTGGAATCAATAAACAACGATTATCAATCCGATTTAACAAATCATAATGGACCTCATACCCGGTCCTCCTCGGTACATGATCAGTGACCTCCCTCACCCGCTTCACCTAGCCTACCTGGCTTTCCTGGATCGGCCAAGATATTGGCAAGGTCCACTCGATCATCGTACCAAACAGTTCCATGGCACTCCAGCCAAAAATATCATTTTCAATCACAAAAATATTCCACTTTCAACAAAATTCCACATAATCGAACAAGGATACGAGATATTCAAAAGGAGTACGAAATGATAGAAATGAAAGGATTCCGGAAATGGGAAGCATATCGTATACTCCCCGGGTTACCTCAAAATACGATCATGGCCATACAATATAAACTCCATCTTCAAATGATCACCTCAGAATAATTCCTCCCCTTCCTTTTACCATGGCCAAAATGGCCACTGACTAACTGCACGAAAGTTCCTATATCCAATTGCTTATGGTCTATTGACTATGTGAATTTATAGACAAAATTCATCAATTTTTCTCCACATTTGTTGCACACACCAACTATATCAAAGAGAGACATGGTTGTCCAAGCCATTTGCCAACCAAGGCCACGACTCATTGACTCTCCCTACCGACAAAATGCAACTACTAGCATTAAAACCACCATAAAAGAAATATACAAATATTCCACAAATTCTTTTTCAGGCAAAAATCCATAAAACAACCCCTTTTTAATAAAGTAAAACTACGGGGTATTACAAGGTGTAACAAGAGAAAGGGTGCCCAAAATGCCACAAGTTCTGGATTTGCGTAAGCGCCGCGGGCATTGCCGCATGGTTTGGAGATGAGTCCCACACCAAAGATTGCAATCGCATCTGCTAGATTGTATCCCAACCATATGGGGATTGTTACCAAAGAATTCGCTGTTCGTTTTCTCAAAGGAGCGAAAAAGAATAGGAAGGTTTGCAAGAAAAGACTAAACAGGATGACTGCCCGGAGATTTGTGGTATGCCACCATAGTTGAATCCAATGGAACATGGCTTCTGTTCTGTCCCCTCTCTCTCTGGGGTTATGTATACTAAAATTTGAAGCAAAATTTGAACAGGGTCAGGCTATTTTTTTCAGGTTTCTAGTTATATCACTTTGTTTAGGAAGCCAAGAGACCTCATAGTCTTTTAACTTGCAAGACAAGAAAGTTACAAAGGATCACTGATTCTCTATAACTAACTAAAGCAAGTGAGTTCGCACTTCAAATACATATGCTTTCACTGTTACACACTTCAACAGTTTCTAATTTCCGATTTACTTTGCCTAGAATGGAGTGACCAGTGAAAGACATTTCTATGAATCTCTAA
The DNA here is from genome assembly GCA_020921065.1 of Vaccinium darrowii. Lineage (NCBI taxonomy): Eukaryota > Viridiplantae > Streptophyta > Magnoliopsida > Ericales > Ericaceae > Vaccinium > Vaccinium darrowii. The sequence goes on along the minus strand of CM037153.1, from coordinate 15,597,842 downwards.
TGTATTTAACTTTCCAATTGTAACATTCATTTATTTAGTAATTAATATACTGTTTGTGAATCCAATGGAGGTGACATTTTCAAAATTTGCTTGATGTAAATAGCCCCAAAGGGTGAGAGACACTTACTCTGTTCAGCAAGGATGGAGCCAAGATTTTTGCATGACGGGGGCGGGCTATATATGTGGAGTGACGGAGTTCTATAATTTGGTGATATATATATATATATATATATATATATATATATATATATATATATATATATATATATACACGAAAATATTCTCCTAAGGGGTCCCGCACCAAATTTTGGTGCGGACGTCACCTTTCCGGATCAAATTTTGACGATCCGAACCGCTCAATGTTTTGAAAATGCATTTTCAAGGGTTTACGCGGAAAATCTTCAAAAAAAAATACTCGGAAGGGCTTGATCCACACAGTTTTCGGTAAAACTGTACATATAAAATGCATTTTAAAAACATTGAGCGGTTCGGATCGTCAAAATTTGATCCGGAAAGTTAAAAAAGGGCCAAGTCCGCACGGAATTTTGTATGAGGGATCCCTTAGGAGACCGGCTTCCATATATATATATATAGTCCCCTTCCTATCCAAACCACTAAATACGGACCTACCGTCCGGACTTCACTTTCCGGACCAAATTTCGACAATCCGAACCGTTAGATGTGTTTAAAAGGTGTTTTTAAGGTCCAATGCGAAGATTTGGCAAAAAAAAATACCCGGAAGGGCTTGATCGGAGCAGTTTTTCACAAAAACGCTATATTTCAAAAAAAAATTTGGAAAGGTGGAGGTCCGTAACTTAACAGAATGTGAGAGTTTGGATTGGAAGCTTGGTGTGTGTGTGTGTGTGTGTGTGTGTGTGTCTCTATATATATATATATATATATATATTCAACGTAATAATACGATTTTTTCAAATTGTTATAGGGGCGACAATCATTACTAGCCACCCCCTTGCTCCATCCTTGCTGTTTAGCACCACCATGTGAAGGACTCAAGGTGCCCGGCTACGTTGCCAATAAGGTGCCCGGCTACGTTGCCAATAGGGGAATTAAGCAAAGTACGTTTCCCATGCTTTCATTTCAAAAGTTGCTCCCCACTCCAGTGTCATTGATCGTAGGATTTTTAGTTATGTTTTTATTCAATTTTTTTTTTCCATATTTATTAGTTTTGCGTCAAACTTTTGGTGATTATTGGTCCGTCTCGATGAGAGGAATCAGAATTGGGTAAAGTTGGCTTAAACTGTCTTTCCTTGGACATTTCCTAAAATATTTGGGAAAAGTCATAATTTTACCCAATTCCGATTTCTCTCGTTGAGACCAACCATTAATCACCAAAAGTTTGACGCAAAACTAACAAACGCAAATTTTTTTTGAATAAAAACAACCAAAAAATACTTTAAGTCAGTGGCACTGGAACGGTCTCGATCGGTTGTTACCTTTCTTTTTTTTTTTTTTTGGTGCTTCGGAATAGAATGTTACCTTTCACTCATGGCTTACCTTCAGCAGTGGGTTTGCAAAATTCCATTCTTAACTCTCCTGTCACGGATGGGATCCGGCTTTGATGCCCAACCCTGCTTTTGGGACATTGATACCAACAAATTGTACTCACTTCCCTATGACTACCCATTGGATTCTCAAAACTTATCCTTAACAGTCTGTTTCATTCTCTTTTATTCTCTTTTCATGAAGGGTCTCGCTAGCATGTACTCAATGGGCACACAATAAACACATAAACAATACACTTTTTACACTTTTCAATACACATTTACATATCCCTCTACATTTTTCACACATTTCAATACATTTTTTTAACTTTAACGTGTACCTATTGGGCACAAATTAGCATTTTCCTTTCATGAAAGTAATGTTCGAAAGCTATGCTCGGTAGTGCCTGTTAGCATTTTCCTTTCATGAAAGTAAAGTTCGAAAGCTATGCTTGGTTTTATTCGTGAGAAGAACTATCTTTGATTATTTCAGAATTTGTATTTTTTGTCTTCGGTAGATTTTTGAAACATTTGGACAAGTCTATTTTTACTTTTTAGCATGCATCTAAATTCAGGTCCGACCCTGACATTTGAGTTGCCCACTCCTGACCCCAAGCTTAGTTGCCAGTTACTATCAAGTCATAAAGAGAGACACATTCGAATTAGAAACAAAAATATTGGTTGGTTATTGATTTTTGCACCCCCCAAATTGATAACCACACTTTTTTTTTGTCCTTTGGTGAAATTTTTATGTGTAAAAATTTCATTTCATTAAAAGACAAAAAAAAAAGGGTGTGTTTATCAATTTGGGTGGTGTGGAAATCACTCCCCTAAAGGTTACATTGTACTTTTTCCATTAACTACATCATAAAAAAAAAATCTACCAAAATGGGCTACTCTTTCTACCAAGGATCACACCAACATCTTGTTATAACTTTATATTGCAATAAACACAAAACACCAACAAATGTAAGATGTGGCATAAGACATGGAAATTATGAACACAATCAACCAAATATATTAGATAGTAGAGTTAGGAAAATAGCCTGTGAGATCGATGGAAGGCACGACAAGTTGCTGTCCTAAAGCCGTATTCGCCTCCCTTCGTGTAGGTTATGACGGTCGAATAACACTCCAAGATACAACCCAAAAATCTCATAGTGTGTCTCCACGTTACACGATCCGCGGAAGACGGGGGTGCCAAGTCTTTCTCTAATTGCCTAGAGGATATAGAAAATATAATGGTGAGAAGAGAGAGGGAACTCAAGGTATTCAGCAACTTGTCGTGCCTTCCATCGATCTCACAAGCTATTTTCCTAACACTACTATCTAATATATTTGGTTGATTGTGTTCATAATTTCCATGTCTTATGCCACATCTTACATTTGTTGGTGTTTTGTGTTTATTGCGATATAAAGTTATAACAATCTAAAGCCGTATTCGCTTCCCTTCGTGTAGGTTATGATGGTCGAATACCACTCCAAGATACAACCAGAAATCTCACAGTATGTCTCCACGTTACACGATCCGCGGAAGACGGGGGTGTCAAGTCTTTCTCTAATTGCCCAGAGGATATAGAAAATATAATGGTGAGAAGAGAGAGGGAACTCAAGGTATTAAGTTGTTAAAACACTTGTAGGATAATTCTATATTTATAGAACTCAAAGTGACTCTTCACAAAAGTCATGTCCCTTGTATGAAAGGGCACAACTCTTAAACAAACCTCTTTATTTAAATTTATAAAACTTAAAATCCCAACAATCCCCAACAAGTTTTAAAAATTTAAATAAGGCATAAAGCATATATAATAAAAAGAAAAATAGAAAAACATATGGGCAACATAATACCATACAATGGGCGTAGGTGTCTTTGGGACTTGAACCTCGCTTAGTGTTGACAGTTTCATACTGACGGAATCTCAGTGAACTAGGTCTTGAACGGACCCCTTTGACCAGAATTCAACATGTCACACATATGGTATTGATACTGGACTTAGGCGCGGGTTAGCGCTATTAATGGCCGTGCTCTCGTCTTGATTCTCATGAGAGTTTTAGGGAATAGCCCTAATCCCACGGTCGCGGCCCCACGATGGCTCTCACTTAGGCGAATCCTCCAAGGATAGAAGTGACGGAGGTCTATCCCGCGACAATATAAGCGCCTTGGATTCATTCAGGGTAACCGACGACTACCTTTTTCTTCAATCTTCCCCTGATTTCATCCATTCGTAAAGGCGTGATAAAATTTGTAGATTTTATCAAATGTCTTCACGAATGGATAAAATCAATTCTATCAAAATTTTGATAAAATCCATTCGAGAACTCACCCTGAATCCTTCTTTTCCTTTGCCTTTTTTTTGTGGTTGTTCATGTTTCCCTTCTTTTTATGCTTCATCTTGGGTAAAGGAAAGAAAAAGAATTCGATTGATTAATCTAGATGTACCGACCGAAGGGTATTGACCGGCATCGGGACCCAGTGGCGGCTCCAGAAATTTTTAACAGGGTGTTCAGAATTACCTTTAACTCTACTAGCTTAACCAATCAGTCGTATCTTCACAAAATTTCATATACTAGTGTGTATAATGCGACCTCAAAAATACAAAAACATGTAAAACATTGTAGTTGTTTTCAGTTTTTTTATATTTTTAGCAAAGCAAAATCAAACGGGAGCATAAATATGCTTATTTTTTTTAAGGAAATTATGTAGCGAATACGTTTGCACGGATCTTTTTAAATATATGTTTTTATTTTTGGATTGTGATGCCGTAGCCATGGAGGAAGAGTATTTTCGGCATTTTAAGCCTCGGGGGGCAAACAAGTAATTTTGCTCGAACTTAGGCGTTCGATATCGATACTGTGGATAGCTGTATCGATACCGTGGCGCTTCGGGGCGAACAGAAGCTTCCCGTATCGATACAAGTAATACCAGTATCGATACCGAGTGGTCAAACTTCGGCCGATTGACTATCCACGTTATTTCGTTGTTTTGGGAATTTTCCGTTTTTGGTAATTTTTTCGTTTTTCATTGATTTGACTTCCTTGTTGGAACAAATCACTTAGGGTTTCCAGTTTCCTATCAATTAGGTTTTCCAGTTTAATTAGGTTTTCCAGTTTCCTATATAATAAGTTGTAAGCCTTCAGGGCTGGGGAGTTTTTTTGAGTATTATTGAATGATAAAAGAGTCTAGAGAGCGTTTTTCTCTAAACTTTCTTGTTTGTGTTCGATTGTAGCACGTCTTTTTCTGTAGTTCATAAGGCGCCCTGCATCAGTTGGTATCAGAGCATCAAGTTCCAATCCTGACTATGGCCGGAGGACGTGCTGGAGGTCGAGGGGGACGAGATAATCGTACCGCTAATTTGGAGGACATCTATGAAAGAGATGACGTAGCGCAAGAGGCGCGATTCCAACAACTATCGGCTGCAATAGCTGCTTTAACTGACCAAGTTGCTGCCCTAGCTGTTGGGGGGAATCCAACTCGCCATCAACCGTACGATCGGCGGCCTCAAGAGGAGGACGAAAGTAAGGATGGTGAAGGGGCTGAAAACCCTTTTGTTACGGGGGCATTCGGCGTTGGCAGGGCTGGCGGCGGGGGCTTTCATCAACCAAGGGGCAGAGGCCGGGAGATCATGGCTGATAACCGTGATTTCCGACCATGGGAGTCTGGTTTGAGGATCGACCTGCCTGAGTTTCAGGGGGGTTTGACGCCTGAAGAGTTCCTTGATTGGGTTGCGGCTATGGATGAAGTCTTGGAGTTCAAACAAGTTCCAGAGGATAAACGGGTGTCGTTGGTGGCTACCAGATTCAGGGGTAGAGCCGCGGCATGGTGGCAGCAATTGAAGCAGACTCGGATGCGGCAGGGAAAAGACAAGATTAGTTCGTGGGAAAAATTAAAGAAAAAGATGCGGGTGGCTTTTCTTCCCCACAACTACTCGCGTCTGATGTATCAGCGGCTGCAGAATCTTCGTCAGAATTCGCGTTCTGTAGATGATTACACCACAGAGTTCCATCAATTGGTAGCCCGGAATGATCTTGCAGAAACGGAGGAGCAGTTGGTATCGAGGTATGTGGGAGGATTGCGTGAACAGTTCCAGTTTACATTAAATATGTTCGAATTATTCTCTGTCTCCGATGCCTATCAAAAGGCGTTTTAGATAGAAAAACAAGCTATTCGCAGGCCTTCTTCGACTCCATGGAGTGCTACGGCTCGGCCCACGGTTGGAAATACTTTCACCAAGCCAATTGCTAGTCTGCCTCCCACTAATTCGCCAGCAATTAGGGCAGGTGCTAGTTCTGGTTCTGGGTCGAAGTGTTTTAAGTGTGGTGAGCTTGGGCATCGCGCTTTGAGTGTAGAAAGGGCGAACGACCAGGAAAAGCTTTGTTTGTGGATTCTGATGGGATTGCGAACGAGCAATGCGAGTCATACGAGCAAGAGGCAGCATATGATGAGGAGGTTGTGGAAGAGGTAGTTGGGGATAACGGTCCGTTATTGGTTGTTCGGCGATTGTGCTATGCTCCGCGTGAAACAGAGGGCGATTCGTGGCTCCGTGGTAATATTTTTCAGTCTACCTGTACCATTGGAGGGAAGGTGTGTCGATTTGTAATTGATTCCGGGAGCTGCGAGAACGTGGTGGCGGAAGAGGCAGTCCAAAAGCTTGGTCTAAAGACAGAGGCTCATCCCAGTCCCTACAAGCTTTCATGGTTGAAGAAAGGTAACGAAGTTAAAGTTTCCAAAAGATGTTTAGTTGCTTTCTCTATTGGTTCCAAGTACAAGGATGAAATCTGGTGTGATGTTGTGGCCATGGATGCTTGCCACCTTCTATTGGGAAGACCATGGTAGTTTGATCGTAAGGTGGTTCATGACGGGGGCGCTAATACATATGCGCTATCATTCAAAGGGGTGAAGATTGTGTTGCTGCCTTCCAAGGAGGTTGTACCCAAACCACAAACTGGGGAGGGTACCACCCTTCTGACGAGAATACAGTTTGAAGAGGAGCTGTCAACAAGCAAGGTGGTTCTTGTGTTAGTGGCGAAAGAGGGTTCTAAGGCCTTGGTAGAAGAAGATGTTCCAGCAATGGTTCAACCTCTTCTGCAGGAATTTTAGGATGTGTTTCCAGCAGACTTACCGGATGGGTTGCCCCCTCTGCGGGATATTCAGCACCAGATTGATTTGGTGCCCAATTCGAGTTTGCCCAATCGGCCTCATTATCGTATGAGTCCGAAAGAGCATGAAGAACTGCGGAGACAAGTGGAGGAACTATTGTCTAAGGGCTTTATTCGTGAAAGCCTTAGCCCATGTGAAGTACCAGCCCTGTTAATTCCAAAAAAAGATGGAACGTGGAGGATGTGCATTGACAGCAGGGCCATTAACAAGATCACAGTGAAGTATCGCTTTCCAATTCCAAGGCTGGATGATCTGCTAGATCAATTGGGCAATGCAAAGGTGTTCTCGAAGCTGGACTTGAAGAGTGGGTACCATCAGCTTCGAATCAGGCCAGGGGATGAATGGAAAACAGCGTTCAAAATTCGGGAGGGTCTTTATGAGTGGATGGTGATGCCGTTCGGTCTGTCCAATGCGCTTAGCACTTTCATGAGGATGATGAACCAGGCCCTTCGCTCTTTTATCGGTAAATCTGTTGTCGTTTATTTCGATGATATTTTAATATATAGTGCCACGCCTGAACAACACTTGCAGCACTTAAGGGAAGTTCTTACTGTTTTGCGTGCTGAAAAATTATTTGGGGCAATCAAAAAGTGTGTGTTCTTAACTGATATAGTGCTTTTTCTTGGATATGTTGTATCCAAGGATGGGATTTCAGTGGATGAGTCCAAGGTTGAGGCTATTCGTAGCTGGCCCCAACCGCGGACTTTATTTGATGTTCGCAGTTTTCATGGGCTTGTGGCGTTCTACCGTCGTTTTATTCCGCACTTTAGCACTATCATGGCTCCTATAACAGATTGTATGAAGGGTGGCAGGTTTGAGTGGAATGATGCAGCAACTGCTGCGTTTCAAGTGATCAAGCAAAAATTAACTTCGGCTCCTGTGTTGATTTTGCCGGACTTTTCACAGCCTTTTGAGCTGCATTGTGACGCATCAAAGGTTGGAATTGGGGCTGTCCTTAGCCAAAATTCTAAACCAGTTGCTTATTTTAGTGAGAAACTGAATGGAGCAAAGATGAATTATAGCACTTATGACGTGGAGTTCTATGCCTTGGTCCAAGCATTGAAGCACTGGTATCACTATCTTATTCATAGTGATTTCGTTCTATATTTTGATCACGAGGCATTGAAGCACCTCAATGCTCAAGATAAGTTGTCCAGTCGGCATGCTAAATGGGCAGCTTATATTCAGCAGTTCTCTTTCTCTATCAAGCACAAGTCTGGTGTTTTGAATCGAGTAGCTGATGCCCTCAGTCGGCGTTCCAATTTTCTTGTTTTGATGCGCACTAAAGTAACAGGTTTTGATGCTTTTCGTGAGTTATTGGCTGCGGATCCATATTTTTCTACTATCATTGAAGATATCGCAGGGGGAGCCCAATCAGAATTCCACATGCACAATGGGTTCTTATTCAAAGGAAATTTGTTGTGTGTTCCGGAGTCCAGCCTGCGATTGAAGATCATCAAGGAGTTGCATGATGAGGGGCATGTGGGCAGGGATAAGACTTATGCATTGTTGTCCGCTTCCTATTTTTGGCCGACCTTGCGGCGTGAGGTTTATAAGTTCGTGGCGGGGTGTCATATTTGTCAAATTTCCAAGGGAACAGCCACTAATGCCGGGTTATACTTGCCATTGCCAATTCCTTCCCAGCCATGGGCCGATGTAAGCATGGACTTTGTATTGGGGCTGCCGCGTACACAACGTGGTCATGATTCTGTTTTCGTGGTGGTCGATCGATTTTCAAAGATGGCACACTTTATCGCATGCAAGAAAACTACGGATGCTGTTAAAGTGGCGCAATTGTATTTTTCGGAGGTTTATCGCTTGCATGGGCTGCCTATGTCTATCGTTTCTGATCGGGATACCAGATTTTTGAGTTACTTTTGGCGTTGTTTGTGGAGACTGGCCAACACTCAATTGGATTTTAGTACGGCTTATCATCCCCAGACCGATGGCCAGACTGAGGTGGTGAACTGTTCTTTGGGCAATTTACTTCGCAGTTTGGTGGAGGATCATCTCAAAAGTTGGGATCAAAAGCTTTGTCAAGCTGAGTTTGCTTTCAACCATTCTGTCAATCGGAGCACGGGATTCTCTCCTTTTCAGGTTGTGTATGGATTTAACCCACGCACACTAGTCGACTTAGCTCCTGTTCCAAGCTTGAAGCGTTCTAATGGCAAGGCTGAAGATTTCATGACGAGTTTACAGCAGGTCCATGCCGAGACCAAGTTACGTTTAGAGAGTAGTACAGCCAAGTACAAGGCAGCGGCCGACAAGAAGCGCCGACTGGTGGAGTTTGAGGTTGGAGATTTCGTCTATGCGGTCCTCACTAAAGACCGTTATACCTCTCATGAGTATAACAAACTTGCTGCTCGTAAAATTGGCCCCGTTGAGATTGTTGAGAAGATCAACCCCAATGCCTATCGTTCGAAGCTGCCAAGCCATGTTCGTACTGCCGATGTGTTTAATGTCAAGCATCTCATTCCATTCCGGGGTGATAGCTTGACCGAAGATGAGGATGCAAATTCGAGGACGAATTTCTTTTTAGAAGGGGAGGATGATGCCGTAGCCATGGAGGAAGAGTATTTTCGGCATTTTAAGCCTCGGGGGGCAAACAAGTAATTTTGCTCGAACTTAGGCGTTCGGTATCGATACTGTGGATAGCTGTATCGATACCGTGGCGCTTCGGGGCGAACAGAAGCTTCCCGTATCGATACAAGTAATACCAGTATCGATACCGAGTGGTCAAACTTCGGCTGATTGACTATCCACGTTATTTCGTTGTTTTGGGAATTTTCCGTTTTTGTTAATTTTTTCGTTTTTCATTGATTTGACTTCCTTGTCGGAACAAATCACTTAGGGTTTCCAGTTTCCTATCAATTAGGTTTTCCAGTTTAATTAGGTTTTCCAGTTTCCTATATAATAAGTTGTAAGCCTTCAGGGCTGGGGAGTTTTTTTGAGTATTATTGAATGATAAAAGAGTCTAGAGAGCGTTTTTCTCTAAACTTTCTTGTTTGTGTTTGATTGTAGCACGTCTTTTTCTGTAGTTCATAAGGCGCCCTGCATCAGATTGTCTGTTCTAAGAAAAATTACACTGTAACGATATCAATAGATATTTTTTCCTCTCCATTTTTTTGTCATTAAGATGTCTATCTTGTTTTGAGATGGTATATTAAGTATTCAATTGTAAATCACTTGAATTGCAGTGTGTTTTGATATCTATATATATATATATATATATATATATATATATATATATATATATATATATATATATATATATATATATATATATATAGGACTAACTGTTCAAACAAAATATTAGATAAAATTACTAGATGCAATATAACAACAAAATAAAAAAGTGTGTTCAATTGACCACATTTTCTTATATGTGGTGCCACCTATGATTGGCTATAACGGGATGTAATTTAGATTGTTCAAAATAGATTGATTTGTTGGTGGGTGTTCATTTAATTTTACACTAGGTGTTCATTCATATTTTGGCTGGGTGTTTAAAACAAGAACTAACCTAAAATTTGTACAAATTTTTACATGTACTATTAGTACAATTTTTTTTTTAGGGTGGTCATGTGACCATCCATCCCATAGGGTGGAGCCGCCAGTGTCGGGACCCCTTTGGATCCTAAACAGTCAATTTGAATCGTTCATCGATCTCAAAATCAAATTTCGAGTGAGGCTCCACGAAAATCAATGCAATCGGACGGCCCTAAATATTCGCCGGTCGGCACGTGGTCGGCACCCTCCGGTTGGCATTAACCTAAATGCCCCTTGTAAAGTCTTATGTTTAAACAGGTGTTATCAACTTTTTTGAGAGTCTATTCACTAATTTGTTGTGGTTTTAACTAACCCTCGCTAAAAGATAGTTCGATAGATTGGCGAGGTGCACATATGTTGTCCCAGATAGGATTTGCAACGGGGCAGAGTGGGGGTGAATACCACTGTTTCTCTGTCTCCGATACCCTATTCAATTCTTATCTCAATCCTAATCTCCACTGGGGGTAGGGGTGAACTTGGTGGGGTGTTACTAGTACATTTTCAGTTTTTTCTGTACATACACATGGAGTGGTCCCCTCTAACTTCTACTAGTGTACAATATTTATCTAGGAAATGTATACTCTATAGGACCACATTACTTCTCTCTCTCTCTCTCTCTCTTCCTTACTCTGGGCAAATCCCAAGGAATCAGATTTAAAGAGAAAAAATGTACAATATGGAATTCATTTTTTGTTACTTTTTATTGTTAATTTATTAGTACACTTAGTTTGGTCCCCCTTGCAGCAATATTCTTGCAAGGGGCTTGGGCTCGAAAGCCGGCCTTACTCAACACGCCCCTTTATTAGGTTGGTTGCTTGTTTCCACTCATTGAAGATTCTATCTACAAAAGAAGGTCAATAGGGGATACTCAAATTGCTCTCATTGGCACCATCTACGAGAAGGTGAGGTCGTCTTTCTTTTCAGCCGCCATACAGTTCACCTTAAAGCCTTAAAGACGGAGAAGGGGAGGAGCAGTTATCTATGTAATTACGGTCTTTGTTGGTCGTTGTTCTGGTCGAGCACTCTATTTTCTTTGTCCAATTCCGTCTTACCAAACAAGACTGACTTCTTACCAATCTGCGAAGGGTTGTGAGGCTAAACCAGATATGAAGAATGAATCTATATCTGTGCACGGAAGTTGCTGGCCGACAGCCGCTCAACTCTTCCGAACCAGTCACATTTCATCAGCACCAATGTCTTTTAGGGATGAGGGGAGAGAACATTTAAAAATTGCTCATGGCATGTCTCCGAATATATTAAGGGTGCTGGTATTCGAGTCACGCAATGCGGATTGTTTCTACCACATTGAACTTCCTTCATGGGATCTCCAATCACAGAAGTTGGGTTTCCTCCGTAGGTGACTCCCTATGGGCTTAAACTCATCCCTCTCGACATTTTTATTTTATGTATAAAGGATCTAGCACGCGCTAGTCCAGAGGCAATTACTCCTCTTGGGAGTTTACATAATTTACTCACACATGCCTCTATAATTGACTTCTCCAGCCTTATTCTCCTTTGAATTTAGGAGTTAGATTTTTTAGCGCTATCTTTCACGCAATACACTCGAGTACTATTTAAGTATTGTTGACTCACACTCTATCTTGATTCATGCCGGCTCTGTATGGTGCACCTGTCACATTTTCAAACACAATTCTCCAACACAAAAGTAATTAGTATAATCTTCTTTCGATTAGAGAGTAAACCAACATCGAATTGTAGTCGCACCACAATATCATACACAATTCCCTCGTATCATATTTGGACTAAGATGTTTCACAATTCTAGAAACATATAGAAAGTGCAAATTTACCCCCACATTACTCATCTTACTTTTAATAAAAATATGTGTACCCCCACATAATTATTGTTCCTTGCGAGTAATATGTGTAAAGACTAATGAGCCACAGAGAAATACAATTTAAATCATGCTTACACAAGCAAAACCTCGGATAGGAATCTGAACCCCATTTTCTATCTTTTCCCAAAATAAGACCACATGTTATATTTCATAACTCCGTAATAATTAATTTTCAAGGAAAGCATCCGAAATACTGTCGTTTGAATTAATTGAGGATTGCATCCCATATTCCATATCACATGAACACTAAATAGTAGACGAAGTCGCAATCATCTACATGCTGAAGTTATAAGTAAAATTACTCTCCTAGTCTCCTCATATCAATTTCAAGCCAACATCAAAGAAATGGTGACTATAGGTGCTAAATCAAGTTTTGAAGCTTCCTGAAAATAGTAATACCCCATATTCCCCCACAAGATTCAAAACTTTATAATATAAAGAAAATAATAGCATATGAAGTATGCACTCAAGGGAAAGCATCAAAACAAAATTTTTGTAATCCAAAGAAAACAAAAGATGTGGAAATCAGTAATTTCAACATTGTGACCCTTTCTAATAGAGACTTAATTACTCACTGAAAATTTGGCCGATCAGAAAATATAACTTGTTCAAAGGTTTTTTTTTTTTTAATATTATTATTATTAAAACATATTAGCAAGTAGGATTATCCTGAAGAAAACATAAATCAAAGGCCTTTCAAGGCAACTTTTAAACGCCTCTATATGCAATAGGAGAATATCAATGCTTTTATACCATAACCCCAACTTAACTGAACGAGAGGTTAAGGGAAACAATCCTTATAGCTTGACTCGTATTCCAACACTCCAAATAAAGAGATTCATTAAATATGTATTCTCCTACTCATCCCTATGATAAGAGTGCTGATGTAAATGTGACGGTAAAGGAAGGGATTTACCCTGAATGAGTCCAAGGCAAGAAAACTCTTGCAGGATAGACTTCTATCACTTCTATCCTTGGAGGATTCACCTTTAGTGAGAGCGTCGTGAGGCCGCGACCGTGGGGATTGGGTTGTTCCCTAAAACTCTCATGAGAATCAAGATTGAGCGCATGGCTAGTAATAGCGCTACCCCGCGTCACAGTTTGTATCGTACCATGTGTGTGATATGTAGAATTCTGGTTCAAGGGATTCAGTTCAAGACCTAGTTCACTGTAATTCCTTCAGAACGAAACTGTCAACACTAAGTGAGGTTCAAGTCTGAAAAACACCTACACCTATTGTATGGTATTAAAGTTGCCCATATTCACCCTTAATATATTCGGAGACATGCCATGAGAAATTTTTAAATGTTCTCTCCCTCATCCCTAAAAGACATTGGTGCTGATGAAATGTGACTGGTTAAGAAGGGTTTTACCCTGAATGAATCCAAGGCGCTTATATTGTCGCGGGATAGACCTCCGTCACTTCTATCCTTGGAGGATTCACCTAAGTGAGAGCCGTCGTGGGGCCGCGACCGTGGGATTAGGGCTATTCCCTAAAACTCTCATGAGAATCAAGACGAGCGCACGACCATTAATAGCGCTAACCCGCGCCTAAGTCCAGTATCAATACCATATGTGTGGCATGTTGAATTCTGGTCAAAGGGGTCCAGTTCAAGACCTAGTTCACTGAGATTCCTTCAGTATGAGACTGTCAACACTAAGCGAGGTTCAAGTCCGAAAGACACCTACCCCATTGTATGGTACTATGTTGCCCATATGTTTTTCTATTTTTCTATTTATTATATATGCTTTATGCCTTATTTAAAATTTTAAAACTTGTTGGGGATTGTTGGGATTTTAAGTTTTATAAATTTAAATAAAGAGGTTTGTTTAAGAGTTGTGCCCTTTCATACAAGGGACATGACTTTTGTGAAGAGTCACTTTGAGTTCTATAAATATAGAATTATCCTACAAGGGTTTTAACAACTTAATACCTTGAGTTCCCTCTCTCTTCTCACCATTATATTTTCTATATCCTCTGGGCAATTAGAGAAAGACTTGGCACCCCCGTCTTCCGCGGATCGTGTAACGTGGAGACATACTGTGAGATTTTTGGGTTGTATCTTGGAGTGGTATTCGACCGTCATAACCTACACGAAGGGAGGCGAATACGGCTTTAGATTGTTATAACTTTATATCGCAATAAACACAAACCACCAACATATGTAAGATGTGGCATAAGACATGGAAATTATGAACACAATCAACCAAATATATTAGATAGTAGAGTTAGGAAAATAGCTTGTGAGATCGATGGAAGGCACGACAAGTTGCTTAATTCCTTGAGTTCCCTCTCTTTTCTCACCATTATATTTTCTATATCCTCTGGGCAATTAGAGAAAGACTTGGCACCCCCGTCTTCCGCGGATCATGTAACGTGGAGACATCGTTTTGGAGCCCACGGCACCGCACGGGCAAGGGCACAGGCACAGTGAGGCACGGGGCACGGTACGACACAAAGCGCGGCATAGATACGTATAAGGGCACAATAAAATTATAAAAATACTAGTGACTCGAATGAGTAAGAGTCAAAGTTCTTATGATTTGTGGAAAAGTATTGTCTTCATTTTGTATTTTTTGTTTTGTTTTAAGAAATGCATATAATTGATAGTTGAGTCAATGCCAACCTAGTTGGGATGTAGCTGTACAATGATGGTTTTTAGTGTGTTGATTTTTTTTTTTGTCATTCGTCATTCCTAATTTATTACATGGGGGAGGGGGGAATAGGACTCGATCCCAGGATGCAGTGTCGAGCATCTAAAAGCCCTACCGCATGAGCTAGCCACCACTTGCTAGTGTGTTGATTTCCTCCAGTGATTTCTACACTTTTTGAGGGGTTTTCCACGTATATCCTTGTATTCACTGTTTATTGCTTTACGATTCCTTTTTGTTTGCTTGTTGAGTATTCAAATAACGATTAAGGATTTTTCAGCCGGGAACCAAAATTTTTACCTCTACAGAACTCAATAGCCCACAACCTCAGAATCCACTCCGCAGGCGCTCTCTGCACCTGGAATCTGGCTGGAATGATTTCTCAAATACTGCTAGAGAAACCATAAGCAAAAAATAAACGTTGCAAAGTCTCTGCATGTTGGGAACAATAAACACATTTAGGCTCAATCGTCATTGTCCATCTTCTGGGTCTATCCTTAGTGGAAAGCCTCTACAAACATGCTAACCACATAATAAATCCCCTCTTAGGAACATTCATAGAGAACCAAACAAGAGAGGCCCACTGGACCTTCCCCCGAAAGAGAGTCTCCTGCATAAGAGATTCTAGCTATAAGGTTGACTGGCTACATGATTCTATCTATCAACCAGTCTCACCTCTCAACATCTGAAAGAAATCTTGATCTTGAGGCGCGTAGATCAGGAATTGAATCTCGACTCGGTCCAGTGAAAGTATAGTCAAAGGTAGCGCGCGATGATGATAAACACTCAGTCTTTCTCTTCATCCATCTCTTTTCATTTGATCTCAAAGAAGAAAGTGGTTTCTTGTCACCAGCTTCGAGATTGATTCTGAGAAAGACTGAAAGAGCCTTTCTAGAAGTTCTAGATGTGAAGGCGGAATTTGACTTCCATTTTCTAATAGGTTTCGAATTAACGATGTCTTGTCCGAGACCTGAGTTCGATCGTGCAAGAGTTGCGTTCGATCATTCAACAGTACGGCTATTCCTATGATTAGTCTTAGAAGACCGAAATGCCGTTAAATTAAAGTTCCACTGAGCTCCCACTAGGGGAAATTGTCCAAACTACTTCATCAACCCTATCACTCTGAGCCAGAATAGATACAGAGATGGAATTTTGAATTGTAATATCAATCTGTTAGGTGAGGGCTAATGCCATTCAGTACCATTAAGAATAACAGAACTTATCTTTGCATATATTGCTCAGCCAAGATTATACCTAGTCCTTCCATCAAGCAACTTATAGAGGGGACCCCTAGGATGCTAGTTGTCTAGCCAAAAATAAGTTCCTTGCCCTTTTGCCCATCTCCTATAATGTGTTGTACAAAACTCTGGGCCAACTCTCTCAACAATCAAGGGGAGTCTTCATAACCCCAAAATTCTGATTTTTGATAATGTAACTGTGCACCCAACCCATAACGTTAACGTGTCTTCTTTCTTGCAAAGAGCCCACAAGTGTCTCTACATATAAGCCTTGTTCCAAACCTTGAGGGATGTCAAGCTCAAACCTCCTTCCGCTTTAGGGGTACAAACTTCAATCCACTTGATCTTAGCTCGTAACTGTTTAATGTTAACACCTGACCATAGAAAATCCCTGAGCATGGATTCAATTTTCTGAGGCGAAGAGCACCAATAGGTTTGCATACTACAAAGAACGGACTGTGTGAGAGGAGCTCTACCGCCAAAGACAATAACCTACTAGTCCAGCTTGAAATTCTCTGCTGAGTCGTCTCCTTCAACTGAATGCAATCTTCATACCTCAGCCTAGTTGAAATAAGAGGAACTCCGAAGTATGTAACTGGTAAAGTTTGATAACACTTGGATGAAGCTATAGTGATAAAAGACCATGTTGACAAGCACAAAAGTTCTCTTTCAAAAATTGATATGAATGTGTTATACAGTTTCCTGTATGATCACCACTCTAACAAAGGTTATTTTTGAAACTTGGTTTTTTTAATGACAACCCCACCGAAAATCTCCGAAGTCGCTTCTGATTCGCACTCTAAATCATTTAATTTTTTTTTTGAAGTCTATATTCTGCATCACTGTGTACTAGCTTTCAATTTAATTTTCGTACCCAGGAGAGATCAACGGCAGCAAGCAATCTATCTTTATCAATGTTTTCCTACCAGTAGTCTAATAATCGTTTTCCACATAAAAATGTATTCAAAAAAATTGTAGTTCAAGAAGAAATGTTAGAAGGCTTTTGGTAAAGAGACTCCATTCCATTCCTATTTTTTTTGAACAGCCAAAAAAAAAAAAAAAAACTTTTGAGTAAAAGGACCAAGAAGATGCTGGCATCGCAATGTACCAACGGAATTGAAATCCAAGAATTACGATAATCATTTGTCACTAGAGACCCAGCAGGTAGTAAAAAACCAACCGGATACGACACTACCAAAACTAAAAAATACAGCCGAAATAAAGTCTAACCAAAACCAAAACCACTGCAACCTCTGGCACCATCCCGATTCCCCAACAAACCAAAATCCCATCCCAAAATATTCATACCAAGCTAATCCAAAATAAGAAGATTACAGCACCCTTGACCCTCCTGATCAAACAGCAAAGAGAACCACATAGCAAGAACAAGCCCGGCCAGAAAACAAACCCACCAAAAAGAAAAAACACAGCCCAACCATTACCCCAACTTCAAACAAAATTGACTCAAAACTTGCAATTCACACCAAGAGAGACCCAGTTAATCTCCGGCCCTTCCCATCTTCTGCTTTTAGCATCTGAAATCTTTCTTCATCAATTTCTTGTAGGTGAGCAATTTTACTAAATAGAATGATTGACCAAATGATTGAATGAGAATCACATCAATGGTAATGACGTTTCTGGGGATAGAATACTCACTCTTGATTCTCAATTCTACACCAATTTTTGTGTGTTTAGGCCTTTAGGGGGTGGGTGGACGTGGAGGTTTCCTACCTAAGTGCATTGCTTTTGTTGCTTCGGGTTGTTTGGGTAATATGGTGATAAGCAGAGGATATATTGGTCTTTAATTTTCTGTGCAGAAGATCCCTAATAATGTAGCTTTTCTAATCAGTAGTAGATTAGTATCACCAGTATAGAAAAATTCGTGAGATTCACACAACAGATACACACATCTTCAAATTAAATACCGTAAAACATACATGTTCATTTATTCATAATAATGAGCGACAATCTTCCATAGGAGATCACAACTTCCAATAGACTGATGCATGACACAAATCAACTCAAAACTACCTCCAGTTGACAACAATAATAATTGAAAAACTACTAGTCGAGATGATGATTTGTCTAATCCAAATCATCATCTCTTTGGTCCGGTTGTTGATGGTTTTCATCTCAACTTAGGAGATCGGTTTGATGGTCTTCACTAACTTCAAATTGATCCCCTAAGCCCAGATGAACCATCAACAACCAAACCGAAGAGATGAGCTGCCCACCTTTACTCAATTGTGTTGCATGGTTGTTGGCATTGCAACGACATGCGGCATAGGACAACAATTCAACCCAAACTTTGCTCAGTATTTTCCATTTATTTTTTTCTAACTTCTTTAGCTCTTTGGCCAGCATGCACGCGTCAAAAAACACAGTTTTGCTTGCATCTTCCTTGACAGTTGGAGGGTTAACCACCATAGGAATATTAAATTCAAGGATACTTTTGCAAGCTTGAATCATATCCACTTTATGTCCATCCTCCTCCTTTTCTAGTACTCCCCATGCCTTGAAGAATAGCTTGGCCGTAGCACAGGTATCTCTGAATCTTATTTGTGCAGTACCTGCCACTGCAGACATCATAGATGGCTCCATAATTAGAAGATATAGCATGTAATCTGACAATACCTTAGAAATCTCTTGCTTGTTCTCTGAATTGCCTTCCTCAGTAATGTAACAGAGCTCGGTAGCAATGTGCCATAATATGAGAATCTTGTCATAGTCGGCATGAAGAGTATAAGGGAGCAAGTTATTACAACCATCTTCACGTGTAAGAACCCAATCTCCTTTGGCTGAACAAATTTCCATACTAGTTTTTATGGCAACAGCCTTCTCGGATTTAATTTTCAGCTCTTCGAAGATGAAATCTCTCAATTGCTCATCTAATCGCTTTGTTACCACATACTTCTTGCCATCAAGAATGTTGGTAAGGCCCAAATTACTAATTAACTTGTCCCACTTCTTGGAACGAGGATGCAAACAATAGAACATCAAGTTGTACTGAGAGATACATCCAGACCACCTCCGGTTCATGATTGATATTAACAAAACAAATAGAGCCTTTATGACACAGCCAATCACATAACAGACTGCATACAAGACGTCGGACAAAAATGCCCGAATTAGGTTACCTTTACAAATGCGCAGTAGGTCATCGCGGTTCAGTACGAAATAACCGTCCAGTTGCCAGGGCGTCACAAACACGGTATTCCAGTAAGAGGTACAGATCACGAAGAAAGCTATTACATCGTGAATGATGGTACCAATGAGCAAGGTGTAGGTGATTTCAACATCAATGTTGTGGTGCAAAAACTTGTGCTTTGGGTCCATCAAATGAAAAAGTACGAAGGCTGCCAAACATGACACGAATGAAACAAACCTACTTGGATTGAACCTGCTGTAACCACACAGCACCGGGGTCTTGGTGAAGAGAATGTCATAGAGGAAATTGAGTTCTGTCTCTACGCATACAAAAGCTTGTTCTGGTGTCAACTTGAGGAAATATGATCGGCTTTTGTCTCGCTCGCGAGAGCTGAATTTGAGATCAGCAATTAGCCCCTTGACAGTTTCAAAATGGCGATAAGCGGCTTTCAATAGGTCGAGGCTCAATAAATCATTATAATTGAGATTGGGCATCGGCTCATTCTTGTCTCCAAGTAGGCCTGATTCTTGGTTTGGAAAGTACTTATCCGTGAGCTTGTGGTAGCTTTTCCCAGGATTCGGTTCTCTGATCATGGAATCACGGAACCTATGCCAGCTGGCAAGATAGAGAGAACGGGTCCGCTCGATAGACTTTATAAGCGCGGAAATGAACACGAGCAAAGTTGGGAGCCATAGCTTGTTGTTGGAGGATAGAGTTAGAATAAAGACATAAGCAGAAGTGGTAAGCTGGACAACCAGCTGAAGGAGGTGCCTCAGCCACAGCTCATTATCCTCGAGCGCGAAAGCAGTTATGGTGTCCGGACCGCCAAGGTGTAACAAGAGAAAGGGTGCCCAAAATACCATGAGTTCTGGATTTGCGTAAGCGCCGAGGGCATTGCCGCATGGTCTGGAGATGAGTCCCACGCCAAAGATTGCAGTCGCATCTGCTAGATTGTATGCCAACCATATGGGGATTATTACCAAAGAATTCGCTGTTCGCTTCCTTAAAGGAGCGGAGAAGAATAGGAAAGTCTGCAGGAAAAGACTAAACAGGATCACTGCCCGGAGATTCCAGGTGTCCCACCACAGCTGAATCCAATGGAACATGGCTTCTATCCTCGCTCTCTCTCTGCACTGTATGTCTGTATCACGAGCTTGTGTTAATGCTTCTTATTAACATCTTCCCTATAGTAAACACCTTCCTTTCCGTTTTCTTTTTTCATATTTTGGTATTTTTTTTTGGTATTTTAAAACATTGACTTTAGCAAGTCATTAAATATAAATGCAAAAATTGTTTACATTTTCTCGTTATATCACTTTGTTTAATTAGGATGCCAACCGACCTCATATTCTTTCTTACTGTAATTAAGACAAGAAAGTTACAAAAGGATTTTCATCTATGTATGCACTGATTCAAGTTAAAAGCACAAAGTTACGTAGATTTTTTTTTTTTTTTGACTTGTATGTTTTTTTTTAATCACTAATTAATTGGGCAACCAAATGTGAGGTGGGCTTGGACAACCCAAATGTTAGGGCCGGCCCTGTTGACAACTACTAAATCTTCAAATAAATTTTGAGTAAATAATGACAAACGATCCCAATATGCACCGAAAAAAATTATTTCTAACTGTAGTAACATTATAATGATCTATGTCAAACACGTTCTTTTTATGTAACTAGAACAAAAGCACATGACCGGATGTATATTGGTTTAATAGAAGAATTGACTTTTTTAGTTGAAGCTTCCCCAGTTATTCACAAGAAACAAGTAACGTTCTAGTATTAGCTATCGTTTACAAGTAGACAGATTAATTAGTAGTTTCTTTAATTTTCGGCTTCATTACCATAAGTCACATTTTCTAAGTTATCTTCCAGTATTTTGGAGTATGTGCCACGATTTATTTTTAAGAAATATAGAAAAGAAATTGTATATATTCTGCATTAGGAAAGCTTGAAAATAAAGAACTGATAATTTACATCGTACACACAAACAGCAATGCTCCAATCTTTGGGCTCGCTTATTCTTCGATCAACACATATCCTCCGGCCCGTACCTCTGCCACGTCGGTTTTAGATCTATGTTTTGGATCTACCACATTCAACAACTACGCCTCCGGCCCATACCTCTGCCGCTGTTTTCTTCTCCACGTACTTGGCTTTCCCCTTGGTGTTGTTTTAAAATTGCAAAAATGTTTTCGAAGAATGTTTTCTTCCCCCCTCCCTTGGCTGAGTTTGCGATTTGCATGTGTTCTATTTTATGTATTTTTCAGGTTTGACCAGCGGACGGGAATAAGATAAATATCGTGTTCGGGGAATTTATGTCTTTTTGTTGTGGTGGCTGTAACGAAACATTTTTTTTAATATATATATATATATATATATATATATATATATATATATATATATATATATATATATATACCGGGTATTTTTTTTGGCTGAATCTTCGCGTAGGCCCTTAAAAACGCATTTTAAAAACATTGAACGGTTCGGATCATCAAAATTTGATCCGAAAAGGTGAGGTCCGCACCAAATTTAAATAAGGGATCCCTTAGGAGAACATTCTCCTATATATATATATATATAGTGATAGGGTTAATTATCCTAACAATGGGATTATTATCTTGTTGGGAGAAATTTTATTTACATATATAAATATTAGTGTGAAAAAAATATTTTTAAAACCCATCCTATTTATCCTGACATAACTACCCTATCATTATCCTTTTTATCTCTTATCATTCTACTCTCCCATTTCCCCTTAAACTCTTCCACCATCATTATCTCGAATCTATTATATTTAAACTAAACAAGTCTCATTCTCTTCCTCACTCTCTCTCTCTCTCTCTCTCTCTCTCTCTCTCTCTCTCTCTCTCGACATTCTTTCTTTTCTTTCCCTGGTAAACTATTTTTTTTCTCTCTTTCTTTTTCTTCCCTTGGCTCTTCTACTTTTCTCTCATAAATTCACCCCATCTAATTGTATCTCTTCCACCATTGGTAAGTTTTTCTCTTTCTCTCGCGGAGTATATTTTTCTTCACTCAAGCGGATATTTATTTATCTTTTACAGATTTTTCTCTGGAGTCGTGATCTTTCGATCTTACCGTTTCATTAGCGCGTGCTAAATTTGTTGGAGGAAAGGTAGGGAACCCTAAACCTAACCATTACTTTAGTTTATTGTTTTTTTTTTTATAGCTAGTGTGTATGTGGGAGAAGTGTAGAAAATTTGTACACTGTAAATTAGATCATTATCGAATGGGTAGTGAAAGTTTGACGTTGAAAAATCGGGTTTTTGGGTACTGTATTCTGTTCGTCAGTTTTGGGTCTTTTTTGAGTCGATTCAGGAAAACCCTAAAACTGGAAAAGTTGTAGATCTTGAAAAGTTAAGCAACTTTGATAGAGAACTCATCTCGATCCAAGTTACGTAGAATTTTATATGATTTTTCAAAGTTTCTGTTGTAGTGAAACACGAGACAGATTACAAATTATTTTAAAATCTAATTTCGACCTCTTTCATGAAGGATTTAGAACCCGAGTAAATCACGGAATCTGCTCGTAGCGTAAAGTTTAATATTTCTGTAAAATCTCGTGATTTATGGAGTTAGTTTACTATTTATAGTAAATTAAGAATGTTTCTCGTTTTACATGTTATGTTAAATTTGTCTTTAACTTTGTGATTATTTTATTTTCTCGTTATGCTGGCCGGACTTATGTGATTAATGACCTACGTGATGCATGAAACCAATTGTTAAGAACGTATTGATCGAAATGTTTTTGTTTAAGGATGAATGAATTAATCGCAAAATTTGGGGTTGAGACGTGATCGGTATGGGTCTTGAGCCATGCGCAGTTTATACTTTTTGGTAGCTTTGTTTTGTGATCGGGCGCCGGAAGTATATTGTGGGTGAGAATCGATACCGGATAGAGATTGATCAATGGGTGATCAATCGTGGGCTGTGCGCAGTATCTCCCGTGGTGGCTTTGCTGTGTGATCGGGCACCTGAGGTATACTGTGGATGGAAGCATGTGACAGAAAAGTATATGTTCAAAGTTGGAACAAGATTAATAAAATTTTGTGAATCCTTTGTGTTGAGGAATGAAGTGAAAAATTTAGTATATCATTCGAAATAAAATTTTCAGTTATGTGTGTAATTGTTGCATGAGTAACTTTAGTAAAGGGGTGGCTTAGGGTGCCTTATTGAGTGTAATTTTACCACTCACGGTGCTACTTTTTGTGGCCCTAGTGTCCCCAGCGCCAGGTACAGAAGAAGATGGGGGGCCGCCTGCTGATTATGAGGCGATGGAGCAATTAGATGGGAATCAAGTGGCGGATCCATGACTTTATTAGTAGAATTAGCTAGATGGCTCTGTCATTTTATTTCCATTGGATTTTTTTTGAATAAATGTTTAAGTTTTTCAGACAGTGTTTGAATTCAATTTATTTCAGTTGTAATAAGTTAGTTTACTTTTAATTTTTGCAAAAAATTTATTAAGTATTCTTTGGGTTTTTTTTTTTTTAATGAAGTTGGTATTTTATTTAAATAATTTTGCAATTTATATATTAACGTACCCAATTTTCGGGACGTTATAGTGGCTGCGGAGCTTCAGTGGCGGAGGTGTTATGAGTCCTTTGTAGAGGCAGCATTGCTTGGCTTTGGTGTTGATTGTTTATGTTCTTTAATTTCGTTGTTGTTTATTTATGTTGTGGTGGTTGCAGTGCTTGTTTTTGTTCACTATGTTTTGTTTGTGTAGGCTAGATGTAAAGGCGTTGCAGGTCTCCCTGCATTTTGATCGGTAGCATCATTTAGGTCTACTGTATTGACATTGCGCAGTGATTAACGAAATTTTCTCTCTATTCTCCACAAAAAAAAAGAAGAAAGAAATGGAAGGCCTAAAACCTTAAATAACATAGACAATGCCTATAAACCATTAAGATGGCTTAAAAATCTATAGATTCACAAACTTCTCTCCTCTTCTCGAGACGAACTAATAATCACGAAAAGTTTTGTGCAAAATTAATAAACGCAAAAAAAATAAAATAAAGTAACGACAAAACCGAAAATATCAATGTCATTAAAAACAGGAAACTCACCCTACTTCCTATTCAAATGTGATAAGAGAAACTTCGCATGATTAGAGTAAGAAAGGACAAAAATGAATGAACATAGAAAAGAAAGACAGATCGAGATAGAAATAAATGAAAATCATCAGTGAAATACCTGTTGAAGCTCTTGAGTTAGATCTTGATAAAATCGTTGTCGAATGTAGGGTTTCTGCCAAAGTTGGCGATGCTAGCAATGGTTGCACCGCCTGTAGGACTTGATTCCTGTTAGCCGATATATATAAAAAAAAATCCCAACTCATTGTGTGGTAGGGAATCAAATGGACGGGAAGAAATTCATTTTCCACTGAATTAGGTCCCACTTCTCTTGTTTTGTTTTGGATAATCAATTTGGTGCCGCTTCATCTGATGGCAAACAACTTGGCCTCATCTTTCACGATAGTAGTAGCTACCGGGGTCTTCTCAGAAAGTCTTTCGGAAAAGAAGACAGAATATCTCATTTGCAAATTTAATAAGCTGTAATGTAAATGAAGTTTCCCATTAGACGGTGCTAAAAACCTTTTTTTTTTTAATTGCGTTTACTAATTTTGCATGGAACTTTTGGTGGTTATTTTTTTATCTCGCCGACAGTAAGCGGAAAATTTTTAAAAATTATGAGTTCTATCCAATTTTTTGAGAAATGACCAATTTTTAGCACTTTTAGGCGAAATTTGATGTCCAAACAGTCCCTTCTTTCTGTACGACCAAGTGAAGAATTTTTTACTAAAACCGGTAATCTCTCCTAGGAGGAGATTTCTGAATTATAGCTGTATTTTAACTTCTAAACAGTTCGGCCCAGACTCAACTCATATATAAGTTTGGGGTTCGAGGGGAATTAGCATCCACATCTCACTCCTAAACAAGAGAAAAACCTTTAAACCATCCCTTTATCAAGCTCCGTAAAACATACTAAAGCACCACAATAGATTATTTTTGCTATAGTGCTTCCACGCAACCATGTAGCAACGCTTCGGGGAGGGGAAGACCCAAATTGATATTAGATGCGGTAGTGCGCAAAGATTTGAGTCTACTAGGTCTAAGTAAACAAACAACACTTGACATAACTCAATGAAGGAAAGAGATTCATGTAGCCAACCTTAATTGATTGGGACATAAGGCTCGGTTTTATTTGGTTTAGCTTATAGTGCTTCCTAACAAGTAAAAAGTACTCTTCACTTCTAACTCTTATTGTACTTTAGTATTTGTTTCTCTCCCCTTCGACTCTCAATCACTTTTTGAACAAAATAAAATAGAGAATGTTTAAAGAAGAATATTTTAATAGGATAGAGGTACAATAGAGAGTCTGATGGAGTGAACATTTTAGCAAGTGGCATGCTAAAGTAGGAAAGTAGGTTTAATTTGGAGGCTTATGTGGTTTTTATACTTATTTTCAGTGCAAATGCTAAGTGCACCTCGGGGTTCGTAGGTAGTAAGGCTATGCTTGGATGGCATTGACATGCATCTTAAGAAGGAATGGTAATAAGATTCCACCCACCTATGTTTTGGTTTGAGTTGGAATCAAGAGATGTTTAACTTTTAAGTTTCCAGCCCGACCGTTCAACACGATTCGGGTGACCAGCCAGCTGGTCAAAACTAAACAAAAGCTGACACACGGGTAAACCTTATTGTCAAAATTCAGAACAATTCCATATCTTTTATACAGAAACCTCCGATCTACAAATTTGAGAAAAGAGAGACACAGAAGAAAAGGAAAAATAAAAAATAAAAGTATAAGCATACCCTTGAGTGTTTAGGAAATTTTGATGCAATGATATCTCTAACTGATCGGTTTTTTTATACTTTTATATTTATATACGTAACATATCTAAATATAAATAGTTATAGGGTTAATTATCCTAAAAATTTGACTATTATATATCTTGTTGAGAGATATATACTTCCATACATAAATTTAGTGTGTAAAAATATTTTTTAAAACCCATCCTAATTATCCTAGCCTAACTACCCTATCATTATCCTTGTATCTCTTATCATTCCACTCTCCCACTTCTCCCTAAATTCCTCCATCATCATTATCACTAGTCTTTTTATTTTTAAACTAATTAAAACCCCTAAATTCCTCCACAACTACACTTATCACTAATTCTTTTATTTATACTAAAAAGAGTCTGATTCTCTCTCTCTCTCTCTCTCAAATTCCCCAGGTAATATGTTTTCTTTCTTTTTTTTTTTTTTTTCTTTCCCTCCTTTTGGTTCTCTCTCTCATTTTTCTCTCATACAAATTCACTCCTTTAAATTATATCTCCTACACCATTGATAAGTTTCTCTGTTTCTCTCGCGGAGAATATTTTTCTTTTACACACGCGGATGTTTAATTATCATTTTACAGATTTTTCTCCGGAGTCGTGATCTTTCGATCTTACCGTTTCGTTAGCACGTGCTAAATTTGTTGGAGGAAATGTAGGGCTTCTTAAACCTAACCATTACTTTAGTTTACTATTTTATTGTTTGTGTGGATGTGGGACAGTTATAGAAAATTAGAACACCAAAAATTAGATGTTTAGGGAACGGGTAGTGAAAGTATGACGTTGAAGAATCGGGATTTTGTGCACTGTATTCAGTTCGGCAGTTTCAGCCCTTTTTCGAGCCAATTCAGGAAAAACTCAAAACTGAAAAGTTGAAGATCTTGAAAAGTTAAGCAACTTTCATTTAGAACTCGTCTCAATCCGAGTTACGTAAAATTGAATGGCCTTGTTCATTTCCCTGTTTAGTTTTACTTTTAGTTTTGATGACATCATTACTTCTCTCATTTCTCTCTCTATCTCTCTACTCATTACATCTGCTGACATCATCAAAACTAAAGTAAACTATCTAACCAAACACAGCCAATATGACTTTTTCAAAGTTTCTACTGTAGTGAAACACGAGACAGATTACAAATTAATCTAAAAACCCGTTTTCGACTTTGTTAATGAAGGAATTAGAACCCGAGTAAAGCACAGAATCTGTTCGTAGTGTAAAGTTTAATGTTTCTATAAAATCTCGTGATTTATGGAGTTAGTTTGCCTTTTTAAGTAAATTAAGAATGTTTGTTGTTTTACATGTTATGTTAAATTTTTCTTTAACTTTGTGATTATTTTATTTTCTCGTCATGTTGGGATTATGTGATTAATGACCCACGTGATGCATGAACTCAATTGTTAAGTACGTATTGATCAAAATGTTTAAAGTACAAGAATGAATGAATTTAATCGCGATATTTGGGGTTGGGATGTGTCCGATATGGGTCTGGAGCCATGTGCAGTTTATACTTTTAGGTAGCTTTGCTGGGTGATCGGGCGCGGGAAGTATACTATGGGTGGAAATCGTTGCCGGATAAAAATTGGTGGTGACCGGTATGGGTCTTGAGCCATTCGCAGCATACCCGAGGTAGCTTTGCTGTGTGATCGAACACCCTGGGTATATTGTGGATGGAAGTCGGTGACGGAAAATATATGTTCAAAGTTGGAACGAGATTAATAAAATTTTGTGAATCCTTTGTGTTGAGGCATGACGTGAAAATTTGAGTATTTCACACAAAATAAAATTTCGGTTATGTGTGTAATTGTTGCATGAGTAACTTTAGTAAAGGGGAGGCTTAGGGCGCCGTATTGAGTGTAATTTTGCCACTCACGGTGCTACTTTTTGTGACCCTGACGTCCCCAACGCCAGGTACAAAAGGAGAGGAAGAGCCGCCTGCTGATTACGAGGCGATGGAGCAGTTAGATGGGGATTAGGTGGCAGACTCGTGGCTCTGTTAGTAGAAATTTTAGATAGATGGCTATGTTGTTTATTTCAGTTGAACTATTAAATAAATGTTTAAGTTTTTCAGACAATATTAGAGTTAAATGTATTTCAGTTGTAATACGTTAGCTTACTTTTAGTTTTCCTTTAAAAAAAATTTATTAAGTTTTCTTGGAATTTTAATAAAGTTGGCTTTTTCTATTTAGATAAATCATGATATTAAATTATTAACATACCCAATTTTCGGGGCGTTATAATATCAACTCACCATTTTCCCCGTTCTTGTCACGATGATGTGAGCGATCTTTCAACAACCGTGTCGCCGTAATCAACACACCCTTAAGTCCCTTTCATGACATTTGCTACGAGCCACCATGTTTGACAAGTAAATGTGGGTATTGAAATTGATCTTTTACCCTCCAATATTTTTAAACAAAATCCCAACTCATTGTGTGGTAGGGAATCAAATGGACGGAAAGAAATTCATTTTCCACTGAATTAGGTCCCACTTCTCTTGTTTTGTTTTGGATAATCAATTTGGTGCCGCTTCATCTGATGGCAAACAACTTGGCCTCATCTTTCGCGATAGTAGTAGCTACAGGGGTCTTCTCAGAAAGTCTTTCGGAAAAGAAGACAGAATATCTCATTTGCAAATTTAATAAGCTGTAATGTAAATGAAGTTTCCCATTAGACGGTGCTAAAAGCCTTTATTTTTTGTCTTTATTCTTTTTTTTAATTGCGTTTATCAATTTTGCATGGAACTTTTGGTGGTTATTTTTTTATCTCGCCGACAGTAATCAGAAAAATTAAAAAATTATGACTTCTATCCAATTTTTTGAGAAATGACCAATTTTTAGCACTTTTAGGCCACTTTTAGCGCCTAAAAGTTGGTTCTTTCCCTAAAAAAAACAGGGTTAATTTCTAATGTGATTAGCAAATATCGAAGAAACACTGTCACAGGCAAGAATATATAAGTTGCTAATTTCGAGTTTATCCCAAGATTGTTGACAAGTTCTTATAAATTAATACATAGTTAGATAAATGAAAAAAGCAGCTTTTGGCGAAATTTGATGTCCAAACAGTCTCTTCTTTCTGTACGACCAAGCGAAGAATTTTTTACTAAAACCGGTAATCTCTCCTAGGAGGAGATTTCTGAATTATAGCTGTATTTTAACTTCTAAACAGTTCGGCCCTGTTGGGAGATTTAAGTTTGAGGTTCAATTTTAGGGGATTTAGGTTCTTTGGGGTAGGATATAGTGATTTTAGACACTTGGATTTAGGCACTTTGGATTTAGGCGCTTTGGGTTTAGGGTTTAGGCTAAGTTTTTGGTTTGATTTTAGCAACTGGGTTGCTAAAATCAACCCACATTTTAACACCTGGTGAACTCATTTCCTAAAATCAGAATTGATTTTAGCAACTGAGTTGCTAAAATCATTTGAAAAACTCAGCCTTTAGGCACTTTGTAGTGGCTTTTTCCTTCTTCCAAACAAGGTCTTTGAAAGCTTCAGAGGTGTGCCAAAAACTGTCATTTTACTGCAAAACACGGCGCACAACACCTACCGCACAACACCCACCCCGGATCCTTTTTCTCAACTCATATTACTGATTCATTTGGCTGAATTTTGTGTTTGTTTCGTGGGTTTTTTTTTTTTTTTTAAACCTATGCCAGCTTAGATTTTATAAAAATCGAATCGAGATCATACCATCCCATGTGTGGCTCAAACCATAATAACTTTTGTATATAGAAGTTGGGGCAATGCCACTTCGACAACAAAAACTTAAATTCTGATGTATAACTGATCGCATTCAAATAGGCAGGCAACCTGTTAAAATAGGTCACTGGGGAGGTGTTGTGCATCCCTCGGCCATCCGATTCTGTTTTGCAAATTATTTTAATCCACTAATTAATTTCTTGGTTGTGAGTAGAATTATCTCCAATGTTATTTCATTATTTAATTGAATGCCAAAAGAGTGGGGGATATTAATTCCAAAATTAAGTTTATGTATTTTGAAATCAATAATTTAACTTCTCAACTCATATATAAGTTTGGGGTTCGAGGGGAATAAGCATCCACATCTCACTCCTAAACAAGAGAAACACCTTTAAACCATCCCTTTATCAAGCTCCGTAAAACATACTAAAGCACTACAATAGATTATTTTTGCTATAGTGCTTCCACGCAACCATGTAGCAACGCTTCGGGGAGGGGAAGACCCAAATTGATATTAGATGTGGTAGTGCGCAAAGATTTGAGTCTACTAGGTCTAAGTAAACAAACAGCACTTGACATAACTCAATGAAGGAAAGAGATTCATGTAACCAACCTTAATTGATTGGGACATAAGGCTCGGTTTTATTTGGTTTAGCTTATAGTGCTTCCTAACAAGTAAAAAGTACTCCACTTCTAACTCTTACAGTACTTTAGTATTTGTTTCTCTCCCCTTCGACTCTCAATCACTTTTTGAACAAAATAAAATAGAGAATGTTTAAAGAAGAATATTTTAATAGAATAGAGGTACAATAGAGAGTCTGATGGAGTGAACATTTTAGAAAGTGGGGCATGCTAAAGTAGGAAAGTAGGTTTAATTTGGTTAATTTGGAGGCTTATGTGGTTTTTATACTTATTTTCAGTGCAAATGCTAAGTGCACCTCGGGGTTCGTAGGTAGTAAGGCTATGCTTGGATGGCATTGACATGCATCTTAAGAAGGAATGGTAATAAGATTCCACCCACCTATGTTTTGGTTTGAGTTGGAATCAAGAGATGTTTAACTTTTAAGTTTCCAGCCCGACCGTTCAACACGATTCGGGTGACCAGCCAGCTGGTCAAAACTAAACAAAAGCTGACACACGGGTAAACCTTATTATCAAAATTCAGAATAATTCCATATCTTTTATACAGAAACCTCCGATCTACAAATTTGAGAAAAGAGAGACATAGAAGAAAAGGAAAAATAAAAAATAAAAGTATAAGCAAACCCTTGAGTGTTTAGGAAATTTTGAAGCAATGATATCTCTAACTGATCGGTTTTTTTTTATATATTTATATTTATATATATATAACATATCTAAATATAAATAGTTATAGGGTTAATTATCCTAACAATGTGACTATTATCTTGTTGAGAGATATATACTTCCATACATAAATTTAGTGTGTACAAATATTTTTTAAAACCCATCTTACTTATCCTAGCCTAACTACCCTATCATTATCCTTGTATCTCTTATCATTCCACTCTCCCACTTCTCCCTAAATTCCTCCATCATCATTATCACTAGTCTTTTTATATTTAAACTAATTAAAACCCCTAAATTCCTCCACAACTACACTTATCACTAATTCTTTTATTTATACTAAAAAGAGTCTCATTCTCTCTCTCTCTCTCTCTCGTCATTCTCTCAAATTCCCTAGGTAATATGTTTTTTTTTTTTTTTCTTTCCCTTCTTTTGGTTATTTCTCTCATTTTTCTCTCATACAAATTCACTCCTTTAAATTATATCTCCTACACCATTCATAAGTTTCTCTATTTCTCTCGCAGAGTATATTTTTCTTTTACTCACGCGGATGTTTAATTATCATTTTACAGATTTTTCTTCGGAGTCGTGATCTTTCGATCTTACCGTTTCGTTAGCGCGTGCTAAATTTGTTGGAGGAAATGTAGGGCTTCTTAAACCTAACCATTACTTTAGTTTACTATTTTATTGTTTGTGTGGACGTGGGACAATTGTAGAAAATTAGAACACCAAAAATTAGATGTTTAGGGAACGGGTAGTGAAAGTATGACGTTGAAAAATCGGGATTTTGTGCACTGTATTCAGTTCGGGCAGTTTCGGCCCTTTTTCGAGCCAATTCAGGAAAAACTCAAAACTGAAAAGTTGAAGATCTTGAAAGTTAAGCAACTTTCATTTAGAACTCGTCTCAATCCGAGTTACGTAAAATTTAATATGATTTTTTCAAAGTTTCTACTGTAGTGAAACACGAGACAGATTACAAATTAATCTAAAAACCCGTTTTCGACTTTGTTAATGAAGGAATTAGAACCCGAGTAAAGCACAGAATCTGTTCGTAGTGCAAATTTTAATGTGTCTATAAAATCTCATGATTTATGGAGTTAGTTTGCTATTTTTAGTAAAATAAGAATGTTTGTTGTTTTACATGTTATGTTAAATTTTTCTTTCACTTTGTGATTATTTTATTTTCTCGTTATGTTGGGATTATGTGATTAATGACCCACGTGATGCATGAACTCAATTGTTACGTACGTATTGATCGAAATGTTAAAAGTACAAGAATGAATGAATTTAATCGCAATATTTGGAGTTGGGATTGTCCGGTATGGGTCTTGAGCCATGTGCAGTTTATACTTTTAGGTAGCTTTGCTGTGTGATCGGGCGCGGGAAGTATACTATGGGTGGGAATTGTTGCCAGATAAAAATTGGTGGTGACCGGTATGGGTCTTGAGCCATTCGCAGCATACCCGAGGTACCTTTGCTGTGTGATCGAACACCCTGGGTATACTGTGGATGGAAGCCGGTGACGGAAAGTATATGTTCAAAGTTGGAACGAGATTAATAAAATTTTGTGAATCCTTTGTGTTGAGGCATGATGTGAAAATTTGAGTATTTCATACGAAATAAAATTTCGGTTATGTGTGTAATTGTTGCATGAGTAACTTTAGTAATGGGGAGGCTTAGGGCGCCGTACTGAGTGTAATTTTGCCACTCACGGTGCTGCTTTTTGTGGCGCTGGCGTCCCCAACGCCAGGTACAGAAGGAGAGGAAGAGCCGCCTGCTGATTACGAGGCGATGGAGCAGCTAGATGGGGATCAGGTGGCAGACCCGTGGCTCTATCAGTAGAAATTTTAGATAGATGGCTCTGTTATTTATTTCAGTTGAACTATTAAATAAATGTTTAAGTTTTTCAGACAATGTTAGAGTTAAATTTATTTCAGTTGTAATAAGTTAGCTTACTTTTAGTTTTCCTTTAAAAAAAATTTGTTAAGTTTTCTTGGAATTTTAATAAAGTTGGCTTTTTCTATTTGGATAAATCATGATATTAAATTATTAACATACCCAATTTTCAGGGCGTTACAATATCAACTCGCCCTTTTCCCCGTTCTTCTCACGACGACGTGAGCGATCTTTCAACAACCGTGTTGCCGTAATCAACACACCCTTAAGTCCCTTTCATGACATTTGCTACGAGCCACCTTGTTTGACAAGTAAATGTGGGTATTGAAATTGATCTTTTAGCCTCCAATATTTTTAAAAAAAATCCCAACTCATTGTGTGGTAGGAAATCGAATGGACGGAAAGAAATTCATTTTCCACTGAATTAGGTCCCGCTTCTCTTGTTTTGTTTTGGATAATCAATTTGGTGCCGCTTCATCTGATGGCAAACAACTTGGCCTCATCTTTCGTGATAGTACTTGCTACAGGGGTCTTCTCAGAAAGTCTTCTGATTTTGTTTTATCAAAGCATTCCTAAATGGAATATCGAAGAAGGGTCACAGGCAAGAATAGATATTTTGCTAATTCGAGCTTATCTCAAGATTGTTGACAAGTTCTTATAATTACATAGTTAGATAAGTAAAAACAAAAAAAAACAAAAAACAACTTTTTTGGCGAAATTAATTTAGTGGCCAATCAGTCTCTTCTTCCTGGACGACCATGTCTAGAATTTTTTTTACTAAAATCCAATATTGGAAAACTCTGGCCTATGTTTGTATGGTTATCAGTTTTCAATGGAAAAGCCGGTAATCTTGCCTAGGAGGAGATTTCTGAATTTTAGCTATATTTTGACTTCTAATCAGTTCAGCCCAAACTCAGGCACCGTTCCACTAAGGAAGTTTGGTTTTAAAACTGTCTTGGTTTTTGTGTTCACACCTTTTTATGTGATATATTGTGAGAGGATGACCTGTCTTGATTTTTGGGAAAAACTAGTTTTTAAAAAACTAGTTAGGCGAACACCCCCTCACACTCAATGCAAGTACCAAAATAGAGACCCAAATCTCTATTTTTATTCAAAAAGTGAATGTGAGACATTTACTAGTTATTGTAACTCCAATCCAAAGCTCTAGTTTCATCTCTATTTGCAACAAAACACACCATTATTTCACTTTTCCTTCAAATTATGAATTTTCAATTTTCTATGAAATATATATCTAATTTGGATTTCATTGTGAAGGTCACATAAAAATATTGTTAATAATACAGATATATATTGAAGTTGGATAGGAAATATAATTGCTATTATTGTTATTCCCACAAAAAAAAAAATATAGGGACTTTGTCTCTATTTTGGAGTGAGGTCTCTATGGCCAATTGGCCATTATAGTTATGATTGTCCGAAGGAGGGATTCTATGAAGATATGGACGAGCATGCACATATTGCAGAGAATATTGCCGTAAGATTGCTGAATTGGAAGCCCAAAACAAGGTGAGGACTGATGGACAACTCTAATCTTTGAGTTTTATCCTGTCATGTTTTGTAATGGGCTTTTGGTGTTGTTCAGTCTTATTGGTACCATTTGTTTTGGTGAGTCTCTTCTATTGGTTTATGGTGATTCATATTTTGCTGCTGCTTCGTATGATTGATTGTCTTTTGGTTCTGCTGGAGTTTTCCTTTGTGTGGCTATTGGGTTACGCTTTATGCATTTTGCTTCCTTTTTGAAGATTTCAAGTGCTGGTTTGTTTTTGGATGGTCTATCAAGTCTTCATCTGATGTTGTTGATTCATTGCTGATTCTGATGAATACTGGGATGGTTTCTTTTCTTTTGCTGCTGCTATTTGATCTTGGAGTTGCTGTTTGCTTCTTGTTGCTGCTGCTGTTTGTTTCATCTCGTTAAACTCTGGTATTGATTTTGGGGTGTTATCATCATGGGGTTGTGTTTATCTGAAGATTCATTTGGATGAGCTATCGTCTTTGCTGGGCTCAGTCTCCTCTCTTTAATCTTGATGCTCTTTTGGTGGTATGTTTTCTGGATCCAATCGATGATGCTATTGCGCCGGAGTTGCTACGTCTGTTTGGTTTTGCTCCATCCAATCCTCATTATGTTGCCTTTATTGGAGTCTGTTTTGGGGAATCGCCTTGAAGTTTGGTTGTTGCTGTTGATCCTAGTTTGGTCCTGTTTTGCAGCTGTTATCTTTTTTGTTTCCATTTGTGTTGTTGTATCTCTTGTTGGTATGGTCTTCCTCTGTCTAGGTTGACCCCTTCTTAGCCTTTGTTATTTCCCTCTCGGGTCCGTGGTGACTTTTGTCTCCCATGGTTCCCTTTAATCTTTGTAATCCGTTTTCAAAGATTAATAAATCTTTTTTGCCGTGCAAAAAAAAAAAAAAGGTACTCATAGCACGAGCTATGATGTCGAACGAAGAAAATGGGTGATCTCAGAAGGGTAAATCAAGTTTAAGGGGGATGATGAAATTTAAACTTGATTTTACAAGATAGAGTCAGATAAGTTTCAAGGGGCAACTGGGGGAGAATTAGTCAAAGATTAGATTTGGATAATTGGGAGAAGCAAAACGTGGAACACTGTTTCCTATCATGCTAAGACATTTTTTTTTTAAACACGTCAAGATATTCCATAACAAAGCCATCCGGCACCGATTACACCAAAGATAGGAAAGAAAACCAAATCCACTAACAGATGAAACAAGGACGGCATTAGGCTAACACAGGCCACCGGCTCCTAGACACACCTGCCGGAGCAGACCCGACACCTACGGGACGGGATGATGAATCCGATCAAAAGTTAGCAGAAGAGAACCTAAATGGGAACCCAGCTCAATCCATAATACAATACAATGCATATGTAATCCAAAAAGACAACGAAGCAAATAAAATGATTTGGTGAGATTTTCCATAAATGAGAGTTTATCTCATGTTTGTCTTATTGTATTGTTTTACCTATAAATTGGCTTGTAAGTTGATTGTGTAAAGTGTGCAAGAAATTAGAGTGAGTGAGAGAGATAAAGATAAGACGTGTGAGAGTGTTTGTGTGCATTTGCAATAAAATTGTGTTTGAGATTGTGTGAGTAAATATGTGCCTCCTTTGTTTCTTGCGCCAATAGGACTGTGGGAGAGGAAGTGTTTGATTTTTCAGCCACTAATCTTACTGCTATTTTAGATTTCATGCTCTCTTTCATTGGATTTTCAATTGATGTTTATTTGAAATTTGGTTTTCACAAGCTGGGTTACAACAACTCTACGATTATAAGAGATTGACTACAGCTCTATGGTTTTAAAGAAGAGTCTTTTTTCGACAAGGACATGATATAGGGGTCAATTATGCAAATAGGACACAAACTAATTTCTTAATGCCAAGATGATGAATTATCCTCATATTCTAAAAATGTCCTCGCTAGCCCATGAAAGTGCCTAAACCCCCTAATCATATGAAAGTGCCTAAATCCCTAAACCTAATGAAAGTGCCAAAACACCGAAAACTATATGAAAGTACCTAAACCTAAACCCTAAGGTACCCTATGAATGTGCCCTTAGTCTACCTTATGAAAGTATCTAAACTACTAAAA
Source organism: Vaccinium darrowii (assembly GCA_020921065.1). Lineage (NCBI taxonomy): Eukaryota > Viridiplantae > Streptophyta > Magnoliopsida > Ericales > Ericaceae > Vaccinium > Vaccinium darrowii. The sequence continues at coordinate 15,561,361 of CM037153.1, read as the reverse complement.
CCCTATAATTAGAAAGTGGACCCTAAACCTAAACCCTAGGGTGTCCTATGGAAGTGCCTAAAACCATAAGGTACCCTGTGAAAATGCCTAAACCACTAAAATCCTATAATTGGAAAGTGTGCCCAAAGCCAAAATGCCTAAATCCACTATACCCTACCCCAAAGAGCTTAAACCCCCTAAAATTAAACCCCAAAATTAAAGAGAGAAATCAATTTTGTCACACACGCATGAGTGAGAAAGAGAGGGGTCAGGACCACTTTTCTTCATAACAGTCGGGGACCACTGTACATGTCAGTCAGTGAATGAGTGGTCACTTTCTCGCTAATGGTCACTTTCTCTCTCCAGCGAGAAAGTCGGGGACTCCCGTCCGATTTTTCCTTTTGTAATTTTTTTGTCATTAAGGGTTTTTTTTTTGTCCAGTATTGTCCTTGAGTCCTTAAAAAATTTTCCATCAATTTATTGGAGATCTTAAAATAAGTTAGCGTGGACTAAATACCCTTTAGAGCTCCAAAACTGGCCTTTCTGCCAATTGTCTGTTTAAAGGAATCTCTATCCCCCCCCCCCTCCCTCTCTAGTCACAACACACTCTTCTGTATTGCATAGCTCAAAGTAACCATTTTGGACCCATATTTGAGATCTGTTTTTAGTGGAAGAAAATGTATTTTTCTAGCATAGGACTTCAAGAAAGTAATAATTTTTCAATTTTTATCACAATATACAGGGGCGGAGGGACCATAGGTCTGGGGTGGGCCTGTTTACATATAAAATTAACAAATCCAATAATCAATTGACACGTAATCAAAATGCCAAATGTTGGCAATTACTTATTGATGAAGACACACTGGGTTAAAGGGACATATTTGAGTAAATACGATGTCGTATGGTTTCTCAGATTCGAAAAGTAGTTACTGGCAGTTACAAGTCAAGGATGAAATAAAAATTGACTTCGAAGCCATGGTATTAACTGCTAATTACATAAACTCCACGTGTAAATTTGTGAAATAAGCAAATTGGCAGTTATAACACGTGGAATGCCTATTGAAAGACAGTTATTCTACTTAACAAATAATCATTTGAGTTTAGTTCAAACAACCATGCAGATTCAAAATTAAAGCTTCTGGAGGAAGAATTAGAAGAATTCAAGTTCAGACGTGGAGGAGGGAAGAAACCGCTAGTTCAAAGAGTAGAAGTTAGAGTTCGAAGCAAGCCAAGTTCAAATTCATTGAGCGGGAAGTTCAAACTGCAAGCAGCGTCTATAAATAGAAGAAATTGAAGAATGAAAAGCCCCCGGACAAATCTTCAACAAACAGCTATCAAAAAACTGATGCTTGGTTTGTTCATTGGCAAAGTAGTTTAGGATCTCGAACTCAGTTCGAAGTAGATTAGGAATTAGTTAGGATTAATCTCGGTTGTTCTTGTAACAATCACCTGTTCGAAGTTCTTGAATTTGAAGTCGAAGACAATTTCGAAGTAAGTTTACCTTTGATTTATCAATCGAAGTATCTTGTTTCTTTGTTGTTCTTTGGTTTCCTAAGTATATTGGTTTACATTTCTTCACTTGTTAAGAAAAATCCTCTTAGTTGAGGTAATTGAACCAATAAAACACAATCGCCTGATTAGATTTTGTTTTTCCAAAGTTAATCTGAGGGAGAAGATTAAAACTCTCTCTGGCACGCTCGCACACAATTATTTTCCATTGCAAAGAAGTAAAATAACCAAACACATTTTTTGGCACGCCCGGTGGGACCCCTGAAAGTGTTGAATGGCTCCAAAACTTAGGAAGCAAGCAGATGATTCTTAGGTTGGCCAAACGCCAGAAGATGAGAATAATGGTAATTCAAAAGAGAATGAACTAGTGGAAGGCCTTCAAACAGGCCCAGAAACTCGAACTGGTCAGGACTTAAATGTGGGAGTTGGCTAGACTTCTCGAATGAATACCAGATATAATAAAACTTTACATATTGATGACCCAAAGAATCGAGAAATCGAAGGAAGTGTATCATCTAGTCAGTTTGATGAAATGATTGCTACATTTAAGGAACTGGCTCAGACCCAGAAGCTTATGTTACAAAAATTGGAAGAGCAATCAGGACTTAGGCACAATCCTTTACCTTCATTTGAGAAAGATAAAGGAGAAGCTAGCACAAGCAAATATAAGTCAAGGCCTGGAAAGGAGCCTATAAATGTAGATGATATACCAGAATCTTGGTATGAACCAGCAAAGACTTATGATTATCAAACTCCTAGATCTAAGAAAGTGTTTAAACAAAACACTAATGTCCCTTTCGAACCAGACGTTGATGGTTTAAATGAGGATAAGGGTTTTAGGAACAATGATTATGGGTTTGAAGATTATATTCTTACTCCTAGAAATCATTTTAGTAAGAGAGATAGGGCTGGTTCGAAAAAACCTAATCCAGAGATTGGAATTCCAAAGCATGCAGGGATGCCAGAGATGGGAAGAGTACATTCGAACTACCTTTATGAACCTCTTGCAAAGCAAGAAGGAGGTTTCAAGCAACATAGGCCTTTTGATGATCCTTTTCAGAGGTTTACAGAAGATCACGTGCCTAGAAATGCTACTTGGGAACCACCTGTTAATTCAAGAGTACCTCTAGGGGAACACCCAGCCCTTCGAGATGAAATACTAGGCCTCATGCAAGAAGTGTATGGACCTCTAAACCGGGGGGTACAAACCCAAATTTATAGAAAGCCCTACCCGGAATGGATAGATAGACAATTCGAAGTTCCTAGGGGGTTTAAAATCCCAGATTTTACTTTATTCCATGGAGATGGAAAACAATCAACAACCGAACATATTGCTAGGTTTACGGCTCAGTGTAAAGAATTGGGCAACAATGGGTTCATTAAGTTGAAATTGTTTTCTAATTCTTTGACAGGAACAGCCTTCGAATGGTACTCTAATTTGACACCAGAGTCAGTTCCAAATTGGCAAAGGATGGAAGAATTGTTCCATGCACAGTTTTATCAAACTGAACCTGAAGTCACTATGGTTGATTTAGCAAGATTAAAGCAAAAGCCTGATGAAAAGGCTGCACAATTTATTGCTAGATTTAAAAAAGCTAGAAACAAGTGCAAACTTCAATTACCAGAGGTTGAATTTGTTAGAATAGCACAAGATGGCTTAAGTAGAGAACTTAGGAAGAAGTTCGATTCTACTGAATTTAGAGATCGGGTTGATTTGACTTACAAAGCTTCTAGATATGAATCTTTGTTAGAAGAAGATGTTGATAGAAATAACTCTTCTTATTCAACCTATTACAAAGATTCTTCTTATGAAATTGATGCTGCTAAAATTATTGAACATGACCCTTGTGTGTGTGAATGTTTAGTTCGAAAGGATTCTTCTATAGCACCAAGGACCAATAAGAAAGCAGTTAGCAAAGTATATTCATTTGACGTTTCTAAAGCAGATGAAATTTTTGATTACCTTTTGAAGAAAAAGTTTATCAAACTTCCTGAAAATGTTAAACTTCCAACTTTGGAAGAAACAAAAGGAAAAAATTATTGCAAATGGCATGCTTCTTGGACTCATTCAACTAAGAATTGTAATGTTTTCCGTGACAGGATTCAAGAGCAAATCAAGAAAGGATGGATCATGTTTCCAGAAAAGACTATGGGAATAGATACAGATCCATTTCCAAAGATTGAAGAGGTAACTGCTAATACCAATGTGCCAACTTCTTTGGCTAAAACAGTTCAAGAGGTATGGCAGAACACGCGAGTTCATGTGGGAATGAACTCTATACAATTTGGAAGGGGAAAGCCAAAGATTGGCCAACTTCGAAGTGATGATGGGAAGACTTACAGGCAAAATAATGCAGCAGGAAGCTCTTCTCAAAAGGGTTTTAAGCAGTCTCATCTTCCCATGCTTGAGGCATCTTTTTTGGAATGCTTATGCATGGAGTGCAGGGCTAATTATTTGATTTTCAAAGACTTGGATCGACAGGGGGTGGATTTCTTTCCAAAAAGGATGGAAAGAAAGGGTTTGGATCAAAATAATGAAAGAAAACCCTGGATAAAACCAAGTCATGGAAGAAATGAGAAGCCTTGGTCAATGTCAAAAAGAAATGTACCTTCCAGTCCAGTTCCACCAGCTTTGAAGAGGGATTATCCTCCTTCGAAGAAGGTTAACACTGGAAAGGCTCCAATGGGCCAAGAAAGTGAAGAACAAGGAGAACAGTTCACCTTGGTAAAAGGAGTTCCTGATTGGTTTTTGAAGCAAGTCAAACCAGAACTCTTCCAGGGATATAAAACCCCTTCTAAGGTTGGAAACAAGATGGTCAAACCTCCAAACACTCCTACTGGTCAATGGGTAGTGGTTAGAGATCCAAAGACCAAAACACCTCAAATGATTCCTATGTTAACAAGAACTCAGAAGAGGAAACTACAAAGGAGGTATACTAGTTTCCAAATGGAAGAATATGCCTCTAAGGAAAATCATAGTGGGGGTGATAAGTTCAACCCAAGGTTTAACAGACTTCAAAGAGAAGATTTTGAAGAATCTCTTCGGAGGGGGTTTACTCAATCAGAAAGGGAAACATTGGAAAGTTTGGCTGCAAGAATGGACAGTGAGGTACCTCAAAATAGTCCAGCTTCACCAAATTCCTTGGCAAGCTATCAATCTGGTTTATTAGAGGCCATGATAGTGGAACAGGAAGAAGGTGGAGGAATGAATTTGTCTCCTGTTGAAACATTTTCCCCCATGGAAATTTCTGCAGCAGAGTTTCCTGAAAAGGTGGACACAATGGAAGGTAGATCAGAGTTACCAATGCAGGAAAAGAAGACCATTCAGTTTGGAACTTTGCATGAAGTTCAAATTAACATGGTTTCTCCTTCGTTCGATTTTGGACCTTTTGGACCAGACTGCTCACTAGTTCGAAGGGCACTACTACCAACAGTTACTCCTATGGAAGTCATTGATGTATCAAGTGATGAAGAATATAACCTTACATATGATAATGGTTGGAATGAAGGTTGGGGAGCCCTGATATCTAAGATTCAGAAGGAAGAAAAGAGGAAGAGTTTATGATTATGGCTAATGCTATGGAGGAGCCAGAAGTTACCTCTAAGGAGAGGGCAGTTTTTGTTCCAGAGACAGAAACAGATTCTGAGTATCCTTTGATTGTTGATTTGAATTGTGCTGACATTTCAGATCACCTTCGAACGATATGAGGCACCACTTGAAACCATTATATATATCTGCATTATTTGATGGGATCTTATTAAATCGAGTTTTGGTCGACAATGGTGCAGCAGTGAACATTTTGCCTTCTAGGACCCTGAAGAAGTTGGGAAAAGAAAAGGTTCGATTGATCCCAATAAGCACATCTATTGCTGGTTTTACTGGTGAGAGTAAGAGTCCTAAAGGAATTGTTTCTATCCGCCTGAAAGTTGGCCAGGTAGAAACTGATACAGCCTTCTTTGTGGTAGATACTTTTACAAGTAAGTATAATGCTTTACTTGGTAGGGATTGGATTCATGTCAATGGTTGTATTCCATCTTCAATGCATCAAGCCTTGATGATTGTGAAGTATGAAAATGGGAAGGAAGTGGGAATCGAAGAAGTAAAAGCAGACCTACATCCCTTCAGTACTTCAGCAAATTGTACAGAGGCTGAAATGTATAAACCTGAAATCATTCTTTTGAGTGAAATTGCACAACCTGCCACCCCTTCATCCAGTGTATTGGAAATTGGAGAATTGACAGAGGTAAAATCTAAGCTTAAGCAAGCGGTTGATTATGAGTCAGACAATCCACTAGATGAGACTGCTTGGATGTGAGTCCAAGACAGAGTTCGCAGAGGCCAACCCATTGGCCTTAGTTAAATTTATGGCTCTAGAAGTAGAGCAGAAGTTACAAGAAACAAATGATTGGGAGGAATTATTGGCTGAGAAATCTGACTGGGGGTTGAAGCCAATCAAATTCGAAGAAGCCTTTATAGGCCAAATCGATTCCCAAGATCCTTTAGAAGAAGTGGAATTAGGAGAAGGAATTGTTCCAAACACTATACAAATCAACAAGGAACTTGGTGCTGCTTCGAAGGCCAAGTTGATCGCAGTGCTTAAAGAAACAAAGAATGCTTTGCGTGGAGTTATAAAGAATTAACAGGTTTGAGTAGAGATTTGGTTGAGCATAGATTACCTATTAAAACTAATTGCAAACCTGTCAAACAACTTCCAAGAAAGATGTCTCCTGAAACCATATCTTTGGTTAAAAAGGAAATTCAAAACCTTTTAAATGCTGGTTTTATTAGAACAGCAAGATATGTAGAATGACTATCAAATATTGTTCCTGTTATTAAGAAAAATGGGAAAATTAGGGTGTGCATTGACTTTAGAAACCTAAATACTGCAACTCCTAAGGATGAATACCCAATGCCTGTAGTCGACATGCTTGTGGATAGTTCTGTAGGCCACAAAATCATGTCTATTATGGATGGCCATTTAGGGTATAATCAAATTTGTATAGCCAAAGAAGATGTTCATAAAACTGCATTTAGGGCCCCGGGTAATCTTGGGACTTTTGAATGGGTCAAGATGCCTTTTGGGCTAAAGAATGCCGGTGCTACTTATCAAAGAGCTATGAACACTATCTTCCATGAAATAATTGGGGATTTTTTAGAGTGTTACATAGATGACATTATTGTTAAATCAGAATCTATTGATGATCATGTAGAACATTTGAAGATAGCTTTTTCAAAGATGAAGCATTATCAACTGAAGTTGAATCCTGCTAAATGTGCTTTTGGAGTAATGGCAGGAAACTTCTTAGGATATCTAGTCCATAGCAAAGGTATTCAAGTTGATAAAAATAAAGCTAAAGCTATTATTGAAGCAAAACCTTCTTCGAACAAGAAAGAACTTCAAAAATTTCTTGGACAATTGAATTTTCTTCGAAGGTTTATATCAATACTGCAGGAAAAACTAAAGTCTTTTCTTCTTTGTTGAAATTGAAGGATGGAGAGGACTTCGAATGGACAAAGGAGCACGATGATGCTTTCAAGGCCATCAAGGAGTACTTGATCAATCCACCAGTTCTTGTTCCACCTAAAAAGGGAGAGCCTGTTAAACTATATTTGGCAGCAAACCATGACTCAATTGGAGTTCTATTGGCTCAAGACAATGAAGAAGGGAAGGAGCAAGCTGTCTATTATCTAAGTAGGTTTCTTAATGATTGTGAAAGTAGGTATTCTGCAGTAGAAAAGTTATGTTTGACTTTGTTTTTTGCTTCGAAGAAACTCAAGTACTATATGATGCCTAGAGTAACTTATGTAATTTCCCAGACTGATGTTATGAAGTATATGTTGTCTCAACCGGTACTTAGTGGCAGAATTGGGAAATGGATTGTATCTTTAATTGAATTTAATCTAGAGTATGTTCCTAAAAAATCAGTTAAAGGACAAGCTTTAGCTAATTTTTTGGCTGATCATCCAAACGAAATTGAGACTCCTGAGATAGCAGATGTTGATACAGTAACAATTAAGCCATGGAAGATGTGGTTCGATGGTTCAAAAACATCTCAAATGGCTGGAATTGGGATTGTTTTGGAGTCTCCTCAGGGTTTGAAAACCAAATTTGGATTTTAGATAAATGAAGGGGAGTGTACCAATAATCAAGCAGAATATGAAGCCTTGATTATGGGATTAGAGCTTTTGCTTACTTTAAAGGTTGACATAGTTGAGGCGTTTGGAGACTCTCAGTTGGTTATAAACCAGGTGAATGGAGAATTTGGTTGCCATAGTATTGGTTTAAAACCTTATCATCAATATGTGAAATTGTTAATTAAGCAATTTTGTATGATTACTTTCACTTATGTGCCAAGATTCTTTAATGAAGAGGCAGATGCAGTAGCTCAAAGAGCATCAAGATTTAAGTTTATCACTGATGAGAATAGAGAGTTTTGTCAGTTGACTCTAAGGAAATCTTTACCAATGCTTAGAGATGGACATACTGACTTCGAAGTATGTGAAATTACTATTCCTCCTAGTTCGAATGGTTGGAGACAACCATTGATTGATTATTTAACAAAACCTGATGCTAAAACAGACAGAGCAACAAGGCTGAGATCTGTTAATTACATTATGTATAATGGAGAACTGTTCAAAAGAGGAGCAGATGGATTATTGCTTAAGTGCTTAAGCATGGTTGATGCTTTTAGAGTGATGGCAGAGGTCCATGAAGGTATTTGTGAGGCTCATCAAGCAGGAATCAAGATGAGATGGTTGATTCGAAGGTATGAATATTATTGGCCTACTATCCTTAAGGATTGTATTGATTATGCAAAAGGATGTCAAGCTTGTCAAAAGACGGGGCCTCTCAAACGGTTACCTGTTACTGAATTACAATATGTAGTTAAGCCTTGGCCATTTAGAGGTTGGGTAATGGATATGATTGATATGATTTACCCTGCTTCTAGAGGTGGTGATAAGTTCATTCTAGTTGCCACTGATTATTTTACTAAATGGGTGGAGGCTCAAGCTTTTGAGAGTGTATCTCAAGAACATGTAATTGAATTCATTAAGAATATTGTCTATAGATTTGGATCTCCAGAAACCATTACAGTGGATAATGGATCCATTTTCGAAGGTAGAGCAGTGAAAGCTTTTGCAGCTTCTCATAGAGTTTCTTTGATCAATTCTACTCCATATTATGCTCAGTCAAATGGTCAAGCAGAATCAACCAATAAAATTATCAAAAGAGGTATTCAAAGAATGGTTGATAGAAATCTAGAAGAATGGCCAAGTTTACTTTTAAATGTGTTATGGGCATATCGAACTACTAAAAGGACCAGTGCAGGAACTACCCCTTTTGCCCTAACTTATGGGCATGATACTGTTTTGCCAATGGAAATCGTGGTAAGATCACAGAGAGTTGCTTCCTAAAATGACCTAAATATTGGAGCATACCATCAAGCAATGTATATGGAGCTTGAAGAAATAGATGAAGAAAGAATTAAAGCTCTAAATCAAATCCTACTACAAAAGTCAAGAGTGGCTAGAAGTTATAACAAGAAAGTGGCTATTCGAAGCTTTGATATTGGTGAATTAGTATGGAAGGTGGTGTTGCCTATCAAAGAAAGAAAGCAAGGGCTTGGAAAATGGGCTCCAAATTGGGAAGGACCTTTCCAAATTCATAGAGTTCTTAAAAGAGGGGCATATCATTTGAAAGACTTAAATGGTTATGTCCATAGAAGAAAGATTAATGGAAGATATCTAAAGGCCTATTTCCCAACCATTTGGGAGTCCTTTAGTAGAAGATAAAACTAAGATTAGTTTGTCTTTTGTTTTGCTTGTGCTGTTCAAGATGAATCATGAGAAACAAGCGAGTATAATGGTTTGAAGCTCATAATTCAAGATTATGAGATCAACACTACAAGCAAATTGTAAGGCAATGAAATTGGAAGAAAATAAGTGTTTCATTCATTGTTCAAAAGCTGTACAATGGTGTCTTTCAGGTCACTCAACACATGAGCACCTCTGTTACAAACAAATTCATAAATTTCTTCTTGATCAGTGGTTCGCTGCAGTTGATTCTCAAGATCTCTAATGGTTGCAACTGTAGAAGAAGCTTTGTTCATAGAGGTCTGCATGTTGGAAGTGGTTTGAGCAATCTCTCCTCTAACTTTGAGCAAGGCTTCTTCTAAGCGAACTTCTTCCTCTTTCAACTGATGCAAGTTGATGGCATCTTGATCATAAGAAGAAATCACATTCTGAGCTTCGTCATTTGCACTTGACAGTGCTGCCTTTAAGCTTTGTCTCAAGAGGTGCCTTTCCTGAACTTCACAAAGCTGATAAGCTTTTGCTTGAAACTCAGAAACCTTGGTCAAGAGTTGTTTATGCAGCTCTTGAGAAGTAGGTTTTAATACCTAGGCAGCTTGACAACAGGTATCCAAGTGCACTTTCAAATCTCCTTCAGCCAGGTTTTCAAAATTCAATTCTGAGAATTGTTGGAGGATTTCCTTTAATTCTTGAACTTCTTCTGGAGTAAAAGTAGGCTTGACCAACTCAGGAATAGGTGAACTATAGTGATCTTTGAGTTGGATGATAGGAGATTCTGGAGAAGGAATTGGAGCTTTCGGATTGGTGATTCTTTGGCAGAAATCACTCACTCTTAATCTACACTGCTCCAATGAAGGGAGGTCACCAACAGTTGTGCTGACAGAAGTACCAACCTCCTGTTAAGAGAAATGCATACACATGTTTAGTTTTAATCTTTTGAATATCATATGATAAACATAAGCTTAAACTACAATAATTTACAGTACCTCAATTGCAGGAGTGACAATTCTTGGGACTTGATCAGGAATTGCTCTCTCAATTACCAATTCAGGAATGGTTTGTCTATCTATTACTACAGATGAACTAGCAATATGTTGTTCGAATGCAGCTTCAGGTTCAGAAGTTGGCTCCTGCAGGGGACCCTTGCTCGAAGAAGTAGGGAACTCTGCAGCAGAACCTGTATGAGTTGGTATTGATGCTTTAACACTCTCTGAAACCAAGGCCCTTGCAATGACATGTCTTATGGGAGCAGCTAACTCTTGTAAGGTACCTTTTAATGGAATGTCAGAGGTGGGAATTTCAGTTGTTTTGGTGGACGAATCAAGCTTTGATTGAGGCTCTGCAGTTTCAGGCTCAGATGCTTGTGCAGAAAATTTAGAAGCCTCAGCATGCTTGGATTTTGTCCTCCTTTCTGAAAATAAATCCACATATAAGATGAGAAACATGAAAGTAAGGTCAAAAGGCCTTGGTGAAATTGAAGTCACAACAGCTTACCCTTCACAAATTGGCCTATAGTGACATCTTCTATCTCTTCTTCTTCTGGTTCTTCAGCTAATATTACCCTTCTTCGCTTCGAAGCCTCATAAACTTTAGCAAACTTGGCCTTTTCTTGGCTAGATCTTTCCTTGGATGCTAAAGTTTCTGTCTTTTTCTTGGCTTCTGAAAGGGATAAGAAAACATTAGTTAAATCTTATGAAAAATCCAAAAAAAAATTTAACAGAATTTAATGGGATAAAGAGTTGCCCAACTTCGAACCTGGAGAAACAGAAGTCTGAGCAGTCTCTCTTTCTTTTCTTGTCCTTTTCTTGGGAACAGATTCTGCATGTTAAATCATGAAGTGAGAAATAGAAAGGGTTTGAGGTCATAACAATCACACAAACCATTAAGATTACCTGATGGAGAAGGAGGGGGGGTTCTTTGTTGTTGAGATCTAGTCACCATTTGTGGTACAGATTGAAGTGGTTTGACATTTAAATCAATAGGTACCAAGGCAGAAGATTGTACTTCTGCTGTTGTTTCTCTTTGTTCTCGTGGGGATTTGCTTTTTCTTTTTATACCAAATCCATCATCTGACACAGAAAGTGAACTAGAATGTGCTTCACCCTCAATTGGAGCAGAACACCCAATATGGTTTGCAAAACCTTGTGCTGAAGTGGACTGATTGTATAGATCGATAAGGTTATGCCACCAACGGGAAAAGTTAGTGAAGATTGGGTTGTCCATTATGAATTGAAAGGGCTTGAAGGTGGCTCTAGAGTTTCTGAATTCCACATTAAGGCGTGAAAGTATATTCTTATCAACTTTCTTTCTAATGTAAAGAGGAACATTGACTTCTCCAGGATAAGGACATGGAATGGCTTGTACCATACCAAATTGTCTGGCAAACTGAGCAGGGCAATAAGTTTCAGCGTGAGTATGTTTACAACCACCAACAATCCCACCTATGAATATTTCTCTTGAAATGAGAATGCTTCCCCAAGCACCAGCAAAAGCATCCATTCCCCTATTCTCCATCATGTCTTTTATCCAAGAGGGCCCAATACTCTAGTCAGTGAAAGGACGAAATTCTGATTCTTCCTTATCTTCCTTCATGTTGAGAAAATATTGCAGATATCCAACCTGTGACAGAGGATTAGAAACTAAAATTCTAAACTTATCTCCGTAAACATTAACAGGTTCTGAGATAGCAACTTTGAAAACAGAAAAATATGCCACAATCCATAATTGCAAGAACCAAAGAGGGCCTCCTACGTTAAAGTTGAGTGGTTTTGATTGGCTGTCAGATCCTATCTTGTAGACGTGACCCAAGAAGTATGAAGCCAGATCAAACTTCTCACCTTTAGAAAGGCGATATGCCAAGGGAGCGAATTCGTGCATAATCTTCTTACCACTATGACAGAATATCATTTTGCACAAGGTATATAGAAGATATGCAAAAAATTCCCTGTCTGATACTGGGTTGTCAAACTTGGCTTCGGAACGAAGAAAATTCCCATATGATGCATACGAGCCAGAGGTTTTCATGATTTTCAACAACGGGACATCAACGGATTTAGAAATGTCAAACATTGGACCAAATGGAGGAAGTCCAGTAAGAAATGACACATCTAAAACTGTGGGACCTATCATTCCACAGTTAAAACGGAAATAATTGAATGATGAATCCCAAAAAGCTAGGGCAGCATGTATGAGAGCAGGGTTCTGTTGGATACCATATCGAAGTAGTGAGATGATGTGCCAGAGCCTAGTTTGTTCTAACTCTGTTTTCTTATACTTCAACATATGCTCAGTCCATTCGCCCCAATCCTTATCTTGAACTGGCCAGCATACAAAATTCTTGGTAGGCCATTCTACAAAATTTAACGCTTGATCTTTTATAAGTTTACCCTCTCCTAAGATAGGATAGCATGATGTAAATTTGAGGGGAAGATTGAAGAATGCAGACCCAAGAATGTGGGTATCAAGTCTGTCAGGATTTGTAATAAAGATATGATTATGCAAATCACCTCTAGGGTTTGACATTTCTTCTGAGAACGAGAGAGGAGGTGCCTGTTGATGTATCACTTCCAGAAGCCATTTCTCTGAGAGTTGAGAACTCAGGAGGGAGAGCAAAGTGTTTGAAAGTTTAAGTGTGAAATAAAAACGTTTCAAGCCCTAGATTTATACGTTGTGATGAAACGGTGTGGCGGTTCGGGTCAAATATCCAATTAAAGGCGATTGGGCTTACATTATTTTAGGCCCAAATTTGGATTTTAGCCCATAAATAATTCCTCCTTTTAAATATCGTATGTTTTAAACCATTTCTTATTGGTTTAATATCATCCTGTTTTGATTATCAAGAGTTCGAACTGGTTTAAAGCATCTTTAAGTACTTCGAAAAGCATTAAGAAGTGCAAATTAAGCCATGGAAGAACTGAAATTGCATTAACGTAAAGAAATTACATGCTACAAAGGGAAATCCTATTACATCAAGGAGAATTAAACATCTACTTTGGGCGGAGCAGCTGTTGGAGTAGGGATAACTCGGAAATAATGAGGAAAGCTCCAAGTCACTAAGGCATGAAATTTTGCCCAAGTAAAATCAAAAAATTCTTTTTCCTTCATTCTGACTTCAGTTTCCCCATCTAGCTTGAGTTTCTTCTCAATCAGAGGCCTGATCTTCAGGACTAGAGCTTTGGCTTTGATCTCGAACTTGGCCAATTTCAGAGCATTCCTCTTTGCACGGCTTCTGAACTTCTTTCGAAGTCTTTTGGAAGTTCCGGATGGAATTTCGAAGGACTTTCCTTTCAGGTTTTCTATCTTATTGTGAAATTTAACAACCTGGTCATGTGCCATCTCATAGTCATGGAGGTCTTGTTTAAACCCATGAGCAGCACTATTGTTCCTCATCCACATTCGAAGGAGAGGAAGTTGGCTTAGAAAAGAATAAAGAAAAGAGCTAGTTAATGTAGGAATGGAGCATTGGATGGTTTCACAAGCCCATAAGAAATTTTTGCAAGGGATGTCTTCTTCAAGAATCCCTATATCCAAAAAGGCAAAAGCAGCCAATAGTTCCTTGGCTCTGACATAATCAGATTGTGGGTAAAGAGAATAAGAATAATCAGCTTGGAAAATAGTAGGATCGAATTTGATAGCCTTCAATTCCTGAAACCAATCTGGATTTTCAGGTAGGGTTCGAAGAGAAAGATGGGAGGGATCAACAAATTTTTCCTCAAAATGAGGCCTTCGAACCTCGTTTAACCAATAAATATACTGGCTTTTGGCTTTCTGTTTAAGCTCACCATAGCCAGCAAACCCAGATTTTTCATCTTCACAGACTTTGAAAAATGCAGGAGTGAGGTGAGTGGCAAAGAGACTGTCAAGCACCATTATATTAGGATCATGCCTAATGAGAGGAGATAAATATCTACTCATAACTAATGAGCGATATCTATTCCAACCTCTGTAGCCAGTAGGATCATCCATCTTCACCACCACTATTTCAGATGGTAAACCCCATAAAAAGGGTTCAGGAGTAGGGGAAACTGGAGGATTCCATGGATCAATGGGTTCAGAGCTGTTCACTTGAACCACTGTGTAAAAACGATCCCTTCGAATTTTACCAACAATTGGTGTAACAGCATTTCCAGTGTTGACAGAGATTGGATCATGAAGAACCAAGTTTTCGAAGGCATTTTAGGTATTGGAAATATCAGCCATGGTTAAATTGAGTTTAAGAAGATGAAAGCAAGATTAGGACGAAAGTTGGTAATTAATTTTGCCAGTGGTCGAGTGCTTTTATAGCTTAAGAAATCTGAATTTGAAACGATTCAAATTTTGTAAGTGGAGAACGTGGGTGTTAACTGCCCATTATCTGCAAAACACCTAGCAGGAAGTGTAAGAATCAAATATAGCTGTATCATTGGAAGTGACGAGAACTGTCAATAACTTCTGCTTTGGAAGTTTACAAGAATTCGAAGCGGCAAAAGGCACATTAGCACTTATTCAAATTCCTTGAACAAAGATGTTAATGTGGGGGGTATGTTTACATATAAAATTAACAAATCCAATAATCAATTGACACGTAATCAAAATGCCAAATGTTGGCAATTACTTTTTGATGAAGACACACTGGATTAAAGGGACATATTTGAGTAAATACGATGTCGTATGGTTTCTCAGATTCGAAAAGCAGTTACTGGAAGTTACAAGTCAAGGATAAAATAAAAATTGACTTCGAAGCCATGGTATTAACTGCTAATTACATAAACTCCACGTGTAAACTTGTGAAATAAGCAAATTGGCAGTTATAACACGTGGAATGCCTATTGAAAGGCAGTTATTCTCCTTAACATATAATCATTTGAGTTTAGTTCAAACAACCATGCAGATTCAAAATTAAAGCTTCTGGAGGAAGAATTAGAAGAATTCAAGTTCAGACGTGGAGGAGGGAAGAAACCGCTAGTTCAAAGAGTAGAAGTTAGAGTTCGAAGCAAGCCAAGTTCAAATTCATTGAGCGGGAAGTTCAAACTGCAAGCAGCGTCTATAAATAGAAGAAATTAAAGAATGAAAAGCCCCTGGACAAATCTTCAACAAACAGCTATCAAAAAACTGATGCTTGGTTTGTTCATTGGCAAAGTAGTTTAGGATCTCGAACTCAGTTCGAAGTAGATTAGGAAGTAGATTAGGAATTAGTTAGGATTAATCTCGGTTGTTCTTGTAACAATCACCTGTTTGAAGTTCTTGAATTTGAAGTCGAAGACAATTTCGAAGTAAGTTTACCTTTGATTTATCAATCGAAGTATCTTGTTTCTTTGTTGTTCTTTGGTTTCCTAAGTATATTGGTTTACATTTCTTCACTTGTTAAGAAAAATCCTCTTAGTTGAGGTAATTGAACCAATAAAACACAATCGCCTGATTAGATTTTGTTTTTCCAAAGTTAATCTGAGGGAGAAGATTAAAACTCTCTCTAGCACGCTCGCATACAATTATTTTCCATTGCAAAGAAGTAAAATAACCAAACAGGGCCCTGGCCCCCTCACAGTTTAATTAATACACTGAAAAAATTATTATTTATATATAACTTAAATTTTCTTTGCTATTGTCAGTGCTTGTTTAGTCATTTGAAATTAAAATAATTGTTTCCAACAAAATTTGAACCAAATTGTTATAACCCCAACAATCATAACAAGCCTAGCCCAATTATGAGACCCCATATATAATAAACATGTAAGGATAATGGTTGCCTAACATTAGGTTCAATGTCGATACACTAAAAAATTGAAGGGAATTAGACGACTTTTTTGCATACGGCTTTTCATCATAAATACGCTATGTATTTTTGAAAGCGCTAGATGGAAATCCTGGAACTGCCCCTGAACTCGGACCCCGAAATTCTCAATCTGAACTCAGCCCCCGGGATTCTCAATCCTGGCTACGCCACTGACAATATATAATCGATTGATTATGACCCTACTAAGCCAAAATGTTCTGTTAATTATGACTGATGTAATGCAATTCGATTTGATTATTTGTATTAGGCCACATGGATTAATTTTTCGTGGGATAGCAGGTATTTTGCTCTCTATCATTGTTTAGTTATCAGAATTCAAAAGGCTAGACTGTAAGTTATGACGGAGTCACGGAAGTACTACTATCATTTGGTTTTGAAAGTAAGTTTTAGTTTTTCAAATTTTGATCTCCAAATGCTCATATATGAGAACCCATTTGTCTAGTCATTTGATCTCTATAATTGGGTTTTGTAAATAGGTTAGTTGACTACAACTTTGTGATTTCAATTGCACATCGTTATATCTCCAATTGCACTCTCAAATCCCCCAAACAAGTACACCCATCTTGATCTTTTCTTCTGTCCATTCCAATTTCCAAAACTAGGCTCAACGTTGCTTTTCTGTTGGGAAAAGAAGCCTTGACGTTGAGATATAGACTAGGGGCACGTTTCATTGTCAAATTGTTTCGAAAAAGGATTGAAAAGGATAGAATTAAGGATGTGAATATACATGAGTTCATATGTGAATCCTTCATAATGGGATCAAAAGATGAGGATAATTTTTTGAATTTTGAAAGAGAAGACAAATAAATCGCAGAGGGGAACTAGGTGATACCAACCTTCCCATGGTACTCCAACTAAGAGCAAGTGCAGCAGGTGCAGCAGCTTGTCCAAAATAGCATTTGAGCCATTTTGGCTAACCAAATGAGCAAAATACCCACTGCAGCAGATTGGCTAAACCCTTGCTATCCATCCACTGCAAATTTGGCTTACCTCTATTCATCAGCAACCATTTTTTTATTGTTTTCCTTCTCTCTCTCTCTCTCTCTCTCTCTCTCTCTTGCAGGCGGCGATGGACGAAGGAACGACGATTGGAGGGACGAAGGAACGGCGATTCGACGAAGTTGCAAGTGGCGAGGGACGGCGATTGAAGAATCCGTATTCGGAGAGGACGCCGGAACGACGGCGATTGACGAAGTTGCAGACGGCGATTGGTATGAACGATGGCGATGGAGTACGACGGCGATGCCACCGGCATCGACGGATGAGGAGGAGTCGTGGGTGAGTTCTCCTGCGGTGGATGGGGGTGAGTTCTCCTGCGGCGTTGACAGATGTGTGTGTATATATATACACATAAAGTGAAAAAATAATATTTTAATAAGAGATAAGGTAAAATGGGTAGTATTGTTGGCGTGTTGAGAGTGAAAGACTGGCTATATGCACTGTGCATCAGGTTTTTTGGCCAAAAATTTACCCAAGTTGCTGGGATGCTCTAACCCCAAAAAAGGGATACTAAAAACTGGCAAATAATCCACTTTCGTTTAATAATAATAAAGAGCATTCTTTTAATAATAATAATTGAGAACAAGTGGGATCAAAATTTTCTTGCTCAATCTGATCCGTCTAATTAGGTCCGGCCCTTAGGGCAGGCTGGGTAGGCCCAGGCCTGGGACCCACAAAAAATAGTTCATTTTTAGGGCCTCAACTAGGTATAAATATGTTCATAACAACTAATAAATACATAATGTTGTTCTATAAAAAGTAGATAAGTATCATGCCTAGTGGAAAGGCTTATGTGTTTCTTAGTGGAAAGCCTTATGTATTTCTTAGTAAATGCCAGGGTTCAATTCCCATGGGTCCTTCTTTTCCTTTTCTACATTACCCTTTTCTTTTTTCTTATCAGTTTTCTTTTTCTACCTTCTCTTCCTGACTTCCTTTAGTTGTTCTTACCATGAGTCAATTTTCTTTTTCTACCTTCTCTTTTTTTTTCCCCTTTTTTCCCATGAGTCAGTGCAACGACTGAACGAAGTAGTTTGGTTTTTTTTTTTTTTTTTGGTTCCCTCTTCCTTCAATTGTGTGAATATATGCTTCCACTACATCCTTATTGTTTGTCGACTTTTTTTTAAAAAAATTGCTGATGTCATAATTAGGGAAAACAATAAATAACACACTTCGTGCATGTTCATAAAATATTCGTATCAATTTGTCCATTTCAATTAACTTTCTAATTCTTGCAATAAGAATAAACAATTATGATCGAAAACTATTTTTTATTAAACATGAAGACACGAAGTACAAAAAAGACAAAATACGAAACACGGTATTTATCATTTGAAATAAATGTTGGTTCTTTAATTTTTTTCGTCTAGAAAAAACATAGGACCCTGGTTTACATTATCGTTTGGGGCCTCAAAAATCTCAAGGTCGGGCCTGCATCTAATTCTCTAATCAAGTCTCAGCCTGCTTACCGCAAGGGTGGTACAAGTAGCCTAGTGGCTCATGGCTCACTCCAGCAGGGTTTGGGTGGCTAGAAAGTCACAGGTTCAAGTCCTGCTAATGATGCTCTCTCTAATTTAGTCCTTCTGCGAAGCTCAGTTGCGGTCCACTAGTCCTTTGTGAGGCAATAATCGCTATGTCGCTTTGGTCCCTTGCCCGTGGGAGGTTTGCTATGCATGGTCACCCCCTCCTCCGCCTTTTTTTGTTGAAGAGTGAAGCCTGATTCACTTTTAGCAGTTCCGGTCCTGGCCGTTTTAAATCGGTCCTGACCATCAGTGAAGAAACCGAACTCTGTAATTTCTGTCCTAACCCAGGTTAAGTCGGTCAGGCTCCTGACCGTCTGTGAAGAAAACAAGGTTTTGTATTTTTGATCCCGACCAAGGTGTTTTCGGTCAGGACCATCATGTGCGGTTTTGAACATGTTTTTTAGGGTTTCGGAGCATGGGCTTGCTTGTTTTTATAAAAGCAAGCTAGGGTATCCTCCCCAGCATCTCGTGGAGTACGATTAAGCAATCATCTTAAGTCGGAACCATGTAAAAATATTTGTGTCTTGTTCTTTTCTTGCTTGTGATTGATTTCTGTTCTTGGTTTGTTCTTCGATTGTGTGTGTTCGTCTGTGGGTTTGAGCGCGTGAATCCATAACAACTGGTATCAGAGCTCCGAGTTAGGAGGTCAAGGGTTTACACAATGGCTGAAGACCAAGTCAAGATCGAGAAGTTCAAAACTACGCGTTCTGGAAAATGCAGACGGAAGATATTTTGTATCAGAAGGATCTATATCTCCCTATCGATGGCAAGAAGCCAGACGAGATGAAGCAAGCAGATTGGGACATCTCCAACACTTGGTTAATAACTTCCATGAATTCAGTAGAAATTAGTATCTTTCCAACTGCATAAGAAAGGCCTTCAGCTGTCTCATCACTAATCATTGTAACTTCGCTCCAAATTGAACCTAGTCTATTGAAAGTGTCTAGGTTCCAAAGATGAAGGGGACTCCCATAACAATTTAGCCAAACCAGCCTGGATTTGGAAGAGGACCCATTTTCCTCCCATTTTTGTATTTCTTTGAAGCACTCTCTGAGCCATTCAAATTTCCCTCCATTTAACAAAGAATCCCGATCTTCAATACTCTTCAATGTTAACCACTTTGTCACCACCCATGTGTTTAACTTCAACATCGACATGTCTGGTTTTTGAAATGATCTTGCACATACACCATGGAACGATATGGCATCAATTTAGTTATAACACCCCTGAATAACCACTCATTTCCCACTTGCTTTACTTTGATAGAAGTTTTAGAGTTGCATTTGTACTGACTTCCTTTGTTGGTATCCAGATAATAAGTACCAACATCAGTTTGAAGCCGTTGCATTTTGCTCCTCGGTTACTTCTCTCTTCCAGCTTCCATTAACCTGCTGCTTTTTTCCCTTTGGCTTGGCCCGATCAGTGACTATTCCAGCTGAGGGGTCTACCCCTGTTTGGAATCTCTGAATGAACTTTGAAGTGCCGTTGCCATGCAAATCCTTTTTCTCCACCAATTTTTTATTCCAAAACCAGAATCCGTTGGTCTTGGATATGGCTGAAACAGCTTCCTCTAATTGCAAATCTCACAAACCCAAAGCTATTTCCCGTAGCTTTGCCCTTTTTGGTTGGAATAAAGCAATCGGTAATTTTACCAAATCGCTGAAAGAGATTGCAGATACAGATTTTCCTTTTTTTTTGCACGGCAAAAAAGTTTTATTAATCATTGAAAGGGATACAATGACTAAAAGGAGCAAGGAGATAGCATCATATTCAGAGAATAATCATATGCCTAGTCCGAGACCCAAGCAACGATTGGCAAGAAGCCAATCAAAGAAACCCAATGGGCCAAAGCCCGCACCTAATGGGCCAAACAACACCCAAAATAATACAATTTAAGCACAAGAAAACCCTAACAGAACCACGCCACCGTCGCCGCCACAGCATGGACTCCTATGAAGAGACGAGCGAAGCCACACCGCCACTGGAACCCGGGGAACAAGCCCCTGTTGCTGTCCCCGATGAAGATACGTCCGCCCCACCACAAGCAGTCCGCCCAACGACCCATATGCTGATGCTATATATGAAGCCCCAAAAACATCTCAAAAAATCACGCCACCTCAAGACACCAGAGTCAACTACACCCCAAATATCAAATTTTTCATACGGATACTTCCAACTCTTCTCTGCGCTCTCAAAAAACTCCGCACGATTCCGTGACCAAGACATCGTCCTTGCCCTTAGCTTTTTTAGAAGCATTCTACCAGATTTCGGAATCAAAGCCTTGGCGGAAGGCGAACAAGCATCGCCAACGACATCACACCCCATAACCTCCTCTCCATTTTTTTTCTAGATCAACTAAATCCCATCCGCGGTTATTACACACACTTGCAACCTCACTCTTGACAATATCCTCAGCTTTACAAGGAGAGATAATTATACTTGAAAGTGGACGGGCCCCATCAGATTTGTCTCCATCAAGATTATCAGGAGGGGGCTCACTTGGACTACAATTATTAGCTCCACTAACACATAAATTAATGCCAGCGCCACAATTAGAAAAAGCAGGAGAATGAATATTAGTGCCCATAGACCCACCTAGATAAATTCCCTTTTTTACCCATACTTTATTTCGAGAGCAGTGCTCTGTGCATGAAACACGAGAAAAAGCCCGTGCACCTCGAGCCACATGAAAGTTCTGTCCACGCGCACAGTAATTCTCCCCACGCAACTTGAAAAATTTCCCATCACGCGCCCCTGGTTTTTTCGTAAAAAATTCCGGTGGTTGACGACCATCAGAGTTTTGAGAAGGAGCTTTAACGGCAGAAGAGTCTGCCGATATAGGGACGACGAAGTTCCACGTCCCCAATCCCACCGAAACATTAATCGGAAGACTACCTACTGGCCCACCACAGCACCGCCCTAAACTTAGCTGAAACTTATCAATCATATCCCTAAATGTTAGCCAAGGAACTACCAAATCTTGTATTCCTTCCTTACTATTCTGCTGGCCATCTTGGTCATGGTTGCTCTTCTTCTCAACCAACAAACCCAACTGGTATTGCAACTGACTCCAGCCCTTTCCATGACCATCCTCAGGAATTCGTACAATACTCCTCATTCTGGGCCCACGAACAACGATTTCTACAAATCTACCTCTTCTGATCTGGAATCTATAAATACTAACCCATCTTACCTTACTTCTCAAACTACCTAGAAAAAGATTTCCCCCGCTTTTAAGCGACGCCTCACGGAGCTTATTGCCAAACCAAACCATTTCAAAACCTATCAGAGTCACCGATCGACAGAGGAATTGACTGCACTCCGCCAAATAAATCGATGTGGATGGCCCATCACCAAAAACCTCTAAATCGAACTTCTTCCAGCCCAGTATAAAAGATTTCCACCTAGACATTCTACCACAGCAGTCCCTCGAGTTGCCCAATGGGAGGAGATGGAGGGAGAGAGGAGAAAGGCTAGATGGAAGATTATCTACAAAGATGGTTGTAGAATTTGCACTTACTTTCCCTCTACCCATGCCTTGATCGTTTGCCTATTAACTTCTTCATCTATGCATTCCAACACCACTCTCCATTTTTTGCTCTCCAATGAAACTAACTTAACTAATTTGCAAATGTGGCATCTATATAAGATGATGTGGCATTTTTCCATCAGTCATATTTTTTCAACAGCTATATTTTTTTATCAGCAAAGAAAAAAATTATTAATTGAAAAATGAGCAGAAAACCTAATCCCACAGGATCAAAAAGAACAAGCCCAATAGAAACAAAACCACACCAGCCATTAGTAAAAAAGGCAGTAGACGAAGCATATGGTCCCAAAAACATACCACCAGAAGCAAAGAGCAGTAGCAACAATTGCATCAAAGAACAAGCTATAATTACTCAACATCATTTTCTAGCTTAAACCAAAACATATAGTACTTGATTAATCCCAAAGTGTGTGATATAAATAATCCAAGCATAAAAGATGTACCAAGACGGCAATACGTAACTGGAAAAACAAGAAGAGCGTTTATACATAGAGCATAGACACGCATGCAGATGTATATTCTAAGGGCTATATTCCAACAGCTATAAATAAGATTTCTCCTTCTCTTTTTCACCATTCTCAACCATCTATCGTTCTAAGTTTATTTCTTTCATTGCTCAAAAAAAAAGTTTAGGAGGAGGTTTCGAATGAATCAATCTCTTTTTCTCTGTATTGTATCCATGGTAGAAGCATATGATCCGTACTTCATCCAAAAACTTTGTCTTCCCTTCAGAAAATTACAGCGGCTATGATGTTTTACTAGCTTACTGAGCACCGTTAGATAGCATGGACGATTATCTTGAGGATCGGAGAAAGTACTACAATTGAGAGTTTAAAAAGATTCGTCAAGGTGGTTGTTTCAACTATTCAGAAGAATACCTAAGGTCACCAAATGATGTGGATATGGATAGATTACTAGCGGTGGGTGCAACGTGACTTTCCTGAGATGCTAGGGCGCATTGATTGCATGCATTCGAAGTGGAAGAATTGTCCGACTACATGGCAAGGTATGTATGGTGTCACATTCATGAACGAACTATTATTTTAGAGATTGTGGCTTCATATGATCTATGGATATGGCATGCCTTTTTTGGCTTGCCAGGATCTCATAATGACATCAATGTGCTAGACCACCCGCTCTCCTATATTCTCCCTCTTTGCTAAAGGTGTACTCCTCCATGCAATTACTCGATTAATGTTATTAACAATTATTCAGTGGGATATTATATTGACGATGGTATATACCCAAAGTGGGCAACAATTGTTATAACAATCTCATATCCGTGTGGCCATAAACAAATAATTTTTTTCTAAAGCCCCAGAGTCGGCAAGGAAGGATGTGGAGCAAGCATTTGGAAGCGTGAAACACTTAATAAATTATGAAGGCATGCATAATATTAAATAACATGATCATCGAAGATGAGAGAGAGCTTGATAGCGTGGAGTACGAATACGATACAACCGATAAAAGCCCTCCTCCGCCAACAGTCTCCCACGGGTGTACAACTTAACTTTGTGCATTCATCCAAATGCATTGTCGCATCCGAGATAGGGAGACTCATTCACAACTCCAAGCAGACTTAGTTGAGCACTTGTGGCAACTTAATAGAGAATCTTAATAGGAATATGCAGTAATTTATTTTATTATGTCTTCTGAATAACTCTTATGACTTTTGCACTAGTTTCTTCCTCCAGTCTTGTAATGCTTTGGCCTACGATTGTACTACTTTATCTTTAATATTTAGTACATACCACCATGGATCTCATCCATACTCCATCCGGGACTCACCTTTTCTGATCAAATTTTCATGATCCGAACTATCCAATGTGTTTAAAACGTGTTTTTAAGGGTCCACTTGAGAACTCGTCAAAAAAAAAAAAAAGACCGGGAAGGACTTCATCCAATCATTTTTCCACAAAACTGTACATATGTGGTTTTTTCAAAAAATGATTGAATGAAGCCCTTCTCGGTAATTTTTTTTGATGATTTCTTGCGTGGACACTCAAAAACACGTTTTAAACGCATTGGACGGTTCGGATCATGAAAATTTGATCGGGAAAGGTGAGTCCCAAACGGAAGGGGTGTGGACGAGATCAGGCTTATAGCACATACATTTCTATCATCATATAAATGTTGATTAGAATTTTTCACCTTGTTTGACAAATTAGGATCAGAACATCAATGGGACAAGAACTTAGTTGCAGGAACCTCCTATGTGGGTGGCGAATCCGTCTCAGAACCTCGCTCCTGCGCTCTCAAGTCGAGACTCTCCTAGAAACTCGCTCCCATTGAGAAGGGAATCCGCTCCCAACTAGCATAGAACCTCTTAGGCATACGAATCCCAAAAGAAACAAAAAACAAAAGATACCAATCAAGAGAAAAGACAAAGTAATGATAAAATAATAGAAAAATACTAACTTGAAATTTACTCAATTACTTTATGTAACCATAATGTTATTTAGTTAATAAAACAATCTTTGCAATTGATATGAATGATGCATACTAATATTTACTTGCATTACATATTTAAATTTTCATGTATTATTCCTAAAGGCTCCCCTCCCAAAAGAGGAGCTCCTATAATCCTTCGCCCTTGATCTTGCTCCCGCCCCGGCTTCGTGCTTGTGCAGCTAAGATACGGAAAACAGTTGAAATCTCATATTAAAAGTATAAATAATTTTATGTTTTGCAATCTAAGAGATAGAATAATGTTTTCTTTTTGACATTTAACTATATTAAATGACAATAAAATATTTAATTAATTTCCCTAAATGCTCCCGATGGCGCTCCCACACTTCTATAATCATCCGCTAGCCCGCCCCGTTCCCACACAGGCTCGTGCAACTAGGGACAAGAAATAGTAAGGCATTTTGAATATTGAACTGAAAAATACTCGGGCAGAAACTACAACATAATCTCGGTTGCCCAAATCCAAATTAAAGAACCCAAACACAAGCTCCATATGCAGACAAATGGAAAACATACACAATGACAAATTAAAGAACCCAAATACATATCGAATATGGAGCACCCATCTACTATCAAAATTCGGAAAACTAGCTAATCGTGAAACACCAATCATGATCCAAATAGCTTTCGATACAAATAACAGCACATGATCTCAAACCTTTGATGAATCAAATCGAAATTAAGCATTAAAATTCAACAATTAGAGATCAGAACGAGAGGATTACCAAGCCCTAGCAATATAAATGAAGGAGCGAGTCAGAGTGGGAGGAAGAACCAATCAGAGAGAAGGAGAGCGACAGAGAAGGAAGGAACACCCACACCAAAATTGGGAATTTTCTGTACGCCCACCAAACTTGTCGGCTTTTCCCTCATTGCCGCCGTGGCTCCGAATTCGCTGGAAGGGAAGAACGTACACAGCGAGGGTTTTTTTTTTTTTTTTTTTGAGTTTATTACTATTAGGGGTAGTTAATTAGAGGACCCGTACAAAAAAAAAACGTTATGTTCGGATCCTAATGAATTCGAATTGTTACGATCCCATCTTGAAATTTAAAAAATACCAAGAAAGCCCTTGCATGATATTCTTTCCTCTTAAAATACCTACATTATAGTAACAGTTTTTAAAAACTTAATGATCCCATGACTCATCCCATAAATTTCGGAAACACTTAATTAGCACGTTTGGTTCATTTTCTCCTTCAAACTGTAAGTCGGTTATGGGTTTATTGGATAGCAAACATCATCCAAAATTCGTCCCAAACAACCCCCTTGTCTGTATAGGTTGAAATCGTCCCAAACAGTCCCATTTCCCCACTCCAAACAGCCCCAAATCGTCCCAAACTGCAAACAATCCCAAATCCCTCCCCTTCCGGCTAATCAAAACCATCAACCAACATTCCTAACTTTCCGGTGAAATTGTACCTTTCCGAAATCCTCAATCCCTAACTAATCGGTGGATTCCTAATCAATACCCACGTCGTCCTATCCCACAACCCCACGACGCGATATTGCCGGATACACCACCATCCCGCTACTCAGGCGTCGTTCGACAAAAGAGAGGAGTCGAAATCGGGTGGCTACGGGATTGTTGAAGAAGATATGGCTCCGAGTTGCTCAACGGAGTGAAGCCCTAACCAGTCAACATCTTTACCATTCGGACGAATGGCCCGTAAGTCTCGTTACGTACTCAACAATTGTCCAGTGTATTTTAGCGGCACTCGAATGACAAGCATGTTTTGTTTCGATGTTTTCCTATGGACTGTTGTATTGGTTGGGGTTTTTTTGGGGGAGTATATTTGGTGGATTTGTGGGTTTTTAATGGTTAATTACTAAACCTAATTTAGACACAATTCCATTATGGTTTTTTTTTAATCATCGTTGTTTATGGTTATTTGTTAAACCACATATAAATATGGTATGTGACTGATGAGGTGAGTAAATATGGTACACTGTTGTACCATTGTTACTGTTTTTGAAGTTTAATTATGGTATACCATTGAACCATGTGACAAATTCAGTTCTGGATTAGAAATCTGCCATGCCCAACTGGTAGTTTTGAGGATGAAATATTTGTTCCTGGCTGCACACAGGATTCATGTTTTTTTGCCTAAATTCATCAAGTACATTCTCTACCTACTGTATCGAAATAATGGGAATCAATAACATATGGTGATGAAATAAGATATCATAATTTCTGGGTGACATAAGTGGTATAATATAATATCATAATATATGTTCAAAAAAATAACACTGTTGTATGATGATGAAATAAGTGGTATAATATAATATCATAATTTCTGTTCACCACATTCGTCACACCAGTGACATCAAAATAATTGGAAAAATTAGCAAATGATGATGAAAATGGACATCATATTTTCTAGGTGCCAAATGTGGTGAAATATAACATCATACTTTCAGTGCCAAAGATGACACTGGTGTATTAACGTTTGATGATGATTTCTATAATTTTCATCCACCGAAATGGGCTTAATGAATCGCAATAGTATACCGAAAAAAAAAAAAAAACATTGATGATATATAATACCTTGTTCGATACCGACGAAATCACTTGACGAATCCCTTGAGCAGTTGTTGAATCCCAACTTTCCGGATCCCACGGCTAGCGTGACGAATTGAATTATTCGAACAAGAATGATCAAAATCGTCTTGATCTACAAGTAGCCGAACAAGTATTGAGCACCATTTAAAAATTTGAAATTCAAATGGAGCTTAAAAAATGGAAATCAATCGGCTATATTGAAACTTGTAAAGTCTTGTTCCAACAAAGGAAACCGACATCCCTTTGATTTTGAATTCCGTGAGTTTAGCAATCGGAATATGGTTTAAAATATTCCAGACAAAGGACTGTTATGGGATGAAAATCATCCCCGGATTTATAGTCCTATCAATTAATATTGAATATATTGTTAACATATATTATATATTAATACCTAATAAGGGCAAAATCGTCCTAAAATCAATTTACAAGATGAAATCATAATAATTCGAAATACATGGGGTGGGAAAATAAC
Organism: Vaccinium darrowii; assembly: GCA_020921065.1. NCBI lineage: Eukaryota > Viridiplantae > Streptophyta > Magnoliopsida > Ericales > Ericaceae > Vaccinium > Vaccinium darrowii. The sequence goes on along the minus strand of CM037153.1, from coordinate 15,533,718 downwards.
ACTCATTTTTGTATGGGATGGCAAAATAATTTTTCCTTACTATTAAGGTCTTAAAACAAATATTTATTACCATTAAGGTCAATCACTCTTTTTTTGAGTTTATATTTAGGGTGCACTTTCATGTTATAGTGTTTTAGTGGTTTAGACACTTTCATAGAGTACCTTAGGATTTTAGGTACTTTTATAAGATACCCTAAATTTACAATGTACATTTAGAATTTAGAGTGTACATTTAGAAATTAGACCGTACATTTATAATTTAGACCGCACATTTAGAATGTATATTTTAAAATTTAGACCGTACATTTAGAATTGTACATTTTAGAATTTAGACCGTACATTTAAAATTTAGACTTTACATTTAGACCCCCCTCGCCCGACACAAAATCGGTCTCTACTTTAATGTTCATGGGATTTTGTAAAATATTTTTATTACAGAACTTTGTTCACATATACGAGAAATAGCACATAAAGACTTGAAATTGTAAATATGCATGATAAACATGAATATGACGAAATATGAATGCTATGAATCAATGAATAGTATATGGAATCTACGTAATATGTCCCGTGATTGGTCAAAACTACCCATATCAGAAGGGAACTTGGGCGCCCCAGTTGAACCTGGGTGCCCTAGTTCTATCCAGCCATGGAAATGTTTTTCTTTATTTTTGATTGAAACTTTGAAAAATGTTTTACTGAAAATTCTTTGAGTGTACAAAAACAGTTTTGATCTAGGGATTATTATTTAGAAAAGCAAGAACCATGATTTTGACAAAATATGTGATTTTAAGAAAATAAACTGGAACTAAATTGGACAATAAATAGCTTGAGGAAGAAAAAGAAATAAGACCAGAATCAGAAATCCCGTGAAACATGATTTTGATAATAAAAAAAAAAGGGTCAAAATTGAACTTGGGCACCCAAATTGAACTTGGGTGCCCACGTTCCCATCTGGTTAGAAAATTTTAGAAAATTTAATTTGATGGTGCTTTTATCCCTCATTTCATTACACTTCTGGTATGTATTACTGGGGTGTGTCTATGGGGAATCCCTCAGGAACTAGTTAAACAGCTTAAAGTCACATCTTACCTTTAAATTTTCTTTTTTAAATTTTCTTGAAAATGCACCTCTTGGACTTTGGATTGCAAGTGATGGAAATGCCGAAGTGTTAGTAAGGCTGGGGCTATGCTTGAAGAACAGAATGGTTTCAGTTTTGTAGGAGCTTAGAGCTTTGAGAACATTTTTGGATTTTTGGAGATTTTTAGTAAGTCTTTTTAGTGGGATTTTTGGATGGGAATTAGAAAGATGGTAGAGGGAGTAATGGCTGCAGGAGGAGAGAAGAGAATACCAGTAGGAGAGTTGTGTGTGCCACTTTTTTGAGCTTGAGGAGGCTAATTATTGCCACGTTTTTGAGCTTGAGGAGGCTAATTATAGCCTTTGAAAAGTGGTCAAAAGGTTCAAGGGTTTGAAAGAGGTAAGCTGGGACAATTTCCCAGCATTTCCGCTAGATTGCAGGTGCAGGGAATGCCATCATACGATTCCCCTGCAGACGCCCTGCATACTCATGAATTAGGCCGCCCAAGTTGAATTAGGGTGCCTAAATTCAACTAGGGTGCCCTTGATGATTAGAGGTGTTTTGGGGCTTGTTTTGGTGGTCTAGGCTTTGAAAGAGTCCTTCAGATGCATTTCAAGATTAATTTCAAAGTAATTTGCTGGCTCATTTCATCATCAGGAAGGCCGACAGGCCACTACTTAAGAGTGTTCGGAGGGTCCAAATTGAGGTGTCTACAACTTCTTATCTTCCCAAACTAAAAGACAAATTGAAATGTGATTATCAAAAAGTAGAGTGTCAAAATGTTTACTATAATATTTCTTTTTAAAATTCGGTGTAATTTGTTGACCAATTTGAGTCTTCACAAACTTATATGAATATGGTGGAAGGGCAGTGCCGCCTTGAGGTAAAGCTCGAAATGTAGACACTCTAGGTTTCAAAAATTTGCCCATTTTAAATGGCCCATTAAAATTTTGGATTCCTTAATAAAAGCTTGATTTTTTTTTTTTACATAATTGACCATATTTTTCGTTATATATATTTTAGAGAAAGGAGTTTCAAAGTTGAAATCGATTAAACCTTACATTCAAGTATGTCACCAAAAAGGTTATCTGGACTATACATTCAAACCAAAACACGAGTTTGTGAATAAGATTGATATGTGGACTAATAAGATTGATATGTGGACTAAGTAATTTTGCAGCTAAAACTTAATATCTAGTAATGTTTGGTTATCATTTTCAGGGTGGGGTAGTGATCTCTAGAGGTGTAGAACAGGCCAGTTGGCTGGTGCGAGCACGACACGGGTACGGCACCTTTAGCGTCGGCATGGCATGGTATGGGCCTGGCACGACACAGCACGAACACTAAAGTGGGCTAGGCTAGACCATCATTTTGGAGCCCACGGCGCCGCTCGGGCACGGGCACGGTGAGGCACAGGACACGATATGACACAAAACACGGCATAGATATGTATGAGGGCACAATAAAATTATAAAAATACTACTGACTCGAATGACTATGAGTCAAAATTCCCTATGATTAGTGGAAAAGTATTGTCTTCATTTTGTATTTTTTGTTTTGTTTTAAGAAATGCATATAATTGACAGTTGAGTAAATGCCAACCTAGTTGGGATGTAACTGTACAATGATGGTATTTAGTGTGTTGATTTCCTCTAGTGATTTTACACTTTTTGAGGGGTTTTCCACGTAAATATTTTCTTATTTACGGGAGGTCCTTACTAAAAAATTTGCCTATATATATATATATATAGGCAAAATTGTTTTTGGGAAATCCGAACCGTCCAATGTGTTTTCAAGGGTCTACGCGGGTAATCTTCAAAAAAAAAAAAAATACCGGGAAGGGCTTGATCCAAGCAGTTTTTTGCAAAAATTGTATACACCTTCTGAACACATTGGATGGTTCGGATCGTCAAAAAAATACTCGGTTCATGGAAGTTTGGAAGTCCGGAGTCCGAAAAGGAAGTGGAACCTATATATATATATATATATATATATATATATATATATATATATATATATATATATATATAAATCGAGAATGATACGAGGACAAGAAAGAACAAGAGCAAAGCGGGAAAAGGTCGATAAGGAATCAACCAGATCCAAAAGCAAGAAAATTTGGTCAACATGACCCCAAACAGACCCAAAAAAATCACAAACCCAGCCAAATAATGTTTATAGAGGTACCCATCAAAAACAAACCATGACACCATCCCAAATACTGCACACTCATCAGGAACTGATTAGCACCTTCGCAGCAGATTCAAAGTTAGAACAATAGTGGAGTTTATAGAGGTACCCAGCCAAATATTGTGTTCACTGTTTATTGCTTTACGATTCCTTTTTGTTTGCTTGTTGAGTATTCGTATAGCGATTAAGGATTTTTCAGCCGGGAACCAAAATTTTTACCCCTACAGAACTCAATAGCCCACAACCTCAGAATCCACTCCGCAGCCGCTCTCTGCACCTAGAATCTGGCTGGAATGATTTCCCAAATACTGCTGGAGAAACCATAAGCAAAAAATAAATGTTGCAAAGTCTCTGCATGCTGAGAACAATAAACACATTTAGGCTCAATCGTCATTGCCCATCTTCTGAGTCTATCCTTAGTGGAAAGCCTCTACAAACATGCTAACCACATAATAAATCCCCTCTTAGGAACATTCATAGAGAAACAAACAAGAGAGGCCCACTGAACCTTCCCCCGAAAGAGAGTCTCCTGCACAAGAGATTCTATTAGGTTGACTGGCTACATGATTCTATCTATCAACCAGTCTCACCTCTCAACATCTGAAAGAAATCTTGATCTTGAGGCACGTAGATTAGGAATTGAATCTCGACTCGGTCCAGTGAAAGTAGAGTCAAAGGTAGCGCGTGATGATGATAAACACTCGGTCTTTCTCTTCATTCATCTCTTTTCATTTGATCTCAAAGAAGAAAGTGGTTTCTTGTCACCAGCTTCGAGATTGATTCTGAGAAAGACTGAAAGAAGTTCTAGAGGTGAAGGCGGAATTTGACTTCCATTTTCTAATAGATTTCGAATTAACGATGTCTTGTCCGAGACCTGAGTTCGATCGTGCGAGAGTTGCGTTCAATCATGTGACAGTACGGCTATTCCTATGATTAGTCTTAGAAGACCGACATGTCATTAAATTAAAGTTCCACTGAGCTCCCACTAGGGGAAATTGTTCAAGCTACTTCAACCCTATCACTCTGAGCCAGAATAGATACAGAGATGGAATTTTGAATTGTAATATCAATCTGTTTGGTCTAGGCTAATGCCATTCAGTACCATTAAGAATAACAGAACTTGTCTTTGCATATATTGCTCTGTCAAGATTATACCTAGTCCTTCCATCAAGAAACTTATAGAGGGGACCCCTAGGATGCCAGTTGTCTAGCCAAAAATAAGTTCCTTGTCCACAGGCCCGGCCTTGAGATTTTCGTGGCCCCAGACGATAATGTAAATCAGGGCCCTATGTTTTTCTAGAGAAAAAAATAAATAAATTAAAGAACCAATATTTAAAGGTCAAAAGTTCTCTTTCAAAAATTTGATAACATTTTGATGAAGCTATAATGATAAAAAAACATGTTGACAAGCACAAAAGTTCTCTTTCAAAAATTGATATGAATGTGTTATACAGCTTTCTGTATGATCACCACTCTAACAAAGGTTATTTTTGAAACTTGGTTTTTTTAATGACAACCCCACCGAAAATCTCCGAAGTCGCTTCTGATTCGCACTCTAAATCATTTAATTTTTTTTGGAAGTCTATATTCTGCATCACTGTGTAATAGCTTTTAATTTAATTTTTTGTACCCAGGAGAGATCAACGGCAGCAAGCAATCTATCTTCATCAATGTTTTCCTATCTGTAGTCTAATACTGATGAAACATAGTGCAAAAGATGTTTTTGAAATGCTTGGCCAACGAGGCATGATCGTTTTCCACATAAAAATGTATTCAAAAAAGTTGTAGTGAAAGAAGAAATGCATTTCTATTTTTTTTAAACAGCAAAAATAATAAAAAAAAATCTTTGAATAGCAATTACATAGATTAAAAGGACCAAGAGGATGCTGGCATCACAATGTAAAGCAAGCATTCCAACGAAATTGAAACCCAAGAATTACAATAATCATTTGCCACTCGAGACCCAACAGGTAGTAAGAAACCAACCGGATACGACACTAATCCAAAATAAGAATATTACAGCACCCTTGACCTGTTGATCAAACAGCAAAGAGAACCACACAGCGAGAACAAGCCCAGAAAACAAACCCACCAAAAAAAAACACAGCCCAACCAATACCCCAACTTCAAACAAAATTGACTCAAAACTTGCAATTCACACCAAGAGAGACCCAGTTAATCTCCGGCCCTTCCCATCTTCTGCTTTTAGCATCTGAAATCTTTCTTCATCAATTTCTTCTAGGTGAGCAATTTTACTAATCACTTCATCATCATCCCCTTCGTAACTCAGACCCAATGTTTTCAAATTAGCCCAAACATCAATGGCTTCGCTCATGAGCAATCTGTTTTTATTCCTAATTCCATTTGAGGAGATTGATAAATTAAGAAGCTGCCGCAGCTGTGGATAGAACAAAAACTCCTTTCTAGTCCATTCCCATACTTTCAATGGCCAGAATAAACGCTCGATTTTTTTTTTTTTTTGTCTTTTTTCTTGAATTATATTCTTGTATTAACCAAATGATTGAATGAGAATATGAGATTACCCATGAATCACATCAATGGTAATGACGTTTCTAGGGATAGAATACTCATTCTTGATTCTCAATTCTACACCAATTTTTGTGTGCTTAGGGGGGTGGATGGACATGGAAGTTTCCTACCTAAGTGCATTGGTTTTGTTGCTTCGGGGTGTTTGGATAATATGGTGATAAGCAGAGGATATATTGGTCTTCAATTTTCTGTGCAGAAGATCCCTAATAATGCAGCTTTTATAATCAGCAGTAGATTAGTATAACGAGTACAGAAAAATTATTGAGATTCACACAACAGATACACACATGTTCCTTTATTCATAATAATAAGCGACAATCTTCCATAGGAGATCACAACTTCCAATAGACTGATGCATGACACAAATCATCAACTCAAAACTACCTCCAGTTGACGACAATAATAATTGAAAAACTACTAGTCGAGATGATGATTTGTCTAAACCAAATCATCATCTCTTTGATCCGGTTGTTGATGGTTTTCATCTCGACTTTGGGGATCGGTTTGATGGTCTTCACTAACTTCAAACTGATCCCCTAAGCCCAGATGAACCATCAACAACCAAACCAAAGAGATGAGTTGTCCACCTTTACTCAATTGTGTTGCATGGTTGTTGGCATTGCAACGACATGCGGCATAGGACAACAATTCAACCCAAACTTTGCTCAGTATTTTCCATTTATCTTTGTCTAGCTTCTTCAGCTCTTTGGCCAGATTGCACGCATCAAAAAACACAGTTTTGCTTGTATCTCCCTTGACAGTTGAAGGGTTAACCACCATATGATCATCAAGGATACTTTTGCAAGCTTGAATCATATCCACTTTATGTTCAAAACGTGAATATTCCTCCTCCTTTCCTAGTACTCCCCTATCTTGGAAGACTAGCTTTGCCGTAGCACAAGTATCTCTGAATCTTATTTGCGCAGTACCTGCCACTGCAGACATCATAGAAGGCTCCATAATTAGAAGATATAGCATGTAATCTGACAATACCTTAGAAATCTCTTGCTCGTTCTCTGAATTGCCTTCCTCAGTAATGTAACAGAGCTCGGTAGCAATGTGCCATAATATGAGAATCTTGTCATAGTCAGCATGAAGAGTATAAGGGAGTAAGTTATCACAACCATCGTCACGTGTAAGAACCCAACCTCCTTTGGCTGAACAAATTTCCATACCAGCTTCTATAGCAACAGCCTCTGCGGATTTAATTTTCAGCTCTCTGAAGATGAAACGTCTCAATTGCTTATCGAATCGCTTTGTTACCACATACTTCTTGCTATCAAGAATGTTGGTAAGTCCCAAATTACTGATTAACTTGTCCCACTTCTTGGAACGAGGGTGCAAACAGTAGAATATCAAGTTGTATTGAGAGATACATCCAGACCACCTCCGGTCCATGATTGGGATGACATAAAAAAATGTAATCTTTATGACACTGCCAATCAGATAACAGATTGCATACAAGAAGGGCAAAAATGCCCGAATTAGGTTACCTTTATAACTGTGCAGTAGCTCATTGCAGTTCAGTATGCGATAACCATCCAGTAACCAAGGCGTCACAAACACGGTATTCCAGTCAGAGGTACAGATCACGAAGAAGGCAATTACATCGTGAATGATGGTACCAATGAGCAAGGTGTAGGTAATTTCAACATCTATCTTGTGGTGCAAAAACTTGTGCTTTGGGTCCATCAAATGAAAAAGTACGAAGGCTATCAAACACGACATGGATGAAACAATCCTACTTGGATTGAACCTGCTGTAACCACACAGCACCGGGGTCTTGGTGAAGAGAATGTCATAGAGGAAATTGAGTTCTATCTCTACGGATACAAAAGCTTGTTCTGGTGTCAACTTGAGGAAAAATGATCGGCTTTTGTCTCGCTCACGAGAGCTGAATTTGAGATCAACAACTAGCCCCTTAACAGTTTCAAAATAGCAATAAACGGCTTTCAATAAAAAGGGGTTATAATTATGGAGCAGGCGCATTGGCTCATTCGGTCCAGGATTAGGTGGTTCAACGATTTCAGGATGCGACTCATCCCTGAGCTTGTGGTAGTTAGGCCCAGGATCTAGTTCTCTGATCATGGAATCACGAAATCTACGCCAGCTGGCAAGATAGAGAGAACGGGTCCGTTCGGTAGACTTTATCAGGGCGGAAATGAACATGAGCAACGTTGGGAGCCAAAGCTGGTTGTTGGAGGGCAGAGTTAGAATGAAGACATAAGCAGAAGTGGCAAGCTGGACAACCAGTTGAAGGAGTTGCCTCTGCCACAGTTCATTATCCTCAAGCGCGAAAGCAGTTATGGTGTCTGGACCGCCAAGGTGTAACAAGAGAAAGGGTGCCCAAAATGCGATGAGTTCTGGATTTGCGTAAGCGCCGAGGGCATTGCCACATGATTTGGAGATGAGTCCCACGCCAAAGATTGCAGTTGCATCTGCTAGATTGTATGCCAACCAAATGGGGATTGTTACCAAAGAATTTGCTGTTCGCTTCCTCAAAGGAGCAGAGAAGAATAGGAAGGTTTGCAAGAAAAGACTAAACAGGATGACTGCCCGGAGATTCCAGGCATCCCACCATAAACGAATCCAGTGGAACAGGACCTGAATCGAATGGAACATGGCTTCTGTCCTCTCTCTCTCTCTCGCGTTATGGATACTAAAATTAGAAGGAAAAATTGAACAGGGTCAGTTGCTCAAAATGCCTTCTCATGTCTTACCTTTCACTCATGGCTTACCTTCATCAGTGGGTTTGCAACATTCCATTCTTTGGTCTCATATCACGAATGGGACCCGGCGGTGATGCCCAACCCTGCTTTTGGGACATTGATGCCACTAAATTGCACAAACTTCCATATGAATACCAATAGGCGGCTACTATCCAATCCGGGATCCCGGAAATCCCGGATTGAAGCATTTTGATGCTTTTCCCGATATTTTTTTGACGATCCGAGCCGTCCAATGTGTTCAAAAGGTGTTTTCCAAGGCCCACGCGGAAAATCTTCAAAAAAAAATACCGGGAAGGGCTTGATCCAAGCGGTTTTTCGCAAAAAAATGCATATTTACAGTTTTGCGAAAAACGCTTGGATCAAGCCCTTCCAGGTATTTTTTTATGAAGATTTCCCGCGTGGGCCTTGGAAAACACCTTTTGAACACATTGGACGGTTCGGATCGTCAAAAAAATATCGGGAATGTAGAGTTCCGGATGGTAGAGTCCCGGACTAGATCCGGCCTCTACCAATAGGATTCTCAAAACTTATCCTCAACCGGGTTCATCTATAACCTTGGGAAACTGGTTCTACAAGTAAACAAAAAGTAAAGTCTGCGAAAGCTATGCTTGGTTTTATTCCAGAAACGAACTCATTTTTACTATCTTTGATTATTTCAGAATTTGTATTTTTGGTCTTCCGGTAGATTCTTGAAAAATTTGGACAAGTTATTTTTCCTTTTTGTCATGTATCTATTTTCAAGGCCGGCCCCGATGTTTGAGTTGTCCAAATCCGACCCCAAGCTTGGTTGTCTACTGACTGTCAAGTCATAAAATAAAAATTACTCCCTCTGTCCCCAAATTTTGGTCCCTCGTCCAATTCTAACCGGATAAAAAACTAGTTATAACTTTAAATCGGTAATAAATTTTATATTCAATATGGATCTTGTTTGATAGATCTCGATAAAATCTATAAGACAATGTTTTTAAAACCACGTAAAATAACGTAAATTACGAGATATAAGCAATTGAAAAGTGGCACGAACTTTCAAAAGGGACAAATAAATGGGGACGGGGAGTAAAAAAAGACACACAAACTAGAGAAGAAAAAGAAAAAGAAAAAAAAAAAGTTACTTTAATACTTTTGGCGTGAGTTACATCATAAAAATCAAAATAAAAAATCTACCGAAGAGGGCTATTCTTTCTGTACTGATGGCCAGGAATCACACCAACATACATTCTTCCAGTGTCCACTGTCCACTGTCTTGCTGAGTGTGTTATGTTGTGTGGAGGAAGTCTTCTGATGACCAAATTCCCTCCAACTTGACTGATGTGGTAACATGTCATATATAGAATACAAGTTTTTGTAGAGGGATCCTGAGGAATGTGTTAGCTGCAAATTTAAAAGAGAACGAAAATTTCACAATATATTCTAATGACCAAGTTCCCTTTGGGTCGGGTTGGCGGGTTCCTCGGTTTTTTCCTCTCTCCTAGTTGTCTCCCCACGTGAAGGTTTTAGTGGACATCATTGGCTCTAAGATTGGCTCACAGCTATTCTCATTGGGAGTTTGCATTGAGATAAAGACCGTCCAGGCAGGCCCGGACCTGAGATTTTCGTGGCCACAGACGATAATGTAAATCAGGGTCCTATATTTTTTTAGAGAAAAAAATTAAAGAACCAATATTTATTTCAAATGATAAGTACCGTGTTTCATAGTTTGTCTTTTTTGTAATTTGTGTTTTCATGTTAATAAAAAATAGTTTTCGGTCATAATTGTCTATTCTTATTGCAAGAATTAGAAAATCAATTGAAATGGGCAATGCGAACATTTTCTGAATACGCACGAAGTGTTTTATTTATTTTTTCCCTAATTACTACACCGGCAATTTTTTTTTCCAAAAAAGTCAACAAATGATAAGGATGTAGTGGAAAGGGGGAAAAAAAAAGGGAAGAGAAGGTAGAAAACTAGAAACTGACCATGGTAAGAAAAAAGAAAAGGGAAGAGAAGGTAGAAAAGGAAAAGAAGAGCCCATGAGAATTGAACCCTGACATTTTTACTAGGAAACACACAAACCTTTCCACTAAGTCAAATGCTTCTCTATTTCTTGTAGTGCAACATTAAATATTTATTACTTGTTATGAACATATACATACCTAATTGGGTACCTTAAAAATGGGCTATTTTTTGTGGGCCCCAGACCCCGGCCTACCCAGCCTGTCCACACGGCCGACCTTGCGTCCAGGTCGATGTTGTCCATAACCACGATAGAAATATACATAAAGTCAATATAGTATGAACAAATCCTCTCAATGATGTACTATATTCTTATCATTCTTTTTTTATATAAATTATTATTCTCACTCCGTACCTTGCTTTTCTCTACCTCAAACAAAGCCATGTAAGATCTTTATATAGACCTAAGACGATGTAACTCTCCACGAAATAATAGTCAAGGCAATTATCAATACTAATAATTAGCCACATAAATTAGCAAACGGTCCCCGAATAACATAGCCTATATAAATCAATAATCATGAGGTGACATAGTTACATATAACTCCCTAATTAGTATGAACAATAAGCTTAATAAGTAAATGAGTCAAATTTATATTCTACTATAATATTAAATTTTGAAACTTTTATAAAATAATCATCCAACAATTTAAACATCGCGAATATGAATCTTTTCCCCTTCTTTCATTTGAAATTTGAATTTCAAATATTTCTTCTTGTGTGAATCAAATTCCATTATAACTTCCAGTCTTACTTATAGAATGAAAATTTATGGACCATACGTTTGAGCATTTCAAAATACTCCCCTCTTACCCCTACTCCTAAAGCTTTTGATGTCAAAAACTCAATTCCATCAGCCTTCCTAATGACACTCTCTTATCCTTATTTGCTTTTTTGTTTAGCGGGAGATAAACTGATAAATAGAATTTCTGAAACATATGTGGAATATGAAATTAAATGTGACATCGGAATGATGGAGGAAAAAAAAATTTTGCGTTTCGTTTTAGTTGGGATTTTGATATGTTTTGTCCTGCGTTTTTCTCATACAATCCATACGAACATGAAATGAAAGCAAAAAATAGTCACATGCATGTGTAATCTTTTTATGGGGCATATGTAAGCCAACCCCATGGGATTTTATATCCCATATGACAACGTATATGTATAGGTCACGTGACATGTGTAAGCAACAAATAAATGCCGGGGTCCACATCGTTTTATCTCCAATTACACTCTCAAATCCCCCAAACAAGTACACCAGTCTTGATCTTTTCTTCTGTCTGTTCCAATTTCAAAAAAATAAGCTCAACGTTGTTTTTCTGTTGGGAAAAAGAAGCCTTGATGTTTAGATATAGACTGGGGGCACGTTTCATCGTCAAATTGGTTCCAAAGATTGAAAAAGATAGAATTAAGGATGTGAATATGCATGAGTTCATATGTGAATCCTTCATAATGGGATCAAAAGATGAGGATAATTTTTTGAATTTTGAATGAGAAGACAAATAAATCATAGAGGGGAACTAGGTGATACCATCCTTCCCATGGTACTCTAGCTAACCCCCAAAATGGGATACAATACTGGCAAACTGTTGGAACTTGTGGCTCATATGGAGAGGTACCAAGGAGTTCTGATAAAAGGCTAGATTCCATTTGATATTTGATTGGAAGGCTTAACATCTCAAATAAAATGTACAATGCCTCTAATTAAGATGGCTAAAAAATTGCTAAATCTATGCCGAATAAAAGCAAATTTGAAGCTGATAAAAAATAAAATAAAAAAAAACTCCACATTTACAAATTTCTCTAAAAATCTAAAAAATTAGTAACTCCTTCAATCTTTTTCTCGGGTCACCACTAAATTTTCTCCGCACCTGAAAAAAATTAAGCCAGAAACCATACGTTGACTCAAAATAATATCAATCGATCGACGAAAGTTTCACACTATAGTTGTGATCAATGAGATAACTGGCTCAATCATACAGCATTACAGCCCGGTCCTCTTTGCTAAACAACCAGCGACTGGTCTCACCCAACCGCCTCAACCAAGCATGTAAAGCTCAAGACAACTTTGTTCAAGTACATGCGCAATTTAATCATCAATATTAGTGCCACAACCCACAAAAGATGAAGTTGTATCTACGAATACTTGGAAAACCACACAAGTTTTTCTCAAGTGACTTTAGGAAAATGAGAGGGGACAGTAAAGGAGGCATTAGTCTTGGACCTTAGAGAATTGGGCTGAAATGGAGGGCATGCATGAGAGGGGACAGGGGCCCAGACTATGTCTATTTATGTTGAGCCGAGAGAAACTTGGACAGAGTCATATAGTAGCCTAAATGACCAAAAACAGAGACCAAAAGAAGCCATTTTGTATTTCTTTTTTAAAGGAAAAACAGCAACCCCAACCAGAGTCGATTTTTATCCTTATTCAACTAGTCCTTTGGGTGAAAAAACCATTTTAGTTTTTTGTTTTGTCCTTTTTCAAAAAAAAATTTTGAATTTGTTAGTTTTACGTCGATTTTTTGTGGTTTCTTGGTGCGTTTCGACGAGAGGAATCTAAAATGTATAAAATTATTAGCCAAACTTAAAGTGTTGTGAGTAAAGACCAAAAATAATCCAAAAGTCGAGACGAACTTAGAAACCACAAAAAATCGACCGAAAACTAACTACTGCAAAAAAAAAAAAAAAAAATTGAATAAGTACAACAAAATACCAAAATGGTTTTTTCACCCAAAGGATAGGTCGTCCTTTAAGGCTCCCAATTTGAGGAGGGTGGCACCATGGTAGGCTTCCAGGCCTTTTTTCGCCATGTATTAAAGCAGACACTATATGCTTTTTATTGGACCACGTCGCAGTGCCAAGCGATGGTAGTGCCTAGTGACACTGAATAATTTCTCAAATTTGAAGCCCTTGAAAAAGCCCGGTTTAAGTACGGAATATTATATCATAAACTTATCGGGTTGTTGGCAGTTGTTTTTCCAGTCGCATTGCAATGAGTTCAAAACTCGATGTCTTCCTTTTAGTGCGGAGTATCTTACGCTGGTGGTGAATTTTGAGCCTAACGTCGAGGGAGTGTGTAGAAGCAGCTTGTTCACTAGATTTTATTATTTTGTAAGACAATATAACATAGACACTAGCAAAAGACATGTGCCTAAAAGCACCCACCAAACTCGTCGCCTTTTCTCTCACTGCCGCCATATATGAGATTCCTAAACCTAATGAATCTAGGAAACCGATTGGTGTCATCTAGGAAACCTATATATTGAAACCGAGATTCCTCGTTTAATGGAACACGACTTTTGCACTCTAATTGCTTGAGCTCCACTCTATTCTCTCCATAAACATTTAACTTAGATATTAGATGAGTGTTGATTGGTGCCGCAAAAGTGTCTAATTTTCTTTTCCAGATTATCGTCTGACAGCGCTGGAAAGTGGCTCAGTTTATAGTGTCTAATACTACAAAAGTTTTCAGGGATTGATTTTAATTAGAATGTGATTCTATATTTTATCCTGAAAATGAGTCTAGAAAAATGCATTATCGCCTTGGCACTAGTATGGGCTGGGACCTTGACGAAGGCAAACGAGGCTGCCGGTTAAGGCCCCAAATTTGAAGCAGCAAAAATATTTGTAGCTTTGATTAGAAATTCGAACTCTAGACCTTGGAAAATGGAAGCAGCTTTTGACATTCTGTTGAACTTAGTTTCTCATATTTGTAGCTTTGATTATTTTAATACGTTTATTTATACACATGATTTGCTTAAAAAATATATTTTTTATTTATAACCGGATGTCCAAGCCAACTTGCATTCACCTCGACTAATTTCGGGACTCTGAAGGTGACGACCTGACATAACCCCTCGCCCAAGATTTGGGATGGTTGGCCTCCACGAGATTCGAATGTGACCTCATGGTCAAGCCCTTATTACTTTCTCATGCCCTTATTGTTTTCTCATGCCCATTTTGCCAATCCTTGGAATTAAAAAATAACATCTTATTAATTGTTGAAATTTTATCTAGATTATATTAGTTCATCTTTTAATTAAAAAAAATAAAAAGCAAAAGGGTACAAACTGAAAAAATATTCTCAATTTAAAACATTTCACAGGGGAAAAAGAGTTCTACTTAAAAAAAAAAAATTGGTGTAATTGGTTGAAATTAATATTCTAATTTCAATATTACATACTAATCACTCATGTAATTTGCCTGGAGAAGTATCACAGTTAAAGTCTTTGATGATTGGAGAAAGTCTAGGAGAGAGATGAGGCCATAGTCTTCTGATAGATTGATGCACGGAACGATCATCAACTCAAAACAACTTCTACTGGGCAATAATAATAATTGAAAAACTACTTGTCTACAATATTTATTACCTTTAATGGCCTTCACTAACTTCAAACCGGTCCCCTAAGCCCAGATGAACCATCAACAACCAAACCAAAGAGATAAGCTGCCCGCCTTTACTCAAGTGTGTTCCATGGCTGTTAGCATTTGAATGACATGCGGCATAGGACAACAATTCAACCCAAACTCTGCTCAGTATTTTCCATTTATTGTTGTCTAACTTCTTCAGCTCTTTGGCCAGAATGCAAGCGTCAAACAACACAGTTTTGCTTTTATCTCCCTTCACAGTTGAAGGGTTAACCACAGTATGAACATCAAGGATACTGTTGCAAGCTTGAATCATGTCCTCTTCTTTATCTAGTACTCCCCTGTCCTGGAACAATAACTTTGCCTCAGCACAAGTATCTCTGAATCTCATTTGTGCAGTACCTGCCACTGCAGACATCATAGAAGGCTCCATAATTAGAAGATATATCATGTAATTTGACAATACCTTAGAAATTTCTCGAAATTTCTGGTTCTCAGAATTGCCTTCCTCAGTATTGTAACAGAGCTCGGTAGCAATGTGCCATAATATAAGGATCTTGTCATAGTCGGCATGAAGAGTATAAGGGAGTAAGTTATCACAACCACCTTCTAGTTTAAGAACCCAATCTCCTTTGGTTAGACAAAATTCCTTAGCAGTTTCTATAGCATCAGCCCCCATTGATTTTATTCTTAGCTCTTCAAAGATGAAATCTCTTAATACCTCATTGAATCGTTCTGTTGTCACATACTTTCTCTTATCAAGAATGTTGGTAAGGCCCAAATTACCAATGAACTTGTCCCACTTCTTGGAACGAGGGTGCAAACAATAGAATATCAAGTTGTATTGAGCGATACATCCAGACCACCTCCGATTCATGATTGGGATCGACTCAAAAAATATACTTTTCACCAAATAACCAATACAATAACAGATCGTCCACGAGGCATACAGAAACACCAAAATTGGGTTACACTTTCGTTTGTGCGGATTAAAGGTTACAACACTCCAATCTGAAGCACTGATCACGAAAAAGGCAATTACATCGTGAATGATGGTACCAAGGAGTAAGGTGTAGGTAATTTTAACATCAATCTTGTGGTGCAAAAACTTGCGCTTTGGGTCCATTGAATGAAAAAGTAAAAAGGCAGCCAAACATGACACGGATGAAACAAACCTACTTGGAGTGAACCTGTAGTAAACAGTTAGCACCGTGGTCTTGGTGAAGAGGATATCATAGAGGAAATTGAGTTCTATCTCTACAAATGCAAAAGCTTGTTTTGGTGTCAACTTGAGGAAAAATGATCTGCTTTTGTTTCGCTCGCTGGAGCTGATTTTGAGATCAGCAATCAGCCCCTTGACTGTTTCAAAATAGTCATAAACGGCGTCCAATAGATTGGGGTCTGTTTGAAAATCGACATCGGGCAACAACTCATTCTCGTCTCCAACACTTGGTTCGGGATTGGGTGGATCAATGATATTTATACGCGATGGAAGGCCTGATTCTTGGTTTGGAAAGTAATCATCCATGATGAGATTGTGGTAGTTAGGCCCAGGATCTGGTTCTCTCAGCATGGAGTCACGGAACCTACGCCAGCTGGCAAGATAGAGAGAACGGGTCCGTTCGGTGGACTTTATCAGCGCGGAAATGAACATGAGCAAAGTTGGGAGCCAAAGCTGGTTGTTGGAGAACAGAGTTAGAATAAAGACATAAGCAGAAGTGGCAAGCTGGACAACCAGCTGAAGGAGGTGCCTCGGCCACAACTCATTATCCTCGAGCGCGAAAGCAGTTATGGTGTCCGGACCGCCAAGGTGTAACAAGAGAAAGGGTGCCCAAAATGTCATGAGTTCTGGATTTGCGTAAGCGCCGAGAGCATTGCCGCATGGTTTGGAGATGAGTCCCACGCCAAAGATTGCAGTCGCATCTGCTAGATTGTATGCCAACTATATTGGGATTGTTACCAAAGAATTCGCTGATCGCTTCCTTAAAGGAGCGGAGAAGAATAGGAAAGTCTGCAGGAAAAGACTAAACAGGATCACTGCCCGGAGATTTCAGGTGTCCCACCACAGCTGAATCCAATGGAACATGGCTTCTATCCCCGCTCTCTCTCTCTCTTTCTGTGGATACAAATGGGTCAGGCTATTTTGGTATTTTTTTTGGTATTTTAAAACATTGACTTTAGCAAGTCATTAAATGTAAATGCAAAAATTGTTTACATTTTCTCGTTATATCACTTTGTTTAATTAGGAAGCCAACCGACCTCATATTCTTTCTTAACTGTAATTAAGACAAGAAAGTTACAAAAGGATTTTCATCTATGTATGCACTGATTCTCTATAACTAATAAAGAAAGTGGGTTCACATTTCAAATACATATATATGCTTACGCACCGTAAGAAAAAGTAAGTAAACAATTTCTACATTCCGGTTTTTTTAGCCATAGAGAAAATGGAGTGATTAGTGAAAGACATTTCTGCAAATCTCTATTTAAAGGACCAATTTCACCATCGAAGTCTGAATAATACAAAAGTAACCACTTAATTACAGTGCTTAACACACACCTCTGAAAAATAACATGGTTTGAAGTTGACAACTAGGGCCGGCCCTGGGTAAGCCCAGCAAGCCTCCGGGCTTGGGCAACCAAATTTTTTTTTTTTCGAATTTATGCATAGTATATATTTATTATTCCGAATTTTGACCCAAGCAAGATGTCGGTGCTGTTGATGAGTACGTTCCTATTAAGGCCAATGGGCTGGGTTCAAGTCACTGCGTAGGCGTTTTTTGGTTTCTTTGTTTTCTTTTTCTGTACGTTTTAGGCCACTAATTTCTTTGATTTATTTTTTTCTGTTTGATGTATTATAAACAAAAATAAAACTCTTATATATGTGTTAAAATTTAGTTATATTTTCGTGATTCTAGAGTTCAAGGTTCAAATATTTTGCACAACATAAACGTTTTTATAAGTGTTTTTTTCTCTCTATTTACCTTCTCGGATATTAAAAACTAAAAATTTACAAAGAGAAGTTGTTTTAATCGAATCGATTGTGTTAATTGTAAAACCCTATAACCGAAATTACATGTTGATTTTTAATTTTTTGATATAATTCAAGTTAAAAGCACAAAGTTACGTAGTTTTTTTTTTTTTTGACTTGTATGTTTTTTTTAATCACTTATTAATTGGGCAACCAAATTTGAGGTGGGCTTGGGCAACCCAAATGTTAGGACCGACCCTGTTGACAACTACTAAATCTTCAAATAAACTTTGAGTAAATAAGGACAATCGATCCCAGTATGCACCCAAAAAATTATTTCTAACTGTAGTAATATAATGACCTGATGTCAAACACGTTCTTTTTATGTAACTAGAACAAAAGCACATGACCTGACGTTTAATAGAAGAATTGACTTTTTTAGTTGAACTTCCCCAGTCATTCACAAGAAACAAGTAACGTTCTAGTATTAGTTATCGTTTACAGGTAAACAGATTAATTAGTAGTTTCTTAAATTTCGGCTTCATTACCATAAATCACATTTTCTAAGTTATCTTCCAGTATTTTGGAGTATGTGCCACGATTTATTTTTAAGAAATATAGAAAAGAAATTGTATATACTCTGCATCCAGAAAGCTTGAAAATAAAGAACTGATAATTCACATCGTACACACAAACAGCAATGCTCCAATCCTTGGGCTCGCTTATTCTTCGATCAACACATATCCTCCGGCCCGTACCTCTGCCACGTCGGTTTTAGATCTATGTTTTGGATCTACCACATTCAACAACTACGCCTCCGGCCCATACCTCTGCTGCCGTTTTCTTCTTCACATACTCGGCTTTCCCCTTGGTGTTGTTTTAAAATTGCAAAAATGTTTTCGAAGAATGGTTTCTTCCCCTCCCTTGGCTGAATTTGCGATTTGCATGTGTTCTATTTTATGTATTTTTTAGGTTTGAGCAGTGGACGGGAGTAAGGTAAATGTCGTGTTCGGAAAATTTATGTCTTTTTGTTGTGGTGGCTGCGGAGCTTCAAGTGGCGGAGGTGTTATGAGTCCTTTGTAGAGGCAGCATTGCTTGCTTTTGTTCACTGTGTTTTGTTTGTGTAGGCTAGATGTAATGGCGTTGCAGATCTCCCTGCGTTTTGATCGGTAGCATCATTTAGGTCTATTGTATCGACATTGCGCAGTGATTAATGAAATTTTCTCTCTATTCTCCACAAAAAAGAAAAAAAAAAAGAAATGGAAGTCCTAAAACCTTAAATAACATAGACAATTCCTATAAAGATGGCTTAAAATCTATAGATTCACAAACTTCTCTTCTCTTCTCAAGACGAACTAATAATCACGAAAAGTTTTGCGCAAAATTAACAAACGCAAAAAGAATAATTAAATAAGGACAAAACCGAAAATATCAATGTCATTAAAAACAGGAAACTCACCCTACTTCCTATTCCAATGTGATAAGAGAAACTTCGCATGATTAGAGTAAGAAAGGACTAAAATGAATGAACATAGAAAAGAAAGACAGATAAAAATAAATGAAAATCATCAGTGACATACCTGTTGAAGCTCTTGAGTTAGATCTTGATAAAATCGTTGTTGAATGTAGGGTTTCTGCCAAAGTTGGCGATGCTAGCAATGGTTGCACCGCCTGTAGGACTTGATTCTTGTTATCCAATATATATAAAAAAATCCCAACAACCGTGAAGAAATTCATTTTCCACTGAATTAGGTCCCACTTCTCTTGTTTTGTAGCTACAGGGGTCTTCTCAGAAAGTCTTCTGGAAAAGAAGACAGAATATCTCATTTACAAATTGAATAAGCGGTAATGTAAATGAAGTTTCCCATTAGACGGTGCTAAAGCCCTTTTTTTTTTCTCTGTCTTTATTCTTTTTTTTAATTGCATTTATTAATCTTGCATGGAACTTTTGGTGGTTATTGTTTTATCTCGCCGACAGTAATCGGAAAAATTAAAAAATTATGACTTCTATCCAATTTTTTGAGAAATGACCAATTTTTAGCACTTTTAAGCCACTTTTAGCGCCTAAAAGTTGGTTCTTTCCCTAAAAAACAGGGTTAATTTCTAATGTGATCAGCAAATATCGAAGAAGCACTGTCACATGCAAGAATATATATTTTGCTAATTTCGAGCTTATCCCAAGATTGTTGACAAGTTCTTATAAATTAATACATAGATAAATGAAAAAAGCAGCTTTTGGCGAAATTTGGTGTCCAAGCAGTCTCTTCTTTCTGTACGACCAAGTGAAGAATTTTTTACTAAAGCCGGTAATCTCGCCTAGGAGGAGGCTTCTGAATTATAGCTGTATTTCAACTTCTAATCAGTTCAGCCCAGACTCAAGTCATATATAAGTTTGGGGTTCGAGGGGAATTAGCATCCGCATCTCACTCCTAAACAAGAGAAAAACCTTTAAACCATCCCTTTATCAAGCTCCCTAAAACATACTAAAGCGCCTCAATAGATTATTTTTGCTATAGTGCTTCCATGCATATATTATGTAGCAATGCTCCGGGGAGGGAAAGACCCAAATTGACATTAGATGCGATAGTGCGCAAAGATTTGAGTCTACTAGGTCTAAGTGAACAAGCAGCACTTGACATAACTCAATGAAGGAAAAAGATTCATGAAGCCAACCCTAATTGATTGAGAAATAAGGCTCGGTTTTGTTTGGTTTGGTTTAGTTTATAATGCTTCCTAACAAATAAAAAGTACTCTTCACTTCTAACTCTTACTGTACTTTAGTATTTGTTTCTCTCTTCTTTGACTCTCGATCACTTTTTGAACAAAATAAAACAGAGAATGTTTAAAGAAGAATATTTTAATAGGATAGAGGTATGATAGAGAGTCTGATGGAGTGAACATTTTAAAAAGTGGCATGCTAAAGTAGTAAAGTAGGTTTAATTTGGTTAATTTGGAGGCTTATGTGGATGCTCTAAGTGGATCATCAACTAAAGAGAGTTCGACGTCTCTTTATAGACTCGAACCCAAACTTCCACTTTTAAGTGATGGTTAGCTATGTGGCTTTTATATTATTTTCAGTGCAAATGCTAAGTGCACCTTGGGCTTCGTAGGTGGTAAGACTTTGCTTGGATGGCATTGGCATGCATCTTAAGAAGGGATGGTAATAAGATTCCACCCACCTATGTTTTGGTTTGAGTTGGAATGAGAATGTGATCACTAATCTCCCACTCAGAATCAATAAGATTCTTGAATAAGGGAGGAATCTGATTCCTCCACTTCATCGCAAGAATTTGAAATTATGGTAATCTATCTTGACGAAGCTTGAGTGTTTCTTATAGATTTAATTGTAACTGACAATACTAAATAACAGCTAATTACGATTTGTCTCTAACATGATTGAACGGCAAATGGGCCCAACCCCAAGAGGTCTGGGTCTTGGGCATCTAAAAAATAGGGGCACTCTCACAACTTTTACTATTAGGCTTAAGTAGGGGTCTTTATAGGCCAATAGAAAAAATAATATACACCAATAGAAAAAATAAAAAGGCGTATAGAGTGCTTTTGACTATACCAATTGGAGTGCTCAATTTTATCAAACATATGGGGTTCTTTCCCAAATTCATGGAATGTGTATAGAGTGCTTTTGACTATTCCGGTTACCGTTGCCACGGGAGAAAGGAGCTTTTCAAAGTTGACATTGATCAAATCTTACCTTCGATCAACCTTGTCAGAAGAAAGACTAAATGAGTTATCCATCTCAAAATGACTTGGTGGAAGAGGTGGATTATACAATTTTGATTCATACTTTGCTTCTCGAAATGCAACACGAGTAATATTCAGGTGATAGTCATGCATTCTTGAGATGATACGTATTTGGAGACTTTGTATTTTGTGTCTTATATAATGATTAGTAAAATTTTATCAAAAAATGATACTCCCTCCGTCGCAATTTTATAGTCCCTTTTGGGAGTTTGTGCCACTTTTCAAAGTGTTATATCTTATAATCTACAATGTTTTAGGTGATTTTGAACACTTTGTTTATTAGATTAAATCAAGATCTATCAAACAAGATCCATATTGCATATAAAATGTATTACCGATTGAAAGATATAATCGTTTTTTTATCCGGTTAGGATAGAACGAAGGACTATAAAATTAGGATGGAGGGAGTATGTGTAAGAAAGATCCGGAGGGAATCATGTATTTTGTGCCTGATTCTTGGTTTGAAAAGTACTCATCCATGAGGTTGTGGTAGTTAGGCCTAGGATCTGGTTCTCTAGTCATTGAGTCTCGAAACCTACGCCAGCTGGCAAGCTAGAGAAAACGGGTCCTCTCGGTAGACTTCATCAACGCGGAAATAAACATGAGCAAAGTTGGAAGCCACAGCTGGTTGTCGGATGAGAGAGTCAGGCCATGTTCCACTAAAAAAAATTAGTTTTGTTTTAAGTAAGAAATTATTTTATTCTACTAACAAAAAACTCCTTCCAAAAAATAGTTTTGTTTTAACTCTAAAACTACTGTATTCCATTAACAAAAAACTCCCCAAAAAAACCAACTACCCTTTACAATAAATTACAACTAAAAACAAAAAAAATACTTTAGTGGAACAAATTGTAGATTTTAAACTACAACTAAAGGTCTAAAAAACTAAAAAACCAAAAAACAAGTTAGTGGAACATGGTCTCAGAATGAAGACATAAGCAGTAGTGGCAAGCTGGAAAACCAGCTGAAAAACGTTCCTCCGCCACAGCTCATTATCCTCAAGCGTGAAAGCAGTTATGGTGTCTGGACCACCAAGGTGTAACAAGAGAAAGGGTGCCCAAAATGCCATGAGTTCTGGATTTGCGTAAGCGCCAAGGGCATTGCCGCATGGTTTGGAGATGAGTCCCCCGCCAAATATTGCAGTCGCATCTGCTAGATTGTATGCCAACCATATGGGGATTGTTACCAAAGAATTCGCTGTTCGCTTCCTCAAAGGAGCGGAGAAGAATAGGAAGGTTTGCAAGAAAAGACTAAGCAGGATGACGGCCCGGAGATCCCAGGCATCCCACCACAGCTAGATCTAGCTGAACATGGCTTCTCTCTCTCTCTCTCTCTCTCTCTCTGGTTGTGGATACTAAAATTAGAAGCAAAATTTGAACAGGGTCAAGCTATTTTCCAGTACTATCTCTGCACTGAATCAAGAGATTTTTTCGGTTTCCATGTGGTATCACGAGCTTGTGTTAATGCTTAACATTTTCCCTCTAGTCAACACATTCCTTTCTCTTTCCTTTTTTCATTTGTTGGTATTTTTAAAACATAAACTTTAGAAGTCATTATATAAAGGGTAAATTACATTGACCTCCCCTGAGGTTTCTGATTTGTACACTAACCACCCCTACTTTATCTGAAATAGCACTGACCTCCCCTGAGGTTTATATTTTTGTATCAAAAGCACCCTTCTACCCTTCCGACGGGTACCGACGGCGCCGGGGACCCCCTTGTGGGTCCCCAACAGTTGATCCGAGCCGTCCATTCATTCCAGAATCGAATTCCGAGTGGGTCTACGCGGGAATCACCTCAATCGGACGGTCCTAAGTGCTCCATCCAAAATCACCCCATTTAGTTCAAAATTTTTTGGATCGAGCACTTTGTTTAATTAGGAAGCCAACTGACCTCAAATTCTTTTTAATTGTGATAAAGACATGCGGAATATGTTGCCCTTACATTGGTTTGTTTTGTTTCTTAAAGGAGCAGAGAAGATTAGAAAGGTCTGCAAGAAAAGGAAATATTATTGGGTGGTTACCGCCACGTGATGCTCCAAAACCCTTATCTACCACAAATTCAAGTGAAAATCATTAGAGCACCATGTGACGATGTCTCAACACTACTAAATAATTACTCAAAAAAAAAAAAAAAACTTCTAAGCAGGAGGTGTTGGGATTTTTGCACATGTAATATTGTGTTTGAAAAATAAAAAGAGAGAGAATAATGGGAGTAGGTGGAGTAAAGTGTGAAGGAAAATGAAGATGAAAAAAGAAGTCAAAAAAGGTAGAAAATAATGAATGCGTGAGCTGCTTTCGGTGGAAATTATTGTGGCTACTGGTGCCTTTGGGTAAAGGGAAAACAGAAAGGAGAAACAACGATGATAGAGATACATACTTTGTGCCACACCTCCATTCACATAGGGTGTGGAACCCACACGGTGCATGGAAAAATTGGCATCCTGTCTCCAGTACAACTGTACAAGTACTCCATCCGTCCCATTTTAAATGTTCATCTTTTTATTTTGGGATGTCTCAAAATAAGTGTCTACTTTCTATAAATAACCATTAAAACATACCAAACTTTCAATTCTACCCCTAAAAAGTACTCATTGATTTGACAGTTTTTGATATTCATATCATTCTTAAATTGACAATATCTTTCAATATATAATATTTTTCGTGATTTTGAAAATTTTGTATAATAAAATTAATTGAAATCTATCAAACAAGATCCATATGACATATTTTTTGGAGATCCATATTGAAGGATATAAACAATTTAAATACATTTAATTGACTCACAGTTTTAAAGTTATTTTTGAAAATTTAGAGCAAAAATTTGAACTTCTTAAAGAGCTCGATTTCTCGTAGAGGACATTTAAATTGGGATGGAGGGAGTAATGCTTTTGATAAGCGTATAGACAATATTATTCAGAGGAAAAACTTAAAGCATAGTTCCGACTATTTTGTGCCATGGAAAAAATAGTCTCAAGTGTGGTAAAAACTGGTATCTCTGCGAAACGACATAAATTAATTGATACTTAGGCTTGGTTTTTCAAAAAAATTAATATCAAATTTTAGCACCCACGCACCTCATTTGATAAAATGAGGCATTGATAAAATGACTGTGTACTGACTGACAGTACCGTACATGAGAGAAGACGGGTCCTCTCGGTAGACTTCATCAACGCGGAAATAAACACGAGCAAAGTTGGAAGCCACAGCTGGTTGTCGGATGAGAGAGTCAGGCCATGTTCCACTAAAAAAAACTAGTTTTGTTTTAACTCAAAAACTATTTTATTCTACTAACAAAAAACTCCCCCCAAAAAATAGTTTTGTTTTAACTCTAAAACTACTTTATTCCACTAACAAAAAACTCCCAAAAAAAACCAACTACCCTTTACAATAAATTACAACTAAAAAACCAAAAAAACACTTTAGTGGAACAAGTTGTAGATTTAAACTACAACTAAAGGTCTAAAAAACTAAAAAACCAAAAAATAAGTTGGTGGAACATGGCCTCAGAATGAAGACATAAGCAGTAGTGGCAAGCTGGAAAACCAGCTGAAAAAGGTTCCTTCGCCACAGCTCATTATCCTCAAGCATGAAAGTAGTTATGGTGTTTGGATCACCAAGGTGTAACAAGAGAAAGGGTGCCCAAAATGCCATGAGCAGAGCCGGTTCTGGGCTAAAGCTCGTAAAGCAACTGCTTTAAGCCTCCAAATTTTGTCTATTTTTTGGGGCCCCCAATAATATAGGTTCATATAGTTACTAGGTATCAATAAAAAAATTATGTTTAATTTGTCTAAAAAATTTGAGGGCCTAATTTAAAATAAGGCCCAAGTGAAAGGGCCCAAATGTAATCTTGAAGATATTTTGAAAAGAGACGAGCTTTTTGATATTGATGGGAAGGATTATGTAAGGAATTGAAAGTCTTGAGATAAATTTTACCAAAAGAGCTAAGAAAGCCCATTACTTGAAAACAATGGACAGTTTGTTTTTCTGAATGTGTGGATTGCGTACAGAATACTGTTGACTATTCCGATTTACAGTTGCCTCTGGTGAAAGTGGTTTTTTGAAGTTAAAATTGATTAAAACTTATCTTAGGTCGACGATGTCACAAGAGAGACCGAACGGATTGGCTATGTTGTCCATTGAAAAGGCAATGGTGGAGAAACTTAATTATGCAAGTTTAATTAGTACTTTTGTTTCTAAAAACGCGAGAAGAGTAATCTTGAAATGACAATTTTTAATGTATTGTAATGGTTGTTGATTATGAGTACTTATGGTCTCAAATTATTGCATTGCCTTCCTTATGAATGTTTTTTCTTTCTCAAGTATCATTCACAATGCAAAAAAGATTGAAGGCCCATTTTTTTTTTTTTTTAAAAAAGTTCGCTGTAAGCCTCAAGAAACTCATAGCCGGCCCTGGCCATGAGTTTTGGATTTGCGTAAGGACCGAGGGTATTGCCGCATGGTTTGGAGAAGAGTCCCACGCCAAATATTGCAGTCGCATCTGCTAGATTGTATGCCAACCATATGGGGATTGTTACCGAAGAATTCGCTGTTCGCTTCTCAAAGGAGCGGAGAAGAATAGGAAGGTTTGCAAGAAAAGACTAAGCAGGATGACGGCCCGGAGATCCCGGGCATCCCACCACAGCTTAATCCAGCTGAACATGGTTTCTCTCACCCTCTTTCTCTCTCTCTCTCTCTCTCTGGTTGTGGATACTAAAATTAGAAGCAAAATTTGGACAGGTTCAGGCTATTTTCCAGTACTATCTCTGCACTGAATGAAGAGATTTTTTCGGTTTCCATGTGGTATCACGAGCTTGTGTTAATGCTTAACATTTTCCCTCTAGTCAACACCTTCCTTTCTCTTTCCTTTTTTCATTTGTTGGGATTTTTGCACATGTAACATTGTGTTTGAAAAATAAAAAGAAAAAGAATAATGGGAGTAGGTGGAGTAAAATGAAAAGGAAAATGAAGATGGAAAAAGAAGTCAAAAAAGGTAGAAAATAATGAATGCGTGAGCTGTTTTCGGTGGAAATTATTGTGGCCGCTGGTGCCTTTGGGTAAAGGGAAAACAGAAAGGGGAAACAACAACGATGATAGAGACACATACTTTGTGTCACACCCAACCACACCCCACTCACATAGAGTGTGGGACCCACACGGGGCCTTTGGGTAAAGGGAAAACAGAAAGGGGAAACAACAATGATAGAGACACATACTTTGTGCCACACCCAACCACACCCCCACTCACATAGGGTGTGGGACCCACACGGGCACAAAGTATGTGTCTCTATGTGAGTGGGGGTGTGGTTGGGTGTGGCACAAAGTATGTGTCTCTATCATTGTTAAATGAAAAAATTGGCATCCTATCTCCAGTACAACTGTACAAGTACTCCATCCGTCCCATTTTAAAAGCTCATCTTTTTATTTTGGGATGTATCAAAATAAATGTCTACTTTCTATAAATAACCATCAAAACATACCAAACTTTCAATTCTACCCCTAAAAAGTACTCATTGATTTGACAGTTTTTGATATTCATATCATTCTTAAATTGACAATATCTTTCAACATATAATATTTTTCATGATTTTGAAAATTTTGTATAATAAAATTAATTGAAATCTATCAAACAAGATCCATATGACATATTTTTTGAGATCCATATTGAAGGATATAAACAATTTAAATACATTTAATTGACTCACAGTTTTAAGGTTATTTTTGAAAATTTAGAGCAAAAGTTTGAACTTCTTAAAAAGCTCGATTTCTCGCAGAGGACATTTAAATTGGGATGGAGGGAGTAATGCTTTTGATAAGCGTATAGACAATATTATTCGGAGGAAAAACTTAAAGCATAGTTCCGACTATTTTGTGCCATGGAAAAAACAGTCTCGAGTGTGGTAAAAACTGGTATCTCTGCGAAACGACATAAATTAATTGATACTTAGGCTTGGTTTTTCAAAAAATTTAATATCAGATTTTAGCACCCACTCACCTCATTTGATAAAATGAGGCATTGATAAAATGACTGTGTACTAACTGACAGTACCGTACATGAGAGAAGATAGAGGATGAAATTATCATTTTGCCCCTTTATATATGGTGGGTTAAAGAAAAGGAAGGGCAAAATGGTAAATAACACATTGGGTGGAGATTTAATCAGCCTTGATTTTGTCGAATGGTGAAACAAGTGATTTTATCAAGTGGGTGATTTTATGAGATTCCACGTAAAATCAAATGAAAAACTAGACCTAAAAGAGATGACGAGGTACTGACTGGATAAAAAGTTGGGACAAAACTGAATCACAAGCGTACCAGATATCTTGTAAAATGGGATGTACCGGAACAGTACGGTATTCACACCCTCTTACTATTTTATAAGAAAGAAGATGGAGAGAATACCTAGCACTGCTAGAGTGCTAGTGTGTTTCCTTATGGTGTGGTCTTCACACGTATGGATGTAGCACCACTAGAAGCATTCTCACTCATTCTTTTTTCCCTGAAAAAGCACAAGCACAAAAAAAAGTAACAATATGGTGTGGTCTTGACAAAAATGTCAAAAACAAGATCCCCGTGATTGAGATCTTATCTACACGCTTTTTTTTAAAAAAAAAAGACATATTGTCTACACACTTTATAGGTCTTCACAAAATGACAATGCAGTACATAATACAGCTAATGGAATTTAACGAAATGATGACAAATTGATAATGGTTTAAGAAATACAGTTCATAATACAATATCTATTGAGAGTAGCCTTGGATCGAGATTCAACACTTGTAGCAAACCACATAAAACAGTACTCTCTCCGTTCGGTTCATTTCGAAATTCATGAAACAGTGTCGGCACAACAACCAAACCCATATAAAATATGAAAACGGAAACCAGAGAAATAGATACTGATTATTTCTTTTTTTCTGTGAGAGATCCTATACATCGACAATCGTTTACAACATTAATTAACAAGAGGACGCAATACCTGTACAACATCAAAACCAAATGGCCGGAAATCAACTCCTCATTCCCTCCACAACTGAACAAAACATCCGCAATCGAAAAAGTTGAAATCAATTGGACAGAGCAACGAAGGAATTTACTCTTTGCCCTAAGAGAAAACCCAAACCAGAGAAAACAAAAAATACCCAAAATATGTTATCCATTTGCTTTCTATCATCTGTCAGAAAACCTTATATACACCACTGTTGCAACAGTTCTTCATGGACAGTTGGTCGCTGTAGCAACAGTACTACAATAGCAGTCGAAGGACTACACCAACGGGCCAACGGCATACATCGAGCCCCGTGATTTCCCCAGATATGGCTTTTACGCGGAAAATAAGGAAACCTCCCCGACAACTGATGTGGCTTTTACGTGGAGACTAGTTTTAAGCCACGTGCTTCGCACGTGACGTCGTGCTCATTGGTTATGATAGTTATTAGATCCTGTAACTTTGTTGACAGCTTGAATAAAGATACAACTCATGTAGTGTAACTCATAGTGAAATTCATGATTGTTCATTGTTTGATATTTGAAAAGGTTGATTGTTTGCTTGTAGTATGATTAGAAAGAAGGGGAAAAAAAAACATTAAAGAAAGATTGAAGACAACAAATATGCTTGAAACAAAGATTTTGATATCACCACTTCTTAAAAAAAATTTAGCATGCAAAAAAATTTGTGAACATATAGGTTATTGTATAGCAAGCCATTTGAGATAAAATAACCTGTCAAAAAAATGGGTTGTGGTGCTTGTATTTGGTCTTTTTCTTCTTCCTCGTTTTCTCAACAATTGGTGGATGAGGATGGTGTTTCATCTTAGTGCATGAAGCATCATTTTCATCTTGTTCCATGTCAATTGTCATTCCTTGTGTTTGGTTTTTTCCAGCAGGTTGTTCGAGAGAGAGAACAAGATCTATTTCTTCTGGGTCTTCTATGATTTCAGAGGCAGCTTTGATTCTCTTAGTCCATATTTGTATGCTCGAAGATGAAGAACAAACTCCAAGCATTGCCATCACATCATTTGGTAGGGTGTCCTGTAATTGAAACTTAAAGTGTTGGAAAAACTTAGTTTTTATCCATTTTTAATTAATTATTAAAGTGGGTCCCACACGTCCACGTGGCCGGACCCACATACCGTTGTGTTCGTCTTAGTTAGGAGATTAAGACCGAACCCTTGGTTGGATAAAAACAAGTTAAGGTGAATGAGAAATTGACCTTGAAAGTGCCTACATGAACGTTGGTAGAAGGGGGAAAATGTGTTGTCCCACATTGGTGAGGCACAACTATTTCATTGGGTATATGTGTCCCAAGTTGGACACTAAGGGTTGGCCCTTTGGGTCATTACAACTTTTGTTGGGGGAGAAGGCATGGACTAAATGGGCTTTGGTCCATATAACACACGGGCGCGCCGCCGTCTATCCGACCGAACTGAACCGGGCCGGGTTGGGTCATTAGATAAGATGGGCTTAGGCCCAAGAGGTTCTTATCTTTTTACTGAAAATTTATACGGACTGGGTCGGGTCGAACCGGTCCGTTTCAATTAAATTATTTCCTTCTCTGAAACAGTGTGTTCCAACTGAAATTTCTTTTCCTCTTCCAACGCGTCTGTTCACGAACAGTCATCGGACATGACTGTTCCCGGCGGGTTGCGTCCGTTCGAACGGTCGCACCTTATTGTTTCGTACCTCCTCGTTCGGGTGCCTATTTCTCTATAAATAGGACCCTTCTCTTCCTCATTCATTCACGTTTTCACTTGCATACATTCTGCACTTCCTGCATAAAAACTTGTGAGAGTTCTGCGTAGTTTCCTGGTTCGCCTACCGATCAGATTGCAGTGCTGCTTCCGGCCGGTGAAAGTCGGGTATTCCTGGGAGGCAAACGCCCAAGTTACTCCATCAGCACCGTAGTGGAGGGCGAATTTGCCTTAAGGACAGGGTATTCTAATACTCGCCTCGACTCCAAACGTCTCTCGCCAATTTCCGGTGTACTGAAATTGGCCCAGTACGATTTCTAATATTCTTAATTTCTGTTTTATTGTTTATTTCCAGATTATTTGAAACCGAGTTTCCAACATAAAGTACTATGATACGAATCAACAGTACCATGAAAAACCATATCGAAACCCAACCAGAAATCTAAAATTACTACAAGAAAACACAAGTGGGAAGTAAAATCAAACGTGGTAGAGCAGCAATCATATTCATAAATTAACAAGAAATGTACCTAAGCAGCCACAACGCCATTGATGTGAGCCATGTCACATAGCAACAACGTGCCCACCTTATCCACAATTGATCTAAACCTCGTGTAATCCCAATCCCAGGGATACGCACTCCCTTTGCAAATGATCAATTTGGGTCTGAAATCCATTGCCTTCTCTTCCAACTTATCATGATATTATAGTTGTATACCCCATGCTCGAATTCACCTTATATGGCAAGCTCGGTCATTGAGGTAGCTGATATTTTCTTCCCACCAGAGGGCTAAGACCTGTTCAACCAGAGGGCTAAGACCTGTTCAAAGTATAGTCATCCACATTAGAGAAAACTGATCCAAGTCCCAATTACATTCTCACTTGCAAAATAGGATTTCTTCTAAGAAAATTATTACGAAGACATAACAGTATAGTAAAGATTTGGCAGACGTGTGTAAGCAATATCCTAAATTTGATGCTCCTCTATAGTCTAAATGGAGTGTATCAGTTCCAAGATTTCGACTCTAGAACTAACAAGCATTATTAATAGTGTTCATGTCCGTCCGTGGAAGGAATATGTAGGAATCATGAACTGATTTGTCCTTAAGTTACAAGAAAATATATAGCATATAAACCTTCCAAAGAAATTCTTCCTCCCTCCCTACTTCTCTTTATCTGAATATTTGGACCATTCTGAATGGCAGGAAGGGAAATGAATGTGGTTCCAGATGTGCATCATCCATGTTTCTTGGACAATAAAATGTGTGAATTAGATTACTGGGTATCTATTGCATAATAATTAGATTAGATTCTCATTTTCTTCATGAGCATTGTAATCACTCCATATGTTAGGTCTAAAAAAACTAAATGACAATCATGGAAACAAAAGTTACTACTTATAAGTTTCGTAGAAACTGATGACAGCCCTCTCGGATTAAGGGATTTGATAAGAAAAGAAGAGATTGGAGTTTCTTACGAATCACTCATTTGGATAGAGTACTTCGGTGACAATGGAGAGAAATATACAAAAGTGATATTTTCAATTATTGGCAGGCTAAGAATAGACCAAGGTCACACGTTGATGCTAACACCTTTTTCCATGTTCAGCTCCCGGAAAAAAGGAAAGAAGTATATTCCCCAACCAATGTCATGTGTCTCGAGCTTCATTTGAATGTACATGAGATGAAGAAAACTGCATCTATGGATGCCCCGAATTTAACATGATGGATAACTGTCCTTCCTATTAACTACGGTTGCATCTAAAAACAGTCCTCAATATGCGGAAAAAATAAGATTGCTATCAGAACAGTAAAGGTGCGGAGCTGCAAGGACACATAAGTTCAAAACTGCAAGTACTATTGCGTGGTTTAACTTCATGATTGACAACTGAAATTGGATGCTCAAGAGTAGAAATTTCTTGTGATAATGGAAGTTGATGATTCAAAATCCATCATCATTGTCCGGCTGAAAAACATGCACTTGAAACTACAATATGATGAGTTTCTAAGCAGAGTGATTGTGTACAAGATTTTTTGTAACTTTTGAGCAAAAAAGTAAATGAACAAGCAAATGGAGCCTTGTGCTCTCTTCGTACCCAAGAAAAGGAATGAACTGTTGACAAGAATTAAGAGATGGACTAAGCAGAGATAGAGAGAGAGAGAGTACATTAAATTCCATACATGAAGCACGCATAGCAAGCCACTGAGCATCCATCATTGCGAAAGCTAGACAATATAGAACATTAAAGGCTTCTTCATCTTCTGCAATAGCAAAGATGCATCGTTTCATTAGTTAGGAACGTGGAAAGATGGACAGCAAAGACACCTTAAGATTCAATTAGCATGGACACTTTTCTCCTACTAATTTAAAAAAATTGATTCCTGGGAGACATCTTGGTTTTGCTGTGAAAGAGATCGGCAAAGAAATTATAAACACAAAAAACAGACTATTTTCCTTATCCATTCAACATATTAGGGCAACTAATGTCCCGATGCCCCCTTTCTGGAATTGATTCCCCTTTATGTAAACTATGACTTACGACATCAGATAACAACATCATACGTTAACAGACCTTGGTACAAATCCAACATTTGAATCAACAAGAATGATACATTAATGCCGGCAACAGCAAATGGCTATTCCCAGGTTGCTCGTTTCCCTCCTTTCTTGAACAATAACCTATGAAAAGAAGCTTTCATTTGGATTTCATGCAATTAGTAATAGCTCATATTTTTGCAGAATTTTGGATGTACATAAAGTGAAAATAGAGACAGTGAATACAAGGGATATGGTATTGTTAAATCACACACCACAAAAACAAAATAGAGGAAGCAACAGTACGAGGACTTTCTATTTATACCGGATAATTCCTTGCAAAAAACAGCAAATTCTCAAGCGAAATAAAACTACAACGCTAGAAAACAATAAAACTCTCAATAAGGGAGAATGATAACACAGAAGTTTTCCATAATTTAAAAACAAAAAACCTAGTAGAAATATGTTTCTGTTCTGAATGTATTCAAACACTTTACTTTAATGTATAGTTTCTGTTCTGAATGTATTCAAACACTTTACTTTAATGTCACAGTAGCACTTCTGCCCCAGGCACAATGCCTCATAAACTCTATACAGCAAACCAATCAAATTCCAAAATAGGGTACGGCAACACTTATTCAAGCTAGCCTTTAAAGTTGCAGAAATGTACCTAAAGTCGGTTGATGGATTAGGACCCTGCCAACCCATATCTTTCCATTGTTCAGAGATCAAACCTCTAAGAGCAACATCGGGGAAGGCTGCAAACCACAGATCTCTAAGAGCTTCCTACCAAGGTAGAGGACTAATAAGATTTAACCATGCATATCTACCAACGTAAACCGAACAAAGAGTTGAAAACTACTCCCATGCACCTTCAGTGGATATACAGAAATACTAAAAAATCAGAAAAGTACATAATCCTAATAGTATTACTGAAGTAACATGAATGGAAAAGTGTGCTATTTCTAGTGGTTGAATCGTATAAATGCAGTTTCAACATAACAGCTCAAGAAAAAAGAAATGTGAAAAGATAACATCAACTCAAAACTACACAGGCATGCTAAAAATCCTTCCTATCCATGATCGTGGTCCAAACATAGAATTAGCTATCACAAAAAAATTGTTAGTTAAACAGGAGGAAATGAGCTGAACTGAATCGTCCAAAAGTTATGTTGCTACGAAGTTGAACCTAGAACAAATACAGTCTAGCCCAATGTGCTTTTGAACTTGTATGGGATGTCATGAAGTTAGTGTAACAATACCCTTTGCTTATTTGCTAGAACAATGATACATACACACCCACTCGGACACACTCTGCCACACCCCCTCTCACATGTGAGGGGACCCACCCCACATGTGAGAGGGGGTGTGGCAGAGTGTGTTCGAGTGGGTGTGTCTGTATCATTTTTGTATTTGCTACTCTACATATTACTCCCTCCGTCCCGTAAAGTTTGATACTTTCGGGAGTGCGTGCCATTTTTAAATTGCCTATATCTTTCAATTGATAACGTTTTATGTGATTTTCAGAACTTTGTTCAAAAGATCTAATTGAAAGCTATCAAACGAGATCCATATTGCTTATATAAAACATTCCAGATTAAAAGAAATAATCAATTTTTTCATAGGGCTGGAATAGTGAAAGTGACGAACTTTAAGGGACGGAGGGAGTAATATTTAATAGCAAGAAATAGAAGAGAATATGAATACAATTCATCATCTCTTCAAAAAGAGATGACAAAAATGAAGGTAAGAGCAAAGTCTTTAAATGTTAGAATTTAATTAAATTGTAAGAATATGCATTCATTTAAGTTCATTTGGTTTTGGTTTCGTGCAAGTGGCACAAAATCATACTTCAAAATCTCGGATATTGAGTCCTTGAACAGTAGTTTCTGCTATCCGTGTTCCTGCATACAGGAACCATTGGTAATCTTTGTCTATGACACAATGCTCAGGTGGTGCTATTCAGACAAAAACATTGCTGATTGAGTACGTTTGATAGATTTTCAGTGTGTCCTTCAGCACATTTATGTGCCCACCAAAGATTGTACCTAGTACTTTAGCACCCTACATGAAGGCATTGTAATATAGATTAT
Source organism: Vaccinium darrowii (assembly GCA_020921065.1). NCBI lineage: Eukaryota > Viridiplantae > Streptophyta > Magnoliopsida > Ericales > Ericaceae > Vaccinium > Vaccinium darrowii. The sequence goes on along the minus strand of CM037153.1, from coordinate 15,498,760 downwards.
TGCTTCAATATTTGTTTTCGAATAAGTATTATAGTTTAAAATAAACTGCAAGACTTCAGTTACCTCAGCATCAATCATGACAATTTTTTGATAGTCTCTGAGAGTTGGTCAACTTTGGAAATTCGCTTTCAACGACTATGACCTCAGCTGTCCTGTTTATGCTCTCATCAGTTATGTCCTTGATCATGGATATTTATTGAGCCATCTGGGAACTTTTCTTTTCATTACAGAAGGAACACAATTATAACAATTGTTGTTCACGTGTTTATAATCAAATGCAATAAGGACATAGTTAATCTACTGCAGATTGCATTTCTACATTACAATACTTAATGCTAAAACTATGCCAGTAATAAGCAGGTTGGAATGTGTAGAAACAATAGATAATGTACTATATGCAATTTAAATATATATGTTGTCATACCATAGGTGTATCTTCATCAATTGCCATGTTATCTGATTGTGCTTCATTTAAAATTTCATGGTACACGATGTCTTTAGTGTATTGAGGCAAAGGAGATGTAATGTCTGGTGAATCTAATATTACTTCTATTTTTGCTGCAGTTGTGGCACGACAAAGACCTACATATAATTGTCCCTGTGAAATAACTGGTTGTGTTAAATTGACGCCTATATGACTCTGGGTACATAACAAAACATTCAAAATAGGCGGGTAGCAATTCATGGAACAGAAACTTCAAGTCACAAGACGAAAAGTATAGCTGATGCAACCTACGTACTAATGCTCATGGGAGAAGTTTAACCTGATCATGCCTAAATCAAAATAGATCAACCATAATTTTAGCAAATGAGTTGAGTTGCTAAAATCATGGAAATTTCAAATCACAAAATTAAGTGGTTCCGTTTATCGTTTTTCGATTTTTTTCGCACCAAATTAAAGTACTCGAGGAATACTTTAATTTGGTGTGAAAAAAAAATCGAAAAACGATAAACGGAACCACTTAATTTTGTTATTTGAAATTTCCATGATTTTAGCAACTCAACTCATTTGCTAAAATCATGGTTGATTTTAGCTAATGAGTTGCTAAAATCTTTTACAAAACTAAGCCTTAGGCAAATTGGCGGACAAAATGCCTGCCCAACCCTCTCCCTTATTATGTATAGGTAAGAAAATAATAAATATAAGGTTAGAAAAAAAAAATAGGACCAAAAATTTAAACTGAAATACCTAAACTACCAAACAGTGCATCACAACCCAATACATTTACAGGGGCAATTTCGTCCGAAATGGTAAAAAATGGCATGCCAACTTCTATTCTTATATAAAAAGGTTTAGATATGGCTGATTGTACAGGAAATCCCCTCATCTACCTGACCTAGCGTATATAGGGAAGAAAAAGAAGAAAAAAAAGGGACGAGAAACAAAGAAAGGAGTAAAGAGAGCTGCCCGCTGCCCGTTGTTGGCTGAAGAGAACAACTTGGCAGACGAAACTGACCAAAATTCTGACCGCCCTTGGCCCTTACTATGGCCTAATTTGGCTAAATTAAAAAAATTGGTTTTTTGATTTTTTTCGTTTTGTCTTTATTCAATTTTTTTTTGCATTTGTTAGTTTTGCGTCAAAATTTTGTGATTTCTAGATTTATCTCGTCGAGACGAATCCAAAGAGTATAAAATTATGGTCAAAAGTAATAGTTTTTTAATAAAGCCGAAAATAGACCAAAATAAATCAGTTTTTTGGATTATTTTTCGTCTTTATTCACAAAACTTTATGTTTGGCGAACAATTTTATACTTTTTAGATTCCTCTCGTCAAGACAAGCCAAGAAACCACAAAAAATCGACCGAAAACTAACATGCAAAAAAAATTTGAGTAAGGACAAAACGAAAAAAACCAAAAAACTAGTTTTTTCAATTTAGCCAAATCAAGCCATGTATAGATTAGATATATTTTTCTTTTGCCGATAAAAAAAAAAAAACATGCAAGTTTTTTTTATTACTAATAATGAGTTACAATCTTCAACAGGAGTACACATCTTCCGATAAGCTGATGCATGGAACAAATCATAAACTCAAAACTACCTCTACTTCAAAAAATAACAATTGAAAAGCTACTTGTCTACAATGATCTTGCCTTTGGTGGCCTTCATTAATTAACTTCAAACGAATCCCCTAACCCTAGACGAACCATCAACAACCAGACAAAGAGATGAGCTGCCCACCTTTACTCAAGTATGTTGCATGGTTGTTGGCATTGCAATGACATGCAGCATAGGACAATCATTCAACCCAAACTTTGCTCAGTATTTTCCATTTATCTTTGTCTAAGTTCTTCAGCTTTTTGGCCAGAATACAAGCGTCAAAGAACACAGTTTTGCTTGTATCTCCCTTGATAGTTGAAGGGTTAACGAGCATATGAACATCAAGGACACTTTTGCAAGCTTGAATTATATCCTTCCCCTTTTCTAGCACTGCCCTATCTTGGAAGAATAACTTGGCCTCAGCACAGGTATTTTTGAATCTTATTTGCGCTGTACCTGCCACTGCATACATCATGGAAGGCTCCATAATCAAAAGATATAGCATGTAATCTGAAAATACCTTAGAAATTTCTCGAAATTTCTCTCTCTTTGTATTTCCTTCCTCAGTATTGTAACAGAGCTCGGTAGCAATGTGCCATAATAATAGGATCTTGTCATAGTCGGCATGACGAGTGTAAGTGGCACAAAAATGGAATTTGCTAACATCAAGTGGAAGATTTTAGCAAATGAAGTGGGGAGGAGATTTTAGCAATAATGAATCTGGACAAATGTTCCCATTTTAGCAAATGGAAAACTACCCCTAAGTTTTCACAACCATCTTCACGTTCAAGAACCCAATCTCCTTTGGCTGAACAAAATTCCTTAGCATTTTCTATAGCAACAGCTAGCCTCCATGGATTTAATTTTGACCTCATCAAAAATGAAATCTCTTAATACCTCATTAAATCGCTCCGTCGTCACATACTTCCTGCTATCAAGAATGTTGATAAGGCCCAAATTACTGATTAACTTCTCCCACTTCTTGAAACCAGGGTGCAAACAGTAGAATATCAAGTTGTATTGAGAGATACATCTGGACCACCTCCGCTTCATGATTGGGATGAGCCAAAAAAATAATAAAATAGTTTTGTAAAAACACCAATACCCATATAGATTCCCGCCAACGAGTTCACAAGAAACACCAAGATGGCGGAGGGTAAAACCAAGATGGCCTGATAACCGCGGAGGGCCGAGATAGATATTAAATGACCCACTGCCTTCCCCAACGAATTAGGCCGCCTCCCCACTTAATTAGGCCCTTCCACCTCGCCAGTCTCCAGTCAGAGGTAATTATCACCAAGGTAGCAATTACATCGTGAACGATGGTACCAAGGAGCAAGGCGTAGGTAATTTTAACATCAATCTTGTGGTGCAAAAACTTGTGCTTTTGGGTTCATCAAATGAAAAAGTAAAAAAGCTGCAAAACATGACACGAATGAAACAAATCTACTTGCAGCAAACCATACCAAACCACCATGTTCCACCGGGGTCTTGGTGTAGAGAATGTCATAGAGGAAATTGAGTTCTATATTTATGGAATTAAAAGCTTGTTCTGGTGTTTAACTCCAGGAAAAATAGTCGGCTTCCGTCTCGCTCGCGAGAGCTGAATTTAAGATCAGCAATCAGCCCTTCAACAATTTTGAAATGGAGATAAACAGCTTCCAATTGCGCAATACTGTTTGTACCACCGGTATTGGGCATTGTCTCATTGTCGTCTCCAACACTTGGTTCGGGATCAGTGCTTTAAAAATTTCTAAACGCGATGGAAGGTCTGATTCTTGGTTTGAAAAGTACTCATCCATGATGTTGTGGTAGTTGGGCTCAGGATCTGGTTCTCTGGTCATTGAGTCTCGAAACCTACGCCAGTTGGCAAGATAGAGAGAACGGGTCCTCTCGGTAGACTTCATCAACGCGGAAATAAACACGAGCAAAGTTGGAAGCCACAGCTGGTTGTCGGATGAGAGAGTCAGAATGAAGACATATGCAGCAGTGGCAAGCTGAAAAACCGGCTGAAAAAGGTTCCTCCGCCACAGCTCATTATCCTCAAGCACGAAAGCAGTTATGGTGTCCGGACCGCCAAGGTGTAACAAGAGAAAGGGTGCCCAAAATGCCACGAGTTCTCGATTTGTGTAAGGGCCGAGGGTATTGCCGCATGATTTGGAGATGAGTCCCACGCCAAATATTGCAGTCGCATCTGCTAGATTGTATGCCAACCATATGGGGATTGTTACCCAAGAATTTGCTGTTCGCTTTCGTAAAGGAGCAGAAAAGAATAGGAAGGTTTGCAAGAAAAGACTAAACAGAATGACTAACCGGAGATCCCAAGTATCCCACCACAGCTCAATCCAGTGGAGCAGGAGATGAAACCAATGGAACATGGTCTCTCTCTCTCTCTCTCTCTCTCTCTCTCTCTGTGAAGCAAAATTTGAACAGGGGTCAGGCTATTTTCACTACAAGAATAAATACATTTTGCGTTGAAGTTTTTGCAACGGGATGAAATACTGTCTCAAAAGATGGGTATATGCCACGGTTAAAACTTCCCGACGCAAAAGCGCGCATTCGCAATGGTGAATATCCCGTCACAAAAAACGTTGTCGCAAAAGCTTAATTTTTGCCACGGCATTGTTTCCCGTTGCAAAAAGAAACACAAAACGACGTCATTTTAGGGGCACGGGGAGAATGATTTTTTAATCCAAAAAAAAAAGAGGGCGGCAATTGACTCCTGTTTTAATTTTTTTTGCCCTATTGGCGCCATCTGTCTCTTTTTTTCCTGAATGCCGCCAATTGACCTCTTTTTCCAGAATGGCGCCAAATTAGAGACTCCTATTTTGGTATTAAAAAAACCCTACTAAAATTCTTATTGCGCTTTCCATTACCACTCAGAAAATCACGTTACTATTCCATCTCTCTCACATCTCTGATCAAAGCTATTCCCCTGCTAATTCTCACGCCTCCATCGTCACCAACCAGATTTGCACCACCAATCCCCTCGCAGGTAATATCTGTAATCCTTGGTTCTCTCTTCTCTCTCGGTCTCTCACTTTCTTCTCTTTTGTTCCACAAAATCGTCATCGCATTGGTGAGTCCTTTTGATTGTTTTTTTGCTTCTGCTAATGTAGACTAATTGATTTATTCTGTTTTTATGTTTACATAACTTGCAACCGCTACTCTGTTTGCCTAGATTAGACTTGACTTGTGTTGGTTAGTGGAGGAATTAACAAAGCTTAAATTGCCGAACGGGGTTCTCGTCATATTGTTTTCCTATCCGTTTTAATTGCATGTTCTTCTTTTCGGACTAACTTGTAAGGACCTATAGGTGGTTTAATGAGCCGCAATGGTGATGGGTACCAGCTGTTTGATTAATTGCCTCAATGAGCGCCAATGGTGGCAAATAATTATTTCTCTCTGGAAAAGATCCAAAACTCAAACTAGAAATTGAAAGACAATTAAATGTATCATGGTGCGAATGTTGGGTTTCGGCACAAAAATTCTGATTGGGGTTCATTCAGGTTTCAAAATTCTATGGATTATGCATTCACTGGTAGTTTAGTAAAGATAACAAAGCTAGGAAAATTTGACCAAAGCCTATTGAAAATGTTGTAGGAGAACTACAAAATTGGTCTGATTATGTGCAAAAAAGACCAATGGTACTGTTATTTATGGTGGGTTTACATGTCGGTAATTTGCTTATTTTTCTAGCCCAATGATCAATGCAATTGGCTGTACGAAAATTACCCTTTGAAGTGTTAAAAGTTTAGACTAAACTAATGGTATTGGCATTGGCATTTTTTTATACATTTATCTTTTTATATATATATTTGGGCAAATATATGTACTATTTTTTAATTGTCTTCTAATTTTAATTGGCATATTCTCTCGGATATTATGTGGAAGTTTGGATTTGGGGAGAAAGGGTGTAAGTGGATTAGCAATGTTCAACTTTAACAAAGCAAGGATATACACGCCGATCCAAAAAAAAAAAAAAAAAGGATATACATTTTATCTATTCCCATGTATTTAACAATTAAAGTTTCTTTAATTATCGTCTTCTTCATTAAGAGTACAGAGCCATCTATGTTTAAAGAACTTGACTACTGCCCATCAACTATATTTTGCAACTATTTTATTTTGTGTTGATTAGAAAGTTTTTTTTTGTAATCATGACGCAAGAAGTTGACTTGGGTTGAGCTTTTTGTCCCTTTCTCTTATCAGCAACTTTTTGTCCTTTTTTTTTATCAGCAAATTTTGTCCATGTTAAGTTAACCACGATGTGAATTTGTTCTGAAACAGTTGGGGAAAGTACTTCAAAATATGGACAAGAGTTGGATTGATTTGCCAAATAGGATGTCAATGCAATATGTGGCCGGAATTGATCAGTTTCTTGCATTTGTGTCTAGCACAATGGCTGAAAGTTCAGTCATTTGTTGTCCGTGTAGGAATTGTGGGAATCGCCATAATTATCAACTAGTGGTTGTGCGCGAGCATCTCATATCTCATGGCTTCTTAAGGAATTACAAGCAGTGGGTTTACCATGGCGAGCCCTATGCTCCTTTGCATGGTAACCAGGATAATAACATTATGGTAGACTCAGACATTAGGGATGATATGGTAGGAATGATAAATGAGGCGATTAGAATGCCTCATATGGATAATAATGCTGCCAGTGCTGAACAGAATACAGTCGATCCTAATGGAGGGCCGAATCCAGAAACTGCAAAGTATTTCAAACTTTTAGAAAATGCACAGACTGAATTGTACCCAGGGTGCAAGAAATTCACTTCATTGTCATTCATTGTTAGGGTATTGCATATAAAAGTGCTGAATCATGGTACAGACAAACTAATTGACATGTTGCTCGAATTGTTGAATGAGGCTTTCCCTGAAGGTGTCAAACTTCCTAGTTCATACTATGAGGCACAAAAGATAACTGAAGATTTAGGCTTCACGTATGAGACTGTCGATGCATGCGAGAGCGATTGTATGTTGTTTAGAAATGAGGAGGCAAATCTGAATGAATGTGTTATATGTGGAAAGTCTAGGTGGAAAGATAATACTGACAATTCTAATGGTGGTAAAAAGATAGCTCTTAAACAAGTGAGGTATTTTCCTATTAAGAAGAAATTGCAGAGGTGGTTTATGTCGTCTAAAACAGCTGAGCTCATGAGTTGGCACTCAACGAAGCGTACTGATGATGGTGTATATAGGCATCCTGCTGACTCACTGGCTTGGAAAGATTTCGATCAGCGGAACCCATCGTTTGCCAGTGATTGTCGGAACGTAATGCTCGGCTTAGCCTCAGATGGATTCAACCCATTTAGATCACTAAGCATAGCTCATAGCACTTGGCCAGTGGTGTTAATTCCATATAACTTACCACCGTGGTTGTGCATGAAACAACCATTTCTAATTTTGGCTATACTCATAGATGGACCCAAAGGACCTGGAGACAAGATTGACGTGTATCTCCAACCATTGATTGAGGAGTTGAAAGAACTATGGAACGAAGGTGTACCCACATTTGATGCATCGACCAATCCCGTCGCAATCCCGTCGCAAAAAGTTTTTGCGACGGTAAAACAACTTTTTGCGACAGTAGGTCACCGTCTCAAATGGTATTTTCTCTTGTAGTGTTTCTAGTACTATCTCCGCACTGCATCAAGGGCTTGTTTTTAATGCTTCTTATTAATATATCATCCCAATAGTTAACACCTTCCTCTCTCTCTCTCTCTTTTTTTTTTTTTTTTTTTTTTTTCCGTTTGTTGGTATTTTTTTTTTTGAAAAGCAAAATTTTATAACCTTTGAAAACAAATTACAAAGATTAATGGAATCCAAGCAACAAGGTATCAAGATGGAGAAAAGGCAGACCCACAAGGAAGACTCCCCTCACAGCAAAAGATACCTGACGCTAGGAACCAAAAGGGAAAAACAACCGGAAGTTGGCAAGAAGCCAACCAAACCCTCAACAAGAAAACACCACCCAAAAAGAAAACCTAAACCAAAATCCCGAACAAAACCCAACCAAAAAGCCCAAACAAACGCCACTGTCGACAAAATTAAGTTGCAGCAGAAAGTTTGTTGGTATTTTTAAAGCATAGACTTTAGCAAGTTATTATTTTTTTTTGGACAATCAATTTGGTGCCGCTTCATCTGATGGCAAACAACTTGGCCTCATCTTGTCCTCGCGAGGACATAGCATGTGATTGTCTCGTTACAGAACTTGGCCTCATCTTTCGTGATAGTACTTTTTTTTTTGTAGTACTTGGCCTCTTCTTCCTGGATGACCATGTGTAGAATTTTTTTACTAAAATCAAATATTGGAAGAGATTTTTTTTTTTGCCATTCGTCATTCTTAATTTATTACATGGGGGGAGGGGGGAATGGGACTCAATCCCGGGATGCAGTGTGGGGCATCCAATAGCTCTACCACATGAGCTAGCCAACACTTGCAAATATTGGAAGAGATTAAGTCGGTGGAAATAAGAGTTTCCTCCAAAATGATTGCATTGCACCATGTGTCTAAAGAGTGGTCCTAAATAGCAAAATATGGACATGTGGCACAATGCAATCGATTTGGAGAAAACTTTTGTTTCCACCGCATTGAGCCATGTGTCTAAACAGTGGTTCCAAATAGTAGAACATGGACATGTAGCACAATGCAATCGATTTGGAGGAAACTCTTGTTTCCACCGCATTGAGCTATGTGTCTAAACAGTGGTCTCAAATAGTAGAATATGGACACGTGGCACAATGCAATCGATTTGGAGGGAACTATTATTTTCACCGGTGGTGGAAATAATTTAAACTCATATTGGAAAACTCTGGCCTTGTTTTGTATGTTTGTATAGTTATCAGTTTTCAATGGAAAAGCCGGTAATCTTGCCAAGGAGGAGATTGCTGAAAATTTTAGCTGTATTTTGACTTCTAATCAGTTCAGCCCGGACTCAAGTCATCTTTTTTTTTTTGATCAAATGCAAATTCCATTTCAAGAGGCCAAACGGCACTTACAAGAATTAATCAAAAACTTCGGAAAGAGCTGACACTACGTACACTAGGACACGAGCAAACCTCTATGGGCGTAAGGCTCAAAGACACGTTACTGCTAAAAGCAGACTGACTCAATACGGCGTAGGGTCCGTCCGAATATCAGTAGAGGAGCAACCAAGAGCTCAATCCATTGGAGTGGTCCTTTTAGTTAGCAGCTAACGTTGGCATTCACGACATAAGGAAAAACAAGTTCCTCCGGGCACGGCTCCGCTGCGAGTTCTTGCTGACACATCAGAACTCCGGGCACGGCATTTGGCCAGAAACCCACAACGAGCCAGACCTCAAATCAAGCACCACAACCAGAACAAACAAAAACTAACAAATAAAACTGAAAAAACAACACAGCAAAACAAGGAAAAACAACTGAGTTAGTCCGAGTTGACCCCAAAAGTCACACCAAGTCACCTTAAAGGCTCCGAGTTCATGTCAAGTCGCTACTCCGGGAGAGCATAAGACCAGATTCCATAGTCGCCGCCTACAGATTAAGAACCTTTATTTGCCGGAGGGGCCAGGCCGCCCTAGCATCACCCCTCGTCAGATCTGAAATAAAGAAGGTAGAGGAAAAGCTGTGGCAAGGTGGAAAGAGGAGGGGCAGGCGGTGGAGGGAGGGGGGGTTGGACGGAGGAAAGCTTGAGGGTGGAAGAGGGAGGCCGAAGGGAAGCAACAAGATGGGATGGGTAGAGGAGAGGAGATGGAATCTGCCATTCAGTGGTTCAAAAAGGCGTGGGGGTGATGGTACGGCGGCGGGCGATGAGAGAGTGGGGGGAGGCGGGCCAAAAGGCGAGGCGGAACCCCCCCAGAAAACCAAACGAAGAAGAGAGGAAGGAGGGAGGTTAGGATGGACTAGGGCAGAGGATGGATGGCGGGAAGAAGGAAGGAGGGACGGCGGCGGAGGGTAGCTAGAGTAGGGATAAAGCCCTAGAAAATCTATATAGTAGAGAGAGAAACTCTCCTCTCGAGGGGGGGGGGGGGGGGGGGGGGTGTTACACACACCCATCTGACACCCCCCCCCCCCCCCCCCCCCCCCCCCCCCCAATTGGCCCCACCCCATTCCCCCCAATACTCTTCTCCCCCTCACCCCCCTATTTCGGCCAAGATTTGCTTTTTTTTTTCTTTAATTACTTATTTAATTTGATTTACGCAAATTACATTTGCAAGTAAATTATTTTTTAACATTGACATTTAAATTTGACTTTATATTTACAAACTTTATATTATTTTAATTAGTTAATTAATTTGTTTTAACAATGAATAATATATTAAAAAACTTGTAAAAGTGAATAATATTACAATCACGCTTAAAAGTAAATAAATATTACAATCACATTTTAAAGTGTCTAAATATTACAATCACGTTGACAATGTTAAGCCCTAATCAATATTGCCACGAAATTGTGGTCCCGGCACGACGCCCAGTATGTCGTTCCACAATTGAACACGTACGTTATAAGTAACAGCCCATCCTACAGCTTCATCCGATGCATTCCGCCACCACTATATTGGGATGGGTGGTACAGGGTGATGAGGGCGCAAAAAAAAGTTGCATGAAGTGATCGTTAATACGAGCAATAGCTATTTCTTGGCGCTGTTGGACTGAAACTGGATGGGATCTCAAGGGCAAGTGAGTAAAACAACTTCCAGCATTCACGTCAAATGTATATAGTACAATGTTGTACCGTGATGCGATGACTACCCCCAAACTCATACAGTCCATCCAATTTGGTTGTGGAGCCGTAGGCATCCAATAGCTCAGTGACCGTAGTACATCATCTGCCATATTTTCCACTGGATAAACCGCATTGTAGAGATATCTATTATGATTAATTTCTTGGATAAAATCATGTCGTACTTGAACCCAGCACTCCTCAGTGCCATAAATATGCGCGGCTATCGCCCTGAATCCACAATGACCATCACCTTTGACGTCTTTGGTGTGGGACATATACTGCTGGAATTGCCAAGGTAAATAACGAATGTAATTAACCTCCTCCCTCTCCCTCTCTTCCCTCTCCTTCTCCACCCTCTCCTTCCCTGCATTTTTCCCTTTCCCTTTCCCTTTCCTTCTCGATGTAGATGCTTCTGTACAGGAAGGTATGCGCCGTCCACTTTGCTCAGCTTTTCCCACAGGTCGACCTCTATGTTCAGTGTTGTATGATGGGGCTCGAACACTGCTGTGAGACGGATCTGCCATATCCACAAACCTGTCTATCATATGCTTTCGCATACGTGGATCCATCCCCTGTAATATGTCAACCACATGAGATGTCTCGTCGGGTTGTTCTCCCTCGTCACTAAACCAAGTCGCATGCATAGAGCCTACTCCAATGAACGTGGATACTGGATAGCGGAATTGACATGTCGTGGGAACGATATGCCCTCAAATCGTGCATACATGGCAATCAGTGTGTTGTTCTGATCGAACAGCCACAACTGCCGCTTGGGAGGGGGTAGGCGTCTGTGGCGGATTGTAATTGAAAATCGATCAACCCCAGTGCATATAATGAAACGCGACACCTGATTTCATCAAACATGGCGTCACGTAAATGGTTGTGGCGTGGAATGTTAAGAGATTTCTGGAACGACTTCTTAATTTTTCCAAACTGAATTGTCATCATATTATCTATGCGTTCAAAAGATGTTTGGAGCGATGACATGGTTGTACCCCCCAAATACTGCTTTAGCTTCGAATGTGCAGACTCGACCCTGTAATAGAACAATGCACTTTGCTTAAATAGTGTAACAGAATATAATGCAGAAAATTTTACTCGTAAAGTTATAAAGTGACTATACCTTTGACTTGAATTGCTTCCGAGGTGCATACATGTATCTGTCCATGCTATAATAAATTGCTCTTTGTACGGCGTTAACCATGTATCTGCAAGATAAGTTATGACACGCGTTAACCATTTTCCCAAACTGAATTGTCATCATATTATCTGTACTTTCCTCCTCTCTCACAACCAAGAATGCATCTCGGCAGCTTGCCGCCTTTTAAATTATCAGATTTATTAATAACCATCACAATACCGTTTTCGAGACCAACTCTCTTCACCCAAGCTAACATATCTTCTCTACTTTCAAAAATCTATATAAAAAAAAACGAATATGTATAAGTAAAACATTATCCAGTCCTATCATATTTATCTATTTTCAAAATGAATGACGAATATGCATAAGAACAATGGAAATAACTAACTTGATCAGTGCTAAATTCGGGTGTATAATTGCGACTGCTGAGATTGATGCTCTCCTCACTGGGAACATCATTCTCAAATGAGCAACCATCTGGATAGTAGTAGCCATCCATAATGTTCTTCGATGAAAAACGAAAAAACAAAGAAATTCTGAATGAGGAAAAAGTGAAGTAGCAGTGGGAGAATTAGGAAGAAGTGAAGTAGTAGAAGAATGAAGTAGTATAAATAGATAAGAAATTCTGAATGTTTGTTTGTCGTAGTTGTGTTGTGCAGTAGATTCACAACTTTCAAATTTGGAATAGTATGTCTCAATAGGAAAGTCAACAATGGCTGGCAGAAAAGAGATCTTCTAGGATTTTTGTGCAGTAAATTCACATGTCTCCTTTGACAAAGACATTCACATGCTTTGTAAAAACAAACAAAGGCAACACAACTTTCAAATTTGGAATAGTATGTCTCAATAGGAAAGTCAACAATGGCTAGCAGAAAAGAGATCTTCTAGGATTTTTGTGTAGTAAATTCACATGTCTCCTTTGACAAAGACATTCACATGCTTTGTAAAAACAAACAAAGGCAACACAACTTTCAAATTTGGAATAGTATGTCTCAATAGGAAAGTCAACAATGAAAGTCAACAATTGCTGGCAGAAAAGAGATCTTCTAGGATTTTCAAATCAATTCTGTACCAATGTCAGAAAAGAGATCTTCTAGGATTTTCAAATAATTAAGAAAAAGACGTAAATAAAAAATATTAAATAAATAAAAAACTAAAAGATAAATAAATAATTAAATAAATAAATTAAAATATATAAAAGAGAAAAAAGATATTAGAGCATATTAAAAAGATAAAAGAGAAAAAAGATATTAATAAAACATATAATTAAATAGAAAATTGAATTGAATTAAAGAATTGAATTAAATTAATAATTAAATGAATTAATATAAATAAAGTAAATAAAGTAATTAAAGGAAATATAGTACTATAAATAAAGTAATTAAAGGAATTAAAGTAATAAGATAAAGTAAATAAAGTAATATAAATGAATTAATATAAATAATATATTAAATAAATTAATTAAAATATATAAAAGAGAAAAAAGATATTAGAGCATATTAAAAAGATAAAAAGAGAAAAAAGATATTAATAAAACATATAAATAAATAATTAAATAAAAACTGAATTGAATTAAATAAATAATTAAATGAATTAAATAATTAATTTAATTTATATAAAGAAATGAATTAATATAAATATAGTAAATAAAGTAATTAAAGGAATTAAAGTAATAAGATAAAGTAATTAAAGTAATATAAATAATATATTAGAGTGTAATTAAAGGAGGAAAGGAGGGGCAAAATAGTAATTTTTCCGTTGTTAGGCGTTGGGGCCCAGGCGGGGCGTGGTGCGCAGTGGGGGCGCGTATCACTTTTCTCTCGAGAGGCTTTACTCTATGTAATTGGTGGACTCAAGTCATCTAAGAGCATCTTCAATGCAAGCTACCAAAATAGAGATCCAAATCTCTATTTTTATTCAAAAAGTGAATGTAACATTTACTATTTATTGTAACTCCAATCCAAAACTCTAGTTTCATCTCTATTTGCAACAAAACACAGCATTATTTCACTTTTCCTTCAAATTATGAATTTTCAATTTTCTTTGAAATATATATCTAATATAGATTTCATTATGAAGGGTCTCATAAAAATATTGTTAATAATACAGATATTGAATTTGGATAGGAAACATAATTGCTATTATTGTTATACCCACAAAAAAGTTACAGGGACTCGTCTCTATTTTGGAGTGAGGTCACTATGTATAGAGATTAGGGGTGAAAAAAAAACTGGCGGGACCCGAACCGAACCGAAAACCGAAATTTTGGGCCGGTTTTCGGTCAGTCCATGCTTAAAAAAACCGAAAAAACCGAACCGAAAAAACCGAAATATATTTCGGTTCGGTTTCGGTTTTGTGGAATTACAATCAAACCGAACCGAACCGAACCGAAGTAGGACCGAACCGATGATGGACCGAACCGACCTAGCCCGAACCGAACCGAATTATAAACCTAATCCATACCGTCCATTTTCTTTGATCTACACCATCCATCTATGACCTATAAAAACAAAACCCTAACCTAACTTCTCTCCATCACTATTCACTACTCAGCAGTCAGCAGTACACACGACCTCTCCTCTCTTCTTCTCTTCTCCCTCTCTTCTCTTCTCATCTCTGTGGAGTGTCGACATAGTATATACAGTGACATTGCATCTCCACCCGTTCAACCAAACCCTAGGTCGATCGATCACAAGCTCAGCGACAACGACGTTGCAACCAAATCTGAAGTGGGTTCGTTCAATCGTTCAACTCTCTCTCTTTTCTTGGTGAGTCTGATCGATCACAAAGTTACAACTTACAATACTTTAAGCTTTTCAAGTATAAGTTTCTCTCCAGTACAAAATCTCAAAATCTGTCCCTTTTTTACCGATTTGAATCTACAACAGTACAAAATATGCGGTTAATATATTATTATAAATGAAATTCTGAGAAGAAATTATTATTAATAACAGTAAGTATTGTGATGGAAACAAGGAAATGGATGAGGAAAAGCCTTAACTTGTTGTGTCTCTTATTGATGATGTAGATCACGGTCGTATAAAATCCCAACCCCAGCAAAGAGGAAGGCCCTACTCTGCTCTTTGGATTTCAGTTCGAAGAAGAAATGTCTAGCCTTGAGGTATCCATTTTATTTGCTGTACGATAATTTTTTGGAAGCAATCCACTGTTAGTGATGCCTATTTTCCAAGTTGGTTAAACTTATACCGATGGTGGTTCGGTTACTGATCTCGGGTTTTTGCTTCATATGGATATATGATATGATAATTCGGGATGATGGTATTGGATTTAGTGGCTATTGTTGAGGTTTTATATAAATTATAATCAAGTTTATGTGACCTGATGATTTAAGGGAGAGTTGGTATAGGGTCCACTATAGCAATTTCCTAGAGTCTAAGGTCCACCCTAATATTCTCTAAGACATAAGATCCACTAGAATAACAAAAGACTCAACTACCCCCAACAGTTTTCGATGTATTTATTTCAGATCTATGTCGAGTGCTCCCAACTCACCGCCGCCACCGGCAACACCCCCGGCTGCTCCACCTCCACCTGCATCTACGGCATCCAGTACGGCGACTCCTCCTACACAACTGTCGCCGGCATCGACCTCAACCACGGCGATATTGCCGGGTTCTTGTTGGAAGAACTCGGGCTTTTAACAGATCTAGCATTGTTCCACCTCAACTCCAACCGATTCTGTGGTACCGTTCCGATCCGACGGCGTGGCCATGGCAATCTGGAATCCTGATCGATGTGAGAAATGAGAAGGTTCCAAAACTCGTCCTCGAGTCGGGCCATGGCAATCTGGATCGCCGTGTTGGCCTTGTTCTGGTCGTCGGCCAGCGTGGCCGATTCCATCCAGCGTTGAATCTCGTCAACGGCCGTCAAGTACACGTCGATCTCGTGGCAATCGCCGTCGAAGATCATGCGGTCCCTCGCCTCCTCCGACGCCGTCGAATCCCACCGCAGGATGATCTTTCCGGCCGATTCGAGTGATGCAGCGACGTTTGCCGGCGATTCTATTGGTGGTTGAACAATAATTGGTGGAAATTATTGAATTTTCTCCACGAATGTTTATCCTGTAAAAGAAGAAAAACAGTAATCGATTGGATTTGGATTTGTATTCTTCAGTGTGAGTAGTCTATGGTGGTGGGGTATAGTGAGTGAGATACCAATAGATTAGCTTTTTTGAAGTACTACAGTAGATTAGCTTTTTTGAAATGTTGTTATCTTAAATAGAGTCCACATAATTACATCTTATGAGTTTAGATAACCACCTCTTTTGAGTCCAGATAACCACCTCCACTTTGAAAAAGTGATTTTTTTGTTTTATTCAATTTTCAGTAAAATTTCTAGTAAAATTTTATGTTAAAAGCAGAGGTGGTTTGTGCTGCTACCTTGTAGTGCTTGGGTGGTTGAAGACTTGATCCCAAGTAAGTTTTTTAAACGAAAATATGCCCAGATAACCACATCTTATGAGTACAGATAACCACCTCTTGCAAATCAAGACAACCACATCTTGTGTCCAGATAACCACCTCTTGCGATTCCAGATAGTGTTATCTGCGCCGGCAACTTTTCCGGCGAAGTCCAATTTTCCGACGAATTTTTCCGGCACCGGCAAAATTTTCCGGCGAAGTCCAATTTCCTGGCGACTTTTCCGACAGACTTCCGGCACCGGCGACTTTCCGGCAAAGGTATATTATGTATTAAATTTAATGTAAGTGTACATTTGTCTAGTAAAAAAATAGAATGGACCTAAGAGGATAAAAAAAAAGTGGTTTTGTGGATTAGAGATCTTATGAAAACATTAGGTGGACTAGAGGTGTTATAAAAAGCTATAATGGACCCTATAACAATTATTTAATGATTTAATGCTGCTTAGATCTTACTACGTTTTGTCCAATTTTTTACAAAATGTGACCTGATGGTTTAAGAAATTGATGGTTAGATGCAGAAAATAAGTGGAGACTGTTGGAAATTGGAAAATGCTCACTGCTCAGTGCTTGCATTTTGATCTTTTGTTCTTAATTTATTATCTTGTTGGCATGTAATATGTATGAGATTTGTTGTGTGAATTGTGAACTTTGAAGAGTTTTTTAGCCCATATGAGGGAATGGCTAGACCGGTTGTAATATCATATTACGTATGGGATTTGCTGTGTGATGAATTTTTAGCATATATTTTTCTATTTTTAAGTTTTTAACGGCTGAGTTCCATTTTTTTCCTATGAATGAACAAAAATGGCATTGGCAGATATGGACTAGGCCCAAAAGAAAACATTTTAATAGGCCCAAGTTGGGTTTGGCCCGAAAAATTTCTATAGAGGCTGGGTTTGGTCCAAAAAAAAATTTTTTATTAGGCCCAAGTGGCCCAGACCGAAATACCCAATTACCCCGAAATCTCAGACCGAACCGAAGCGCCCCGAACCGAAGTCGGTCCCTTCTTTAAATCGGTCAAGGTCGGTTTAAAGAATTTCTACCCCGAACCGATTCGGTCCAAGCAAGAGTCACCTCGAACCGACCGAAACCGAACCGATTTCACCCCTAATAGAGATCCAACATCAAGTCTTTATTTTAGAGCATCTCCTATCAATCTCTATATCTCTATGCTAAAGACTGGATGTCATATAATGAGGTGAGATTTTGTAATTTATTCCCCACTTCTTCAACTTTTTGTACTTTTTGGAGGGACTCATCATTCTTTGTAGAGATTTAGAGACCAAAATAGAGATGTGGGTCTTTATATTTGGAGACTCATACCTCTATGTTAGTCTCTAAATTTCTCCAAGGACGATGAGTCCCTCCCATATTCTCTCATAAGGTACAAAAAGTTAAAGGAAAGAATAAACATATTACAAAATCTCCCCTTTTTTTTTTTGGAAGAAGTTGTATATTAACCACCCAAAAAAGAGAACAAGGTACAAAGGCTCATCCGAGCAATGAACAAAACAAACCTACAAGGAGAAAACAAACTAGCCACCACAAATTAAGAGGAACCAGTTTGTACAAAATCTCCCTTATCATGTCACATCCTGTTTCTAAAATGGAGATATATATACAGATTTGAGAAACCATTCTTTCCACAGCCGGTGGAAACAAATGTTTCCATACGGACCATTGTGATTGATTTGGAGGAAACATTTGTTTCCACCGCCGGCGGAAATAACTTATTCTCTACAGATTTATAGGAGATGCTATTAGATACCCATTTTAGAGCTTGATTGGAGTGCCAATGATCTCTATTTTAGAGGAATAGAGATTGATTGGAGATGCTTTAAGTTGAGGGATAGAGGCGAATTAGAGCATCACATCTCACTCCTAAACAAGAGAAAAACCTTCAAACCAGCTCTTTGTCAAGCTTCCTAAAACACACTAAAGCACCTGAACAAATTATTTTTGTTTTAGTGCTTCCTAAAAAATAAAAAGCACTCTTCACTTCTAAGTCTTACTTCAGTATTTCTTTCTCTCTCCTTCGACTCTCTCGATCACTTTTGAAAATAAATTAAAACAGAGAATGTTTAAAACATAATATTTTAATAGCATAGAGGTATAATAGAGAGTCTGATGATGGAGAGTGAACATTTTAGAAGGTGTCATGCTAAAGTAGAAAAGTAGGGTTTTCTCCTTAATTTGGTTAATTTGGAGGCTAATGTGAATGCTCTAAGTGGGTTATCAACCATAGAGAGTTCGATGTCTCTTCCAAGACTCGAACCCCACACCTCCCCTTTAAGTGATGGTTAGGTATGTGGCTAATGTTGCCTTGTTCCAATTCCTGACTTAAATTCAAAACTGACTTATTGCGCTTTACGAAACAGGTCATTCTCTAACAATAAATCGATTTCAAAACTAACTTAAGTTAAGATTGTTGGGTCTGGAGTGCCCCCATGGATTTGGTTATACAATGCCACTCCCTGCGACCACTCTAAAAACAGACTTACGGGTGCGATGTCGAATGCCATAAAAGACTTAATTGAAACCCTTCCTAACACTAATTGGTTTTAGGAGAGTTGTGGGAAAAGCGGTCCGACAATTGGTATCAGAGCAATTTAATTTACTCCTAGAGGGGGGGTGAATAGGAGTTTTGATAAAAATTACCAGTTTTTATGAAGAATAACCGATTAAAAATTATCAAATAAAAAACTGATTAATTTTCTTGATTAATTCAATTTAACCAAACCACAAGTAGTGCAGTGAAAATAAAATAGAGACAAGATACGCACGATTTACGTGGAAAAACTTAGGGTCCCAAATAACCCTAAGCCAAAACC
The DNA here is from genome assembly GCA_020921065.1 of Vaccinium darrowii. Lineage (NCBI taxonomy): Eukaryota > Viridiplantae > Streptophyta > Magnoliopsida > Ericales > Ericaceae > Vaccinium > Vaccinium darrowii. The sequence goes on along the minus strand of CM037153.1, from coordinate 15,479,597 downwards.
ACGGCCTAACACTACTGCTTTATTCTATTAATTAAAAAGAAGTACAGATTGCGAAATAGTAAAAAACCTTACCCCAAGCCTTTACCTATTCTCGCCAATCTCCGATGCTCTCAGAGCTTCTTCAAAATTCAATAGATGAACCACAGACTTCACGCCTGATCTTCGGATTCAACCGGCTCCGAATCAATCTCCAAAAGATTCGGCCACAGTAGTATAAGACACCGCGAACCACGAACAACAAATGATATGATATGAAAAGTGTTGCTTGAAAGAAGTAATGCACAATTAAAATATTAATAGGATAAGCACAGCTAGCAATTCATCTTTTTAATGAATCAATCAACGTGGATTCCATGCTAGCAGCCTAGCACACATGATAAAACCATTTTCCTGCTTTCGGTTTTTTCCGTAAAAAATAATGTGCATACATATTCAATGGCAAGTGCACCCATATATAGGCAAGAGAAAAAATGCCATACATGTGGCAACAAAATCTTTTTGATGTCTTACCAAAAATTATTTAGTCTCTCTTTTGCCATTTAAAAAATGTACCTTTACATATAAAATATATCAAGATTGTGATCCCTTATATAGGCAAGGGAAATGCCGCCCCTCTTCAAAAGAGTATCTCGGTGATGCTTTCCAAAAAACATCACATATGGAAAGAAAAAAAAAAATTCATCCCTTGATATATGTAACGCAAATTTTCCGAGAGTTAAAGAAAAATTGTTTATTTGATGTCAACATATGTAAATATAGAAAACACAATTTTCGGAAAGGTAAAAGAAAAACTTTTGATTGATATCAATATATATATATATATATATATATATATATATATATATATATATATATATATATATATATAAATGCATGATATGTTGTGCAATGCATTTACCTCTCACACAAATAGATGGACTTCGCAGCAGTCAAATTGGCGCAGACAATAGGAGGAGCATCGAGCGAACAACTACCCCTAAAATGTCTACCCATTACAATTCAAAGGAAGTCAATATAACAATCACACGAATGATGGTTTTGGACAACCCCGGAAAGTGCTAAAATATCTAACAATCTCCCCCTTTGGCATTTCCGGGACAAAACCAACTGCACTAAAATAAAACCGAAAATTACAACTGAAGGAAACAAACACTAGCCTAAACTAGGTCTATCCAATGAAACTTGAGTTGATTTTCCAATACCTGTAAAGACAACTCAACAAAAACTATGCGACCAAGTATATGTTACGAAAAATAGAATGGGTCAGCATATATAGTAAAATCCTCCCTTATAAACATCTATACAAATCTCCCCAAAGAAACAGTAGCACTTGAAAATTCTCTCCCTTTTTGTCACGGAAAAACAAAGGAATTGATGATATTAGGGTGAGACACATGCAACTAGAAGGCATACGAGAGACTTATATGATATGCAAAAACAAGAATCACATAGGCAATATGGCTATAAGAGAAATGCATCAAATGAAATAGAAGACCATATCCACAAAATGTGAAACCATAATGACAAAAGATACCCCTTTTTTTAAAAAAAATAAAAATAAAACAAAGTGGCAACGCAACATATAATCCGAAGAACAAGTATTCAAAGATGAGGCTCAGACAATAGGACAAAATTCAAGAGTGCATGAACAAATTTGTATTAAACCAATTCAATGAGAGAATTCGAAGATAGAGTGTAACACACAAGATGAATCTATGACAAAGTGAGTGTGTGACACGTCTTAAGAAATTAAGATCACTATCCAAATATTCGTCAATTCTCATGTACCATTGGACCGTCAAGCACTCTCCCCCTAACGAAGTCAAACTAAGCACCCATCGATACTAAATATGTCCCCTCAAAGAAAAATATAAACTCCCCCTGATCAACTAAGGAATTTTTCGTTTTGTTTTTTATAATATTCTCTTTTACCCCACTGCCGTTTGACGCGAACCTCCGGACTGGATATCGCCGAATGGATCCGGTTACTAGGCAAGTGGTCCAATACAATGTCTTCAGAAGATCTATCCACCTTTTTACGCGAACATGCGGACTGGATAGAGCCGAATGATCCGGTTACTCAGTGAACGTCCGGATAGACATTTTATCTCAACCACAACAATTGTATTTTCTTTTTCTTTTCCTCCTTTTTTTTTTTTTTGTTATTTTGTGTAGCATGACATATAAAACTTTGTATCCAATTATGAGGTCAAAAAAATCAATCGCCTAGGGTAAAGACAAGACAAACCAAGGTGCATGAGAGTCAACTTTCTTCTTTAAGAAATCTCTCTAACCCAGACGTGTAAAAGTGGCGATCATAGAGTCATAAAACATGCTACACCAATGTCCGAATGCATCTCATGAGTGGTGTGAATAAAAACCGTGTATGCATTCCCAAAGAAGTACATTTGCATGAGTCTCATGAATGGCTACTCATCCAAAAAATATATATATATGCTAAGCCCCCTCTTTTTTATGTTTATTTTTTTATTTTTTATTTTATATATGAATGTTTATGAATTTTTTTGTCATTTGGAGCAAAAATAAAAGCATCTACATGCAAGATCATGAACCTAAAACTCGCATATACCAAAATAAATAAATAAATAAATAAATAAAATGAAGGTTTATATATATATATATATATTTTAAAAAAAACTAGGATGACAGGCAACACAAAACTTAATCAAACGACAGGCAACACAAAACTTAATCAAACGACGTCGACTCTCTTCCAAATTTGTTTTGTTTTAGTGTTTGCACGTGAGAAGTGACCATGTGTGGTTCGTCTTTCCACAAATTTATCAATCTCTTCATTATTTTTAGCCAAAGTTGACAAATTTTTTATTTCCTCGACGAGGTGAGAAGTTTGAATTGCCAACTGACCCAATTTCTTTTGAAAATTCTCAATCTTATTATTTTTGGGAGACTGTCGCACAACTTGAGGTCTCCGCACATTGGGTTGACCATAGCAAACACTTTTATTAACAAGGGATAACGAATTCCCCTTAGTTCTCAGATTATCTTTTCTAAGTGCATAACAAAAAAGGTCGAATGTGACCTTGGACACCACAATAGTGGCAAATCATAGGATTAATATTTGGACATTGATTACTGTTGGAAATCTTGTTAGTGATGGTGGGAGATTTAGTAGAAGGTTCGGGTTTATCGCTGATCACCTCATTTTTAGCAGTTTCAGATTTCACAAACTTGATTTCTCTCTTTGCGGACTCATTGGCCTTAGGTGTCAGGGAAGGTGGATCAACAAACCCTAAGCCGCTTCTATTTCTAAAAGTACGTGTCATCTCAGCTATACGGGTTGCACCACACTCATTACGCTTTATGGCCTCAGTGGCCTCCCTAAGGTCGCGCTCCAATTCAAAAATCCTATCCTTAGACCCTTCAAGGGCTTTCAAGGCATCCATGCGCTCTCTCTCAATTTTAGCAAACTTATAAGCCAGATTAGCGGTATAGGTTTTAAATTTTTTAAGCTCAATGTCCTTCAATTCGATGTCCTCATTAACTTTGTTCCTTTCACCACTAATTCTTTCGATGACACTCATGAGTTCCTTCTTTTTCTTTTCTAATTTGACAGCCTTTTTAAACAATTGATCATAGGCCTCATGAATAGAATCTATATCATCTTCACTATTTTCACAATCTTCATCAGTCGAAACATATTTACTATCATCGCTAATAGTTGTAGAAAGATCAACTATCCAGTTGTAGAAAGATCAACTATCTTAGGGGATGTGGGAGAGTTAATGTTGGCAACAAGCACAGAATATCTTGAGGCTTCAAAACCCCCATCACTACCTTCATCACTATCATCATCCCACGAAGCCTTATACCCTTTGGCCTCTTTCTTTTTAAGAGTGTTTGCACACTCTGCCTGAACATGGCCAAAACCGTGGCACTCGTGGCATTGTATACCTGGGGGTTTCTTGGATTTATCTATAAAAGATTTCTTTTCATTATCCCTATAATTATAATTTTTACCCCTACTAGTTGAAGACGGAAAATTTTCAGATTTATGGAACTTGACAAATTTTTTGAATTTTTTAACGAAAGAGGCAAGCTCCTCTTCATCAAGATCATCGTCACTCTCTTGTGTCACAGAGGATTCTTCTTTAGAAGTTTTAAAAGCTATGCTTTTATTAGGCTTTAATGCAGATTTCTTCGAAAGATGATTCAATTCAAATGTTTGAAGTTTACCAACAAGTTCCTCAAAAAGAATGTCATCAACTTTATCACTCTCTTCGATAGCAACTACCTTAGCCCTAAATCTTTCGGGAAGGGACCTAAGCACTTTTTGACAAACTTTAAGATTTGGGATTGGTTCTCCTAAAGCATGGAAGGAATTAACGATGTCACTCAACTTAGTGATAAAACTATCAAAATTTTCGTCTTCCTGCATTCTCAAATCCTCAAAACGTGTTGTAAGCATTTGGAGTTTCGAAGTTTTAACAGTTTTAGTGCCCTCGTGGGTGACTTGGAGAATATCCCAAGCCTCTTTCGCAGTGGTGTATGTAGAAATACGACTAAACTCAGTTTTACTTAAAGCACCATAGATGACTCCTAAGGCCTTGGAGTTTGTCAGCAGAAATCCACTCAGTGTCCTTCTTAGCCCTCATTTGTTTAGTCATAGCGTCCTCTATGGTTGGGGCCTCATAGCCGTATCTAATAGATCTCCAAACCCTAACTCCTAGGGAACTTAAATGTGTGGTCATACGGGCCTTCCAATACGGATAATCGTTACCGTCAAAAAAGGGTGGCCTCGAGTTTGAGGCTCCCTCTCGTGGTGCGTTCATGTCCATTTACGCCCAACGCATGCACCACTCGCAACAGAAAACAGTAAATCAAGAGAAATAGCAATCACACAGATTTACGTGGTTCGGCCAATCAGACCTACGTCCACGGGGAGGGGGATTTCACTATGATCCGGAGATTAATCCGTGAATATTGTTACACACTCACTCTGTCTCACAATAGTTGAATCCTCACCAGTCACTCGTGTATCTCTCTCAAACTCTCTGCCTCTCTCTCTATTTTGTCACGCCAAATAATACAAGGCTATAATGAGTTTATATATGATACATCAATTAACCCTGACCCTTCCCAACCGGGCCTAAGCCCAATGGCCCACACGGGGTGGAATCCCAACAATCACCCCCTCCACACCGAGTGGGCAAAGTCGTTTGCAACACCCCCATGTCGCCTCCTCCAATCAGTTAACTCTGGCAAGTGCCTGTGTCACTAACCAGTCGAGCATTCATGCACCACCAAACAGAGTACACAAATCCCAAAAGAGTGTATCCTTGCAAAACCAGACTCCGCAGCCAATCAGAAAATCCCGAGTACCACATCCCCTAAAAAAGAATGCCTCCACTCGCACACCTCAAACCCGAAGTGTATGCGCTCACCAAACAGAATCGCCCGCGCTCTCCAACAGAAGCGCTCATCAATGCGCTCACCAACAGAAGCGCCCGCACCCCCTCAACTAGGGTGCCCGCACCCCCTCAACTGGGGTGCAGCCGAGACTCACTGGCTTGGCGTCCTTGGTGATAGTGCCCCTCCCCCAGTGTCGACAAATCTGGAGAGACCACTACCATCAAGCATCTCAAGAGCGAAAGAAACTCCTTTTGGCTTCGTCGGGGCCCCCAAAATATCCGTCTCCTTCCCCTGGGCTTTCTCATGAACAACCCGCACCCATTGCTTCTCCTTCAGGCCTGAATCCCGCACAACTCTTGAGCAACCATGCTCTCTCCGTGTACGTGTCAGCAAATGGCGCTTCTCCTGCCCAAATAATCTCCCTATACCGCTTGCTCCATGTCTAACAGCAGCCCTTCCTGTCACAACAGATCCCGCAAGCCTGTACAGCCCACCAAATTTCTTACCCAGCAATATATCCCGTTTTCCAACAGAAACCCGAAGTACTCCAGAATCAGCAGAAAAACTACATCCTCTCTCATCAAGCATCCCGAGAGATCTCAAGTTCTTCTTTACCCCTGGCACGTGTCTCACTCCTGCTACCTTCACAATTTTCCCACTCGGCACTCGAAATTTCACTGTCCCCTTGCCAACAACCCTATTCGCAGAACCATTGGCCATCCGGACAAGACCTCCATCGCATGCCTCGTACTCCCAAAACTGTGATCTATCCCTGCAGATATGATATGAGCACCCCGAATCCAGTACCCAATCTGATTTCCCTGCATCCGTAGCATCAAACACTGCCAATGCCAACTCATCATTATCGGAATCCTGAAAAATCAATGCTGCCTCCTTTGGTGGAATTCTCTCTTTCCCCGCCTTAAACCTTGGACAATTTCTCTTTATATGCCCCTCTTCCTGGCAATGATAGCAAGTGAAACTATGCCCCTTCGACTTGGAACGATTTCTGCCTCCCTTCCTTCTGTTTCCCTTTCCATAGCTTCTGCCCCTGTATCCGTCCGAAATCAGTGCATGTGTCTCGTCAGCCTGTTCAGTCCCCATCTCTCTCCTCCTCGCCTCCTCGTTGAAAACAGCATCCTTAACCATAGCCATCGTCAACTTTCCTTCTGGCGCAGAGTTACTCAGGGAAACCACCAGTGTCTCCCAATTATCCGGTAGAGAACTGAGCAACAACAAAGCCTGCAACTCGTCATCGAACTTCAATCCAACATTAGACAGCTGATTAACCAAATTCTGAAACTCACTGGAATATCCGGCAACCGAATCCCCAACCCGAAGCTTCAAATTCACAAGCCTCCTCATCAGTAGTGCCTTATTCCGGGATGTTTTCGACCGATACATCCCCTCCAATTTAGTCCACAAGGCATAAGCATCTGTCTCCTGCGCTACATGATGAATAACCTCCTGTCCAACACACTGGCGGATCAAAGCAACTGCTTTCCTATTCAAACTCTTCCAATCTTCGATTTTCACCTCCGTCGGTTTGACTCCCACGTGTTCCAAGGGCTCATAAAGCTCTTTCAAAATGAGCACATCCTCCATTCTAGGCTTTCAAATCGCATAATTGGTCACCGTCAATACTAGCATAGCATTCATATTTATCTCTGACATCTCAGCAAACAAGATAATCTGAAAAACTCACCCCCAGAAACTCCCACAATTGATCTGATACTCCCTGGAACGATTTAAAGCAGTAAAATAAAGCGTACCGTCAATATCCGTACCAAATCTCCGCAAATCGAGCCCGGGATTGGATCCGGGACGTCGAACACAGTCGGGAACCGGTCCGAACCGGTCAAGAACCGGTCAAAAACTAGCTGAACCGGTCAACAAACGAAATCCGATCTGCCTTTGAGCCGCTGTCCGGTCTAGTCTAACTGAACCCGGTCTAACTCTGTCTCTGAACCGCCGGTTTGGCCGGTCTGACCCCTTTGACCTCCGGTTTAACCCCTTTGACCTCCGGCTTGACCCCTTTGACCTGACCTCTGACCCTTTTGACCCCTTTGACCTTGATCCCTGGCCTGTATGACCTTTTTGGACCCTTGCTCTGACCTGTCTGAACCTTGATGACGTCAACCCTAGACCTGCTGGCGTCAGCCCTAGCCCCCTTTGGCCCGCCGCCGCGCGTGAATCACACGGTGAGAGTAGATCTCACGCGCTATTCTTCTACGGGCGCGTCAGTCAACTTCCGGCGATCTTCCTTATACTCCCGTGATCGTCTCACAAAACCCTACACAACCATGTATTGAAACTTCAAAACCGATCACTTTTTGTCCGAGCACAAACCGATCAGCCACTCGCCTCCGTCCGTAGATGTTCAGAACGTCCGTGCTCCGCCCTCCTGTGACAAAACCGACCACCCAACACACTGTGGTGATCCTCTCCGAGAGTAGCACCTTTTCCTCTGATCAAAAACAAGTTTCGTCACCTGTTTTGTCCGACCAAAGATTCAAACCGTGCTCCAATGGCCTCCGAGTGATTATCCGACTGCTCTGCGCTCTCAGGTGCTTCAACCAAAACTTTGATAACACTTGTTACGCCCAACGCATGCACCACTCGCAACAGAAAACAGTAAATCAAGAGAAATAGCAAACACACAGATTTACGTGGTTCGGCCAATCAGACCTACATCCACGGGGAGGGGGATTTCACTATGATCCGGAGATTAATCCGTGAATATTGTTACACACTCACTCTGTCTCACAATAGTTGAATCCTCACCAGTCACTCGTATATCTCTCTCAAACTCTCTGCCTCTCTCTCTATTTTGTCACGCCAAATAATACAAGGCTATAATGAGTTTATATATGATACATCAATTAACCCTGGCCCTTCCCAACCGGGCCTAAGCCCAATGGCCCACACGGGGTGGAATCCCAACAATAAAGAAAAATTGTTTATTTGATGTCAACATATGTAAATATAGAAAACACAATTTTCAGAAAGGTAAAAGAAAAACTTTTGATTGATATCAATATATATGTGTGTGTGTGTGTGTGTGTGTGTGTGTGTGTAAATATAGGTACATAGGTACAGAAAAAGAATTTTCGGAGAGTTTTATAGGAAAGGCAAATGTGCAGAAATATAATCTTTTATATAAAAAAAATGCGTGATATGTTGTGCAATGCATTTACCTCTCACACAAATAAATGGACTTCGCAGCAGTCAAATTGGCGCAGACAATAGGAGGAGCATCGAGCGAACAACTACCCCTAAAATGTCTACCCATTACAATTCAAAGGAAGTCAATATAACAATCACACGAATGATGGTTTTGGACAACCCCAGAAAGTGCTAAAATATCTAGCAAAGAATTGGAACAAGAAGTGCATCCTTGGGGTTTGTAGGTAGTAAGCAGGCTATGCTTGAATGCCATGCATCTTAAGAAGGAATCGTAATAAGATTCCGCCTATGTTTGGTTTGAGTTGGAATGACAATGTCATTATTATTATCCAATTCAGAATCAATAAGATTCTTGAATAAAGAAGGAATCTGAGTCCTCCACTACCTCGTACGAATCTGAGATTATCTATCTTTGATATCTATCCTTGATGATGCTTGAGTGTTGCTTATAGATTTTAATTGTAATTGTAGGTTTGGTTCATGGTGAGTCAACTTGGAGAGGCAAACAATAGCTAACAATTGAACCAGGAATAAAAGAGTGTGAGCAGGGGTGAAGGATTAAGCCAAATATACCGAAAGAGAAGGCAGCAACGTTCAGTCCATTCCCATTTGGATCATCATCGTCCTCGAATCACAGTCTTAGAAAAGATGTGCTCACGAGCACTAGCAAGAACAGAGTCCTTGTTTCCAGAGCCCTGAGTCACTTCCTCTCTCTAAGATTTCCGTGTTTCTTAGACGAATGAATCTCTCGATTTTTTTTTTGTCTCTGGGATTTATGAATGAATGTCTCATATTTATAGGGATCTACACCCAATCATGGGGCTGCAGACATTTCCCCAATAACATGATGACACGTGCTCTCTCCGTATATTCGGGCGACGTGGGTGATGTCACTGACCGTTAGGAAGCTTCCATTAAACCATGCCAGTGCATCGTTTTCCCTTCGTCGCGACCCTTAATCCCTTAAAGCCACCAAGCCACTTGTTTCTCCCCTATTCCCGCTGTGTTGGGTATGGTCGCGAGCTCTTTAACTCGCGCCAAGACCTCTCTCGAGCTCGTATCGACTTCCCCATCCCTGCCTTTTGGTCAGGTACGGTCGCGAGCTCAGTTCGCGTACTTGTATGAGTGTTCACTCTTTCCCGTCGCGTTGGTCCTCTTCTCGGAGGGCCTCGCGAGGGGTGAACTCCTTCTAAGTAGTGCTTCCCTGGTACAGGGCATCCCTTGCTTGGGATGTCTTTAGCTTTGCTTTGTCTTTCCGCGAGGTCGTCCCTTCGCGGTGGGGATCTCCCTCAGTCCTCATTTTAGTTGACTGATGACGTGTCCGTTGAATCTTATCGAGCCACGTGGATAGCCATTATTGGTTGGTCAACTGCCTCGTCACCCTACGCGTTGACCTTTCCTACATTAATTTTGTTTGGTCTTGTAATAGGGTGTCCTCATTACCTTGCAAAAAGGCTTGTATGATCCCTTCCCCTCCCTCCCCTTGTGGTGATTCCCGAGCTGGGTAATTTAAATCCTTTTGAACCCTCATTTGGAAGGAGCCCAATACCTGCGTTAGATTCATTATCTCCACTCTCTTCCTATTTTATTCCTCTGCAATTTTGTTATCTCCAGTCTCTTCCTATCTTTTCCTCTGCAATTTTGTTATCTCCAGTCTCTTCCTATCTTTTCTGATCCATTGGTTGATGACATTATTGATGAAGCTATGGTGAAACTATATACATACATAAAAAAGAAACTTGTTGACAAGCACAACTCCAAATTACAGTAATGTTGTATATTTTGCTCTTTGTTTTCCCAACATTGATTATGAATGCATGATATATAAAGGTTCTTCTTCAAAATTGGTTTTTTAATTGAAACCCTAACGCAAATCTCCGAAGTCACTTCTGATTCGTACTCTATATGTTATCTTCTATTTATTTATTTATTTATTTCCCAAATTTCGAAGTTTTGTTGCAGGCCGATTAGACTGCTGGAGCCGTTCTGACCGTTGAAGGCAGGGGTACTTGGCCTATAAATATCCGTTGTGAGAGGGGTTAGAGTTTTCTTCACTCTTTCCACATTCTTCTTGCATTAATCTCAGACGGCTCTCAAGCCCTTCTTTCTTCTTCCCTTCTACGAAACCCTAGTTCCTTCGTTCAAATACGTCATGACTCGATCACGCAAGCACGAGTCTGATACTGAGGCTCTTCTGGCCAAGACTGCACTGCCTCCTGCTAGCGAATGGAGGAGGGCTCCGTTTCTGAGGCCTGAAGGCGACGTCTTCTGGGCTAACGTCCAAAATTACGTTCCTCTCAGTGGTAATCCCAACGCCCAGTATATTACGATTTTTGATGAAGTTGACGCCTCAGAGGCGGACATGGTCGATCCGTCTTCACTAGTGAGGCTGAGGATCGAGAGGGGCGATTTCCCCTTTTCTCAAGTCCAGTACAAGGCCAGCATTCAACCCCCAAGAGATTGGGGTGATTGGGTGGCCACGATTCTCGATAACTCTGAGTACAGAAAAATCCTAGACGAAGTGGGTTTATTGAAGACTGTGCAGCTCTCGCAATATCTCGTCGCGAGCCGTCCTCAGCGCGACCTCGACTTTGCGGTGTCTCGTTGGAGCACGACCAGTCATACTTTTATCTTCCCCTTTGGAGAGGCTGCCCCAACTCTTTTTGACACGGAGATTCTTATGGCTCTTCCCACTCGCGGCGAGTATGACTACGACCCTGCCCACCTTCCTTCTGACGTTAAATCGGCGGTTGATTTCATTGAAGCGGATTTTAAGAAGGCCGGCGAGTTTGGTTCTCGCTATGACGCCCTGGGGAAGCTTCGAGCCCCTCCAAAAGCTAACAAGACGACTTGGGGTTCCTGGCAGCGATTTTGGTTCCGTGACATCTCCACCGTTGAAGTGGATGGGAAGTTTGCCATGATAATGAGTTCTTATCATGGAGGTCCGCTATCTCTTGCGGTCTTCCTCGTTCAGCTTCTCTCTCTCTTTCTTTTTCCTGACCTTCCACACGAGGGACCTCGTCGCGAGATGATTCCTCTCGCGGCCGTCCTCGCGTCGGGGAGAAAGCTTCCTTTGGGCCCCATGTTTCTGGGACACTTTTATCACCAGCTGGATCGCACAGTTCAAGATTTCGAGCGTTCGATGGGGAGGTACGAGATTACTTCTATGATTCACATCCCCTTTCTCCTTGCTTTCTTCTACGAATACTTTCCCAAGGCTGCCCCCACTCCCCACGATCTTCCTCCTTTGAAGAGTGTTCAAGTGAGGAATTCTGCTGGAAACATTGTTCTCGATGGTAAGAACATGCCGGTCATTCGACTGAGCGAGAGACTGCCAAGGATTATGAGGTGGAGCAGGACTCCTTCGAGCCATTTGTTTGAGGACTGGTGTGACGAAGTAACTTCTTTCGACGCACGTCCCTATGAGAAAATCGTAGATGGTTCGATAGCCACTGTCGTCTTCCTCGAGGATACTGTTGTGAAGTTTCAGAGCAATAATATCCGATCGCACAAGCTGGACTTCCTCGCATGGGCCACCCCCAGCCATCTCCCAACTTTATCTGCGGAGGGTCCCCTTATGGTGGTGTATAGAGCTGACAGGCTTCAGCTACAGTTTGGGTACGACCAGGGCGTCCCTCGCGAGCCTCCTTCTCCACCCGCTGACTTCGTCACGGGGATCCGTCGATTCCTAAAACCGTTCAACAACGAGCTTTCCGCGCGCTATGGGGGTACCAGGCTCATTCCCAGCTCTTTTCGCAGGGTTGTCTTTACCCCACAGAACAGGGTATACTGGGCGAGAAACTTGCAATCTTTTCAGGAGTTTGTCCGGACCCCAGCTGTAGTGCCCTCCGCAGAACCTATCACGAAGAGAGATCTGACCCTGCGGTCCTTCAAGCCAGGGAAGGATTCTAATTGGCGAGGCCCCCAATCGTGTTGGGTAAAGGGGACTGTGGTTCCCTTTGATGTGCTCAATGCCATTCCTATCCAGAAGATCCGCCCTGCGGATAACTTGATTGTTCCCACACCGTCGCGTATTACTACGAAGGACAAGAGGAAGGCTCGAACCCCTCCTCAACTAGGGCCTGCGCAGAAGAAACCCAGGGTGAGACGTTTGTTTCTCTTTTTTCTCTTTTCTTCTTTTTCTTCTAACTCTTCACGTTTTGCTGATCCGCTGCCGTTTCTTATCTTTCAGGGTCCTTCGCGGAGGGGTCGGATAATGACAGAATCTTCCCTTTTCCTCGCGGAGCCTTTACCTGAAGCTGAGCCCTTGGTTCAAACTGATCAAGGTGATTTTTCTAATCACTGAATACATGCTTTGCAGTTTCACTTCTTTTTCGTGTACTTATGAGACTTGTGTGTTTCCTTTCAGGCGAGAAGGCCCAATCGTCCAAAACCACCACCGATGCTGGTGGGGACGTGCCTCTCGCGAGCCCTTCTTCTCGCGATGCAGACAAGCAAACTACTTCTGAGGTTTCTCCTGCAACGGAAGCTTCGAAAAATGTTGAGAAGAAGGGAGCTGCATCGAGCTTCGCTGAGGGTCAAAGTCAAGATGGCTTGCATGTTGACGAGTTCAACGCTATGGACATCGCGAGTAACATCGCGAAGGAGGTCGTACAAGAGGTTGGGAGTTCTAGTGGCCAACCAGAAATTCCCAAGGAAGTGGAGGGGTCAGAGGAGAAGACAGCGACCATGAACAAGGAGCCTGCCCAAGAGATTGATTCACCAGCGGGCTCTCCTAGGCTTGATCTCTTCCTTCAAGACCCCAGTCCTGTCAAGGATGTCGCTCCAAGGAAGAAGAAGAAAAGATTAGCGAAGAAGGCCGTTGTACCTTCCTCTTCCTCTTCACATGAAAGGACTCCGTCGCCCCCTCGCGAAGAAGACGTAGTTCACATACCCTCCCCGACGGAGAAAAGCATTCCTGATCCCGATCTTGTCTTCGAATCCAATGTCAGTGAAAGCTCAGATATGGATGACCTCGCTGAGAGTAGTGAAGAGAATGAGGGAAGTGAAGACGTGTCTGAAGGCTCCAAAGGTAAGTCCAGCAGTGATGTTTTTGCAGGAATTGGAGATATCGTACGTCTTCTTTCTTTTACCCCTTCTAAATTGCTAACATCAAGCCATCTTTCTGACTCAGAGCCACCTCGCGAGAGTGAAGGCCAGGGAGAGAAGTTACCGCGCGAGAAAGTTTCAGAAGACGTTGACCGGGGGAAGAAGCTACCGGAGGACCAAGGGAACTTAAGCCAATCCCAAGCTCGAGAAGAGACATCGGGCCTTGGAGTTCCAGAGTACTCTTTATTACCTGATACCCATGGCGTACTTCGCTGGAGTGTTCGGACTTGCAACGCCCCTATCCTTCGCGTCATACAGGAGCACTTTCCCCTTACTTTTGCAAATTTTTTCTGCCAGCCGTCTCGTGGGTGGCTCACTCCTCGACGTTCTTGGCGGGATAGTATTATCCTTGCAAGAGACAAGTGTGAGGGATTTTTCTGAGGAGAAGTATGAGGACATGACCTCCTCGATTACTGATATGGGAACGCTTGGCCTCGACCTCCAGTGGCTCCGCGATCGTCTAGAGCAAGTTCGCTCTACGAAGTTGTTATTTGCGAGCCTGTTCAAGATTCAAGCCAGTGAAGCTCAAATTGCTGAGGCAAAAGAGACGTACGAGAAATACAAGCAATTGCTCGCTGATGCCAAGGAGAAGGTCTCTGCCTTGGAGGAGGGTCACAAGCTGTTGGTCAGGGATCATAAAGCCTTGGAGGCCGTTCCGAAGACCACGCTGAGTGATGCAGAGCCTGTTCTTCCATCTTCCGATCTGTTCTCTCAGAGACTTTCGAAGTAGCTAGGCTTTGCTCCTCTTCTTTTTTTTTTTTTTTTTTTTTTTTTTTTTTTTGAAGTGTAAGCTCCTCCTTCATAGGGAAAGCATACTTTGTATTTATAACATCAATGCTAATGAAATCTTTTTAGAACTTTGTCTATGACTCATTGCTGTGGTTGTTTTGTATGGTCGCGCGGGGCAGCAAAAGGGCAGATTTTTCTTGTGCACATCTTATTTGCTTTGTGTTTCCCCTCTTATTCGCGAACCTGTTTCCTCTGAGGGCCCTGGTATTTGGTTATACTAGGGCTTCCTTTTGTGAGGTCTTTTGGTTTTTTCCAACTTTTTAAAAGTCAGTGATTCCAAAGAATTTACTTCGGTTCCCAATCATTTGTGGGGGCTTGGCCGTCGCGAGGGTCTTCATTCCAAAGGAAGAAACTTCCTTGGTCCCTATTTAATTCGCAACATTTAAAGGCCTTAAGCGTAAGTGAGTACTTTGTTTTGTACTTTTTTCACTTCGCGAAGGGTGGAATTTCCCCCTGTGCTGACAACATTTCGTGCCGCGAGGTCATCACTGTGGATGCCCCCGTTTTTTTTTTTTTTTTTTTTTGTTCTACCATTTTCCTTTATTATATTCTCAGTATGCTCCAATGAATATATATATATATATATATATATATATATATATATATATTTTTTTTTTTTTTTTTTTGAAACATCATTTATAGAACACATTTCCGAGATAAGAAAGGGGTAGCATTCTCATTCATAATTTCCATCCATATTTCTTTGCCCCAAGGGTAGAAGGTTAATACCCAGGGATACATTTGATTACAAAGAAGTAAAATCTTTTGAGAGGAATAAACAGAAAATGACATAAGGTTGTAAAATGGACCTACTTTCATCAAAGCTAGCCCATATTATGGGTAGTATTTCTTGATGTACTTCGCATTGATTGGCCCTGTGAGGAATCCGTCGCTGACTCTCGCGAGCCTGTAGTGTCCACTTTCTGCGGCTTTGATCACCTCGTAGGGGCCTTCCCACTTTGGTGTGAACTTTGGCAGCTTTTGATTCTGCATGACCCCAGCAACCGACTTCCATACCAGGCTTCCCACCTTGAATTCTCTCGCGACCACACCTTTGTTGTAGTACTTGGCCACAGACTGCCAATACTTTTCTTGATTCTCGGCCGCGACCTCCCTTCTTTCATCCAATGCCTCGAGATCAGCCCTTCGCTCCCCTTCAGTTACTTCGGTGGACAGCGCGAGACGTGCAGAAGGCACACTTATCTCCGCGGGCAACACTGTCTCTGCTCCATGCACTAGGCTGAAGGGGCTCATTCGCGTAGACTTCCTTTTGGCTGTTCTATAAGCCCACAAAGCAATTGGGAGGTGCTCGGCCCAGGCTCCCCCCTTCTCATCCAGGTGTTTGCTCAAAATCCTAACGATGGACTTGTTGGTAGCCTTGGCCTGTCCATTTCCTTGAGGGTAATGGGGGGTTGAAGTCTTCTGGGTAATGCCATAGGACGCGAGCAACCTCTTTACTTGTTTGTTGACAAATGGAGTACCATTGTCTGAGAGGATAACCTTAGGGATTCCAAATCTGCAAATGATATTTTCTTTAATGAAGTTGGCCACCATATCACCCGTTGCTCGCTTCAAAGGAACTGCCTCTACCCACTTCGTGGTAATTTCTGTCGCCACCAGAATCCACTGGTTACCTCGCGAGGGGAGATGGATGGGACCAATCAGGTCCATTGCCCATGTATGAAAAGGGTAAGGTGCTCGAATATGATGTAGCTCAACAGAGGGAGCATTTACCTTGTCCCCATGCTTTTGGCAGGCGTGGCATCTCCTTACATGGCCCTTGCAATCCCCTTCCATTCTTGGCCAATAGTACCCGAGGTGGGTGATTTGCTCATACAGCTTTCTACCTCCTGGATGTTCCATCTCGTGTACCTTGTGCAAAACTTCCTCAGCTTCATTATTAGATAAACACTTGAGGGGAATATGGTCAAGGGTCCTTCTGTAAAGCTGATCGTCTTTGACAAAGAATCTCTTCTCGCATCGTTGCACTTCTCGAGTGCCGTCGCGATCCATGGGCAGGGCTCCTTCTTTCAAGAAATCAATGTATTTCTGTCTCCAATCTGTTTCTTCATTAGAGAAGTTGCATTCATGCTCGATTTCATGAAGTGAGCAATTGGGACATTCCTTGAGCAGGGTCGCGGCGTCTCTCTTCATCGAAGGCCAGTAGTACCCTTGACGTTGGATTCTTCTGTACAGCGCTATGTCATTCTCTCCACAGGTTTCTTCATGGATCTGCTTCATTTTTTCTTTGGCCTCTATATCATCGATACATCTCGCGAGCCATCCCTGGGGGCCGCGAAAGTACAGCTCTCCTTTTAGGATGGTAAATGGTGATAGAGCCATCATAGAAATTGCTCCACAGCCCGTCGCGATCTGCGTTTTAATGGGGTCTCGCCAATCTTTTTCCTGGGAACTTTCTTTTTCTTCAACAAATGAGGGCTCAGTCTTCCTTGTGATTTCAATGGCAACGGTATTCCCTTCGAACTCTGTCTTGGCACCCAAAGTGGCTAACGCATCAGGAAATCTGTTTTCAGACCTGGGCTTGTGAACAATGCTGATATCATCAAAGTATTTCCTGAGCCTTTGAACAGTTGCTCTGTATGGCGCGAGATTAGCTTCCTTTAGGGCGTAGACGCCCTCACTTTGCAAAATTATAAGTTTTGAATCCCCCACGATTCTGAGTCTTTTAATTCCTTTCTCTCTGGCCGCGAGCAGTCCTAGGATAAGTGCTTCATATTCGGCTTCATTGTTAGAGCATTGGAATGCCAACTTGTATGATAGGTACTCCTTCGCGCCGCTATCGCTTTGCAACGTGACACCTGCCCCAGCTGAATTACCTCCTGTTGCCCCATCGAAGCCTAGAGTCCAGCTTTCTAGCTCATGGCTGGCCGCTAGTGCTTCGAAATCGTCTCCTGGTAGTGACTCCCCCAATGGTTCACACTCCCCACTAGGGAATTGGGCCAATAGATCCGCAAGAGCTTGGCTTTTGATTGCTCGCGGCACCGTGCATTCGATATCGAATTCCGCGAGGGTTAGCAGCCACTTCGCGGCCCTCCCGTTAAGGACAGGGCGAGATAGCAAGTACCGCATAGGGTCATTTCTGGTCACGAGCCGCACCTTGAACGAGAGGAAATAGTGCCTAAGCTTTTGCGCTGTAAAAACAAGTGCTAGGCAATGGCGTTCGATAGGTGTATAGCGTTCCTCTGCCCCTTGCACTTTTCTGCTGATGTAGTACACTGGTTTTTCAATTCCTTCCACTTCTTGGGCTAGTAGTGCCCCAATTGACTTCGCGGTAGATGTTAAATATAAGATTAGTGGCTTCCCCTTCTGTGGAGAGGCCATTGTCTGAGGTGAGGCCAGTACATTCTTGACTTTCTCAAACGCTAATTGGTGCTTATCCTTCCACTCAAATTTGACCTTGTCTTTCAGCAGATCTCCCAATGGCGCCGTTATTTCTGCTAGGGCAGGGATAAACCTTCTTAGATACGAGACCTTCCCCAGGAACCCCTTGAGGGATCTTTGGGAGTGGGGAGGGGGCATGGTCGAGATAGAGTGGATCTTGGATTCATCTGCATCAATGCCATGTCTGTGCACCAAAAAGCCCAAGAATTTTCCAGCTGTGACACCAAAGGCACATTTGAGGGGGTTCATTCTCATGTTAAACTTTCTGCACCTTTTGAACACTCCTTCGAGGTCTCGCAGATGCTCTGTTCTGTATTTTGACTTCGCGACCAGGTCATCGACATAAACTTCTACAGAATGATGGATCATGTCGTGGAAGATTGCTGTCATGGCCCTTTGATAGGTCGCGCCAGCATTTTTAAGCCCGAATGGCATCACTGTATAGTAAAAATTCCCCAAAGGGGTTCTGAAAGCAGTCTTCTCTGCGTCCTCAGGTGCCATTTTAATTTGATTGTATCCACTGAATCCATCCATGAATGAAAACATTTCATGGTCGGCAGTGATATCGACCAAGGTGTCAATGTGGGGCAATGGCATTTCATCTTTCGGACAGGCCTTATTAAGGTCGCGAAAGTCCTCGCAGACCCTAACCTGACCGTTCTTCTTCTTTACTGGCACAATATTGCACAACCATGTTGGATATTGGATCGGGCGGATGAATCCTGCACTCCTGAGCTTTTCCACTTCTTCCTTGATCTTTTCTTCTAAGTCTGGGTGGTACTTCCTCTGAGGTTGCTTCAAAGGCTTGGAGTTTGGAAATACGTCGAGATGGTGACTCACAAGCTTTGGATCCAAACCTGGCATCTCGTTGTAATGCCAAGCAAACACATCGCTGTACTTGCGAAGCAGAGTCACCAAAGCCGCTCGAGTATTAGGTTCCATAGATTTGCTAACAAATACTGGCCTCGCGGTGCCTTCTCCATCCCTCAGGTCGACTTCTTCAAGCTCCTCTGGTTGGGGTTTTGGCCCGTCTTGCATACACTCCGGAGCTGGCTCAGGTTTATCAATTACTTCATCTTCCTCTCCTTTCCCTTCGATATCGCGGGGGTCAGAAGCCTCATGAACGCCTACTGACCCCTCGCACCGTCACAAGTGGTACACAATTCTCCCCCCTTCGCTAGTCTTTGTGATCTTGCGAGGGGTTAATCTGTCAAACACTGTGGGGCGCTTCGCGGGGGCTGGTTCTGATGATTCGCCTCTGATGTTTTCCCATTTCGGAATTTTTATCCCAATGGGACTCACGGTGACAGCTTCGCAGGCCTCCTCTACTTCAGAGAAGTACACCGCGTCCGAGAGATGAGCCTCACAGACCTCGAAGGGCCTTTCAGTGGCAGGTACAGTGATTTTCTTCCCAGCCCAGATGCCCTTAAGGCATTGATGATAGCTCGATGGGACCACTGCATACTTGTGCATCCAGGACCTTCCCAAGATTACGTGGTAGTTGGTTGGCCCTTCGATGATATGAAATTTTGTTGGTGCACGAATGGGTCCAACTGCGAGGTCCAGCACAATGTACCCCAGAGAGGGTTTCTTCTCCCCTCCAAAACCAACTATCCCCACCAACGACTTGATGATTCGTGGCTCCGGGATATTCAATCTTTTCAACGTCTCGAGGGGCATAATATTGATCGATGCCCCTCCATCCAGAAATGCTCGCTTGAGCTCCATACCGTTGACGTAGGCGGTGACAAACAGAGGTCTGTTGTGTGGAAATGGCACCCTCTTGTCTGCGTCTGAGAAGGAGATGGCCTTAGAATCCTCGCGGATGGTCCTCGCGACCGAGCCACCTTCCACCACACATGCCTCCTGGCTCTTGTTAGCCAATGCCAGTATTGCTCTGGTCATTTCCACCCTTACGTTGGGGGTAAACCCCAATCCATCAAAGAAGGTTTTGAACTTGTGGCTTTTGGACAAGATCTGATGTCTTTCTTCTTCATTCACCTCCACAGTGGGCTGATCATAGCTGGCAATCTCCTCGATGTGATCATAGAAGGAGGTCATGTAAACCTCCTCGACGTCATCCTCCATATCGTACATGAAGTCGTAGTACCCACCATTATAGCATTCTGCCATCGCGGCCCCTTCCTCGTGCTGAGGGTAGGGCCTGTCGCGAACGTCTCTGTTTACGCCAATTCTTAACTCGTTGTTGTCTTTCTTCCTCTTAAAAATTTCTTTGAGCGTCCAACAGTCACTCGTAGGGTGTTGCACTCTCCTGTGAAAGACGCAGTACCTTGGGTTCGCACGATCTTGCTGAGTAGGCTGCACATTAATTTATGGGAGTTTCAAGCATCCATCCGCGACCCATGCGTTAACGAGATCTACGACCTCCTCTACGCTGCAGGGATATGGAGGTGCATCTCGCGCTCGATCCTTGTAATCTTTGAAAGCTTTGATCCTTTTCTTGGGGTTGCCATCACCCCCCTGGGGCCTGCGCGAGACTTGCGCGGAGGCCGCAGTAGCAACCCCTCCAGCCTTGCTCTTCCATGTTGTCTTTGGTACGTCCACATCAACAGTGCCGCGGATATTAAATGCTGCTTCCATCAGAGCAGAAAATGTTTGGTATTTTCCATTGACATACCAAGTGTATGCCCGAGAGGTGAGGGACTTGGAAAACTCTCTCAATCGGAGATTGGGGTCTTGTGAATGGACACCCAAGGTCTCAATAAAGCAGTGGACATGCTCCTGAGTGCTTCCTTCCTTCCCATCAAATTTGACAAATTTGGGTGGCACATATCCTTCTGGATATGGCATAGTTATTATCACAGCAGGATATGGTGGTTGAATCTCAGGATTAGGCAGAGTTGGCAAAGTTGTTTTAGCCTTTTCTTGCTGTAGCAAGGCTTGGACATCTGCCAAGGTGAGAAATGCTTATGGCTGTGGTTGCTGGACCACACCCTCTGCTGCTGGTGTTCCCGGTGCGAAGACAGGAGGTGCCACTGGGTTAGGGTTGTGGCCATTTTGTGGCATAGCTGGTGGTGCGATGGGTGGATTTATCACTTGTGGGGGCTGACCCACCAGGTTTCCCTCCACATCATTTGGTGGGGGCACTGGCGGGGTCGCTTGTGCTGTCGCAGCCAGCACAGCCTGAGTAAGTTGGGTTATAGCCATGAGTAGTTGAGTTTGGCCCTGCTGCATCTGCTGTTGACCATTTCTAATGGCCTGTAGCGTGTCAGCGTTAGCAGCCAGCAGTTGGGTAGTATCTGCTTCCTGAATGTCTTCTATTACTGGAGGTTGGTTTTCCATCGCTCGTTTGCGAAGAGTCTCGATTGCACTCAAAAGATTGTGTGATGAAGAACCTTGTATTGGGGGACCGCTTCGTTGAGTATTCAAACGGCTTCTTGTATCAACCATTAGCTATGAAAGCCTCCCCAGCGGAGTCGCCTTATGTAGGTTTGGTTCGTGGTGAGTCAACTTGGAGAGGCAAACAATAGCTAACAATTGAACCAGGAATAAAAGAGTGTGAGCAGGGGTGAAGGATTAAGCCAAATATACCGAAAGAGAAGGCAACAACGTTCAGTCCATTCCCATTTGGATCATCATCGTCCTCGAATCACAGTCTTAGAAAAGATGTGCTCACGAGCACTAGCAAGAACAGAGTCCTTGTTTCCAGAGCCCTGAGTCACTTCCTCTCTCTAAGATTTCCGTGTTTCTTAGACGAATGAATCTCTCGATTTTTTTTTTGTCTCTGGGATTTATGAATGAATGTCTCATATTTATAGGGATCTACACCCAATCATGGGGCTGCAGACATTTCCCCAATAACATGATGACACGTGCTCTCTCCGTATATTCGGGCGACGTGGGTGATGTCACTGACCGTTAGGAAGCTTCCATTAAACCATGCCAGTGCATCGTTTTCCCTTCGTCGCGACCCTTAATCCCTTAAAGCCACCAAGCCACTTGTTTCTCCCCTATTCCCGCTGTGTTAGGTATGGTCGCGAGCTCTTTAACTCGCGCCAAGACCTCTCTCGAGCTCGTATCGACTTCCCCATCCCTGCCTTTTGGTCAGGTACGGTCGCGAGCTCGGTTCGCGTACTTGTATGAGTGTTCACTCTTTCCCGTCGCGTTGGTCCTCTTCTCGGAGGGCCTCGCGAGGGGTGAACTCCTTCTAAGTAGTGCTTCCCTGGTACAGGGCATCCCTTGCTTGGGATGTCTTTAGCTTTGCTATGTCATTCCGCGAGGTCGTCCCTTCGCGGTGGGGATCTCCCTCAGTCCTCATTTTAGTTGACTGATGACGTGTCCGTTGAATCTTATCGAGCCACGTGGGTAGCCATTATTGGTTGGTCAACTGCCTCGTCACCCTACACGCTGACCTTTCCTACATTACTTTTGTTTGGTCTTGTAATAGGGTGTCCTCATTACCTTGCAAAAAGGCTTGTATGATCCCTTCCCCTCCCTCCCCTTGTGGTGATTCCCGAGCTGGGTAATTTAAATCCTTTTGAACCCTCATTTGGAAAGAGCCCAATACCTGCGTTAGATTCATTATCTCCACTCTCTTCCTATTTTATTCCTCTGCAATTTTGTTATCTCCAGTCTCTTCCTATCTTTTCCTCTGCAATTTTGTTATCTCCAGTCTCTTCCTATCTTTTCTGATCCATTGGTTGATGACATTATTGATGAAGCTATGGTGAAACTATATACATACATAAAAAAGAAACTTGTTGACAAGCACAACTCCAAATTACAGTAATGTTGTATATTTTGCTCTTTGTTTTCCCAACATTGATTATGAATGCATGATATATAAAGGTTCTTCTTCAAAATTGGTTTTTTAATTGAAACCCTAACGCAAATCTCCGAAGTCACTTCTGATTCGTACTCTATATGTTATCTTCTATTTATTTATTTATTTATTTGTTGTTGAAGTCTACTAAATTATCTATTTATTTATTTATATATCCGTACTTCATCCAAAAAAATTTATCTTCCCTTCAGAAAATTACAGCGTCTATGAGGTTACTCGCTTATGGAGCACCATTAGATAGCGACATAGCGTGGACGATTATCTGAGGATCGGAGAAAGTACTACAATTAAGAGTTTAAAAAGATTTGTCAAGGTGGTTGTTTCAATCTATTTAGAAGAAAACTTAAGGTCACCAAATGATGCGGATATGGCTAGATTACTAGCGGTGGGTGCAACTTAAGGTCCTGAGATGCTAGGCGCATTGATTGCATGCATTTGAAGTGGAAGAATTGTCCGACTGCATGACAAGGTAGGTATAGTGGTCACATTCATGAACCAAAAAGGCTTGTATGATCCCTTCCCCTCCTTCCCCTTGTGGTGATTCCCGAGCTGGGTAATTTAAATCCTTTTGAACCCTCATTTGGAAAGAGCCCAATACCTGCGTTAGATTCATTATCTCCACTCTCTTCCTATTTTATTCCTCTGCAATTTTGTTATCTCCAGTCTCTTCCTATCTTT